>CM061137.1:101890216-102612969 GCA_030789695.1 Scilla litardierei | reverse complement strand
TTTTTTTGAAATTATTTTTCATAGCATTGTTGGTCACATCATGGATGATCAACATACCAAATATCAAGTCATTCCAATACTTTAAAAGCCCCCATCTATCCCTTGCAACTTCAACGGTCTGAAAACGTGCTGAAAAACACATAAAGTTGCAAGGGGTATATGGGCCCTCTAAAAGTATTGGAATGACTTGATTTTTGGTATGTTGATCATCCATGAGGTGAACAACAATCCCAAGAAAAAAAATTTCAAAAAAAATTGTGGGAGATGGGAGAAAATGGGGGCGACTCCTTAGATTTAATCTAAGGAGTCACCCTAGGAACACTTTACCCATATATATATATATATATATATATATATATATATATATATATATATATATATATATATATATATATATATATATGTTAATGGGCCAATGCTGACAGCGCTGGAAAAATTTCCAGCGCTGTCCACATTTTGGGGGACCTAAAAATATTTTTTTGAAATATTTTTTTTGCAGTAGTTAGATATACTTGTTAGGAAGCTCCCCACAAAATTTCAGCTCGATCCGACACCGTTTGAGCATCCGTTCATCGATTTCAAAAATGTTGCGCAAAACTATGGACAGTTTTGCGCAACGTTTTTGAAATCGATGAACGGATGCCCAAACGGTGTCGGATCGAGCTGACATTTTGTGGGGAGCTTCCTAACAAGTATATCTAACTACTGCAAAAAAATATTTCAAAAAAAATATTTTTAGGTCCCCCAAAATGCAGACAGCGCTGGAAAAATTTCCAGCGCTGTCAGCTCTTCTCCATTTTTCTCACACACACACACACACACACACACACACACACATATATATCTATATTACATTTGACAGAGTTTTTTGAATCCTAGGGCTGACTAGGACAAGCTGACTAGGACAAGTGAGGGGGATAAAAAGTGGCTGAGATTTAATCTTGGATGATGAACGGTTGGGATTAAAAATTAAGATGAATGGTTTGTATTTTTGAGTTTGTGTGGGGCCCATTTCTTTTCGTAACTTGCCATTTGACTTGGGAAAGCGAGTCTGCTTTTGGGGGAGAGCAAGAGGCTTTTTTGGGGATAGCAACAACCATTTGATTCTAAGATCTTTTCCAAGACAGCAACAGACATTTAATTGCAAGAGACTAAAATTCTCTGAACTAAAGCTTGACTATCAATTTTTACTATCAATTTTGACTATCAATTTTTGTGTGAAACTAAATTCTCTGAAAAAATAAATTTTGGGATGAACTAAAATTTTTTGAACTCGAAAATTTCGCTGGGAGAACCCTATAATTTTGGAGATGAACTAAATTTGGATGGTACTAAATTTGTTGAGGAACTAAGATTTTTGTTATTAACTTAATTCCTTGGGATGAGCAAAATTCTTGGGGAACTAAGCTTTTGACATGGGAATATCTTAAATGAATCGTGCCCTACGGGCACGGGTTATGACTAGTCTATATTACATTTGACAGAGTTTTTTGAATCCTAGGGCTGACTAGGACAAGCTGACTAGGACAAAGAGGGTAGATAAAAGACGGCTGAGATTGAATTTAGATAAATCAACGGTTAAGATGATGGGTTGTGAAAATTTTTGTGGGAAACTTTTCTTTGAACAGAAACGTGAGCCTCTAGATTTGTTTGAAATTTGAATTATGATGAACTTTAATGTAGGCTGAACATTGGAACTTGGAGCCACATTTAATGTGAACATTGAAACTTGGGGTAAAAGCTAAAGCCTCTTTTTTTGGTACTAAAGCTAAAGCCTCTTCAGATCTCTCTCACCCTCCTCTATCTGTCTCTCAAAAACATTTCATGGCTGATTTTCATGGCCTGCCGTGGGGTCATGAAGGGGTTTGAGGAGTTGCTCAAGGAGGGGTCCGTCGAAACCCTTTCCGCCCGCCGCCCCACCACGCTGCCGCCCCGCTGCGACGCCGCCTCTTCACTCGCCATTTCACTCGCCATTTCGATCTGAGTTCATTTTCTTGCATTCTAGAAGACGTTTTTTTAAAGAAAAGAAAGTGGTTGATTTTGTGGGCTTCTGATTCTTTTTCTACTCGCAGACAAGGATCGTGAACTCGGGGAGGCGCAAGCAGAGATTAAAACGCTGAGATTGAGCGAGCGTGCGAGAGAGAAGGCTTGTGAAGAGGTAATTTGCTTGAAATTTTTATGATTTTTCTCTTTTTAAGAATATAATGAGAAATGCGGTAATTTTTCAAGATCTCATTTTTTCCGAAGTGTGTGTATCATCAGTTGCCGCGCCCATGAAGTGAGTTTGATCTGTAGTCTGGGTGCTTATTGTTTAGATTAGGTTGTAATCTATTCTGATCCTACTGTAGTTCACACTCATTGTTGATAATTTTTTGACCTCCACTTCGTACCATCATATACGAAATTATTTTTCCAAATTTCGGTATGGATTTCATTGAACTTGCTTCTATTTGAACTTGCATGTTACCCTTCTTGCTGATATGCGACCTCCACCTTCGAAAACTATGGTAAGTGTTTACTGATACTTCATCTTCTGAATCTTTGGAATGATTACGGATCTGCATGATTGGGGATAAATTTGTTTGTTTAGAACTTTCGCTATTATACAACTGGGTTCGTGATGGTCTCAGATAGTGCGAATACTTTGAAATGGCAAAAGAGTGATGGAGTTGCGAATAATTTGAAATCAGAAGCATCAAGACATCACCATATTCTCAGATAGTTCAGGGTACAAATTGATGTATACAATATTCCTTAATTAGACTGTTTTAATCTTCTCATTGAGATCGTGTTTCTAAAGCAAAATATTGGATGATTACAGATATTTTTTGGACACTTCGTATTCTTTGCTGGCTTCTTCGTTCTGTCAACAGCCGTTTCCATTTACCTTTATTTCGGAGGGTGAATCCGGGGTTACTCCTGATATGATAAAGGAATGAATCCAGAGTTTACTTCAGATGACATTTAAGAAACATGTTATATATTGATTAAGGAACTTCATCAATTGTAACAAACAATATTGATTAGTCTAATTGTTCAAGGAACTTCATCTTCTTTGTGATCATGCACTTCGAGAGGTTACAACCAACAAACAATATTGATTAGTCTAATTGTCCAGATGCTGTACAATTGCATGAGAGCAGCTCATAATTCTTTGAGCTTATGCTGGTGAATGTAACAGAGTGAATTTGATTTTAAAAGCCAATAACAACTCCCATAACCTATTAAATCGTATTCTAATGTGATTAATCTTGGGTTTATATGTGCATTCAGTTATAGTTCAGTTGTTTGTTGTTTCTGATGAAGCGCGCATGCATGGTGCAAGACATGTCGATCGATGAAGATGCAACAATCAAATGAGACCGACTCATGTGGAATTATTGCTCTGTAGGGTAGATGTGTCATATCTTACCCTGATGTTTATGCCAGAAAGCTCTTTTAATGGTTAAATCATCGTATATTTCTTCAATGACTTTTGCTTCCAAGTTTGACGTCCTTCAAAAAAATTAAGAAACCATGGAGTCTTTAAGTATGTGGATGACGTGCGATGAGCGAGACAACACATTTAACGTAGCTTTCCATGTTTTAATGTTCTTTAATTTGTTATATAGCTTTTCACTTTGCTACAAGGGAATGGATCAAATTATTACTTAATTAGACTGATCAATTTTTTGGTGTGTGTAGCCTGAAAGTTAGGATGATTTGGAGAGGAAGCAGAAGAAAGAACAAAAGGTTTTATTTTTTTGCCCATTTATTCATTTTTTTGTGTTGAATGCATTTGCTCGAATTTAGTTTTAATTATTGGTTTTCAAACAATTTGTGGCTTGGCACTTGCAGGCAAAGCTAAAGGAAAAGAAAAAGCCACTCAAGAAATAGAAGCGGCCAAGCTCCATGTAAAATTCAGTGAAAGATGGATACTAGAAGCAAGTGTAAGATCAAATATTACTTAATTGGACATATCAATGTTTTGGTGGGTGTAGCCTGAAAGTTAGGATAATTTGGAGAGGAAGTTAAAGAAAGAACAAAAGGTTTTATTTTTTGCCCATTTATTCCTTTTTTTTGTCAAAAGCATTTGCTCAAATTTAGTTTCAATTATTGGTTTAAAAAAATTTGTGGCTTACTCGGCACTTGCAGGCAAAGCTGAAGGAAGAGAAGAAACCGCTCAAAAAATGAAACGACTCACTAAGGGATCGAAGAAGAATGAAAAGACGCTCCGAAAGAAGGACACAGATGGTGAAATTCTGTGGACTTTGTTAATCATGCAACCCTTGCAGGAGAGATGAAACACTCTCTCATCAAGTAGCAAAGTAGTAAGTCCGAGTGCTGTCGAGAAATCTGAATGGTCTTTTTTGCTTGAATGTATATGTTTCACCTAGGAGTGTTTCCATTTTTAAGAGAATGTATATGTTTCACCTAGGAGTGTTTCCATTTTTTAGAACCTACTAATATGTTTCATCTTTTTGGGTTAATTATCAAATAATATCAATTGGATAGCATGTTTCAGCAGGATAGCATATGAACTCCACTGCCATTGTAGTATCAAATAGAATGAAATATGTTTCAGTAATAGAACTCACAATCTGACGCGATGATGGTAGGTTTAGAACTCCATTGAAATATATGTTTAGAACTCACAATATGTTTGATACTCCATTCAATTTGAGTTCTATTGCATATGTTTAGAACTCCATTCAATTTGTACTGATAGTGTCATATGACATATTGATAGTGTCATATGCTTCAACAGATTCAGCAATAGATTGATAGTGTCAAACAATATGCAATAGAACTCAAATTGAATGGATAGCATATTTGTAGAGAAGATGATGATACTCCATTCAATAGGTTTAGAACTCACAATATGTTTGATACTCACAATCTGAGTTCTATTGAAATATATCCTGCTGAAACATGAAATATGTTTCAACACATGCTAGATCCATTGATACTCACATGCTAGATCCATTGCATATATTCACTGCATACTTGCCATTTCAATGCATATATAATTTTTTTGATTCAGATACTTGCCATTGCATATTGTAACAGATTTTTTTTGATTCATATACTCAGGTATCACTGAAGGGGTAACATGCATGCTGCAACATGGATGCTGGACAACCCTGGTGGGAAATTTCTGTGTAACATGGTAGCGTAGCACATGCCAATTTTGAACTGAGACTGCGTATTTTTGAACAAAAGGGGCTAGATATGGTGTATTTTTGAACTGAGATTGAGAAGGTGTATTTTTTGAGAATGAAGCTAGCAATTTTTTGAGAATGATGCTGTAGGTGAATGAAGCTAGCAATTTTTTGAAATTGTGACATTGTGTATGAAATTGTGACATTGTGACATTTTTGGTATATGACATTGTGACATTTTTGGTATATGGCATTGTGAAATGTATATGAAAAGGTGATTTTTTAGTTAGCCCCTTTGCAGTTTGCTATGTTATATGTACCATTCAAAAAATGACCTATGTGGCATCAATATAAGTTCCAACAGACTCTAAGTAAAGTTTGGTCGTTAGGCTGAGATTGGATGCTTCTATGATATGTGTACTTTTGTATAATTTTGTTAGTCTCAATGAAATGATTGTCTTGGATGAACAGTCCTTTATTTTGTGATATTACCTTGATTTCTTTCTTTAACTTCTTTTTCTATTTTTTTAGATGTTTTAACCTTTTCCAAATTGGAGGTTCTGGTAGTCGTAGCTTGGGTGCGGCGTCTAAGACGCTTGAACTATGGTTATGTTTGCGTTGAAGTTTTATTTGATATGAATGTGAGTGTTGGGTACTAGATATGGGAAACTTCAATTGCTTGAACTATGGCGCATGCTAAATGTTTTTACACTAATCTGTTGTTCCGCGCCGAATTTTTTGTTTCATGCCAAATGCGTCCATGTCGCTAAATATTTTTACGCAAATTTGTTGTTCCGCGCAATTTTGACCGTCGAAATAATTTTTTGGGGAACAAAGATTTTGCGGGGGAAAATCATAATTAAAGGCGCCCGCACCGAAGGCGCCCGCGCCGATTTTTAAACTAATTTGTTGTTCCGCGCCGAAGGCGCCCACTAAATGTTTTTACACTAATTTGTTGTTCTGCGTCGAATTTGTTATTTCATGCCGAATGCGTCCATGTCGTTAAATATTTTTACGCAAATTTGTTGTTCCACGCAATTTTGACCGTGGAAATAACTGTTTGGGGAACAAAGATTTTGCGGGGGAAAATCTTAATTGAACCGTGCCCGCGGGCACGGGTTATGACTAGTATATATATATATGATATATATATATATGAGGGAAATGTGCCTAAGAATGACCTCAGGTAGAGATACCTGAGCACACCCCCGCTGTTCGGGGTTTGTGAGTATTTTTTTTTTGAAAATTTTTTTTGCAGTAGGTAGATATACTTGTTATGTAGCTCTCCACAAAATTTCAGCTCGATCCGACACCGTTTGAGCCTCCGTTCATCGATTTCAAAAACGTTGCGCAAAACTGTCCAGAATTTGGACAGTTTTGCGCAACGTTTTTGAAATCGATGAACGGAGGCTCAAACGGTGTCGGATCGAGCTGAAATTTTGTGGAGAGCTACATAACAAGTATATCTACCTACTGCAAAAAAAATTTTCAAAAAAAAATACTCACAAACCCCGAACAGCGGGGGTGTGCTCAGGTATCTCTACCCGAGGTCATTCTTAGGTACATTTTTTGCTATATATATATATATATATATATATATATATATATATATATATATATATATATATATATATATATATATGTATATATATGGAGATGAGTGAATTTCGGAGGGGTGCCTGGGGAGATTCTGGCGATGCTGGGGATCAACCTAGGGTTACAATCGGAGGCGGCAATCATCAGGGACCTAAGCTGGGGAAAGCATCAAATGACACACTTGATGTCGAGGGACATTGGGAGCTTGTTCGTAAGAGATCTGACGTCAAGAATGATCGGGCAAGAGGAAGTCATTTCAGGCAGGGTGACGGGCGGCAGTCTCGCATCAGGTATGCTTCTGGGCATTTCCCTAATCGTCATTATGCGGCAGGCATGAATAAGGGAAGATCGGATGTTGCGTTGTCTGGAGTATTGGGGGCTGTAGGGAAGCTGTTTGATAAATTGCCATGAAGGCCAAGCACTCCAATTGTTATCAATCCAAATGCTACAAAACAAAGCTGGGCGGATATATGCACCAACAGGCGAACCTACGGTGAATCAGTGGGCATGACGTGGGTACCCCCTAAGATCTGTGATGATGGTCGTTGTGTGGCTCGAGTTTCAAATTCATTACTGGAGAAGGGAGGAGAAAAATGGCAATTCACGCTAGTAGGCTATGTTCTTGGAGATATACCTTATTTTGGTCAGATGCAATCTTGGGTTGAGCGACTTTGGAAGCCAAGGAAACATTTTCAAGTGTACAACAAATAAAATGGCTTCTTCTACTTTAGGTTTGAAGATAAGATGGACTGTGAACGGATTCTTCATGGAGGACCGTGGTTGTTTGATGGGCGTCTGGTTGTTCTAAAGCTATGGACACCAACAATTCGCCATGATCGAGATATACTAACTTATGTACCTCTGTGGGTGTAGTTGCATGGGGTTCCTTTGAATATGTGGAATATTCCTGTGCTTAACATTTTAGCCTCAGTTATTGGAATGCCGTTGTGTTTGGACAGATCGACTGCAAAATTGGAGCGTATTACCTACGCACGGTGCTTGGTGGAAGTGATGGCGAAGACACCACTGGCTAAATCTGTGAATGTGGAGCTTGATGATGGATCAACACTAACCATTGATGTGAAATACGAAGGAGAGCCCCCGAGGTGTACCCACTGTGTTTGCTTTGGCCATTCAGATGAGCAATGCCCTATTAAGGGCATTCGTGATAAGGGTAAAGGGGTTGCACATGTTTCAGAAAAGGAAATAGGTAATGCGGAACCTGGGCAGTGTTCAAATGTTGACAAAGTTCAAGTGGGAAATGTCCACCTTGTGGAAGTGGGAAATGTTCAAGGGCAAGGCTTTAAAAGCAACAGCAATGTTATGAATGAAGGGGGGTATCAGGTAATGTTGAATCTCAGGCCATTCCCAGATTGAGAAAATTGGGGCAATACTTGAGAGTTATTACTCTACTAAGAACTCGACCCAAATGTGTGGACATTGGTGAAACTATAGCTACTGTTAGATTCCAAACTACCTCAGCTGAAGCATACCCAACAGGGGTTGGTGAATCTGCAAATGGCAAACTACCTAATGCGGAATCTTCAGTATTGCTTGAGGTAAATAATATTGGCAACTCCAATATTTCAGCGCAGGAAATATCACCTCCTCCAGTGCATAATGAGCCAGAACGGCAGGAAAAATTGGGAGATGAGCAAATACAAACTGAAAGCTTGCCAGATGAGCCAACTTATGTTAATCCTGAATGGGAAATTGAGCGTAGTAATTTACTTGGTGAAATAGCATCCTCAACGGCTCAGAAACATGTTGCTTCAAATCCCCCATTGGCAACTAGGAATAGCAGTAGGCTGAAGGAAGGAAGCCTGTTGCGGAAAATAAACACTGATTGTTAATGTCCATTCTCATATGGAATACTAGAGGTCTTAATAATGCGGTGAGGCATAGGGGCCTCAGGGATAGAATAAAGAAGCTAAAACCATCTGCGATTATTCTACTGGAGACCAAATTGAATACGGAGAAGATTAAAAGTATGTCCTGCTTGCACAAAAGCTGGAAGACAATTGACAACTTCAGTCACCATAAAGGGGCCGTGTGCTAATGGGTTTTGACCCACTAATATGGCTTGTAAGGGTATTGTCAAGTTCTAAACAACATATTACTGTTACGCTGCGAAATGCTGGAGGGCTGTAAGTTGCGTTATCAGGGGTCTATGGATGTAATTCAATCCTAGAGAGAAAGGAGTTATGGGAGCAGCTTCAGGCAGATGCAATAAAATTGACTAAGGATGCGTGGCTGGTAGGAGGTGATTTTAACTGTGTTCTATATGCCAAGGATAAAGTTGGAGGGCGTAGGTTGGAAGTGAAAATGATACAGGACTTCAACAATTGCGTGGGTGTCTGCAGTCTTCAAGAGCTCAAGAGTACGGGTCAGAGGTTGAGCTGGAACAACAGCAGGATGGGCAAAGCGAGAATAGCAGCTAGGCTTGACCGAGTGCTGTGCAATGAGAATTGGTTGGACAAGCTTCCGGAGTCTTATGTTGCTAGTTTGGATCCGTAAACTAGCGATCATTCCCCCTTGCTTGTTTATCTGCATGGATAGGTACAATCTGACCCTAAGCCATTTAAATTTTTTAATCATTGGACCGCATTGACGGAGTTTCAAGATTTACTGTTAGATTCCTGGAACCAAGAGGTTTTTGGGAGTAGTCTGTTCTCTTTGGCTAGTAAACTGAAAAGGCTGAAGTTTGAATTGCGTGTCCTGGCACATAATCATAATACTGGCAATGAGATTGCTAACTGCCGTATTTTGTTAGAGGAACTCCGGAATATGAAAGCCATTCATCTTGATAATGATCTGCAAGTGTGGGAGAACTTACTCTCTAAACAATTGGCAAACCTACTTGGGATGGAAGAAGAAATGTACAGACAGAAGAGCAGGCAAGACTGGATGCTATTGGGGGATAGGAACACAAAATTTTTTTACAACTCTATGAGGGCAAGACATGTTCATAATAATCTACTGCACTTAGTGGACGAAAATGGTATTCAAACCAAGTCTTATGATGAACTTAAGGAAGAAGCAGTCTGTTTTTATAAGAAGCTATATAATCAATCATATTATTGGAGAGTCTTCCCTAACCTAGTCCCTAAAAGAAAGTTGAAATATGAAGCTGCTAGGTGGTTGGAAAGACAGGTGTCATCAGAGGAGATTAAAGAAGCAGTCTTTCAGCTCAATCCCAATAAGGCACCAGGTCCAGATGGATTTAATGGGTTCTTCTATCAATCCAACTGGAGTGTTATTGCTTCTGATGTAGTGAAGGCAGTTCAATCTTTTTTCAGGACAGGCTCCCTTCTACGGCAACTTAATCACACATTTTTAACCCTGGTCCCGAAAGGCTCTAATGCCAGTAATTTGGGTGACTACAGGCCAATTGCTTGTTGTAATGTTATATACAAAGTCATTAGTAAAATTATTTTGTTCCAGGCTAAAGAGGATAATCACTGATCTTATATCTCCAAATCAAGTGGCTTTTCTCCAAGGAAGACTGCTTTCTGATAGCACTCTATTGGCACATGAACAGATCAGGGACTTCAGTAACCCGATGTGGTTTAGAGCATGCTTAAAGCTTGACCTCAAAAAGGCGTTTGACAGCGTTAATAGAGAGTTTGTGTATTTCTTCCTGCATCAAATGGGGTTTGGGTATACATTCATAAGCTGGATTAAGGAATGCATCTCTACATCATCTTATTCAGTAATGGTAAACGGAACACCAGTGGGTTTTTTTGAAGGCAACAGAGGGCTAAGGCAGGGGGATCCGCTTTCACCTTATCTTTTTGTTATAGTCATGGAGGCATTTACTCTTCTGCTGGAGAAGGCTATCATTAAAGGAAGCATTCAACCTATGCGACGGACAGGTACAATATCTCACTTACTCTTTGCAGATGATTTGCTTGTATTTTGCAGAGCAAATCATAAATCTTTTAATGGTTTAAGAAATCTGCTAGAGGAATTCAAAAACTTCACAGGGCTTGAAATGAATTGGGGCAAGAGTATTGCAATGTTCAGTAAGGGAACGAATAGTCCTGGGGGCCTAGCAGATTACGTGGGGGTTAAACATGCTAGCACTATCACCACATACATGGGTCTCCCTTTGTCTACTAAATATCCTAAGAGTTGTATGTATAGCAGGCTTATTGATAAATGCAGGAAGCGCATGAGTGGATGGGTTTCAACATCACTCTCTAAAGCTGGCAGAATAGAGTTAGTAAGGACAGTGATATATGGAATGATCTTTTTTTGGTCTCAAGTCTATAGAATACCATGCACCGTTTTGCGAACTCTGACAACCATATGTTGGAAGTTTATTTGGGGAAACTCTACAACTTGGGCCTGGAATGATGTTTACAAACCTAAGGCCGAGGGTGGGATTGGGCTTCGGCTAATCAAGGATATGAACATGTCATCGGGAATTAAGTTGACTTGGAGATTACTAAATTCCAGAAGCTTGTGGGCGAATTACATGCGCAACAATTATAAATAAGTGGAAGCTTTCTATGAGGTGAAAGGAAGAGCAGTACAGTCTGGAACATGGAAATTTCTACTAAAATGCAGGGAGCACTCTCAGAAGCTAATTGTAAGGAAAGTAGGTGATGGTGTAGACACACTTTTCTGGCACGATAATTGGTTACCATGTGGGCCACTTAGTAATTTGTATGCAGTCCCCTCAGGTGCTTCAAGGAAGCGAGTAAGTGATTATTGGGGGGGGAGCATCCTGGCTTGATGACCCAGCATTACAAGAGGTCAAACCAATACTTCAGCAGGTGAAACTTACTACAGGGGCTGATTCCTGGACTTGGAAGCCTGGACCTCTATTTAAATTCAGGGATGCTTGGGATAGTGTGAGAATCAAGTCAGAGCCGTTTCAGTTCCACAAACTTATTTGGTTCAATAAGCACATCCCAAAGATGTCCCTTACACTCTTGCGGGCATTGAAAGGGAAGCTACTGACTAAAGATGTTTTGGAGAAATGGGGAGTGCATACATTGCCGGATTGTGTTCTTTGTTCGGACCATCAACTGGAAACGAATGAGCACCTGTTTTTTCAATGTTCATATACAAAATACATCGCATGCAGGACACTCCTGAAGCTTGGAGTTGCGGATCCACCTGAGTACTCCTTACAGGAGATGGGTAAGTATGTTTTGACTAAGTTCGGGCATAAAAGAGCTGTAGGCCGACTCGCAAAAACAGCAATCGCATGCGTGGTTTGGCATCTATGGAGAGAGCGCAACAGAAGAGTTTTTGAAAAAAAAAGAGAGGCCTAAGACATTACTATTTGAAGAGATAGCTGCGGATATTCGAATTGCGTTGCGGGAGGTAAATGGGGAGGAGTTGGAAGAGACTGAAGATGATGTGCTAAAGAATTGGGACATCTTAGATAATGGGTAGATTCTCTGAGTTGTGGTTGCTTACCAAGGGATTTGGTGGAGTAATGTAATGGGCTGTGGTTGGTTCATGAAGGCTGGAATTGATAGTTGATAGTGACGACGCTTGTGTCCTCTCCTACCTCTATTAGTTAACCCCACATTGTAATCTTTGTACACTCTTCAATATATTTTACAACTTACTTTTCAACATATATATATATATATATATATATATATATATATATATATATATATATATATATATATATATATATATATATGAATAACACTGAATATGTATATATCACATAATAGGCAAACAATAATATACTACAGGCGAGTACACTCATACATGAGTGATACGTCGGGGTTCACATGCACGGGTCCACACACTCTACTTATACATACACCACAACGACATCACAATAAAATCAATGGGCTCACTACTATACTAAGGTTGACCCCGGCAACGACAAGCACTAGCATCTAAACAAAAGCGTAAAGAACAAGATCGAAAAGAGTGGGTTTGGACAAGGTGAGGATAAGGAGACAGCTTGGTTAGGTGAATCAGGGATATAATTGTGAATGTTTAGGTAGAGGAAAGGAAGATGCAATAATACCCTTATAGGATAAAGGAAAATAATGTGTAAACGGCATAAGTTAAAATATAAAAGTATAAAAAAAACTGTCGTACTTCAAAAGTTGGAGTTCCCTTGCATAGAAAAATATTTGGCGGTCGATAAAACAAGTTGTTCGAAATAAGTTTGAGTCGTAAGTAAGAGAAAAATGGTTTATTGTCTTATCGAGAAATCATTATAAGAAAGAGGTAAAACATTCACACGAACATTAAAGACATATATTAGAAAATATTATACGGTAGTAATTTAATAATTTCGGCAGAAGTTTCGAAATTCAAAGAATGAAATTAAATCAACTGAAGTGTAGGAAATCTAAGCTCATGCTAAATGTTTTCAAAGTCTTTAAACTGGGGAGAAATTTAAAATAAATAATATTGAAAATACTTTTTAGAGAAACTAGGATTTGCCAAAAGAAACAGGTTTATACAAAGATTTTGAAGTACGAGTACGACGAACCTAGAACTGATATATAAAAAGTAATTGAAGTTCTATTTAGCTTGGAAAGATATTCTAAAGTATGTATGGTAAGCGGTTAAAATAAATTTCCTAGTTTAGAAAAAAAATGGTATATCGAATTATCAAAATAGTAATAAGGTTCTTAAACCGAAAATGCGAAAGTATAGGTAAAAAAAATAGTTGCGAGATAGTAATTAAAATTACAACCAATAGACTTCAAAATTTACGAAGGAAATTTTTACTCAATCAAAAAGTAAGGAATTTAAATATATAGGAAGGAGGTTTAAAACTAAATTTAAACTGAGCGATAACTTATAATAAGAAACATCGAAAATAACTTTGAGGAATCAGGATTTGCAACGGAGAAGATTCAAAAATTTAACGATAATCGTCGGGAAACGATCAGGTGTATCGAGGGCAAAGAATATGATCACGTGATGAATACGCCTAAGTTACGATTTAGGAAAAGCTACGATGGGATTTCTATAGTCGATAACACAGAAGTATAATAATCAGGGAAATGATAGAATCAGTAGTTCTAATTATCGGGTTGACTAAAGGTCAGGAGAAGCTTAACGCTAAGACTCTCTAATAGACTGGACGGTAATAGAGGTCTCGGGGTGGTGTCCTAAGAGTAACAAGATTACGTTCTGCTGCCCGAAATCGATGGACTCAACGAACGGCTAAAAGAGAAGCTCTAGAACTCTAATATGGTCAGGGCTGGGTAAGAGACTACTAAGGTAACCTGTCACGCCCCGCTTCCCAAAAATGTGGAGGCGAGACGTGAGAAGGTCCGCTCAGACTTGAAGCTGCAAAGCTCCAAGCCCGATAAGCGTCAATCAACAATAAATTGGCAGGTCCTTGCAACGCGATACGAAACAACGATATTAATAATTAAGTGAGACAATAAGCAATTTATTAAATCTCAGAACATCCATAAAATAATTTACAATATCACAGAAAAGCCACCAGGCTCAAAAGGAAAAGCTAAGGCCCAAACATGGCCAACAAGGGTACAACATACAAGCAAGGGTGCCACGCACCAACAACTAACAGCAAACCCAAACAAGGAAGAGAACACAAGCGACCACTAAGACTGGTCACCAATGACCACAAACTCCTCCTCAGCAACCACTGGCTCAGCGCTAGCAAACACTACGTCCTCAGCAACAAACTCAGGCTCGGGATCTAACATGTGTCACCCAAAAGAGAAAAGGGGCACATATCAGCAAGTCGAAAGACTTGTGGAAGGAAACTGAAAGAAAGGTAACTAACAACCTAGCAGTTATAGTATGATGCATGACATGGCAAGTATAGTATGGAAGTGACAAGTAAAGGGAAGTACAAGTAGCAAGTAGCAAGTATGTCATGGATAACAAGTTTTACAAGTAGAACACGGACAAGTACAAGTGGTAGGTGTGACATGTATTGTCAAGTAATAAGTACAAGGGATCCCCCACACACATGTGAGTGCCCTATTGCCCGCATGCTGTATTCAAGTACAAGGGATCACTCACACACAGGCGAGTGCCCTATTGCCCGCAGGCTGTATTGAGCTCGTTTTCTGGACCACGAGCCAGATTTGTAATTGGCCTAGGGTTGTGCCCGCAAAACGGGTGCCTAGCCAGAACAAGTAGCACTAGTATGTAGCGATGCTACGCAATCACGATGAGTGTTCAAGCATGCAATGACATGAGCAGTTATTCGCGTACCATTAATTAAATTAAACATGACAGGCAAAATGCAATGGCATGAACAGATATTCGCGTACCGTTAATTTAAATTAAACATGGCAGTTAAAGATACATGGATGACATGAACAGTTAATACGCGTACCGTTAAGTGAAATTAAACGTGACGTACAAGCATGATGAAGGTGACGGACCAAGCTTCGTTGTCAAGCTAGGTCAATGGCGTCTAGACGGCTATCCTTTCACCGTCTAGTCTCTTTTACGCTAAAGCAAGGAAATGGCCTAAGACATGGCCCAAATCAAGAGATGCAAGTTTCACTTGCCTCACGCCAAGGAGGATGATCAATGAGGCACGCCACAAAAGTTATCTACGGAGAGGAAAACACTGCCACGGAGAAACAAGCATCAAACAACATCCAACCTAGTTTATTATTAGGGTTTCAATAAAATCACAAGGAGAGTTATGAGAAAACCAAATGATCGAACCCTACCGTATAGAAGCGGAAGATCAATGCCGAGCAAGCACGGCAACGGAAGAACGATCCGGGGAAACCTAGGGTTCAGATCTGGAATGGGGAGAAAATCTGGAGAAATGGGGTTTTGGGGATTTTTTGGGGGTTTTCCGGCAACCTAGAGGTGGTGGCCGGCCAAAATGGAGAGGGGGAAGAGCTCTTGATGAAGGAGGAAGGCTAGGGGAAGATGGAGAAGGATTTGGGGAAGATGGAGGCTCAGGAGAAATGAAAGAAGAAAATAAAACGTTTGGGGGGTTTAAATAGGAAGAGCTGGCGGCTGCCCAGAAATTAGGGTTTCGACACTGATTAGTCGGTCAAAGAAGAGTTACTGACCGACTAGTTTAGCAACTAGTCGGTCGGTCGACCAACTGTGACCGACTAGAATCAAACAGCGAAAGAAGGGGAAAATCTGGGAAGTGAATTAGTCGGTCTGTGAAGGCCCGTCGACCGACTAGTTTGGAATCTAGTCGGTATGTGTGTGTTCATGAACCGACTAACGAGGAACAGTAGCTTAGGTAAAATTAATCAAAGGAACTAGTCGGTCTGAGAGCAAGTTCTGACCGACTAGTTTCACATCTAGTCGGTCGGTGGTTGTTCTTAGACCGACTAAGAGTAAACAGTAACTCCTGTACAGTAGATTTAAAGAACTAGTCGGTTGGAGAAGAGTTCCTGACCGACTAGATTGAATTCTAGTCGGTTGGTCCGCCTTCTCGAACCAACTAAGATGCACTAAAAGTGCCGATTTGAATCGCGGAGCTTCGGGAAGATTCCTATGGCTTCTAAGATCACTCTAACCCTAAGATATGAGCGATTTGAAGCTCGTCACGAATGACTTACTCCGAAATTGACGATCGAAGGAAGAAGCTAGAAAATCACGACGAAACGATCGAAAGTGAAAGCTACGGCGACGGAAACCACACATCCAAGGAGAAAATCCACCAAGCATATATTTTAATATAGATAATCCAATTACACGAAAACCAGTCGTTACATCCTACCCACCTTAGAATAAAGTCCGTCCTCGGACTTTCTAACATATCTAGTCGCTCTGGTAACTACCCCAATCATATCACATTCAATCAGGTATAGTTATTACAAGTGCTTATATTCACACTAGGCAATCAAACATTAACACTACTAGCTTGCATCATCCACGCACATCATACTCTTACACCTATCATAGCCATTCTTACGCATACATGTATCTCAATCATATATATACATACATCCCTTATATAGCTATTACTTACCTAGCACCAAACATTAGTCCATATACTCACGACCAATTAAATAGTTCACACCAGTAAATACCATCGTAATACTCTACGTTAGGCAGCTACATATGAACAAGGCAATAAGAATACACTACTCCCTATATCTCCTAGTATACATCCAATACCAAACATGTCAACACACGTAATCACACCACACCATCCTAACTCAAGTTAATATATTTAATATACTTCCACCATCATTATAATTTCACAATTTATAGCCATTCCAATACATGCAAATATTTCACTATAACTTCACATCACATACGGCCCTATAACTATACTCACGACACGCCAAACATATCATAGTCACCAAAACTTATAACTAAGCACATACTTACCCGTGCATGGTGCACACCCATACACGCTAACATTTCATTCATATTTACCAATCATACGATTATAAACCCAGTACATCGACACACTTAGTTTAGCTAGTACATATATATATATATATATATATATATATATATATATATATATATATATATATATATATATATATATATATATATATATATATATATATATTCACGCAGGCAAGCCCCCTAATAAATAACTATACCACAAGACCAACACCTATAATTATATACTGGTTTAGTGACCCACAATCATGTGCGTAACACAACCGGACACAAACAATCCAAACATTATACATACATCATCCAACACCACACACCAATCACAGACAAATACACAAATGTACATAGAGTATACCCACTCAAGCTTGAGTGAGACTCAAAATCATAGCAGAATATTCTATGTACATAACACAGCATCCATACATATACCAATACTATCTGATGCATACACATCTACCAACATAACCATATACATATCAAAATGTCAAACACCCTTAATATCTAATCAGGTAATATCACATATTTCAATCACTTCATATACCATGATATTGTTACAAACATCAGCACACTTATAATTACAATACTCTCCCTAATAAATGTTGTCATCGTATGGTCACATACATGTATCATATATTCATACCATATCCATCCATCTATAATTGGCACATCAATACACTTACTTCATTCATTAGTTAAGATATGCTGTAGTCGGGTATACCTCATGGTATACACGCATACGACATCTCATAAAAACAAGTAATACCAATCAAACATTATAATCCTACTATCATATGTATATCACACTTACACTCATGCAGCTAATACATAACTACATACACACAATATACCAATACCAACTACAAACAACTTCATATGCATCATGAAATTTAATACACTACGACAACACAACAAATTACACTAATGGGGCCCACCAAACTATACTAAGGTTGACACGGGCGACGACAAGCTCTATTGGCTAGACAAAAGGGAAGAAACTGAAATCAAAAGCGTAACGAATAGAAAGATCGAAAAGCATGAGAACGGCCGTGTAATGATGTAATGATGCTCCATTATGATACAGGGAAAACAGTGCGTAAAAGATATAAGTTAAAATGAAGAGTACGAAACCGGTAGATAAAATGAGTTGTTCAAAATAAGTTTGAGTCGAATATATATAAGAAGAGGAATGGTTTATTTAGCTTATATAAAGCTATCACGAGTAAAAGTAAATCATTTACACGAACATATAGGGCATATATTAGAAAATGTTACGCGGCAGTAGTTTAAAAATTTTGGGAAAAAGTTTCGAGATTCAAGGAATGAAATCAGATCAAATATAGTGTAGAGGGTTTATGCTCATGCCAAATGTTTTTCCAAGTCTTAAAACTGAAGGGAAATTCCAAGAAACCGTATTGAAAGTACTTTTTAGATAATCCGGGTTCACCAGCAGAAACTGATGTATACAAGGGTCTTAACACACGAGCACAACGTACATAGTACTGATATATAAAAATAATTGTAGTTCTATTCTAAAAATCATTTTTAGACATATGTATGAGGAATGGAAAGGTAGTAACATCTTAGTAGTATGGAAGTAAGTGGGAGGATATATATAGAATTATTAAATTGGTAATAAAGCTTTAAAACCGAATTATGGAGGTCTAACTCAGGAAATGGTTTCGAAAAGTAATTTTACGAAAATCTGAACTAGGGAAAACGTTGAGCATAAAATCAACTCTCTGAAAGCTGAAGTCCAATGTGACTTGAAAGGTATATAAGAAGAAAACATGATGCGGTATTCGAATAAGTTTTAATGGCATAAGTAAGAAAAGAAAATTATAATTCAGGTTAGGAAAAACAGAAGTACGGTTCAGAATAAAATTGGTATATGAAAAGGGGCAAGACATTTATATCGATATGAAAATATAGGCTGGAAAATATTATAAACTAATAATCAAAAATCTCGACAAAAGTTTCAATGTTTAGAAAAGAACAAATAAATTTAAGTCGCGAAAGAGTATGAAATCTAATATATATATTAAAAGTTCGCGAACAAATTTAAACTTAGCGAAAGAGGAACATCGAAAATACTTTTAGGGGAAACAAGGATTTGCCACAAGAATGGGTTGGTATAAAGACTTGAAGTACGGGTTCGACAAACTTGTAATTAGTATATATTCATAAATTAATTGGAGTTCTATTTATCTTGAAGAAGTATTTAAAGTACATATGGTAAATAGCTAAAATGAATTTCGCGATTTAGAAAAGGTGGTATATCGAATTATCGAAATAGTACTAAAGTTTAAAATCAAGTGCGGACGATATATATTAGAAAGATAGTTACCAGATAGTAATTTAAAATTACGACCAAATAGTCTTCAAAATCTAAGAATGACTTTTAGCTCAAATGGAAGTAATGGAAATATATTGAAAGAAGGTTTAAAACAAAATTTAAATCAAGTGGAAACTTTTAATAAGGAAAATTTGAAAATGACTTTGGAAGAATCAAGATTTGCAACGGGAAAGATTTGAAAGGTCAACGATAATAGTAAGGAGGGGATCATGTGAATCGAGGGCAATGAATGTGGTTGTGAGAGGCATGCACCTAAATTACGATTCAAGAAAACTACGACGAAAACCTACGGTCAGCAACACAGAAGTGTAGTGACCAGGAAAAGATTGAATCAGAGGGTCCTAATCATCGGTTGACTAAAGGTCAAGAAAACTTAACACTAAGCTTCCTAATGGCTAGAGTATATTAGAGGCCTCAGGGAAGGTTCTAAGAGAACCGAGATCATGTTATGTTGGGCCCGAAATCAATGAACCCAAGCGAACGGCTAAAGAAATCCTAGGAATCTATCATGGTCAGAGCTACACAGGAACCACTAAGGTAACTCTTAAGACCATCAGATCAATCACTAGCATGGAGTCTAACAAACAATCAGGGGCCTCTAACTAGCAAGCACAAACTTCTAACTAAGTCTCACTATAGTCCTGACCAAATGGATTTCCTATCACGCTGGGACAGGTGCTCTAACACGTCTACTAGCCACCTAAGACATATGAACGCTAAAAACCTAGACTCCAGGCTTATAATTTGGATGTTCTAATTTATTTAATGGACATTCTATAATTATTATTGTTGTTCCGATAGTTCGCATTTGCAAATGGACCTGCATGGGCCACCAATAAAACATGTCACGCCCCGCTTCCCAAAAATGTGGAGGCGAGACGTGAGAAGGTCCGCTCAGACTTGAAGCTGCAAAGCTCCAAGCCCGATAAGCGTCAATCAACAATAAATTGGCAGGTCCTTGCAACGCAATACAAAACAACGATATTAATAATGAAGTGAGACAATAAGCAATTTATTAAATCTCAGAACATCCATAAAATAAATTACAATATCACAGAAAAGCCACCAGGCTCAAAAGGAAAAGCTAATGCCCAAACATGGCCAACAAGGGTACAACATACAAGCAAGGGTGCCACGCACCAACAACTAACATCAAACCTAAACAAGGAAGAGAACACAAGCAAGCACTAAGACTGGTCACCAATGACCACAAACTCCTCCTCAGCAACCACTGGCTCAGCGCTAGCAAACACTACGTCCTCAGCAACAAACTCAGGCTCGGGATCTAACATGTGTCACCCAAAAGAGAAAAGGGGCACATGTCAGTAAGTCGAAAGACTTGTGCAAGGAAACGGAAAGAAAGGTAACTAACAACCTAGCAGTTATAGTATGATGCATGACATGGCAAGTATAGTATGGAAGTGACAAGTAAAGGGAAGTACAAGTAGCAAGTAGCAAGTATGTCATGGATAACAAGTTTTACAAGTAGAACACGGACAAGTACAAGTGGTAGGTGTGACATGTATTGTCAAGTAACAAGTATAAGGGATCCCACACACACATGTGAGCGCCCTATTGCCTGCATGCTGTATTCAAGTACAAGGGATCACTCACACACAGGCGAGTGCCCTATTGCCCGCAGGCTGTATTGAGCTCGTTTTCTGGACCACGAGCCAGATTTGTAATTGGCCTAGGGTTGTGCCAGCAAAACGGGTGCCAAGCCGTAACAAGTAGCACTAGTATGTAGCGATGCTACGCAATCACGATGAGTGTTCAAGCATGCAATGACATGAGCAGTTATTCGCGTACCGTTAATTAAATTAAACATGACAGTCAAAATGCAATGGCATGAACAGATATTCGCGTACCGTTAATTTAAATTAAACATGGCAGTTAAAGATGCATGGATGACATGAACAGTTAATACGCGTACCGTTAAGTGAAATTAAACGTGACATACAAGCATGATGAAGGTGACGGACCAAGCTTCATTGTCAAGCTAGGTCAATGGCGTCTAGACGGCTATCCTTTCACCGTCTAGTCTCTTTTACGCTAAAGCAAGAAAATGGCCTAAGACATGGCCCAAATCAAGAGATGCAAGTTTCACTTGCCTCACGCCAAGGAGGATGATCAATGAAGCACGCCACAAAAGTTATCTACGGAGAGAAAAACGCTGCCACGGAGAAACAAGTATCAAACAACATCCAACCTAGTTTATTATTAGGGTTTCAATAAAATCACAAGGAGAGTTATGAGAAAACCAAATGATCGAACCCTACCGTATAGAAGCGGAAGATCAATGCCGAGCAAGCATGGCAACGGAAGAACGATCCGGGGAAACCTAGGGTTCAGATCTGGAATGGGGAGAAAATCTAGAGAAATGGGTTTTGGGGATTTTTTGGGGGTTTTCCGGCGACCTAGAGCTGGTGGCCGGCCAAAATGGAGAGGGGGAAGGGCTCTTGATGAAGGAGGAAGGCTAGGGGAAGATGGAGAAGGATTTGGGGAAGATGGAGGCTCAGGAGAAATGAAAGAAGAAAAGAAAACGTTTGGGGGGTTTAAATAGGAAGAGCTGGTGGCTGCCCAGAAATTAGGGTTTCGACACTGATTAGTCGGTCAAAGAAGAGTTACTGACCGACTAGTTTAGCAACTAGTCGGTCGGTCGACCAACTGTGACCGACTAGAATCAAACAGCGAAAGAAGGGGAAAATCTGGGAAGTGAATTAGTCGGTCTGTGAAGGCCCGTCGATCGACTAGTTTGGAATCTAGTCGGTCTGTGAGTGTTCATGAACCGAATAACGAGGAACAGTAGCTTAGGTAAAATTAATCAAAGGAACTAGTCGGTCTGAGAGCAAGTTCTGACCGACTAGTTTCACATCTAGTCGGTCGGTGGTTGTTCTTAGATCGACTAAGAGTAAACAGTAACTCATGTACAGTAGATTTAAAGAACTAGTCGGTTGGAGAAGAGTTCCAGACCGACTAGATTGAATTCTAGTCGGTTGGTCCGCCTTCTCGAACCAACTAAGATGCACTAAAAGTGCCGATTTGAATCGCGGAGCTTCAGGAAGATTCCTATGGCTTCTAAGATCACTCTAACCCTAAGATATGAGCGATTTGAAGCTCGTCACGAATGACTTACTCCGAAATTGACGATCGAAGGAAGAAGCTAGAAAATCACGACGAAACGATCGAAAGTGAAAGCTACGGCGACGGAAACCACACATCCAATGAGAAAATCCACCAAGCATATATTTTAATATAGATAATCCAATTACACGAAAACCAGTCGTTACATAACCTAAGACGAGTACAGCTTAATCTTGACGAAGGCACCTGACCATCAAACCTGGACATGTATCTAAGACTTCCTACCATCTAAGACAGGGAAAACCTTCAGGGTAGACTCAATTTATGACTTAAATGTCCCGAATAATTTAATGGATATTGTTATCATTATCGTTGTTCCTATATCTCCCAGATGCAAAGAGGACATGCGTGGGCTACCAACAAAACCTGTCACGCCCCGCTTCCCAAGTATGGAAGGTGAGAGGTGAGGAGGTCCACTCAAACGTGGAGCTGTGTAACTGCAGTCTGATAAGCGTCTGTAAAAATTTCAAATAGTAGCAGGTCCTTTGCATTGCGACGAAACAACAACTATGATAATGAGGGATAGACAAATAAATTATCCAACAATCAACATCCACATATTTTATTCCAACATTACAGAGATAGTCATAAATTAAAGTACAGAGTCTGAAAAGAAGGCCTAAAGCATGGCCGAAACTAATACAAGGAAAGGGTGCAACGCACCGAACAACCTAACAACTAAAAGAAGGTAACCAGCAACTAAAAGAGAGTCACCAGTTGGGACTAAGGGTAGAACCTGAAACCCCCAACTGGACGTCAGCAACCTATCGACCGCTGCAACCTACCCAGGCTCAAACCTGACATGTGACACCCAAAAATAAAAGTGCACATATTAGCAAAAGTCTCCCAAGAGAAAAACGGGAAACTTTTGTGCAAGGAAACATAAGTGCAAAAACGTACAGCTAGCAGTTCTAAAGTGAAGAAGATGACATGACATGAATGCAACAGTTTAAACATGAGCATGTATGTAACAATTTAAAAATGAACATGAAAAGTAACATTGGCACGACACGTGTAGCAAAAGCTACCAAACAATATTCACGATTTTTCACGGTTAACTTGCATTCACGATGTGCACAGGGTTTACGCCTTTTGGCTGAAGTGGCTGTACAGGCACACTTCTATGCTCAATTGATCGCTTAAACCTACCCCTCCACGTGTATCAAGCGTTGGTTTTCCAACAACACTGTGCTTGCTTCTGGATCACGAGGCAGGAAGTGTTTTTCAATATGGCATAGGGTTGTGCCTGCAAAAGCAGGTACCTATCCTCAATATCAATAACATTAAGTGTAGCAAGTGCTACGCAATCATGATGTAACATTAGATGCATGCAATAACATGGCAATGAGCAGATAATTTGCATACTGTTAATTTGAAAATTAAACATGACATGGCAGCATGAATGAAAGCAAGTAAAGGTGTCGAATCTAGCTTCGTTGTCAAGCTAGATCAAGTAGGGTGTCGGATCTAGTTTCGTTGTCAAACTAGATCAAAAGGCATCTAGGCAGCTATCATTTCAGTGTCTAGTCTCTTTAACGCTAGCAAACAATTTGGCCTAAAACATGGTCTAAAACAAGTACTGTGCAAGTTTCACTTGCCTGAACAACCAAGCTGCAGTCACGATCAACCAGAGTCCAAACTACCTTTGTGTTCAGATCGCAATCCAGCCTACATCCCAATTTATTAATCTTGATTAGTGAAACACAACCAACAGAAATTACCAATTTTAGTTGATTAACAGGCAAGTGGTGATTCCTACATGGCAGATCTTACCTCAACACGACGCGGGAGCTACTCTGACGTTGGATAGCGACGTCAGGGGTTTGGATCCGGTATCACGAATGGTACGGGACGAACGGTTCTCTGTTGAAAAATCACGGGTCTGAATAAGTTTGTTACGACGTAACCAGAATTTATTAGGCAACCCTAAAGCATCTAATGATCCAATTTTAATTAGGTCCTCCATCTGATACGGGATTCACATCAACATTAATTTTACATCATGCCAACATCATCTTACTAAGTTACCGCTATTCATTAACACATTATTAATGATTCTAACTTGTTAACTAAGTCAATATACCGTTTACATCACAATATTAATGTCACCAAGTTGTTAGTAAGCTGATGTGTTCTAAGATTTACTCGTTAATGATAATACCGATATTACAGCCTAACATCAATAATATCTAACTTAGTGATACGTTATAATTAACATTATGAAACAAGTTTTTACTCATCATTTAGCTTGCCAACCTAAGCTTATTAGATTCGTTAGCTGTTCGTTATCGATATCCAACAACAAACCAACTGGAATTAAGTGTTGTGGCAAGCGATTATTAACCGATGTGTAGATGAGATCCAACGTGATTACCGGGGTGATTGCCGTGAGGACAGCGACTAGGGAGACGTCACAGTAGCCCGTGGGAAGGTCGACAACACTCCGGGCTGTCGAGTGTCGCTGTCGCGAGAAGAGAACGGCAGCCGCACGAAGAAACATTCGCTGCCACAAAAACAGCGGCATGGGCTGCGATGTTGCTGTGAGAGACGGTGCCTAGCGGCGCTGTGATGCTGCATCACCGGCAAGGAAGGCCGAAGGGGGGGTTCGACGAGGCTATCGACACCGAAAAACCGCCGGGCGGTGCTGCTGCACCTGGGGTTCACTGCCGCATGCCTGGGCCAACCACAGACCGGCAACCAAGGGCGGGGACCGACCGGAGGAAGGGCTAAACGGCGGAGGAGGTCCAGCGATGGGTTGAGGGCTTGGTCGGAGGGAAAACTAGGGTGGCTTCGTGATGATGCTGGCGGCGCAAAGAGGAGAACACAATGAAACAATTTACCCTAGGCTGCTGCGGTTATGAAGTTTGGAAATGCTATATATGGCTAAAAAGTGGGGTGCACATAAGAGGTTGGGAGAGAGTGGAGTTAAGGAAAGTTGGAAATTTGGTGATGAATAGCCAAATTGGTTTTGAGTTGATACGTATTGAGAGATTTCCTCATTTGCTAAACACCAATGAGATTTGGGTAGTTGTGGGTAAGTGGGAGAGAGATTGTGAGAGGGCAGGGTGTAGTTAGGGGGCAAGGAGGTGAGCCTAGTTTAGGGTATTAATCTTGTGAAACTTAGGCTAAAACTTTGATTAATGATGAAATTAGCGCACAAGTGGGTCAAACGTTACCTGATAATTACGAGAAAAATACCGGGACGACCAGGTCGACGAGAGAAACGAAACTTAAGAGATCGATCACGGCTAGGGGGACGAGAAACGAAACTAAAAATAAAAAGGTCTCACGTCAAAAGTGAAAATCATGGCGCCTCTTCAAACAAAGTCAAATTATGGGTGAACGACCCGTGGAATGACGTTCCAAAATATTTCTACAAATTAATACTCTTCCAGAGAGTCACAACGGTATATTACAACATAGGGTTCGGTTACAAGAAAGGTCCAAAATAAATACGTGTATGAACAAGAGTACGTGCACGGAAAGCATACGATCGAAAACAGACCGTGACAGGTTGAAGTAGCGAAACTCCAGCTGACCGACAATGCTAGGAGCTGGTGGCACCTGGAGGAGAGACGTCTGGTCAGGTCGATCTCGTGGGGAAAATATTCGACGCCAAATACTTTCCCAAAGCAACCAAAAGAGAGCTTCAGCCGGGTTTCCCTAATCTAGTCCAAGGAGATAGGACAGTGGACGAGTATGAGGCTGAATTTGCCATGTTTAACCGTTTTTGTACCCCACATGGTTGAAGACCTTGAAGACTGTGCATTTCAGTTTTGCAAAGGCATGAATCCCAAGGTCCAAGCCTCGATGACCTCAGCGAGACTGAAGACCCTTCAAGACGTTTTACATTTTGCATGAGAGTATGAGTTTATGGCGAGACTCCCCGTGGGACCTTCAGCTGGAGGAGGCAAGCGTCCCATGAGCCGCCTAAGGTGGTGCCCAGAGGAAATTTCTAACCTCTGCAGACCACACAGTTCAAGAGGCCATCTGCTCATGTCGATCGATCACAGCTGACTTGCTACTTCTGTGGCAAAACTGGACACCAGAAGAAGGATTGCAGTAGGATGTTGAACCAGCGCCTGATTTGCGGATCACCTGCACATGCTGCAAGGGACTAACCCCACGGCAAGGACCATCGAGCACCTACTGGAGTACCTGGACCTATTCTGCGTATAGTGCCTGCACCTGTTCAGCGAGGAGCACTCAGACCTGCTCAACATGGACCACCTCTGATTCCACAGAACCGGGCCTATCAGCAGGCCAATCAGCCGAAGCGCCATGCATTCATGAAAACAGCTGCAGAAGCTGAGGCTGAGGACGAAGTGATCACATGTAACATTTATTCCTAGTGTTTAATATTTTCTATTATATTCATGCTTGTTAGTTAGTTCCATTGCTAAGTTTAATATTATTATGTTAGGCGTTATTTTAGTGGCCTCCCACCTGGCTCTAACTTTATCTGATTCCGGAGCTTCTCTATGTGTCATATCCCAGAAGTTTGTAGTTAAGCACTCGATCCCTACCTACCCACTTCCCAAGAGATGTGATATCACAACCGAAAGTGGCGTAATGAGTGTTACACCGGGATGCAAATCCTGTCCTTTAGTGATTTGCGGACATGAGCTCTATGTAGACTTCATGGTCCTGGACACCCCCAATTTTGATGTTATTCTCGCATGAACTGGTTAGGGACTTTTTATGCTACTATCGACTGTCACAAGAAGAAAGTAGTATTTGTGATTCCCGACCATCCGGTGTTCGAATTCATCAGTGGTAGTCGTTCGCTCGGGCCTATCAGATTTCGGGCTCAGCCGAACGAAGCGATCCTCACATCTATGCAATTCGAACCGAAGAAGCCTATAGTGGTTCGAGACTTCGAAGATGTATTTTCAGAGGACATTTCTGGATTGCCGCCTGACCAAGCTTTGGAGTTCAGTATCGACCTAGTGCCGAATACTCAGCCAATGTCGAAGGCACCTTACCGTATAGCTCCAACCGAACTTGAAGATCTACGGAAGCAGTTGGACGATCTGTTGCAGAAAGGATTCATTCATCCCAACTTGTCTACCTGGGGTGCACCTGTACTACTGGTTTAGAAGAAGGATGGATCGAGAAGAATATGCGTGGATTATCGGGAGCTAAACAACGTCACTGTGAAGAATAGGTACCCGCTACCTCGCATAGATGATATCTTCGGTTAACTCAGAGGATCACGAGTTTTCTCGAAACTGGATCTCAGGAGTGGATACCATCAGGTGAAGGTCAAGAATGAGGATATCTACAAGACGGCCTTTCGGACCAAGTATGGACACTACGAATTCGTTGTCATGCCATTCGGTGTGACCAATATTCCAGCAGTATTCATGAATCTTATGAATCTGATACTCTACGAGTTTCTGGATAAATTCGTAGTGATATTTATTGATGACATATTGGTCTACTCGAAGAGTGAAGAGGAGCATGCCGAGCACATGAGGATTGTTTTGGAGACACTTTGACGTCACCAGTTGTATGCAAGTACTGTAAGTGCAAATTCTGGCTGGACCGTATCACATTCCTTGGATATGTGGTATCGGGCGATGGTATCTCATTCGACCCAGAGAAACTTGCTTCAGTCAGAGATTGGCCTACCCCTCGATCAGCATCATACATCCGAAGTTTCCTTGGATTGGCGGGCTACTACTGTCGATTCATTCAGGATTTCTTGAGGATAGCAGAGCCCATGACTCGATTGACGAGGAAGGATGTCAAGTTTGTTTGGTCAGAGTCTTGCGAGCAGTCATTTGGGACCTTGAAAGCGAGGCTAACATCTGTACCAGTTCTGGCTATACCTGATAGGACTGGGGGGATTCGAGATCATTTATGATGCCTCGGGCAAAGTTCTTGGATGTGTTCTGCATCAACATGGTTATGTAGTCGCTTACGCTTCTCAACAGTTGAAGATCCACGAGAAGAATTATCTGACTAGCGACTTGGAGTTAGCTGCTGTCATCTTCGCTTTGAAGATTTGGAGACATTTCTTACTGAGTGAGAAAGTGAAAATTTTCACTGATCACAAAAGTTTGAAATATATTTTTACTTAGAAGGAGTTAAATATGAGACAACACAGATGGTTAGAGCTAATGGCTGATTACGACATCGACCTCCAGTATGACCCAGGGAAGGTTAATGTTGTACTTGACGCCTTGAGTAGACTCCTAGTAGTTATGACGCGTACAGTTCAGTGGAGGCTACAACAAGATCGGCATGAGATGAGCACAGAGGTTGTGTTAGCTGGAGTCACATCGTCGTTGATGAATATGCAGATTCAGTCGACGATAGTGGATCAGATTAACGCTGCACAGTCTGGGGATACAAAACTGCAGAGGATCCAAGAGCAAGTTGAAGCTGGACTTCGGACGGACTTTATCATTCATGAGGATGGTTCCTTGAGATACGACAGTAGGATCTGTGTACCTTTAGGTGATATCAGAGATGAGCTGATGAATGAAGCTCATAGCTCTCACTATTCCATTCATCCTGGCGGTACCAAGATGTACAAGGATCTCCGTCTGAATTTTTGGTGGCATGGTATGAAGAGGATCATAGCTTGGAGCGTCGCCAAATGTCTCTTGTGTCAGCAAGTGAAGGCTGAACATCATTGTATTACTTGATCGCTTCAACCCCTGTCGATTCCAGAGTGGAAGTGGCAGCATATCACTATGGACTTCATAATTGGACTAGCTCAGAGCACTAAGCAAAATGACGCGATTTAGGTTATCGTTGATCGATTAACCAAATCTGTGCATTTCAGTCCTTTCAGAGTGGGACAATCTACGGAGATACTAGCGAAGAAATACATTGAGGTAATTATCTTTCTCTTACCTTTATAATTTCCTTATAGTGCCTATCGTGATGTGAATGATAATCGTACATGAGATTGTGCGATTGCATGGAGTTCCCATGAGTATCATCTCCGACCGAGACATGAGATTCACGTCCCAGTTCTGGAAGAGTCTGCAGACAAATCTGGGTACCAGTCTGAGTTTCAGCACTGCATATCACCCGTAAACTGATGGACAGTCAGAGCGCACTATACAGATATTGGAGGGCATGTTGCGAGCTTGCATGTTGTATCTTAAGGGTTCGTGGAAAGATCACCTACATCTAGTGGAGTTCGCCTACAATAACAACTCTCAAGCCAGCATTGGCATGTCGCCATTTGCTGAACTTTATGGAAGGAAATGTCGATCCCTGCTGAGTTGGGATGACATTGGTGATAGGGAGCTATTGGGAACATAGCTAATAGTTGAGGCTATAGATGTAGTGCGTACCATCAGGGATAAGCTTTGTGTTGCACAGGATCGGTATAAGCATTGGGCTGATGCTAAACACCGTCCTTTGGAATTCAAGGCTGGAGATCATGTATTTTTAAAGATATCCCCGAAGTTTTGGGAAACGCGGCAAGCTTAGTCCGAGATTCATTGGACTTTTTGATGTGCTAAAACGAGTTGGAGAGGTAGCTAATCGTCTAGCACTGTCGCCTTCATTGGAGGGAGAACATGATGTTTTCATGTATCTCAGCTGTGTCGTTACATCAGTGACCGGCCACATGTTGTCGATTACTCAGAGATTACGGTTCAACCGGACCTGACTTATGAGCAGCAGCCGATGCAGATCATAGACCGACGTCAGAAGACGCTCAGGAACAAAGTTGTCGAGCTTGTGCCAGTGATGTGGCGTCATGATTCGCCTGGAGAATCCACCTGGGAACGGGAAGACGAAATGCTAGAGCGTTACCCTTATTTGTTCCCTGCCCCTTAGTTGATTAAATTTCGAGGACGAAATTCTTTTAAGGTGGATAGAATGTAACGAACTGTATTTTCGGATACACTGGAGCTGAGTTCTATTTATGTTTGTCTTCATTATTATACTTGATGTGTTGATCTCATTAATATAGTAGCATTAAGTTAGTTTATTTAAATCTGTTATTATTGTTTTAAGTTTTCAAAACTCAAATGTTTTCGAAATTTAAATTCAAATCGGTTTAAAAACTTTCCCTTTTAAATCCTTATTAAAACTGTAGTTATTTTAGTAATAATCACCCATCAATAACCATTATTTTCCCCCAATTATTAGCATGTTTCAAACTTTCCTTATCAATCTAGCTTTTAATTCCATAATCAAATCATTAGAGCAAAAATCAATTATTATTAATTACTCTAATATAATTATCAATTCAAATCAAATGTTATTTAAAAGAAATTCAGTTTTATTTTTAAAAAAACTCTTTCTATTTGTAACTCTTTCCTATTTTTATATAACCCCAAAACCCTAACACTTGCCTAATCACGTCACACAGCCGCACTCTCCTACTTTAAGAGGAGGAAACCAAAACCCTATCTCATACTCTCTCTCTCTCTCTCAAATAAAACCCCAGCTCCCTAAGAACCCAGGTTCCTTTTAAAACCCTAGGCTAATACTTTTTTTTGTACTAACCCAACACCCTAACCTAGGCCACACGTAAGACCACCCCTCTATAAAACCCAGCTCCTAAGAAAAACCCTAGTCTAAGGCCTCTTCGTACTAACCCAGCACTATTACAAAAAGCCTATCTCCCTACATCACCCTACCCTAAACGCTAGCAGCCGCAACATTCTTACAATTTCTATAAAACAAATAATAGAACCATGCCTTCACCTTCTTTCTAAAAACCCCTAAGACATCCTCATACCCTCCGCCTGCAACCACCGTTCGGTGCCCCTCACCCTTCCTCCAAGCCATTTTCGATGCCAGTTCGCCCTCAAACACCTCCCACCGACCACCCCTACACCGACACAGGCAACCCCTCCGCCCTCATCTCCGACCAGCCTCCAAATCCTCTGATCACCCATTTTCGGTGCCCACAAAACACCCCGCCACCCGCCATCTCCTCCATCATCCTCTGAGCCTTCCTCCGGTGACAGCAACACCACCCACCTCCCTTCTCGACGCTGTAGCACATCCCCTTCGCTCCAACCTCACTTGTAACGACCACTTTTCGTTGTACTTTGTTCGTGCACATGCTTTTGGCCGTGCACGTGTTTATTTTAGACTTTATTGGTTTGTGAACACTTTGTTGTGATATGCCGTTGTGAACGTCTCTGAGAGTATTAAATAGTGGCACTAATTTGGAACGACATTCTTCGGGTCGTTTTCACACAATTTAATCTTATTCGATGCGACGTTGCGATTCTCACTTTTGACAGGAGACGTTTCTATTTTTAGTTTCGTTGTCCGACGTCGAAATTGAGATCCGTCTTCTTAGTTAGCTCACTTTCGTCAACACGATCACCCCGATATTTATTTTATAATTTTTGGAGTTTATTTGACCACTTTTATATTTTTAGCAAGGTTTATAATATTTTTAATAATTACAATTTAAATTATTTTCGGCCAAATAAAATTTATTTGAGTTTCAAACGTTTTAAATAATTTTTGAGCCAAATCTTAGCCCATATCTTGGCCGCACCCAATACCTATGTGATTAGGAAGAGTAGATTCGAATTTTAAATTATTTTAAACTCCTAATCCCATTAGGATTAGCCCTAGACCTAGTCAACCCCTCTACACTATATAAACAACCTTTAGGAAGACCTATTTTCGCAAGAAAATAACCCTAGCCGCTTCCAAAATCCAAATTTGACGTTGCGACGAATCGTCGCAACTTGCGACGAACTTCCCCGCACCGACCAAAGAAACAAGGCCAAAACCCCCGCACCGACCGCTGCAGCCACCCGCACCAAGCTCTCGCCCATACCCGCTGCTTCCGCCCCGTCCGTTCGCCCGCTCCGACCGAGAGAAGCTCTCGGTCAGACCGAGAGCACAGCCCGCATCCCCGCTCCGCACCGACCCCGCACCAAGCCGCTCTGTCGCCCCGCCTCTGCCCGTGTCTGACCGAGCGGATCGCCCGCACCGACCGACGAATTCCTCCGCACCAAGCCTCCGTCCGCACCGCTGCAGCCCGCTGCGCTGCAATCCCCGCACCAAGCGTGCCCGACCGAGAGAGCTCCCCGCACCGAGGTTGTACGACCGAGAGCCAAACGTCGCAACCCCGCACCCGTCGCACCACTTGCCACCGTGGGCCGCCCAAGTTCTCCAGAGGTATTGTGGGTCCCCCATAGGTCCCTAGGACTACTGTGGGCCCCACCTAGGTGCTTGATAGTCGAGGAATTGCCGCGTACGATGTTGCGACACGTCGTAGCCCGTCGTCGCACGTGCTAGCTTTGGAATCTGGAACCGTTGCTCTGGTTGATGCTCTGAACTTTCCAACGAGGAATCTATATTGGAATCTGGACTTGGAGCGCGTTCTCTTATTCCAACCCCTGGCGTCGCTACCCGACGCCAGTGTAGCTTTCGCGTCGTGTTAAGGTAACGCTTTGCGCCCCTAGGACCCCCAACCCAATTGCATACTAATCAAGACTAAAATCAGTATTTTTTTAAAGTATTTTAAATGTTTTAGAATTCACTAATCAAGATTAATAAAACGGATGTAGGCCGGTGGACTTGAGCACGTAGGATATTGTGACTTTGGACTCGTTGGACGGTGTTTCTCTGACGTGATACTTGCAGGCAAGTGAAACTTGCCAACTCTTGTGTAGGGCCATGTTTTTAGGCCACTTCCTTGTTTTTAGCGTAAAAGAGACTAGTCAGTAAAATGATAGCTGGCTAGACGCCTACTTGATCTAATTTGACAACGAAACTAGATCCGTCACCTAAATTGATCTAGCTTGACAACGAAGCTAGATCCAACTCTTTAACTTGTTGATCATGCATACTAAACTGTCATGTTTACTTTCCTTACCTGTACGCTTTACTACTTGCCATGTCATGTCATCCATGCATTGAATGTCGCATTCGTAGCACACGCTACAATACTCGTACTTGTACTTCCTTGTCAGGCTAGGTGCACCCCTATGCCATCGTGATAAAACACTTCCTGGCTCGTGATCCAGAAGATGGACGCCAGTCCATATACACGTGGATGGGTAGGGATAAGCGATCACCTGAGCTTAGGAGTTGGCCCGCGTAGCCACTCTAGCCAGAAGGCATAATCTCTGTGCACGAGGTGCTTACTTTACTTGTCTTGTACTAGTGAGTGTTTCTTGTAAAACTTGACATCCATGCCATGCTCGTACTTTACTTTACTTGTTGCACTCATACTTTAACTGCCATGTCATCGCATCATGCTAGAACTACTAGGTTGCTTTACTTGTACCTACTTTCAGTTTCCTTGTACAAGTCTCTTGTAGACTTGCTGACATGTGCCCCTTGCTCTTTTGGGTGTCACATGTTAGACCCTGAGCCAGAGACAGTTGTTGAGGACGAGGTGTTTGCTGACGCTGAGCCTGAGCCTATGTTCGTCGAGGAGTTCGAGGACACCGGAGACCAGTCTTAGTGACTGTTGAGTTGCTTTTGTTTTAGGTTGATGTTAGTTGTCGGTGCTTGCACCATTACTTTGTTTTCGTACTTTGTACTTTTGTTGGCCATGCTGGGGCCTCTTTTAGACTCTTTTATTTTAGCCTGGTGGCTTTTCTGCGATGTTGAAATTTATTATTATGGATATTCTGAGATTTATTCTTTGTCTCATTTCCTTATTATTATCTTTGTTTTGTTTTGCGTTGCAAGGACCTGCAGTTTAAATTTGATTGACGCTTATCGGACTTGCAGCTTTGTAGCTTCAAGTCTGAGCGGACCTTCTCACGCTTCGCCTCCACATTTTTGGGAAGCGGGGTGTGACAGGTTTTGTTGGTGGCCCATGCAGGTCACTTCTTGCGATTGCGAACTAACAGAACAACGATAATAACGGAATGTCCATTAAATAAATTGCAACATCCAAGTCATTAAGCTTTGAGTCTAATTTTGTTTGTTCGTTTTCTATGTCATTAGATGGCTGGACGACGACAGACCCGATCTGGCAATGGGCCCAATCGTGCTGAGGTACCGGATAGAGAGCCCACCAATGCTGAGATCATGAGGATGATGCATCAGATGATGCAGGTGCAGCAGGGCATGCTCCAGAATACCCAGAGTACCTCTCGCTACGAGCCAGGAGCAAAGCATTTCCGGGAGCTGGGCCCGACTTACTTTGATGGATCTGAAGGACCGTTGGCTGCAGAGGAGTGGATCAGGAATACTGAGGATAATCTGAAGATGTCGAAGGTCAACCCGGCTGGATGGGTTGATCTGGTGAAGAAGCAGCTTAAGGATAATGCCCGAAATTGGTGGGATGTAGAGGAGGAGTTGTTGGTGAGCCCTATACCTTGGGCTACTTTCAAGTCTAGGTTCGATGAGGAGTACTTTCCGAAGGCTGCTAGGAGGGAGATGTTGCAGCGCTTCATTGAGCTGAAGCAGGGGAATCTGACGGTGGACCAGTACCACCAGGAGTTTACTAGGCTGAGTCGCTTTGCGCCAAAGATGGTAGAGGATGCTGAGGAGAAGGCTCAGAGGTTTCTGCAGGTTCTTTCCCTAGACTTGCAGAGCCTGATGTCTACGACGGATATGGAGTCATATCAGAAGTTGCTGGTAGCTGCTCGGAGACAGGAGAGGATTGCGAGGCAGAAGAGAGGACAGACTTCTGGAACTGGGAAGAGGCCTATGGAGCAGATCAGAGGAGTGGCGAGGCCTAATCAGACGGTGCAGTTCAAGAGGCCAGGTGGGCCTACTCAGAAGACTTGCCATTTCTGTGGCAAGACCGGGCATGTTAAGGAGCAGTGTAGGAGGATGTTGGGACAGTGTCTGGTTTGTGGAGATCCTACACATACTATTAAGGAGTGCCCGAAGTCTAAGTAGCCTTGGAAGGAACCTGTCGCAGCACAGCCGTTGCAGCAGAGAGCACCTGTACCTGCAGGTCATGGACCAGCCCTCGTTTCGCAGAAGCAGGCTTTTCAGCAGGCCATGCAGCCGAGGAAGCAGGCCTATCTGATGACGGCAGTGGAGAGCGAGGCTGTGGATGAGGTTATCGCAGGTAACCCTCAAACTAGTTGTTTCCTTCCTTAGATAGTTTTGATTGTTAGCTTATGTTTGTTTGATTGCATATGATTGTTTGTTAGAATAGGGTTTGATTGTTAGATTGTTTGATAGGTGTGATTTTGGTTTGCACATTTCCTGCACGAGTCCTCTTTGACTCTGGTGCATCGATGTGCATTATTTCTCGGAGCTTCATGGAGAAGCATTCCTTGACGACTTCCCCTCTTCCCAAGAGTTGGAATATCGTTACAGGAAATGGCATGATCTCGGTGCATCTTGGGTGCAATTCTTGCCCTTTGGTGGTCTGTGGACATGAGCTTTACGCTGATTTTATTGTCCACGACATCATCAACTACGATGCCATGATCGGGATGGATTGGCTTGCGAGTTTCTATGCTACGATCGATTGTCAGGAGGAAGAAGGTGGTGTTCGAGATCCCCGGACATCCAGTGTTCGAGTTCAGTCGTGGTAGCAGTTCGCTTGGTCCTGTCAGGTTTCGGGCCAAGCCGGTGGAGATTGTTGCTATGTAGATGGAGCAGGATAGACCAGCTGTGGTACGTGAATTCGATGATGTCTTCCCCGAGGAGATGTCTGGACTGCCACCCGATCGAGCGCTCGAGTTTTCGATCGATCTTATTCCAGGAGCGCAGCCTATTTCGAAGGCACCGTATCGGATGGCTCCAGCAGAGTTGGAGGAGTTACGTAGGCAGCTGGATGAGCTTTTGCAGAAGGGTTACATCAATCCTAGTGTGTCTCCGTGGGGAGCACCGGTGTTGCTGGTGAAGAAGAAGGATGGTTCGCGTCGCATGTGTGTGGATTACCGGGAGCTGAATGCTGTGACTATCAAGAATAAATATCCCTTGCCTCGTATAGATGACATCTTTGATCAGCTTGGAGGATCGAGGGTGTTCTCTAAGTTGGATTTGAGGAGTGGTTACCATCAGCTTAAGGTGAAGAAGGAGGACATCCCGAAGACAGCGTTCAGGACGAAGTATGGTCACTACGAGTTCGTGGTTATGCCCTTCGGTGTAACCAATGCGTCCACAGTCTTTATGAACCTGATGAATTTGATCTTCTACGACTTTCTAGACAAGTTTGTCGTTATCTTTATTGACGACATTCTGATCTATTCAAAGTCGGAGGAAGAGCATGCATCGCACTTGAGGACAGTGTTGGAGATTTTGAGGAAGCATCGTTTGTATGCTAAGTATTCCAAGTGCGAGTTCTGGCTGGATAGAGTTGCTTTTCTCGGGCATGTGGTGTCTGGTGATGGAATTTCTGCGGATCCCGAGAAGATTGTGGCTATCAGAGAGTGGCCGGTTCCGCAGTCAGCGTCTGAGATCCGGAGTTTCCTTGGGCTTGCAGGATATTATCGACGTTTCATTAAGGACTTTTCCCGGATTGCTGAGCCGATGACCAGACTGACGCGGAAGGACGTGCCATATGTTTGGTCTGATGATTGTGAGAAGGCTTTTGATGTTCTGAAGGAGAGATTGACGACTGCCCCTGTACTTGCTGTGCCTGATCGGAGTGGAGGATTCGAGATCTTTTGTGATGCTTCTGGCAAGGGTCTTGGATGTGTGTTGCATCAACATGGGCATGTGGTTGCGTATGCTTCTCGTCAGCTTAAGGCTCATGAGAAGAATTACCCGACACTTGATTTGGAGTTGGCTGCTGTCGTATTTGCGCTGAAGATTTGGAGGCACTTCCTGCTGAGTGAGAAGGTGAAGATCTTCACCGATCACAAAAGATTGAAGTATATCTTTACTCAGAAGGAGCTCAACATGCGACAGCGTCGATGGTTGGAGCTCATGGCAGACTATGAGATTGATTTGCAGTATCACCCTGGCAAGGTGAATGTGGTTCCGGATGCGCTGAGCAGGCTTCCAGCGGTGATGATGTTGACCTCGCAGTGGAGATTGCAGCAGGATTTTTGCGAGACTGGTATCGAGATTATTCTTCCTGGCGAGACTTCTTCGTTGATGAGTATGCAGATACAGTCGACGATCGTGGATAGGATCAAAGCTGGACAGGCTGGAGATGCTAAGCTGATGAAGATTCGGGAGCAGGTGGAAGCCGGTCTGCGGACTGACTTTTTGATTCACGAGGATGGTTCGTTGAGATTTGGAGCCAGGTTTTGTGTGCCAGCTGGAGATATCAGAGAGGAATTATTGGTGGAGGCACACAGTTCGCCGTATTCAGTGCATCCTGGTGGGACCAAGATGTACAAGGATCTTCGCCTGAACTTTTGGTGGCATAGTATGAAGAGGAGTGTGGCTCGGAGTGTAGCCAAGTGTTTGGTTTGCAAACAAGTAAAGGCGGAGCATCAGCGTACGGCAGGGTTGCTACAACCGCTTCCGATTCCGGAGTGGAAGTGGCAGCACATCACTATGGATTTCGTGACTGGACTACCTCGGAGTCCGAAGCAGAATGACACGATTTGGGTGATCGTAGACCGATTGACCAAATCAGCGCACTTTATTCCCTTCCGAGTGGGACGGTCTATTGAGACGCTAGCGAGGAGATATATGGAGGTAAATTCTTTTACTCTCTGTTTCTATTTCCTTTTCCTAGTTTAGATAGTGATGTAACGTGAATCGTGCAGGAGATCGTACAACTTCACGGAGTCCCTGTGAGTATCGTGTCAGACAGAGACACGAGATTCACATCTCAGTTTTGGCAGAGTCTGCAGAAGAGCTTGGTTACGCGTCTGAGTTTCAGCACGGCGTACCACCCGCAGACGGATGGCCAGTCCGAGAGGACGATTCAGATTTTGGAGGACATGCTGAGAGCGTGCATGTTGGACTTTAAGGGATCTTGGGAGGATCATCTCCATCACGTTGAGTTTGCCTACAATAACAGCTACCAGGCGAGTATTGGAATGGCGCCTTTCGCCGCGCTATATGGAAAGAAATGTCGATCGCCACTGAGCTGGGATGACATTGGAGATCGGGAGATGTTAGGACCGGAGATGATCGTGGAGGCCGTGGATGTTGTGAGGAACATCCGGGAGAAGCTGAGGATTGCGCAGGACCGTTTCAAGCATTGGGCCGATGCCAAACGGAGGCCTTTGGAGTTTCAGCCTGGAGATCATGTCTTCCTGAAGATTTCTCCGAATCGCAGAGTTATTCGATTCGGGAAGAGAGGCAAGCTGAGTCCGAGGTACATTGGGCCGTTTGATGTCCTGGAGAGAGTTGGAGCTGTAGCTTATCGCTTGGCGTTGCCACCGTCGCTGGTGGGAGTTCACGACGTATTTCATGTATCTCAGTTACGTCGATATGTTAGTGATCCATCCCACGCTGTGGATTTCTCAGAGATTACGATACGTCCAGATCTGTCTTATGATCAGCAGCCCGTTGAGATTCTGGATCGTCGACAGAAGCAGCTGAGGAATAAGACCGTCGACTTGGTTCGAGTGCAGTGGCGTCACGGTTCCCCTGGTGAGTCCACCTGGGAGCGTGAAGATGAGATGAGAGAGCGCTTCCCGCGCCCTTTTCCCGAGCAGTGCTTGATGTTGATTCCGAGGACGGAATCATTTCTAAGGTGGGGAGGATGTAACGACCACTTTTCGTTGTACTTTGTTCGTGCACGTGCTTTTGGCCGTGCACGTGTTTATTTTAGACTTTATTGGTTTGTGAACACTTTGTTGTGATATGTCGTTGTGAACGTCTCTGAGAGTATTAAATAGTGGCACTAATTTGGAATGACATTCATCGGGTCGTTTTCCCACAATTTAATCTTATTCGATGAGACGTTGCGATTCTCACTTTTGACGGGAGACGTTTCTATTTTTAGTTTCGTCGTCCGACGTCGAAATTGAGATCCGTCTTTTAGTTAGCTCACTTTCGTCAACACGATCACCCCGATATTTATTTTATAATTTTTGGAGTTTATTTGACCACTTTTATATTTTTAGCAAGGTTTATAATATTTTTAATAATTACGTTTTAAATTATTTTTGACCAAATAAAATTTATTTGAGTTTCAAACGTTTTAAATAATTTTTGAGCCAAATCTTAGCCCATATCTTGGCCGCACCCAATACCTATGTGATTAGGAAGAGTAGATTCGAATTTTAAATTATTTTAAACTCCTAATCCCATTAGGATTAGCCCTAGACCTTGTCAACCCCTCTACACTATATAAACAACCTTTAGGAAGATCTATTTTCGCAAGAAAATAACCCTAGCCGCTTCCAAAACCCAAATTTGACGTTGCGACGAATCGTCGCAACGTTGCGACGAACTTCCCCGCACCGACCGAAGAAACAAGGCAAAAACCCCCGCACCGACCGCTGCAGCCGCCCGCACCAAGCTCTCGCCCGCACCCGCTGCTGCCGCCCCCTCCGTTTGCCCGCTCCGATCGAGAGAAGCTCTCGGTCAGACCGAGAGCACAGCCCGCATCCCCGCTCCGCACCGACCCCGCACCAAGCCGCTCTGTCACCCCGCCTCCGCCCGTGTCTGACCGAGCAGATCGCCCGCACCGACCGACGAATTACTCCGCACCAAACCTTCGCCCGCACCACTGCAGCCCGCTGCGCTGCAATCCCCGCACCAAGCGTTCCCGACCGAGAGAGCTCCCCGCACCGAGGCTGTACGAACGAGAGGCAAACGTCGCAACCCCGCACCCGTCGTACCACTTGCCACCGTGGACCCCCCAAGTTCTCCAGAGGTATTGTGGGTCCCCCATAGGTCCCTAGGACTACTGTGGGCCCCACCTAGGTGCTTGCTCTTCGAGAAATTGTCGCGTACGACGTTGCGACACGTCGTAGCCCGTCGTCGCACGTGCTAGCTTTGGAATCTGGAACCGTTGCTCCGGTTGATGCTCTGAACTTTCCAGCGAGGAATCTATATTGGAATCTGGACTTGGAGCGCGTTCTCTTATTCCAACCCCTGGCGTCGCTACCCGACGCCAGTGTAGCTTTCGCGTCGTGTTAAGGTAACGCTTTGCGTCCCTAGGACCCCCAACCCAATTGCATGCTAATCAAGACTAAAATTAGTATTTTTTTAAATTATTTTAAATGTTTTAGAATTCACTAATCAAGATTAATAAAACGGATGTAGGCCGGTGGACTTGAGCACGTAGGATATTGTGACTTTAGACTCGTTGGACGGTGTTTCTCTGACGTGATACTTGCAGGCAAGTGAAACTTGCCAACTCTTGTGTAGGGCCATGTTTTTAGGCCACTTCCTTGTTTTTAGCGTAAAAGAGACTAGTCAGTGAAATGATAGCTGGCTAGACGCCTACTTGATCTAATTTGACAACGAAACTAGATCCGTCACCTAAATTGATCTAGCTTGACAACGAAGCTAGATCCAACTCTTTAACTTGTTGATCATGCATACTAAACTGTCATGTTTACTTTCCTTACTTGTACGCTTTACTACTTGCCATGTCATGTCATCCATGCATTGAATGTCGCATTCGTAGCACACGCTACAATACTCGTACTTGTACTTCCTTGTCCGGCTAGGTGCACCCCTATGCCATCGTGATAAAACACTTCCTGGCTCGTGATCCAGAAGATGGACGCCAGTCCATATACACGTGGAGGGGTAGGGATAAGCGATCACCTGAGCTTAGGAGTTGGCCCGCGTAGCCACTCTAGCCAGAAGGCGTAATCTCTGTGCACGAGGTGCTTACTTTACTTGTCTTGTACTAGTGAGTGTTTCTTGTAAAACTTGACATCCATGCCATGCTCGTACTTTACTTTACTTGTTGCACTCATACTTTAACTGCCATGTCATCGCATCATGCTAGAACTGCTAGGTTGCTTTACTTGTACCTACTTTCAGTTTCCTTGCACAAGTCTCTTGTAGACTTGCTGACATGTGCCCCTTGCTCTTTTGGGTGTCACATGTTAGACCCTGAGCCAGAGACAGTTGTTGAGGACGAGGTGTTTGCTGACGCTGAGCCTGAGCCTACGTTCGTCGAGGAGTTCGAGGACACCGGAGACCAGTCTTAGTGACTGTTGAGTTGCTTTTGCTTTAGGTTGCTGTTAGTTGTCGGTGCTTGCACCATTACTTTGTTTTCGTACTTTGTACTTTTGTTCGCCATGCTGGGGCCTCTTTTAGACTCTTTTATTTTAGCCAAGTGGCTTTTCTGCGATGTTGAAATTTATTATTATGGATATTCTGAGATTTATTCTTTGTTTCATTTCCTTATTATTATCTTTGTTTCGTTTCGTGTTGCAAGGACCTGCAGTTTAAATTTGATTGACGCTTATCGGACTTGCAGCTTTGTAGCTTCAAGTCTGAGCGGACCTTCTCACGCTTCGCCTCCACGTTTTTGGGAAGCGGGGCGTGACATCACTCCCCGCGCCTTCCTCCATCTCCCAAGAGCTGTCCGATAGTCCTCCTTCCCTGCAACCCGAGCTGCCACCCATTGCTACAGACCTTGTCGCCGCCTACAGTCACGAATTTCCGACCAGCAGGCCGTCGTCCGACGGTCCTCCTCCACCTGCAACCAAGCTAGGAAGAGAGAAGCTTAAAAAGTTAGTTTATAGTGTTGTTAGTAGTAAGTTTAGTTAGGGTTATTATATTAATAGTTAGAGATTTTAATATAAAACTGTGCTTTTTCTTAATACCATGTTAGTTATATTATATTTGTTAGCTGTTAGTTATTTTGTTAGGGTTAGTTTTAGTTGAGTCATTTTTAAAATTTAAACCATGTTCTTGGCAGTTTATATATATATATATATATATATATATATATATATATATATAAACTGCCAAGAACATGGTTTGAACAGCAACCTAACAATGTGTGTGTGTGTGTGTGTGTGTGTGTGTGTGTGTGTATTGTTAGGTTGCTGTTCAAATAATTTCATTAGGGTTAGTTTATACAAGACCATGCTTCTGTTAATATCATATATGTATGCAGATCTTTTAACCGTTGGATTTGATTAAGGGTTAGTTGTTAGGATTAAGAATTGTGTGTGCGTGTGTGTGCGCGCACGCGCCTGAGAACACTCTCAGGTAACCTCCATGCGCACAAATCAATCTCAACCGTGAGATCTCATCCAACGAGTGGGAATGAAATCGTAAACTTCTAATTATTTACAAACGCACCAACTGATTTCCGCGGGTTGGGAAATGGGCAAGCATTAAATACGGGTCATTCTCTCTCAGGCAGCCATCATGTAGCCATCCCCTTCAATCACGAGAGAGAGAGAGAGAGAGAGAGAGAGAGAGAGAGAGAGAGAGAGAGAGAGAGAGAGAGAGAGAGAGAGAGAGAAGCAGCTCATCACGCGAGAGAGGAGCAGGTCACCAAAAATTGCGTTCTCTCCTCCTTCTTCCTCCCTCGCCTTCATCAACCCCTCTCTTCCCCACTCTCCTCCCTCATCCACGAGGCAACCCTCCAATAGCAGTCGGAAAAAACAAGAAGACGACAGTAAGGAGATCCGTGCCGCGATCCTCCAGAGGCTACACTTTAGCTCCTCCATCATCCTCCTCTCTCCTCCATCAACCCATCTATTCCCCTATCATCCTTGCCCTAACGATCCGCATCAACCCCTCTCTTCCCCTCTCTCCTCCATCATCCTCGAGGCAACCCTCCAGTGACAGTCGAAAAAAAAAACAAGCAGAAGACAGCAAGGAGACGGAGAAGGAGAAGGCGAGGGAGGCCCGTACCTGATCAAAATTCCTCATCCAAGCCTGGAGCCCCCTCATCTTCCTCGTCCCGGAGCCGCACCTCTCTTACTTGAGCTACACCCTTATCCGAGCCCAGAGCCGTCGCCTCTTCCTCATCCCGGAGGTTCACCTCCCTCCTCCTCCGCCCAAAGTAGGTTCCAGGTAAGAATCTAGATCAATTGCCTCTGCTGTTTAATTTAAAAGTCTTTAAAAATAATTTGTTTTATTGATGCTAATAATGAAAAGCTCCCAATTGGACAGATAGCATGATAGGTTCCATGGCTAATATTTGACAAAATTAGAAATAAGTCTAACATACAAGAACATATAGCATGATCCACTTGAACATTGCAATTGCAGTTGCAATGATCCATTCTCTAAAAACCATTGCATATGAAGCAATGATCCACTTGAACATATAGCATGATAACTCTAAAAACAATTACAGTTGCAATGATCCAGTCAAATAGATAGCATGATAGCTCTAAAAGCATTTGCAATGATCCAGTCAAATAGAAAATGCATATAATTGAATAGATAGCATGAACTTATTGCAATCCCTTGTCATATTGAACAGATCCAGTCAAATAGAAAGTTTCTTGGTTCATGTTAATATCTTTTATTTAATCTCCAGAATGCAATCCCTTGATGATTGAGGATTTAGAGGCTTTCTTTGCTTTATTTTGAGCCGACTCATTATGTTTTAAAATTCTGATGCATCAAAACTGATGTGAACCTAAACATGGTTTGTTCTTATTTTGAGCCGACTCATTATGAATTAGGGTTATTCTGTGTTCTATTGATGTTTATATTTGTAAGTTTATTGATTAATGCAACTTTATTATGCTTCTCTATTAGAAAATGGACGAGAGTACACCCGTTGTGCAGGCTGAGCAGATACCAAATCAATCAAATGAAGCTGAAATGGAAAATCAAAGTGTTACTGATATTGAAGAAGGAATACCACATATTGGTATACAATTTCCAACATAAGAAGAAGCTTGGGATTTTTATAATGTATATGCAGAAAAAAGGGCTTTTCTTTTCGTAAGTCAACTACTATGAAAGGAAAAGATGGTATTACCATGAAGAGGATTTATGTTTGCAACAAAGCAGGATATAAAAGTTACAATGATAAGAGGGAGCTCGGGAAGGAAATCAAGCGACGGAAAAATGAGCGAGAAGGTTGTATGGCTCGAATGTATGTTTGTAGAAGCTCTAATGGAGTATGGGTCATCAAAAACTTTGATGACAACCATAATCATGAGATGCTAAGAACTCATTCAAAGATCCAATTATTAAGGTCACATAATAAATCACATCTGGATGTAACTTGTAAGAGCTTAGTTAATCAGTTTAGTGGTTGTGGTGTTGGACCTTCAAAGATTGCAAGGATCCTAAATGCCACGAGTAGTAGTAATGTACATATTACTTCACAGCAATGTATAGATCATTTGAGGGTTAACAGGAAAAACAACATTGGGCATGAGTGCATGAGTGTACTTTAAAGGTTTCTTACAAGGAAAGATACAAACTATCAGTTTTATTACGCTATTGAGTATGATGATGACAATGTCTGTAGAAGTATATTTTGGGCCGATGGACAGGCTAGGACATCATATATCCAGTTTGGAGATGTTATTGTGTTTGATGTCACATATAAGACAAATAGTTTCATGTTGCCTTTTGCACCTTTTACTGAAGTAAATCATCATAGGCAGTCCACTTTATTCGGATGTGCTCTCCTTGCTGATGAGAAGGAAGATACATTTGTATGTTTATTTGAAAATTGGTTAACTTTTATGTGGGATAAAGCACCAGCAGCTATCATTACTGATCAAGACCCAACAATATGCAACACAATCAAAAGAGTTTTTCCAAATACACATCACAGGTATTGCATATGGCACATCAGCCTTCATGAAAATGAGCATCCAAGGTCTTTGCGTGCTTCTTATAACCCTGAATTTGATGAAGAATATACAAGATGGGCTAAAAAAGTCAAACTGTTGAAGAATCCGAGAGTAGTTGGGTGATCTTGAAGGAAAAGTACCAAAAAGAATTTACAGATCCTTTAACAGATAAACAGAAGAATGAAATGAGAGCGTGGAAGTGGCTACAGACAATGCATAACAAAGCACACCATTGGAGTAAGCCATACTTAAAAGAGACTTTCTTTGCAGGTATGAAAATTTTAATTAGATGCTTGTAGAAGTAAAATTATTTGATCAAAACAAACTGATCATATCGTATTCATTCATTCTTATGTGTAGGCATGTCGTCAAGTCAAAGGAGTGAAAGCATGAACTCATATTTTGATGGATATGTAAATTCTATGACTCCGTTATATGAGTTTATTGATCGATATGATAAAGCCGTACAATTTCAACGGGAGAAGGAGGAAAAAGAAGATATGTTTTGTTTGCGAAACAAACCTGATTTTCGTGGCATGCATGAGTTAGAAGTTCATACCGCCAAAGTTTACACTCAAAACATGCTCATCATCTTTCAAAGGCGGTTCAAAGATATATTATATTGTCGGCATGAAAGGGTGTGCACTGAAGGAGAAAAGACTACCTATAATGTAACAGTGCGGATTGATGGAAAGAGTTACATTCATTCCGTCTAGTGCAATATATCTATGGGAAGTTCACATGTACTTGTGCAAGGTTTGAAAATGAAGGGATGCTCTGCACACAAATTCTATACATCATGAAGCAAAAGTTTGATATGCAAGTCATCCCCGAGGGATATATTTTGTCAAGGTGGACACTTAATGCAAGACATAGCATTGCGAGTCTTGGGTGCTATTCGACTAGCACATTCAATGATGTGCTTCCAAATCAGATTAATCCACTTCAAGCATGGAGCCTTCGGGCATCATTTGATAAAATTATGGAGGAGGTTACAAGATATCTACGTTGTTATGATGTCGCCGTTGGGTGCAAAAATAGTTTTTGGGAGCAACATAGGTTGAATGATCTGGCACAACATGACTATGAGGAGCCAAGCACTCAAGTGGGATCCAATGCACCTATCACACAAGAAATGGTATTAAGTGATGTTATCATCCATGATCCTGTAAGAGCAAAGACTAAAGGCCGACCAAGAGAAGCATCAAGGATTCAATCAAGAATACAAGCATCGCAGGATCGAACTCAATCAAGAAAAAGAACTTGTAGTGTTAGTGGAGAAAAAGTGCAAGACATGAGAACTTGTGGAAATAAGGTATTGTTGCACCATTATAATTGTTGATTGTACTATTGTAAATTATGTTAACTTCAATGCGTGATATTTTCTCTAGGAAAAATCTTCGCAACATGAATGAACAAGGCTTTGGTATGAATATACTGGTAAAACTAATCTTCTCTTGGTGAGTGGCGTTTATTAGAAGTTTAAATACTTGGCAAATTTTTAGCTGGATTTGATTTGCATGCTAGATTTTAGGGTTTTTAGAGTGTAATTTGAGTTTTTACACTTGTAATGATAAATCTGGAAATTTTATTTTACAGATATATGTCGAAATTTTATTATCTGTATGGCTTATACTTTATGTCCTTGATAGAATTGTTGGAAATAAGGTAGAGATCAGTTTTTAAGGGCATGTTCAAAGGAAAATTAAGGAAATTATATGGAATTTGCACAAAGTTAATCAGTCTTAAGGGCATGTCCATAATTATTTTTCAATGATCATCATAAAAGATTTGATTCAGGTGCCTAGAAGGAGAGCAGCTCATCTCCTTCTAGTTGCGTCCTGCTCCTCCAACTTGTAGCGTCGAATTCTAGCACCTTAATTATCCTGCCTTAATTAATGTTTTCCTCATTAAAAAGAAATTTCAAGATATCAATCCTTTTATTAAACCTATAATTGGATCATATATATCAACAATTGATTGAGAGGCTGCTGTCCTTCGGCCCTAGTTCAGGCTAGCAAAGGCTACTACTATCTTTGCCATGACAAGCTAACTTGTGTTGGTTAAATGAGGTATCATACTTTACAAATATGCTAATATATGCACACACATTATTGGTTGCAATAACGAATAATTGTTTCATCTCAATTAATGACACAACCCTGAGATATTCAAATCATATCCCAAATTTTAGCAGTAGATTTAAGATATCAGCTTAAGAAATAAGTCTACTAAACATAACTATATATCATGATGCTGCGTGCCATGCACTGGATAAAAAATTCAGTGGCATGGCCTGAATCAGTGACAGGTTCATACATGTATTAGTTTTGGTCCTGATTCTTGTAGGTATTGAGGAATTCCGTGTTAATTTAGTTTAATTGATGCTTCGCATGGAGAGAACCCTCATTCCTTTTTCTATCTGAACTTATCATTGATTGAATACTTGGACAAATGTTATGTCAGGTTCACTCATTGAAGCTAATTTTGCATTAAATCACATAGCACCTTCTGTTGCATACAGTGTGGTAACAGAAATATAGTGTCTCCAGCTTGGTTCTTTCTTGTATATCTTTCTACTTGAACAAGACTTTTTAATCTGGGCATAAGGACACCAAACTAGAAACATGAGCATTAATGAATGAAGCAACACCATAAGTAGGAAATAATCTTTGATACATGTGTTTAAATCTCATATGAGGAAAGCATGTGCTTTTTGTTTACCTTGATTTGATCTGCTTTCATCTTCCACTGAAACTGCAAGAACCTTGAACTTGGATTTTTATGCTTTTGTTTATATGAAGAATAGTAGACATCACCTTTGAGTGTGAATGAGCAACCTTTTGAATTAACATTAGCTTATAATTGTCTGGGATGTGACAATGCTTTCTTTCTTTCTTTCTTTTTTCATGTTGCAATTTCCCCATTTCTTCATCTTTCACGTAAAATTTCAAATGTTGAACATATTCAAATGGTGTATAGCTTATGGTTATATACTGCAGTGCTAACTTGGCTGTATAAAACTCTCCTAACATTTTTGTCTCAATTTTTGTTTCAGGAATCGCGTACGCAAGGAGGAAAATTGTTTCAGGAATCGCGTACTCAAGGCTTAGAATATGGTGGAGGCACGGAATCTGCAGTTTGAGTGGAATGGGATGAAGTTAACTGATGAAGTTAACTGATGTATAGGATGAATATGGCGGAGAATAGGATGAAGTTAATTGATGTATTGAGTGGAATCTGCAGTTTATTTTCATTTTCATTTGCATTTTCAACTTGTATTGCTTTGAACTTGTATTGATTGGAATCTGCTTGGAATTTTCAACTTGTATTACTTGGAGGCTGGCAAACGAGTAGTAGTTATCAACATTAAACTTTTTTAATTGCTCCCAGGATTCTCTTGATGAAATCTTGTTTCTAGTATGTTTAGCATGTTTACAATGAGTAGTAGTTCAATGTATTTCATTGTTGTGATTGCTTCAAGATATATCCAATTGCAAAAATTTATTTCCCTTGCTCCCAGGATGTATTTCTTTGCTTGTGATTGCTTCAGGATGTATTTCTTTCCCTTGCTCCCAGGATTCAGCAATATGGAGTGTTCACAAGCAGTTCCATGTGTGTAGTGTTTCTATGTATGTGTTGCTCCCTGAGTAGTTCACAAGCAGCAATATGCCTATCATTAAAACATGCATGATTTCTTGTTGATGGACGCTTTGTTTTCCTTACATCAGGTGATGCACAGATACAATGTTGCCAGGGCATATGAGAAACTGAAGGAGCTTTCCAGAGGAAGAGTTGTCAGCAAGGATAGCATAACAGATTTTATTCATGGCTTGGAATTGATCCCATTTGCGGCTTGCTTATTATCAGTGAACTGGCAGTAATAAGAAAACAGCAATATGCCTATCATCTATGTGTGTATTTTGCCAAGAATTCCAGTAATAAGGAAACATCAATATTGCATGGTATTGTAAGCTCGTAAAATCTCAGCAATATGGAGTGTTCACAAGAAGTTCCATGTGTGTAGTGTTGCTATGTATGTGTTGCTCCCTGAGTAGTTCACAAGCAGCAATGTGCCTATCATCAACAAAGGGAGTTTGCAAAATGCAAAACAGTCATAAGTATTATAGTTCAAACTCAAGATTGTGTGACTACCCAAGTATATGTAACCAGCTACACAGTTAACATCTTGCCTTCATGTATTAGCAGCACCAATTAAAATCTTAAAAGAAAATAAGTTACAACATCATCTCCAAACTAAAAAGTAACAGATTTTCAGGAAACTTGTGTGTAATAGGACACATTAACAAAATTTCAGGAAGGCTTTTGGTAGTTCTTGAATACAAGTGCTAACTAAAAAGCTACAACATCATCTCCAAGTGACACTGATGATACATAAACTATCCTTCCAAAAAATATAAGTTGCAGCTGCATGGCACTTAAGCAGCCAACGGTGGTATGACCCTCAAGCCTAGCAGAATGACAACCCAAGAAAATTTAAAATTGCAGTTAGCCATCCAGCTAATGACATGCTTCACATAGTACTTCACATTACATAAACCACATGTACCAATCCCTCACACAAAACACACATACCAGCAGCACCATTTCAACCCTTATGTATCAGCAAAGAAAAATGCCAGTAAAATAGTTCAAGTATGTGCTATCAAGTATAATACACATATCCAAGAGAGTGGAAACACGCTACATAATACACATATTAAAGAAAGTACTTGACATGCATCCACATCGAAGATTGTGATGTATTATACATTTAACATTACACAAAATGACCTATTCTCCACGAAAATAAGCTCTTACAATAAATCCAAGACTAAGCACCGTCACAACATTAATTATGATTGCGGATGTATATAAGCTACAAACACATACGCCATTGGCATTGAACACTCCAACTCTTCTAGCTACAGCAGCATGTCCTTCATTACTCACATCTCTTCTACCCGCAATCAAATCATTTCGCAGCACACGATGTTCCGCAGATTCTCTCACATGGCCCATCTCACTGATGCGTCTTTGACTGTTCTTTGAGCTTTCTAATATCTCTCGACACCCACGATTTGGCCGAACAGAAATGCCTTCCCAGTTCCAATACTTCATAGCATCTTCGTAAGTTTGGAACCCCTTGAACTCGGCGTTATGAAATCCATGTACTTGTGCATTGCAATCTTCCCAACTTCCAAACACCCCGCATTGTCGTCCTTTCTTGACAACATAAAATTTTTTGGCCATGTCTAGCTACAAAATACGTGAAAACATCATTACAACATAAAGTCATTGATATTGACAGCGTGAACCTATTTTTGCTACATGAATTTGATGGATATGGATACAAAAAATTTGTCTTGTTACATGAATGAACTATCACATGGCCAAAAATTTGTCATGATACGTGACTGAATTATCCTTTTTAACATCTATAGACAGAAAGCACCGATATGCAACAAAAATACATTTATTAAGAAGAATAAATTAGCTTAAACATCAATGTGCTTTTAAGCAATTTAGTTTAACATTCTTTATACTATTTAAGAAGAAAATTAGATCAAGTTACTAATAATTCATAGTGTGACGGATAGGAGGAAAAAGGCAAAATTAGTTATGCGATCATAATTTTCTCCCATGGCAATGCCTTTAGTTCAGCCTCCCATGGCAAAATTAGTTATGCGATCATTTTGTTTTGTTATGCATATGTCGTCATCTTTTTCCCCAAATTCTTGAACTACTACCATGTTACCATCAAATTTTGCCTAGAATTCACTAAATCTAGAATACACCATATCATATGGGAAATATATGTCACAGAGAGTGATTGATTCATGCATCATGCTATAAATTGTGTACATATAACTATGAGATGACTAGCTAGTAGGATATAGGTCATTATTGATGAAATTAAATTCTCACGTTTAGAATGGTGATAAACTATATAATTCTTCTGGAAAAAAGCTAGTTGATGCTGATAGATGCAATAAATTTGAAGCCCATGTCTCATTCCACAAGCTAACGAGTTGTTTATGGATCCATCTCATAACAGTTTCCAGCTAGCTTTCAGATGCAACAACCCATGAAGAAAAAAACCTCGAAGCGAAATAGAAGAAGAGGTTGCAAGGTTGGATCTGCCGATCGTCTATTTCTTCACGCTGCTGCAAGAAAAAATGGTCTCATTTCTTCACGCTCCTTGACTTGCAACGAAGATGAAATCCCTGAACCAGGGCTGAATCTCGTCGTTGATGGAGGAGAGGCGTCGATGGGCAGGGTTACCGCGATGAGGATGGAGGAGAGAAGAGAAGAGATCGGGTTGATGGACGAGAGAGGGCTGCTATTTGGACGAGAGAGGGCTAAATCACGTCGTTGATGGAGGAGAGGGGTTGACGCGTAGGGTAGCCGCGAGGATGATGGAGGAGAGAGGGGAGGAGAGGGGTTGATGCGGATCGTTAGGGCGAGGATGATAGGGGAAGAGAGGGGTTGATGGAGGAGAGAGGAGGATGATGGAGGAGCACCGTGCCGCGAGGTTGATGGAGGAGAGAGGGTTGCTAGGGCTGCGACGATCTTCGCTTCTCTCGTGATGGCCTGCTGCGAAATTTTTGGGAGGATGGAGGAGAGCGGAGGATGGAGGCGAGGATGCTGCGAAATGAGGCCTGTTGCTGTTTGATCGGGATTGAGATGATGGGAGGGTGACCGCAATTAATTGCAAGAGAAGCGCACGAATTCGTTTGGTTTCCTTCGTAATTTCCCCAAAGTTTACGATTTCATTCCCACTCGTTGGATGAGATCTCACGGCTGACATTGATTTGTGCACAGGGAGGTTACCGGATAGCGTTCTCAGGCACATTTAACCGTATATATATATATATATAATAACCTTTTTATTATTTGTCTGTTAATAGTCGTTTTATAATAATCAGTAAGTGTTAGTTAATATAGTTTAGTTTATATAACCACATGTATTTATATATATTAATATGATGTAAGCAGTACCCCCTTTAGTTAATTGAATAAAATGTTAGTTGACTAAATAAGTTATTTTCCATTTAATCTGATATCGAAACCGAATGACGCAGAAAACGTCTGTGCTTCCCGTACGGACCCGTCGACACCAAAAACACCGAAAACAGGAAAGTGTGCAGTTTATTACATGCATTTACGTGTTACTCTTTTAAAACTTAAACCGTGATATATTGTATACAAGATTGCCATGACACATTGACACTAAAACCTTTAACGAAATGCTAAACTTGAACTCGCGTGCGTGTGTGTGGACACCTTTAAGAAAAATACACGTACTTGTTACAACATGAACTGAATAGACAATGGAATGAACAACTTGACTAACATAGAACATGATGGCCGGTTTGGCTAACTCACAGATAATACATGCCGTTGGCTCATAGACATACATGCCGTTGGCTAGTAGTTGGCTACTCTCGTTGGTCACATGTAACTAGTCTGGCTCGTGTTCCAGTAGGGTCACATGTGACTAGTCTGGCTCGTGTTTCAGTATATGACAGTTTAGCATTCTGGCCCGTGGTCCAGAAAGTACACGTGGGTGGGGTTGGGTTCCCGGGCACTAGCCGGTAGTAAACAGGTCGCCTTCGGGGGCACTTGAAGGTGGATTTACTTACTAGCCGTCTAACGATAGGAGCCTTTGTCAAGGACTTGCACACACAGTTAAACAACTTGAAAAGAATGTTAACTTACAGAACTGATGTTACATTATTGAACTGCCAGTTTTCCATTCTATAATAGAATGCATGATAGTGTAAATCTTTGTAACTGTTTTAAACTACCATATATAATCTTTTATATATCTTGCCAAGGGTCCCCTTCTAACCATAACTTGCCAGGAATCTTGCTAACATACATTCTATGTTGTTTGAATGTATGTCAGGTCACGAGACATGGTACCAGGAAGACGAGCTGCTGGATCAGAGTGATCCTTTGGACCAGGAGTATGTCAACCTAGAGGTTCTCCCCACAAAGGACCAGTCATAGAGATTCACCTACTCTTGCTGCTTTAGAGTTTTATTTTCTGCTTATCTGTTGGTGTGTACCCACTTTGTAGACTCTGTTTGTTGGCCATGCTTGGTGCCTTACTTTATTTGTGTACTTTCCTTTTCTGGATGTTGGCTATCATTATGATTATTTCTGTTGTTTTGTTTGTATGCAAGAATCTGCGTTTGGATGTTATTCACAGATGCATATTGGGCTTAAGCTTTACCGATTCAGCCCATGCAGACCCGCTCGTGTGCTCGCTACCAAGTATAATGGGAAGCGGGGCGTGACAGGTCGTAAGGCTGGGGCAACTCCCCCAGCTAGCCGATCCACTCCTTCATCGACCGTAAGTTGACGGATCGCTCCCCTCGCCACCGAACGAACAAATCGACAGTAAGGTTGTGGGCAAGTCTCCCATCAGGCCGATCAACCCTTCGTCGGCCGTAAGTCGAGGGACTGCTTCCCTCACCATCGAACAAACAAATCGATCGTAAGGCGGGGGCAACTCCCCCAGCTGGCCGACCCACTCCTTTGTTGATCGTAAGTCGAGGGATGACTCCCCTTGCAACCAAACGAATCCCGGACCGACAAGTTATTGTCACTAGCCGACTCTGCAAATCAGGCCAATTTTACAAAAGGACCCACTTCTCTCCCTTATACCACATCTCTCGATCTCAACCTCAACAACAGTAGAGCTCGGAAGATGGGAGCAATTGATACAACCATTTTGACCGGGTCCAGAGGAGCCGAGGTAGCCATGACTAGTCAACCAACCTAATACGGCCTTAGGCTCTGGCTCAAGGACCTTACAGGTGGGCCACACTTCTCCTCCCAAGACGAAGGCCCAAATGACCGCCCACCATCCGTGGTGGAGGAAATCTCTACCCAAACCAAGGGAGCACTAGCCAATTATGGCAACCGCCTTCATGGCCATCACTCCACCTTCATGGCCATCACTCGCCAATTATGGCCCACCTAGATGGCATTCATCCCCTCATCTACCGGGTGCCATTAGTGGGGGTCAATATTTCCCCATTTGCACGTCCTCATGAATGACGGCCATAAAGTCTCATCATGGGCCATTACAACAGGGGGGTGACTTGTCTATATAGAGGGAGGAGAGACATCATCTCAAGGGGCTGATCTATGAGATCTACAATGGAGGTATCACAACACAACTCTCACACCTTCTTCCACCTTATACATTCTCCTCCAAAGCTCGGCCTGAGGATTCACATATCGGCCTCTCTGTGAGCCATACCCGATCCCACCGAGCATCCTTCAGACTAGATCTGACTTTGGTATCGGAGGGGAATTGGTCGGAACCAAGGCCCGACCCCCTGACGAGTTCTTCGTCTTGCAGATCGAAGGAGACATCACCATCGTCAAAGCTTCCCTTCGGCGACCCATCGCTCGGATCCGAACGCCCTCGTGCCAGAGCCCGTTCGTTCGACCGATCCTGGAGGTTGTCATCCCACCGAGGCTATCCCTCGATGCACCGAAGCATGGATCTGGCACCTTCTCGATCAAGTGAACGTGCCATCGATCGACCACAAAGGCCGTCTCTGTCTCAGTGACAGCGACAGCGACAACATCCATACCTCCAGACTATCAACCTGTGGTGAGAAAACACCCCAAAACACATGTCATTTATATTAAGATCAAGTTAGGTAGCAAGTTGGTTCTTCATGATGTTAGACATGTACCTAACCTTTGCCTAAATCTAATATAAGCTAGAAGATTATCTTCAGTAAAGGTCAATTGATGCTTACCAAGAGATCATTAATGATCATATCACTTGGAAAGAAATGTTGCAGCTATACAACATGCGAACCAAGATGTATAAATCTTTAATGAATGTTGTGGAGCAAGAATAAAAAGAGCTTTGCCATAAATGACTTAGTCACATGAAGGAAAATGGGCCTTCAAGCACTTGCTAATAATAATCGCATATCTAGTTGGAAAGAAACTAAGCTAAATGCACATGTACATTATTTGGTTAGTAAGTAAACTCAAGCTGCATCTGTAAAACTGCCATCTGATCAAAAGACTGATGTTCATCCCATGAAAGGGTTAGAGACATGAAAGACTCTCCAATGTATCCTTACAGATAATGGAGGAGACTATATATGACCATTCGATGATTATTGCAAAAGCCTGGCATTTGGCATAAAAGGACTTATTTGATGTCATCCTTACTGGATGGCACCATTGAAAGCATGAACACTACCATCATAGAATGCATCAGATGCATGCTATCACATTTAAAGCTACTGAATGCAATTTAAGCTGAGGTAATGCGGGCAACAGTTGATGTTCTTAATATCTCTCTATCAGTGAGGTAATGCAGACAACAGTTGATGTTCTTAATATCTCTCTATCAGTTTTGTTTGAAGGTGATGTTTCAGAAGAATGAACCTTGGTGTGAAGGTAAACCACAATATTTTCTTGGGTTATACGATGAGTTTGCATGCAGGTTATGAAATCTAAACAATAATAAAATAATCAAAACCTAAGATGCGATTTTCTTTGAAGATGAAAACCTCTAAGATACCAAGATAGAAAAAAATCTAAAATCTTCATTGGACATATATGAAGATTTAATTCCCCCTTTAGAAGCACATGTAAAAGGGAGAGATGATGTTGTTGGCAAAGGGGAAGATAATGTTATGATCAATTGTAACATTGACATCGAATTTGGGGCCGATGGTGATCCCAAAAGTCTAGCTCCTAAACGACCAATTGTTTAAGCCCCCAGGAGATTAGCACAAGAGCACATTCAGTCAATCATGTATTCAAGTAGTAAGAATATTACCCTAACTGATGTAGGATAACAAGAGAAATTTTATAAAGTTTAAACTTTCCTATTGAAATAAAAATGGTGGGAAGTCATGCACAAGGGAGATGGAATCCTTATGAAAGAACCACACATTTGATCCTATCAAACTTTCACATGGTAAAAAAATCTCCAAAATAACAAGTAGATCTTCTAGTTGAAAAATAAAAGATCCAACCTTATTACATAACTAGTCTCATTATAAAAGGTTTCTAGTGGAAGGCATTGATTTTGAAGAAGAAATACATTGATTTTGAAGAAGTGTTTTCATTGATGGTGAAAATGGTATCAATTTATATTGCATTGGTCTTGGTTGCTAGTATAGACCTTGCGATCAAACAGACGGATATAAAAACTATCTTCCTTCATGTGAATTTGGAGGAGAGGTACATGAAATACCCAGATGGTTTTAATGTCAACAGCGAGGAGTATTTGGTTTGTTGGCTAAGAAAGAGTCTATATAGCCTTAAACAAGCTCCTCGGTAATAGTATAAAAAGTTCTATTCTTTCATGTCCATCCAAGTGTATGATCATACCACCTTCGATCATGGTATATTTTTGGAAAAAAATTTAAGTGATGATTTCATTCTTCTTTTATATTATTTTGATGATAGTCTCATCATTGGCAAGCATACTAAAAAATTGATAGCTATGAAGGGTTTGGAAGCAACAGAGTTAATCTTGTAATTGAAGACATCTCGTGATAAGACAACAAGAAAATTATGGTTATTACAAGAAAGCTATATTGGAAATGTGTGTGAGAGGTTCAACATAAGCAAAGACAAGTAAGTCCAAGTCTGCATGGAATCACTTAAATCATACTGTCAACGAAGCCCTAAAACTAAGGGGGAGAAGAAATGAATGAAGAATGTCATGTATTCATTTGTGGTTAGAAGGTTAATGTATGCAATGGTTTGCACGAGGATCGATATTGCGTATGATGTTGGTGTTGTAAGCAGATTCCTTGCCAACCAAAGAAAATAATATTGGGCAACAGCCAAAGCACCAGTGAAGTTTAGACAATAGCAAATGATAGAAGAGAAAGAAGCGAATATCATGGGATACATTACGCGTAGTCCATATTGTAGACAATACAACTACCAACATATATACGATTTGGAGAAGTTAAACATGTTTGAAGCTGAATAAACAGTAAATGATGTGGATCTCTTTCGATGATCACTTGGATGTACATTGCTGCTGTGAGAAGTGTTGTGGCACCGGATGGTAAGGATGTCACAACTAGGGTGTTTCTCCTTATCTTCCAATAATTATCGAAGTTGATGCTACAAAAGTAATGATAGTAAAACTTGCATTACATATACTTACTTTGTAGTCTATTTGAACTATTTGGTTGTGGCATATCCTGGTGGGAAAGTGCATGCTGACTGTATTTATGTTGCTTGTAGTTATGCCTATTGCTACACTAGTCTAGCTAGCTGCGCTTGTACCAAGTCATCTTGTCCATGCAAGGCATTAAACGCGTTGTCTATGACATGCGGTGGTGGGGCTAGTTGGGCTTCATGTCCTTCACTGCCTTACTATTACCTAAGCTTTTGGTTGGCAGGCTCCTCCCCGTTCATTTAAACTCTACCCTTAACTTTATGTGTTTGTACATGGTTACATCCTTGATTTCATAGACGATGCCAATGATTATGTAGTGGAAGAAATATCTATTTTTGTTAAGTGGGACTAAGCATAGACGGTCATGTTGTCTATATATTACAACAAGTAAGAACATTTGTAAGTTGAACCCACAGTTGGGGGTCTCAGCTTTGGTGACGATCAAGTTAGAATATGATAGAGATGGAAATATATAATTTAAAGTAGTAGAAAGTTATTGATAGAATACGTTACATCCTCTCTTGATGGAATGGTATTATATAAATATGGATGTTGGACACTTTAGTCATTTCACGTGCAAGGCATTCCTTGCATGGGCCAGGCTCATATGGACCTTTTTCTAAGTTAAATAATTGGGAATTCAGCCAAGTTGGACTTGCAAGCCTTTTAGTTGCAATACTACCCACTTGGCATATTTGTATTGTTTGCAAGCACTGATAATAAGTATTAGCTTATAACGCTTGCCAACACTGGTTACAAAATAGGTTGTAACTTCTTCGCTAGTTCAGAGGAGGACAAATTACCCTTCTAACTCGTGTCACATTTGCATTGCAGATCATGTACCCTTGGATTTATTTTCGCGCGCGCGCGCGCACACACACACACACATACAGAGAGAGAGAGAGAGAGAGAGAGAGAGAGATCATGTACCCTCGGAAAGCATGGCAATGCACGCGTGCTGAGGCCATAACCACCAGGGATGGAACCTTGGTGACCCCGCAGAGAAGCGGGGGTGATGCCAATCGGACAAAGTCAACTGGCAACTATGCATGATTTAAACTACGTGCTTTATACTTAAATAATCAAAATTTCGTAGTTAGAAAATACATCATCACCTTTAGAAATAAAATCAAGCCGAAGTTACACATAAAAGTGCTTCTCAATTCTCATGATCAAATATAAACATCTAGCCGCCGAAAAGGCTAGCTATTGCTAGCGAGTTTCAAATATCAACATGAAAAAGGATGAATACATTGTTAGCTCCGGATACAATTTCCGTACATATCTGTCGATGATCAGCCGCACTGAGCAGCGTCGGCCGCTTGGATCTATCTCTTGCTGCGATGTCTGCCAGACGATGTATTTTTATTTTGTTAATAATAGAAGTTCGTCAATCAGCACTATAAGAGTGATAATTTATATGCCAGTTTAATTTCAAATAATACAAAGCTTTTAGGATTTGATAAAAAAATTAATAAGTTTTTTTGTTTTTCCAATAAATATGGTAGAAAGAGAACGAAAAGATGAGATAAGATTCGTTTTAATGTTTGGTTATTAAAGGAAATTGTTAAGAAAATAATTTCTATAATCGAAAGGGTTTTCTTTCTTTATAAACCTCTGTCCAAAATCAAACAATTAGAAATTTAAAAAATCAGAGGGCAATCATCTTGCCATAACAAAAAGATGAATAATGACAAGAAAAAAGATCTGCATCCTGATTTGATCACCATATTTTAGTGCTGATTGAGAACTCTTATATTGTTAACAAAAATAAACAAAGCATGCATCACAAGCAAAATACACATAAGAGAGACTGAACGTGATGTGAGAGCGGGGAGGGAGGGATGGAGAGAGAGAGAGAGAGAGAGAGAGAGAGAGAGAGAGAGAGAGAGAGAGAGAGAGAGAGAGAGAGAGAGAGAGAGAGAGAATGAGAACAAGAGTGTTGAGCTAATAGAAACGGTGGCTTTTATAAACAAGGGTAGATGATTAGTTTCCTAATTCGTCATTGTAATTAACTATCTTCATAATTACTAATTAGTTGTAGTGCTGTTTTTTGTAATGATGATTAATGCAGTTTTAGCGGCTAATTTAGGAAGGTTGTTCAAATTTGTTTGGACTGTTGTTAACTGCATGGGAGCTTGTGGGGCCCGACAGTAGCTTAGTCATGCATGGAAAATGCTCAATGGACTGTCACGGTCACGCCCCGCTTTCCATTATACTTGGGGGCAAGGACGTGAGCGGATCTGCATGTGCTTAAAACAAGAAGGAGTTGCTTTTTCTTTCCTTCCTCCTTGGTTTAAGAACAATAAGCGTCTGTGTGATAACATCCTTGCAGATTCTTGCATGCAAACTCAACAACATAGATAAATATTTTATTACAATCTCAAGTCTCAAAAGGATTAGAATAATGGAAGCATGGGAAGAGAGTGGGTCATAAAGCCCATACAAATTTTGTAAGAAAAAACAAGTATAAAGATGTTGCGAAGGCACATAACTCCTCAGCAAGGGAACTTAGCGGCAAGGCACTCCTGGTCAACCTGCTCAGTCTCTAGGCTTGCTCCTCTGCAAACATCTCTAATACCTGACGTATATTTCACAAGACAAGGAAATATACGTCAACGAGGGTCGCTCGGCAAGATTTAAAATGTTAAGTAGAAAAGACCCTCGGCAAGGATTTCAAAATCATTAACATGACATAATATGATTTCAAAAATTAAAGCATGTCAACGTAGTGTGTGAAGCAACAACATGGTATGTGTAGTATGCAAAGTAAATGGCATGGCAAAAGTAGTGTGCAAAGTAACAAACATGGAATGTGTGGTGTGCAAGCAGTGAGATGACAAAAGTAGTGTGCAAGTAACAAGCATGGCAGACTATTTAAAGAGAAAGCATGAGTAGTTTTAAATGATAACATGCCTAATATATCTGTTTGACCGCTCCTTATTTGTACACCTTTTTCCTGCATGTTTTCATGTCATTTTGATCGCCCATATTGCAGTTTCCACGATTATTCGACAATATCACGTTGCTTTTCACTATTTCTTGTTTTTGTCGCATTTCAGGAGATATGGAGCGATCTGTAGCAAAAATGAGATCAAGGGACTTTTGCGCACACCGGAGCGTCACCCACGGCTTATATGAGGAGTTAGCAGTGCTAGAGGATGAGCGGAAGAGGAAGAAATTTGATAGAATCGACGAGGAGGCGAGGAGGAGAAGAAAAGACCCCAAATACAGCCTACTCGGTCGAACAGAGACTCTACTCGGCCAAGTCAAAAGTTGCGTTCGGCCGAGTGAATCGGATACGCACAGTAAAATTTTGAAGTTTCCTCGGCCGAGCAAGAGAGCCTACTCGGCCGAGTGAGAACGCTCACACGTCCGAGTAGAACATGGTTTTTCTTCCGAGAAGCAGCCAAGATACTAGAATTTTTGAGAAGCCTACTCAGCCGAGCACGATTGCTTACTCGGCCGAGTAGAGAAGCTTACTCGCCCGAGTCAGTCAGATAAACGGACCCCCGAAGATCCCAGATTATCTGTTTTATTATTGGGTCTATCACTCGGCCGAGTGACATCATTACTCGACCGAGTGACGCATTCCGACTGCTGCGAGGATTGCGAATTCTGGGCTGCGCAGGGGCAGTTTTGTCACGATTTTTTGGACGATTTTAGCTTGTATGTAAACCTAGTTTTATCCCTAGTTTTAGGAGAGACTTCTATTATTTTTTGACGTCTATTCTTTTGTAAAATCTCTGCTGGAGATCATAGGCGACGACATTGGTTTGTTCTTTCTTGTTAAAAACACATTTTTATGAATTGTCTCTTCTTTGCAATGAATTGTGCTATGATTATATTTGTTATTTCTTAGATTTTTCATAATGATTAGTGAGTAGTTCCGTCGTTCTAGGGCATGGGGATGAACCCTATGGACCCGATATTTGAATTGTGATGAATTTATAGATTTGTTGCTAGAGTTGATATTGGTTAAGTTGTGATCAATTTAATACGAGTAGCTTGGAATTCATATCGATTGGGATTTGCAAGAGATTGGATCCCAATTGATAGGAAGGCCTAGATATTCGATTTAGATTAATAATTGAAATTCTCTAGATTTGGTTTGCAAGAGATTGGATCCAAGCTAGGATTTTTATTATGAATCTACACTAATATTCGTTTGCAAGAGATTGGATGAATATGAACTATCATAACCTAGATCGTAGCTCGAGTTTGCACGAGAATGGGCTCGAGATGCGATTGGACGATGATGTCGATCTTCACGCTAGTTGCTTAGGTTAGGATTTGCTGGAGAGTGGGCTCTAACCTAGGGTTGCTATAGACCGGTAATAGCGCGAGAGCGTGAACTTGGTTCTACATTAAGTTGCGACTAGTTCACTTATATTCAAGCTTAGCAACAATGAAGTTTATGATTCACAAGGATAAGAGGAGGTTCGTAGTGGGGATTTCCTATCCCTAGACGTTTTTATTATATTGATATATATTTGCTATTGAATGTAACAACCCTAGTGTGTAAATACTTAGTAACCATTAAATTGACCCAAGTTTCTCGTATATGTGCACACCAATCCCGGGGAATGGAGAGATTTGCAAATTGCCCCTAAATTTTTCATCTATACCCAAATGAGGGTATCATTGCAAAGTGTGGGCTTAAGGCAAATTTCTTCAAGTCAAGGGGTTATTGTGCAAAAAGAGAAGTGGGATATTTGCAATGGAAAACTTGTAATAAAATTAAACAATTTGGAGGGATTTTTTTAAGAAGAGAGAGAGCAAAAAAAAAGAAGAAAAGAAAATGAAAAGAAAAGAGGAGTATGGCAAAAAAGTGCACCATACTTCTCTCCACTCCTCCCCTCTCCAACTAACCCCCCTCCATACTCCTTAAACCCTTACCCCTCCCCTCTCTCCCCGTTTTTCTTGTACCTGGCCGAAATTCAAGGAGGAAAAAAAAAGGGGGAGAGAAGAAAGAAGAGAGGAAGAAGAAGAAGAGAGAAAGGAGAAGAGGAAGAGGAGGAGGAGGAAATCCAAGATTGGAGGAGGGTTCTTGCAAACCTAAGGCACCATTTGAAGCTCCAAAGAGGTAGAAACTCTTCACTCTCCTTCCCTAATTATAGATGCTAGAAAGTATCTTATATGTGTGAGTTTTCTCTGAAATTTGGGGAGAGTGTTGTAGAGCTAGGATTCTTGTTGCATGCTTGACAATTTGCTGAAACTTTAACTAAGTGATGGAATTAATTGGCTAATAGGAATGCTCTGAAAATTTTATATGATATTTATCTCGTAGTTATGAGTAACTTTCATGTTCATCACTTTTTCTAATTCGAACTGAAAGTTGGGGTAAAAATTCGAATTGTGCAACATGCCAGGAATTCTGTCAAGCTGTATACATTTCAGTAAAATGAGCATAACTACCTGCATGCTCTATGGAATTTGTTGATTTTGGTCTTGTTGAAAAGCTAACAAGTTTTTCTCAAAGTCTATCGCGATTTTTTATGTTGAAATTCTGGCTAGAATATGCCCAAAATTGGCTTTGAACACAGACACAGAAATCTGTCTGCAGAACAGTTTTGACACCCTTTACCTAATAATTCACCATAAATCACATACTCCATAGTTTTGCATGAAATTTTATATGTGAACTCAAAACTGTCATATCTACAATTTTCATTCAGTAAGTTTTGTTAAATTCTCACTGAAAATGGCTGTTAATCATTGATGTTGTGACTGTTGACGAAATTTCAGCAAATTGCATTGTTTGCTAATGACTAGATTATTGTTTTGATTTACTTTGGAACATGTCGCTAATGTGGATTCATCAGTGATTAAGTGCTGTCTATGGGTATGCTACTTTATGTTGCAAGTTTGTAAATGGATGTTTATGTTCATGGCTTATGAAGCTCGCAAGTTGTTGTGAACATCCCGATGAAAAGAATGCATTGGATCTCATTTTACATGCTTCATACTCTAGGTTTAATGATTAGTAAAAAAAGACAACCTACGGTGTTCTCGTTCCACTCGAAGTGGGTGAGTGCCCTAGGAGGGGTTGGGGAAACCAAGGTAACGAGTGAGCATGCGGGGGATGGACTGCTGAGTTGTGGGCCACTCCCGACGAGCTCTCAGCGGCGGGGAGTTGGTGCGGTTGTGGTTGAGATTGGTTATGTTGGTGAACGGCTTCTTTCGTAAGAGCTTGTCTCGGGAAGTCGTAGCATTCCACCCACTTTACCGGGTGAGGTCCAGTCCCCGATGTCTGACCCGTTACTGAGGTTTCGAATTCATGCATGAAAACTAACCGATAAAGGAAAAACTGTAACTCTGGAATGTGATGCCTTTTCCTTTGTTGTGATTCCTTGTTGTGCACTATGATTAGAGTAGTAGAGTTGTGGAGTTCCTACTGGGCACGCTGTGACGTGTCCTCCCCTTACAGGTCCAGGCACTGGTTCTCTGGCGGCGGGCCCGGGAGTGGAGACCCCGGAAGGCAGCTCGTCTCAGCAGGGTCCGTAGTGTTGTGGTTAGTGTGGGTCGCGTGGTGTAGTTTTAGGTTGTGTGTGTGTGATGAACGTAGTGTTGTACCCCTGTTCCCTTTGTACCCCGTAGGATTGAGTTGTACTTTTGTGGGAGCTTTTGCTGTTGGGGTTGTACAGTGGACTTGTGCGGTACTGGCCATGTAGTAGCGGTGCTCTGTGACTCTTGGATGTTCTGCTCGTCGTATTTTACCTTACTGCCTGTGTTGTAGTGTCTTGTACTATCTTTCTGTGTTGGAGCTGTACTGTTCTGTTAATCGTTCAGTCTGTACTTTACTACCTGTGCTTCCTCAGCGTTTGCAGTGGCCTGCGTGACTTTGGTGTGTACTTTAGCGCTTGGTACTCTAATACCGCGGCTTGTCACGCCGACCCTCCCTATTTTGGGCAGCGGGGCGTGACATTGAACGATTGTGACATCATCATCGAAACTATTCTTAATCTCTTGATAGCTAGGTAATCAAAGTAAGATACTGTCATTTGTCCTCCCTGTGTTCGATACTCGCTCGCAACTACACCGTGCGCTTGCGGTAAGACTACAAGTCGTTTTCCGGGTGTATATCCGGACGCGATCAAGTTTTTGGCGCCGTTGTCAGGGAGGCGACTGTATTTTATTTTTTACTTAGTTATTTCTTTTTCTTTTTATTGTTTTATCTTTTTATTCCTCTATTGTGCTAACGATTCCATCGAGACTCTATTTTTCTGTGCATGTACACGAGATCAAAGGCGCATCAAGAAGATATATTATTTGATCCGGAGATCGAGCGTACGGCAATGAGGCTTAGGGCCGAGAGGAGATTATATATAGAGGAAGGTCATATGAACCGACCGGAGACACCGAAAGAGTTAGCGGCACGCATGGCTAAGACTTGTTTCTATCAGAGATGGGCTACGGCCTAAAACTACTTCTACTACCTCATCTATTGCGATGCCGAAGTTAGCGACGGATAAGAACTTTGAGCTTAAAACGGGACTTGTGGTTCTAATGCAACAAGACCCATTTCATAGGAACGCCCAAGAGAATCCACACTACAACCTTCAGTTGTTCTTGTCCAAGTGCGCTACTTTTCAGATGCCCGGTGTGCCCGCTGACGCCATCCGACTGTGCCTTTTCCCATTCACCCTTAGGGACAAAGCACTATATTGGTTAAGGACACAAGTGAAGGGGATCTTTACTACACGGGATGAGTTGACGAGCGCTTTTGTTAATAAATTCTACCCACCATCCAAGACAGTCAAGATTAGGAGCGCGCTCATGTCCTTCAAACAAGGACCTCAGGAAACTATATTTGAAGCATGGGAGCGCTTTAAAGATCTCCAACACCAATGCCCCCATCATAGTATTGAAGCTTGGGAGCTCGTACATAGCTTTTACACTGGACTACAACCAGTCACCAAGCAAATTATCGATGCAACCGCTAATGGAGCCATTCTATCTAAGACACCGGATGAAGCTACGGCCATACTAGAGGAGATGGCCTCTAATAACCAACAATGGGGCGACGAGAGAGGACACTCTTCCTCCTCCTTGAAGCCGACAAGCATATATGAGGCTAAGGCTGTAGCGGAGGTTTCTATGAAGTTTGACTCTCTCCACAAGGTCGTGGAGAGATTGAAGAAGTTGATTACTGAGCCACATGGAACTCCCGCCTCTACACCGGGAGGCAATATGAGCGATTGGCAAGACCAAGCTCAAGTTATGTTCGTTGGAGGAGAGCAAGGAAAGGGAGCTATAGACCAAGTCAAATACATTGCGGGAAACACCGGTTAATGGGCAAACCCGTCCACGAGAAATCATCCGGGCTTTTCATCTGTAAACAATGAAGGAGCTTTAAACCCGCCACCGCAACAACCTCAAGCTCGGCCTCTACCTCCACAACCTCAATATCCACCAAGAGGGCCACCACAACAAAGCTTCCCGCCTAGCCAACAAGCGGGGCCATATAGGCCACCTGGCTACAATCAAGGGTGGACTACAAGCGCCACCGAGGTCGGATCATGAAGCGAGGGTGGAGGAATTCATGGTGGAGCAAAAGAAGATAAATGCTAGACTGACGGCTCAACAAGACTCTCTCAATACCGTCGTGGCACAATTAGTGGAGCAACTTGCGTTGCTCAATAAAAATACTCAACAATTGTCGGCCCAACCGGAGCCAAACCCACAGAGCAATAACGGCCACATCAATGCGGTTGTGGCGGTTACTACTAGGGGCGGGAAGGACACCACTCCCGCCATGATTCAAACCAAGGAGCCCATGAAAGAAATTTTGGATGACAAGGAGCCGGCTATTGAGGAGGAGTGCCCAAAAGAGGTAAAAGACGGTGAAAATTCTGAAATTACGAAGCCACGTGAGGAGCGCACCTATATTCCACCGGTGCCCTTTCCACAAAGGTTGGCAAGAGCAAAGATTGAGAAGCGGCTAGCCAAATTTCTTGAGTACTTGCGAGGAGTGAGCCTCAATATCCCTTTCTTGGACGCCATTGTGGAGATCCAGTCATATACCAAGTTCTTAAAAGACTTAATTTCAGGAAAAAAGAGAAAGGAGAAGATAATGCTCGCCGAGCAAGGTACATGGTTCACCCGGAAGGAGAAGGAGCCTACTAAATTTAAAGATCCCGGAAGCTTCCGCATTCCTTGCACGCTTAGAGGAGTCCCGCTACAAAAAGCCTTGGTAGATTTGGGAGCAAGCGTGAGCCTAATGTCCCTAACTATGTTTAAGGAATTGAATACATGGACCGACTTGAAGCCGACGGATATGAGAATACAACTTGCAGACGGTCGGGTCACTAGGCCCATGGGGATCGTGGAGAACATACCGCTCCAAGTACCGGGAGAAATTTGCTTGCTGTGCAACTTCGTGGTTATGTATATCAAAGAGGAGGGTGATACTTCACTAATACTTAGACGCCCCTTCTTAGCCACCGTCGACATGATAGTTGACATGAGAGAGGGCACCTTGTCTTTAAATGTCGGAAACATAGAGGTGGAGCTTCACATTACTAAGGCCATGAAACACATGCCTTGGCAAAAGGACATCAATTACGTGGACCTCCTCGATGAGGTCATTAATGATGCTATGCCGCATGCTATCGGCGCCTTTCACGATGACGGCCTCGAAGAAGGCCAATCTTCTAAAGATGGAGAAAAGTTGGAGGACCCGTCGGATCATTCTACGGTTGCTGACAAAGACGACGCTGATGTCGCAAGAATTAGGGAGCTATGCAAGCTCTCCACGACCGAGAATTTAAAGAAAGAAGCTCTGCCGAATAAGAAATTGGCATCACCTGTGAAGAAAAAGAACGCTAAAAGCTCAAGCTTGTGGACTCATCCCCCACTATCACCCATGATGAGGGGCAACCGAGGAACGCCTACGAACAACAACAATTGACTCCAAGTGGGCTTCCCGGCAAATTTGACGCGCGCATCTCACATGCACCGAATATCAAGCGTTAAATGCATATCTTAAGGGGTCAAGCTCAAGACCTTAAACGGGTGCTTGTTGGGAGGCAACCCGACGGTTTTATCTTATTTTTAGTTGGATTTTTCATTTAAGTTTTTGTTTTAGATCTTTCTTAGTGTTTAGAGTCAAAAATCGATCAAAGATCTTGACAATGGGCTCTATTTTTCATGACAGGAGATGGAGAACGAGAAACAATTTGAATGGAGGATTACCATGACAAGAGAGCGCGCTTCAGGAACACGCTCAGGCCTCAGGAGAAGGAAGGAACTGACGGAGAGACGAAAAACAGAAATTAGAGCAAAAACAGAGAGTTGAAGCTGAAATTTACAGGCCACTCGGCCAAGTGACTTAGTCATTCGGCCGAGCAAAGACCCTATTCGGCCGAGTAGGGTACAGATCAGGGAAGATCCTAAAAAATACTCTCTTTAATTTACTGTAATTATATGCCACTCGGCCGAGTACTGTTGCCATTCGGCCGAGTGAATCTGATACTCCCCACACATCATAAGCTCTGAGTAGCCTTGCTACTCGACCGAATGACCCTTGTCTACTCAGCCGAGTCATAAGACCTACTCACTCGAGTCGCAACTTCTGTGGAACTATTTCGAAATTTTTTTTGAAAACATGCCATTCAGCTGAGTGAAAGCGTCACTCGGCCGAGTGACCCATCTTTATAAGACCCAGTGCCGCGGCTCGATTCTCCACACGCAAAATTCCCAAATTTTCGCAGCGAGCTCCTCGACTTCCCATCGACTCGCCCGAACCCAAAACCCCTTCGCCCGAGCTCCCTGGCCCTTCGGCTGAGTCGCTGCCACCCCATCGCCGACACTTCTCCACCGCCGACTCCGGTCGCCGGCGCTCCCTCACACGCCCCCGTTTCTCCTCCATTCCGCCCCATTTTGCCTATTTTCCTCCATTTCTCTGATCCGTAAGCCCGTTAAGCCCCAAATCGAAATTAATTCGTATATATATGTCTATTATTCCATATCTTCCGCAATATATATTGATATTCATTGCTGATTTGATTATTTTTTTTTCAGGCTAGCTTGGGGGAGCTTGGGGGAGATTATTAGGACGCCTTGGAGCTTCTCGGAGGAGGCGATTCTTCACACGCTCACATTGCTTGCTCTCATGTCGTGCTTAGGTATACTCGTTCCATATTTTTGGCACTTCGCATTTTTATTGGGTAGGCACTCTTCGCTTAGGTATGCCTCGCACTAGGTCCCACATGAGGGCGCCCGCCTCGAAGCGAAAAAGGACCATCGAGCCTGGCTCCTCTTCTGCTAGAGCAGACTCCCCTCCACCTAGCCTGCTACCACCGACACTCCTGCCTCCTACCGCTCATATACCACCACCACCGGCACCGTCGCCCCCGTGTTCAACACGCTTGGGATTACGTTCAGAGATACGCTCAGCGCGCCAGATTTGAGCTTATATCCCATCTTTCGATCGTACTCACTAGGTTCGTGCACATCGCCGACTTTGAGCACCTAGGGGTACTTGAGGGGCTACTCCAGTTGTATGACAACGTGGGGTGGCGTGACTTTCTGTCGGTGTCGGTGGACACCTACATCCGTCTGACACTAGAGGTCCTTAGTTCTATTGCCAGGATCCCTGGAGGATGCTCCTTTCACCTGATGGATCGAGAGTGCGAGGTCACTCTCGACATGCTCCGAGCATTCTTCCAGTGGCCACCTGTCCCGGACCCTGACCAAGCCTACAGCCCCACGTACATCCTACCGCCGTCATTCGACACGCATACTTTTTGGACACGTATCACGAGATCTCCCCTCGCCTTTGACCCTAGTCTGGCCAAGGCCTCCGCCATCCTCCACCCATGCATCTGCATTGCACGGCACCTTATGGCGACCACTTTCTTAGCAAGGTATGAGCTGGGGACATTGTCGACACTAGAGCTCTACCTGCTCTACGCATGACACGATCGTGGGCCTACGAGCGAGGAGGAGACGTTTTGGTCCCCGCCGTCGAGATTAACATTGCCAGTTGGTACATCGACCGCATCATTATTTCTGTCGACGCTAGGACGCCAATCTGTTGCGGCGGTCTGATTACCCTCCTGGCCCTCTTATGCGGAGTTGACCTCCCAGCTGGCTTGCTGAGACCCCTGGGCCCCACTTCTCTTTCCATAGATGTTATGGCCCGGATGAGGATGCTTCGTCCTCATGGTCAGCACCACTGGGTGTGGCTGCACGGTCCCTTTGGCGTCGATTACATGGTTCTTCCGAGCCCCGCTCGGACATATATTGGACCTGCGGGAGGGGAGTGGATTCCAGCGATGGATGTCCTCATCCCTGCCGTGTAATGCTAGAGCCTGAGGGTGCTCAGCAGTAGCCCCTCCTTCCACCCCTGGACCCCGTGCTACCTCAGCCTGCACCTGCTTCGTCTGCACCTCCCGACACTTCTGTCCATACTTCTGTCAGTTTCGGGAGTACCCTTGCTGAGTCCACCACCACCACTTCCACCTCTGTGCCGTTATCCATCCATCCCATTTCTGTTGCGAGGCCCGAGCATCCCACCACCATTTTTGAGAGCGGCGAGCCCTCTTTTGCCTCCGCAGTGGAGACCCTTTCCTCTTTCTTGTTCTCGACCCCTGGGGAGTCATTTCCTTCGCACTTCACGACCTCCCCAGTCATCGACCTTACTGTCTCCACTACCGATGTCTTCTCTGAGAGTGTCATGACGTCTGTCCCCATCTCTATGTCACCGACCTCTCTGACCTTCTCCCCCTCTGTCACCATTTCAGCCTCTGCTGCTGCTCCTTCCTCTTCGACCTTTCCTGCATCTCAGCCTCCCACAGAGGCTGAGCATCCTTTTGTGAGCACAGCACCTCAGCCCAACCAGGTAGTCGAACCAGGCCTTTACGGTAGCCGTGCGAGGCAGCCTCGTTCCTCACCAGTTCGTCCCTCTACCAAACCTCCACCTCCCCCAACACCCTAGTTCAGCACGTCCGTGCTCTAGAGGGGGCGGTCAGTGGGCTTAGAGGAGATTTATGGGCTCTCTCCACTACCGTCACCGCTGTATAGAGGCACGTCGCTTTACTTCCTGGCATTCAGGATAGCCTGAGCCAGATTCTTGCGTGTATGTCACAGCCACCACCTACCACTACCTGCACCCCTACCAGCATCCCCCGCCGCCACCACCTCCCCCACAGGACGGTGCTGGTGCTCCACCACCCCCTTAGGCACACACTGGATGCATCTCATACTTTTGCTGCTGCTATTCTGTATATTTTCTGCCTGCCGATTTTGCACCCCTCCTCCACACACTTTTTGGTCACATTTTGCTCATATCTGTTTATATCATTTTGGGAGAGAGGAGGTACTTTTGGGGACACTTATATTGTGCCATTTAGATCTCTGCATGCACCACTTGCATCTCTGCATTCATCATTTGCATACCCATATCATTTTCTTTTATTTGCATCCCTATCATGCAAACATTCTCACCCACCCCTCCCATATCATTTTTTCTCTCAGTGTGCCACACTTTGCACATTGAGGACACTGTGCAGTTTAGCTTGGGGAGTGAGTGTCTCACGCACTTTTTATTTTATTCACTTTATCTTTTATTTTTCCATCTTTCTTTATTTTACGCTTATTTTTCACCCACTTTTTCATTTTTACTCATGCATCACGTTTTCTTACTTTTTGTGTGATGCATATGTATAATAGTTTTCATTTTCTTTTATCCTTATTGATCGCGCCCCGAGATGTACATGCACCTAAGACAAGCGACTCGTAGTCTTACCGCAAGCGCACGGTGTAGCGGCGAGTGGGTATCGAACTCAGGGAGGAACAATGACAGTGTCTCTTTCCAATAACCTAGCTATCAAAATGGTCGAGAATGATTCGGGGTGAAATTGTCACAATCGTTCAAATGTCTATGGAAATATCAATAAAATAAAAACGCCTAGGGATGGGGAATCCCCGTTACGGACCGTATCTCATCGTTGTGACTCGTAGGTTTCATCATTGCTAGACTTGAATCTTAGGTGAACTAGTCGCAACTAGATGTAGAACCAAGCTCACGCTCTCTCGCTATTACCGGTCTATAGCGAACCTAGGTCAGGGCCCACTCTCGTTCAAACCCTAACATAAGCCACTAGCATTAGGATCGACATCATCGTTCAATCGTATCTCGAGCCCACTCTCATGTAAACTCGAGCTACGACCTAGGTTGAGATAGTTCCTACCTGTCCAATCTCTTGCAAACGGGTATTGGTATAGAATTACGATTGAAAACCCTAGCCTTGGTCCAATCTCTTGCAAACCAATCCTAGAAGAGTCCAATCGTAAATCTAAATCAAATTTCTAGGACTTCCTATCAATTGGGACCCAATCTCTTGCAAATCCCAATCGATATGAATCCATAGTTATCCGTAATTTATCAATCCCAACCTAACCATAATCAATTCTAGCAAGAATTTCACCAATTCATCACAATTCAGAAATAGGGCTCATAGGGTTCATCCCTATGCCCTAGGACGACAAAACTACTCACTAATCATCATGCAATTCATAAGAAAATCAATAACCAAATCAACACAATTCATTGCAATAGAGAAATTATCAACAAAAATAGGGTTTTTGATAAGAAGAGAGACAACCCAATGAGAATCCAATAGCATCCAACAAAAGTAGACTTTCTAATCTCTCCAAAAAGCCTAAATCTAATTATCTAAAAAGCTCTCTAAAAAGGCTGCCGAAAGTATCAAAAAGTTCTGCTAAACTAGGGCAAAAACTGGGTTTAAATACCCCTCAAAATAGCCCAGAAATTCGTGACAAAAATGCCCCTGCGCAGCCCAGAAATCGCACTTTACATAGCAGGCGGGGCGGCTCACTTGGCCGAGTGGCTTTACTCACTCGGCCGAGTGACAAACCCTGTACATTTCTAGTAAGTCAGGGATTTTCGGGGGTCTGTCTTCGGAAGTGACTCGGCCGAGTGGCTTTACTCACTCGGCCGAGGGGCATTCGGTACTCGGTCGAGTCGAACCCTCAATCACCTGACGGATTCCAGTAAGTCGGCCTCTTTTTGGATGGAATTTCCCATGCCACTCGGTCGAGGGAATCTCCATACTCGACCGAGTGGACTATCGTCACTCGGCCGAGTGCACGCTGATTTCCTTCTGTGGTGCGTGTCCGGTCTGGTCGGCCGAGTGATCTTCTTGCTCGGCCGAGTGAGTGCTTCACTCGGCCGAGTGAGATGCTGTAGATGCCCAATCTTCATCGTTTCGCTTCCTCGTCGCTCCAACGAAGTTCCTCCCTCTTCCACTCGTCTTCCATCGCCGAATAGTCCTCAGAAGAGCCTTGGTTGACACTCCGGAGTGGTGCAAATCCTCTTGATCTCAGAATCACTTCGAATCGCTCTATATCTCCTGAAATACGACAAAAACAAGAAATCGTGAAAAGCATCGCAATATTGTCGAATAATCATGAAAAACGTGATATGAGCGATCAAAGTGGCATGCAAACATGCAGAAAAAGGGTGTAAAATATGGAGTGATCAAAATCCCCCAAGCTTACCTCTTACTCGTCCTCGAGGAAGATGAGTAAAAAGCGAGCCCGACGGGCAAAATGATGGAAAAGAGGGAAAATAAAAAATAAAAATAGAATAGAAAGCGAAGAAGGGGGTGCTAGATCATTTTTCTCAGGACGTGGGTTTTTGCTTACTCATATAGCATACATCGAATATAGAACACATGCCAAAGAATTTTATCCCGATATCATAGTGTAATGATGCATTCGAAATAGAAAACCCCAAAATATCAAAATAGCATGAAATATGGAATCATTCTAGGATTAACATCGTCTGAAGCATCTAAAGCGGTATGCATAATCATAGATCACACACTTTTCAATTGAATGCTTTCTATAAGGAGTATAAGAGATATCACACAATAAGGAATAGTAAGAATAGAAAAGTATGGTTTTCATGAAATGAATGCTAAGTGTCGATTTCTGGATTTCGTGAAACTTTAGCAATCTCACCGAGTATAGTAGATTACTTAGCCTATGTTGTCATGCACCGTCAGGTAGTCACTCTCTCACACATCATTGGATCTTCTCCCCCAAGCTTATCCATAAGCGTGGTGGCATAAATAAATCAATATGTACATTCCCCATTTCTTTTGAAGCTCCAAAAAAGTAAAAATAAAAACAAAAAGAGGGAAGAAAGAGAGAAATAGTATGAGATGGGATCGTTATAAACTTATTTTCTCTTTTCTTTTCTTTTTCTCAATTTTTCTCTTTTTTTGAATAAACATATATACATAAGCGATCCCAAATCAAAAGAGAGAAGGATATACAGGTATATATGTATATATATATATATTTCTTTTTGATTTTGGGGATTTGGAGCATGAAAATTAATAGCTGGGAAAATGCCGATAATAGACTTGCTAAGGGGGGATTCACCAATGAATTTTAAGTAGAGAAATAATGCTCAAGATATGTGGAGAAAGAAATAAATGTATCACTCGGTTCACTCTATAGGACGTGCACGACAACTTTCAGCAGAGTAATATAATCTACTCAGTTTAATCTCAAAAAGTAAACTAGTCCAGATATATCATCCTAGCAAACATTCAATCAACCTGAAAGTGAAGCGTACAATTCATGCAATAAGAAGTGATATGAGAAAGGAAAGCAGTACTCCAGATATAAGCAATCAATGTGTGAAGCTTGGTGTGTTTTCTATGAAAAGCATACATATGAATCATCAGACATCAGCTAATAACAGAATTTCATCCATATTCATAAAGAAAAAGAGTGGGTTACTATTTCAAATGCAAAGCAGAACATAGCAAATGATATCTGAAACAAAAGCTAGGACATGACAAAATAGCATGCACATAGAGATAAGCTAACACCACGTCATCATCATCACAGAAAAGTCATCTCTAGCAAAAGATGAAAGAAACAAAGATAAAAGAAAATAGAACTATATATACAATGCAGCATACTCAAAAAAGATAAGAAAACGTGATGCATGATAAACATGAAAAAGTGGTGAAAATAAGTGCAAAAGTGGAAAGAAAATGTGAGAAATCAAAAATAAAGGGTGGCAAAAATAAAAAGTGTGAGAACTCACTCCCCCAAGCTGAAGTGCACAGTGTCCTCAATGTGCGGAGTGTAGCACACCGAGAGACGTGAAGTGGGTGGGGTGGGTGAGGATGCATGCAAGATGAAAAAGCAAGAAAAACAAAAAGAAAATAAGATGTGAATGAATGTGATGCATGCAAAGATCAGGATGGTGCAAATATAAGTGTCCCCAAAAAGTCTCTCCCTCACTCCCAAAAGGATATAAAAAAGATATGATCAGGAAGGCACCAAAATAGTACGTGGAGGAGGGGGGGGCAAAAAATCACCAGGCCCAAGAACAAACGGGCAGCAAAACGACAAAAATATCAGAGGCATCAAGAGTGTGCCTTGTTGGATCCTGTGGATGGCAAACAACACTAGAAGGGGGGGTTGAATAGTGTTGTATAAAGATAAAACTTTTTCGTTCTTTAATCAATCAACACAAAACAGAACCTTCTAATGTTGCCTAAGAAACCAAGTAGAGTGATCTACGCTTGGTTCTTAATCAACAATACAATTTAAAGTGCACAGCGAATATTCACATCAGGTAGTCGACTCCTTATGAGCAGTAGTCGACTCCCAGAGTATATGTTAGAGCAAATAAGATTACAGATATAAATCTCAGCATAAAGAAATGGGATTGATATTTGCTGTAGATAGAATAAATGCAAAGATAATCAAACACAGAAAATGCAAGCGCAAAGACAAGGATTTTTATCCTGGTTCCCCGCAACCCGAGTACGTCCAGTCCCCGACCAATCCGGTACGAGATTTCCACTATCTGCCTTGGCAAATACAAGCACCTAACTTCACTCGTTAGGATTTCCAACGACCTAGCCTTGACCAGGATTTCCGAACACAACAACAACACCTAGACTTGTCTAGGGTTATACCCTTGCCTCACAAACCGAGGACTTTCCAACTGGCAACAACTAGACTTGTCTAGTGTTCCAACAATTAACACAATAAGAAATTTATTCAATACTCTACAATAAATGATAGAGATTGAAAATACACCCGATTCTATAGCCAATCAAAAGATAGACAATTGTGTAGTGGCTTAATAGAATGATAGTCTAGATCACACAAAGATACGAGATAAGTTCTTTGTGATCTAGAGCTTTTTTCAAAAATCCTTCAAATAGAGTTAAAGAGAAATAATAGAGAGGATTTTGAAAAACAACTTTAGCCAATAAAATAATAATATGATCTTCAAAAGAATTAGAAAAATATTGCAAGATCAAAAAACTGAAATTAAAATTGACTAGAGAGAAGAAATTTGAGAGCTTTGATTCACGAGAGCTTTTACAAATTTTGATTTTTCAATCTTGTATTTTTCACAAAAGAATTAAGCTCTATTTATAGGGAAAAACTGAGATTTGAATTTCAAATTTGGTTTGACTTTTGTCCCAAAAATTTCGGAGTAAATTGCTCAAAAGAATTTAAAATTCAAATTCAAAACGTCTGAAAATTTCCAGCAGGTAGTCGACTCCCTCTATAGGTAGTCGACTCCCAGAGGAGTCTAGGAAATTTTCATCTCTGAGAAGTAGTCGACTCCCTACTTTTGGTAGTCGACTCCCAGAGGAGTTTTTCCTGTTGTTCTAGTCAAAAGTTGTAGTTAGCTCCAGTGTGCGTGGAGTTTCACTACGAGAATTATGAAGTGACTAGAAAAGCTCTTGAAAACTATTTTGAAGACAGTTAAAAATTATTTCGAAATCTTTCGTGTGTGTGTTGTCTATTTGATATGGCTTTGACAAATATCCTAAAAGACACGACACACTCACACTAGACTCTGAACATGTCTTCGGCAGTTTAGTCAATCTTGATGAACTGAAGATGAGCTTCTCTTTGAGCTTCTTGCTTTGTTTGAGCTTGAGCTTCATCACTTGAGTTTTAGCCATGTTCGTCTTTGTCGTGGAGCGTTGATGCGTGCTTCTTGGAGTATCAGTAGAGCTTCACGAAATCTGTATACTTAAAGTGTAGTGTAGTTAGTATACTAAGCATTCATTTGGTGTGCTCATCATCAAAATTACTTAGGGGTGGAATTCAATTTCCATCACTCTCCCCCTTTTTGATGATGACACCCAAATGCAAAATTTGAAGAAATACATGAATATGAATAATATTTTCAAGTATACTTACTCCCCCTGCTTTGATGCGGTTCTCCCTTGCATCGAAGCTATTAGAAATACAATTCACATTTTTGCATTATTATATATATATTTTTCTCCCCCTTGTCATCAACAAAAAGTAAAACAGTAATTTCTATGGATCATTAAAAATAAGAGGAATTCAATTCCATATGCCTGCAATGGAGATGTTAGTTCATAGAACAACTAAGTTTGGCATAGCAGATAACTTCATAGTAGCTAGCATCACACAATAAGAGTTATTACAAACCATAGTTTAAGAGAACAATGTTTTTGAAGTAGAAGTGCATGAAGCTAAGGGTGACCGCTGTTCTTTTTCAATTCCTTGATCTCTTCAAGGATCATAACAAGCGTCTCCTCAGTCATCTTCTTGCTTTGCACTACGATTTCCTTGAGGTCATCCACCTTTTGATTGAGATCTTCAAATCCTTTCTCCTGTGAGATCTTCAATTTTCCAATCCTTTTCAGGAGCATCTCCTGAAGTTCAAGGATGTAAGCAGGAACTTCTTCTTCTTCCTCGCCGCTTCCTTTTTCTTCTTCTTCACTTTCTTCATCAGAATCTGAAATTACAACCTTCTTACCTCGCCTTGAGGATGATGATCCTCCTTCGGTAGCGATTTGCTCTTCAGGGACATTCTCATCAAGATCATGATGGAGATTCATTCTCCCAAGAGCATGAACATCAAAGACACGAGCAGGTTCTAGAATGGTTGTTTCATGATCCAAAGGCACGTTAAAGCTAATGAATAGAATGGTCAGATAGTGCCCATGAGAAAGAGTGGAGGAAGGTCTGTCAGATGAAGCTGAAAATAGGATGGAATCCATGATGACTTTAGCCCAATTCACACGAATGTTACCAAGAATGGCATAGATGCATTTAGCTTGTTTTTCAGAAAGGATAGCATGACTTCCAGATTTTTGAGTAATGTTATACGACAGAATATTAGCTAAGATTCTCGCCGGATAGCGAAGATGGCTACAAGGAAGTTTGGTCTGAAAGTGTTTACCAGGCAGATACATTCTCTCTAGGATATTCTCGTCAGTCATCTCAATTTTATCGAGGATCATACCGGAGTATGGGATTCCTAGGGCTTCACCTAGGGATTTTACAGTTATAGCAAGTTTGGTATCCAAAACCTTAGTAATGAAACGACTTTTTACGAGATCATAATCCATGTTTGCATAAAAGAGATGAACAAGCCTAGGATAACACATATACACATTTTCTGAGGAGAACAAATTTGCTAAGTTTTGGAAATCTAGCAGACTGTCAATACCGTAATTGATAACATCATTGAGTTTGACAAATCTTTCATGCAAGATTGGTTTCCTAGAAACTTTAACAAAATGTTCATAGGTAGTTGTTTTGAAGAGATAGGGTAGAATAATTTCTTTCTCAGAATCGACATTAGGAGTAGCAATTTTTCTCTTCTTAGGGAAAGCTCCTTTGAAAGGCATCTAGATAGAGTAAAACAACAACAAAAAATATTTTTATACTACTAGATAACCAAGAGAAATGAAATAGTAAAGTTCAAAAAAAAATTTTACCTTGGGTAAATTTGAAGGAAGAAAAAATGTTCCAAAAGTCCACGCTTCAAGATGAAAACACAAGAGAGGCGAGGGGAAAGGGAGGTAGTCGGCTACCTCTAGGGTTTTCTTGGGGTTTTGTTTGAAGAGGTGAAGAGATGAGGAGAAATAGGAGCCATTAGATCTAGATTTGGGTGGCTAGGATGAGCTTTAGACTTAGTGGGTAAGTTGTCTTAACGGATCTTGACCCAACCACTCAAATAGAACCCAATAGGAGTTAGTCAAAAAGAAAGCAACCCAGAATTTTACGCACTGGTAGTCGACTCCCTCCTGTAGGTAGTCGACTCCCTACTGGGTAGAGTCGTTTTCTCATCCCGGAAAAAGTTTGGTCCAGGTTGAGCGAGCTCTTTTAACAAAAATAAGTTTTTGGCAATAAAACATAATCATACGCACAAATTAACTGTTTTAACCCATTAAAAATAATTAAAAAATAAATGAAGGCATTTGTTCCAATTCAGCCGCTTTGACTGCCTGAATTTTCTTCATTGTTTTTCTCCCTTTTTAGAGCACCTGAAAAATAAGCGTTTTATGGTACTCTTTGGTTTTGAGTCCGAGGAGTTAGTCCTTAGGAAACCAAACCCAATACGGTTTAGTTCCTTCATGAACAATATACTTATAATTTTTATTAAAATGAATCTGTTGAACAAAGTTAGTAGCGTACCTTTCTTTTTGCTGATCAGATAATCTTTTTGGTACCCAGATGCTTAAAACATTATCATTAGTATGATGCATCCTAGTGTGCTTAGCCCGTTTCTTGGTATGATGAGAATCATAGCCAAGTCCGGTTTTGCTAGATGACAATTTTTGATTTTCTATTATATTATCTAGCTTCCCTTTTCCTTTATTGAAATTCTCAATAATTTTCATCGTAGCGTCGTATTTATCTTTGACGGATACGAGAAGATTATTCAGACTTTCAACCTTTTCATTTACTAGCAAAATATCCTTTTGTAAAAGATCATTTTTCTCTTTAAGAAGACTATTTTCTTTAATAACTTCTTCTTTTTCCTTAGTCTCCTTTTTAGCAATTCTAAGTGTTTTTCTATGTTCTTTAATGAGCTTTTCATGCATTTTGCATAGCTCTTTATATGCTCCCCTATAGTCCAAGTCTTCATCATCGCTTGACGATGACTCATTGTCGCTAGATGAATCATGATGCGAGCTTACCTTGGAGGATGTAGATGCCATGAAACACATGTGTGCTATCTCTCTTCTTTCATCATTATCTTCGTCTGAGGATTCGTCGGATGAAGAATCGTCGCTCTGATCGAAGGCTGCATAGGCTTCTTTCTTTAGTCGTCTAAACTTGCTTCTTGTATTGGTTCGTCTTTCATTATTCTCTTTGTTCTTCCCACGATCTCTGGAATCACGGTTGTTTCTTTCCAATGGACAATCTCTCTTGACATGTCCTGGTTTATTGCAACCGAAACAGATAATACCGTTAGTGGGTCTAAAAGATCGTTTTCCATACTTACTTGTGATGAACTCTTTAAAGTTCTTTGAGATGAACGCGATGTGATCTTCTTTGTCCGTGTAATCGGAATCTTCTTCTTGAGCTTTGAATGCAAGATTTTTCTTCTTTGGTTTTTCTTCGATCTTCTTGTCTTCTTCAAGCTCGATCTCATATGCCATGAGATTTCCCATCAGTTCTTCAATGGTGAGATCCTTCACATTGTGAGCTTCTCGAATGGCCGTGGTCTTTCCTTTCCATTCGGGTCGGAGTGATCTTAGTATCTTCATTACCTGTTCATACTCTGAAAGTTTCTTTCCTAGTCCTGCAAGCTCATTTGTAATGTTAGTAAAACGAGTATTCACATCGGTGATACTCTCTCCTTCTTCCATTTTAAAAGTTTCGAATTTTGAATGTAATACATTTATACGAGATTCTTTTACCTTTTCTGTACCTTCGTGACTTACCTGAAGGGTATGCCAAATTTGATGTGCTGTCTCACATTGGGAGACTCGATTAAACTCATTTCCTGTAACAGCGCAAAACAAGGCATTCATTGCTTTTGCATTGAGATTAGCTCTCTTCTTATCATCGATGGACCATTTTCCAAACTCAACGTCGGTGGGTGCAATATACGAGACTTTGGTGATAGTCCATGCTTCAATGTCCAATGACTCTAGATGAGTCTTCATTCGGATCTTCCAGCTGGCGTAGTTGGTTCCGTTGAATAGAGGTGGTCGCATAGTGTTCAGTCCTTCGGAGTGAAAAGAAGTTGACGCCATCACTATTTGTAGCCTCGCTCTGATACCAAGTGTTGGATCCTGTGGATGGCAAACAACACTAGAAGGGGGGGTTGAATAGTGTTGTATAAAGATAAAACTTTTTCGTTCTTTAATCAATCAACACAAAACAGAACCTTCTAATGTTGCCTAAGAAACCAAGTAGAGTGATCTACGCTTGGTTCTTAATCAACAATACAATTTAAAGTGCACAGCGAATATTCACAGCAGGTAGTCGACTCCTTATGAGCAGTAGTCGACTCCCAGAGTATATGTTAGAGCAAATAAGATTACAGATATAAATCTCAGCGTAAAGAAATGGGATTGATATTTGCTGTAGATAGAATAAATGCAAAGATAATCAAACACAGAAAATGCAAGCGCAAAGACAAGGATTTTTATCATGGTTCCCCGCAACCCGGGTACGTCCAGTCCCCGACCAATCCGGTACGAGATTTCCACTATCTGCCTTGGCAAATACAAGCACCTAACTTCACTCGTTAGGATTTCCAACGACCTAGCCTTGACCAGGATTTCCGAACACAACAACAACACCTAGACTTGTCTAGGGTTATACCCTTGTCTCACAAACCGAGGACTTTCCAACTGGCAACAACTAGACTTGTCTAGTGTTCCAACAATTAACACAATAAGAAATTTATTCAATACTCTACAATAAATGATAGAGATTGAAAATACACCCGATTCTATAGCCAATCAAAAGATAGACAATTGTGTAGTGGCTTAATAGAATGATAGTCTAGATCACACAAAGATACGAGATAAGTTCTTTGTGATCTAGAGCTTTTTTCAAAAATCCTTCAAATAGAGTTAAAGAGAAATAATAGAGAGGATTTTGAAAAACAACTTTAGCCAATAAAATAATAATATGATCTTCAAAAGAATTAGAAAAATATTGCAAGCTCAAAAAACTGAAATTAAAATTGGCTAGAGAGAAGAAATTTGAGAGTTTTGATTCACGAGAGCTTTTACGAATTTTGATTTTTCAATCTTGTATTTTTCACAAAAGAATTAAGCTCTATTTATAGGGAAAAACTGAGATTTGAATTTCAAATTTGGTTTGACTTTTGTCCCAAAAATTTCGGAGTAAATTGCTCAAAAGAATTTAAAATTCAAATTCAAAACGTCTGAAAATTTCCAGCAGGTAGTCGACTCCCTCTATAGGTAGTCGACTCCCAGAGGAGTCTAGGAAATTTTCATCTCTGAGAAGTAGTCGACTCCCTACTTTTGGTAGTCGACTCCCAGAGGAGTTTTTCCTGTTGTTCTAGTCAAAAGTTATAGTTAGCTCCAGGGTGCGTGAGTTTCACTACGAGAATTATGAAGTGACTAGAAAAGCTCTTGAAAACTATTTTGAAGATAGTTAAAAATTATTTCGAAATCTTTCGTGTGTGTGTGTTGTCTATTTGATATGGCTTTGACAAATATCCTAAAAGACACGACACACTCACACTAGACTCTGAACATGTCTTCGGCAGTTTAGTCAATCTTGATGAAGTGAAGATGAGCTTCTCTTTGAGCTTCTTGCTTTGTTTGAGCTTGAGCTTCATCACTTGAGTTTTAGCCATGTTCGTCTTTGTCGTGGAGCGTTGATGCGTGCTTCTTGGAGTATCAGTAGAGCTTCACGAAATCTGTATACTTAAAGTGTAGTGTAGTTAGTATACTAAGCATTCATTTGGTGTGCTCATCATCAAAATTACTTAGGGGTGGAATTCAATTTCCATCATGCCTAAGCTGGTGGTGGCGCTGCACCAGCACCGTCCTATGGCGGATGTGGAGGTGGAGGTGGTGGGCGTGGTATCTCCTGGGTGGGTGTCGGTGGTGGGGGCAGACGCGCAAGAATCTGATTCAGGCAAGCCTGAATATCGGGAAGTATGGCGACACGGGTCTACACGGAACTGACTGTGGCGGAGAGAGAGCCCTAAAGTCCCCTCTAAGTCCACTAACAGCCCCTCAAAAGCACGAATGCTCTGAACTAGAGTGTCGGGGGGTGGTGGAGCAGAGGGACGCATAGGTCTAACAGGTAAAGTATGGGGCTGTCTCACGCGGGCAGTGTGGAGGATGGGTCCAGCAGGGTAGTGGGGTAGTGGTGATGTGCTCACGACGTGATGCCCAGCCGCGGTGTGAGGCTGGGACGCAGGCTGTGTCGAAGCGGAAGCAGCAGCAGCAGAAGTGGAAGTCAAAATGGGCGACGAGGCAGCAGAGAGGTCAGTGACGTAGACGTAGGGACAGATGTCACGACGCTCTCGGTAAAGACAGGAGGGGTGGAGACCGAAAGGTCGACGACTGGGGAGGCTGTGAAGGTCACAAAAGATGACTCCCCAGGAGACGTGGACAGCAATCGGGAGATGGTCTCCACGGCAGCAGTAAAGGAAGACTCGCCGCTCTCAAGAATGGTGGGCGGACGCTCGGGGCTCAGTGTGGCAATGGGCTCGATGGAAATAGGCGCAGTGGTGGTGGTGGTGGACAACTGATCGCCCCGGAATGTAACCCGGAGAACGGTTGTAGTTTTACCGCAAGCGCACGGTGTAGCTGCGAGCGGGTTATTGAACACAGGGAGGACGAATGACAGTGCCTGCTCCGAACAACCTGGCTATAGGAACAGAAAAGAGGGAATTTGCCTTTGGCGATCCTGTCACAATCGTCAGACAAAGTATGGAGATATCAAATCAAATAAAGACACCTAGGGAATGGGGAATCCCCGCTACTCACCGCATCTCGTCAATGTGATTCATTGGTATCACCATTGCTAGGGTAGAATTTCGGATGAACTAGTTGCAACTGAATGTAAAACCTAGCTCACGCTCTCGCGCTGTTGCCGGTCTATAGCTAGCCTAGGTTTGGGTCCAATCTCTTGCAAACCCTAGCCTAGGCAAGCTAGCATTAGGATCAACATCATCGTTCAATCGCGCCCCGAACCCACTCTCGTGCAAACTCGGGCCGCGACCTATGTTGGGATAGTTCCTACCCGTCCAATCTCTTGCAAATGGGTATCGGTATGGAATTGCAACCGAGAACCCTAGTATCGGTCCAATCTCTTGCAAACCGATACTACGGGATATCAATTTCAACCCAAACCGGATTTCTAGGGTTTCCTATCGAAATGGGATCCAATCTCTTGCAAATCCCAATCGATATGAACACCTAGCTATCCGTAGTATATCAATCCCAAACTAACCCTAATAGCAATTCTAGCAATATTTCTACCAAGTCATCACAAATCAGAAATTGGGCTCGTAGGGTTCATCCCCACGCCCCAAGACGTATAGACTACTCACAATTCATATCATAAAATGCAAGAATAAACAATTGAAATCACAATAGAATTCATCACAATATTCAAATAAGCAATAAAAAATGAGATTTTTAATGGAGTGGGAGACAAACCAATAGAGTTATCCAAGAATCCAACAAAAATAAACTTTTCTCTCCTCTCCAATCACAAGAATCAAAAGCTAAAAAGTTTAATCTAAAAAGCTGCAAAAAGTAAAGGAAAAAGCTCTCTAACCTAGGTTAAAAACTGGGGTTAAATACCCCCCAAAATCGTCCAAAAAACTGTGACCAAAATGCCCCTGCGCAGCCTGAAAATCGCAATTTACGCTACAGGCAGCGCGTCGCACTCGGCCGAGTGACAAATGTCGCTCGGCCGAGTGAGAACCCTGAGAATTTCCAGTAAGTCTGGGGTCTTGGGGGTCTTCACTTCGGGCGTCGCTCGGCCGAGTGAGTTGTCGTCACTCGGCCGATGGCTTCTATTCACTCGGGCGGTCGGCAATTTCCACTCGGCCGAGTGGGTCTTCTGAAGCTCAGGCAGACGAAAAACAGTAAGTTGGCCTTTTTTGATGGGCGTCGTCTGAGTGCCACTCGGGCGGACGAGGTCTCGTCACTCGGCCGATGTGGCTTCCGATGCTCGGCCGAGTGCACATATGAAGCGTGTCCGATCTGGTCGGCCGAGCGGTGTCTCGCTGGTCGGCCGAGTGACTCCTTCACTCGGCCGAGTGAGACACCAAAAATGCCCAAACAGCTTGTTTTTGCCTCCTCGTCGCTCCTACGACGTTCTTTCTTCTTCCGCTCCTCTCCAATAGCAAAATACCCCTCGGGGAAGTCATCGGTGACACTCTGGAGTAGGCGTATCTCGGGATCACTCCAAATCGCGCCAAATCTCCTGAAATACGACAAAAACAACAAATCGTGAAAAGTATCGCAATATTGTCGATAAATCGTGAAAAGCGTGATTTGAGCGATCTAAATGGCATGCAATCATGCGGAAAAAGGGTGTAAAACACGGAGTGATCAAAATCCCCCAAGCTTACCTCTTTCTCGTCCTCGAGGAAGATAAGTAAAAGGCGAACCCGGTGGATTCGGAAAACGAAAACGACGAAAACGAAAAACGAAAAACGAAGAAGAAAGAAGAAAGCGAAGAGGGAAGCTGCTAGATCATTTTCTCAGGACATGGGTTTTGTTTACTCGTATAGCATGCACCGAATGTAAAACACATGTCAAAGAATTTTATTTCAATATCATAGTATAATGGTGCAAATAGAAATAGAAAACCCAAGAATATTGATATAGCATGAAAAACGGAATAATTTTAGAATTAACATCGTCTGAATCATTTAAAGCGGTATACAATATCGCAGATCACACACTTTTCAATTGAACGCTTTCTAAGAGGAGTATAAGAATATTACGCAATAGAATAGAAAGAATAGAAAAGTGTGGATTTCATGAAATGAGTGCTAGGCATAGATTTCTGGATTTCGTGAAGCCAAAACAATCTTACCGAGTATAGAATATTACTTAGCCTAGGTTGTCGTGCACCGTCAAGTAGTCACTCTCTCACACATCATTGGATTCCCTCCCCCAAGCTTATATATAAGCGTGATGGCACAAAAAAACAATATTTACATCCCCATTTTTATGAAGCTCCAAAAGTAATAAAAATAAAAAACAAAAAGAGAGAAGAAAGAGAACATGAGATGGGATCGTTTATTGAGATTCTTTTCTCTTTTCTTTTCCTTTTCTTTTTCTTTTTCTCCTTTTTTTTGAAATAGCATATATACACAATGATCCCAAATCAAAGAGAAATAAGGATATACAAGAATTTTTCTTTTTCTTTCTTTGGTTTTGGGAATTTTGGAGCTAGGATTTAATAGAGGGGGGAAATGCCATATATTAGAATCGCTAAGGGGAGATTCACCAATGATTTTAAAATAGAGAATTGATATTCAAGATATGTGGAGAAAGAAATAAATATGTCTCTCAGTTCACTCTATAAGACGTGCATGACAACTTCAGCAGGGTAATGTAATCTACTCAGTTTTGATCACAAAAAAGCTAAACTAATCCAGATTTATCATAGCTAACATCATTCAATCATCCTGAAGTGAAATGTACAAATCATGCATATAGAAGTGATATAGGAAAAGAAAACGGTACTCCAGATATAAGCATTCAATGCGTGAATCTTGGTGTGTTTTCTGTGATAGCATACATATGAATATTCAGACTCAGCTAATAATAAAATTTCATCCATTTTCATGCGGAAAAGTGTGGGTTACTATCTCTAAATGCAAGGCAAATCACAGCATATGATATCAGAAATAAAATCTAAGACATGACAAATATAGCATGCATATAGAGAAAGCTAACTCCACGTCATCATCATCACAGAAAAGTCATCTCTAGCATGAGATGAAAAAGAAATAAAGATAAAGAGGGAAAATAAAGCTATTTATAATGCATCACACAAAGAAAATAAGAAAAACGTGATGCATGGTAAAAAAAAGAAAAAAATGATGAAAATAAGTGCAAAAGCGGAAAATGGCATGAAAAAAACTAAAAATAAAGGTGGTAAATCGAAAAGAACGTGAGAACTCACTCCCCCAAGCTAGAGTGCACAGTGTCCTCAATGTGCGAAGTGTGGCACACCGAGAGACGTGTAAAGTGAGGGGTAGGCGAGGATGCATGCATGAGGAAAAAGAAAATAAAAAAATAATGAAATGAAAAATATGATGCGGACATGATGCATGCAGATATAGGAGTGATACAGATATAAAAGTGTGACACCAAAAACTCTCCCTCTTCCCAAAAAGATATATAAAGATAAGAACAAAATGTGGACCCAAAAACAGTGAGGGGAGGGGGGTGGTGGGCAAAAAGCAACAGGACCCAGCAGAGACGGACATCACAACGGCAAAAAGGATCAATGGCATCAAGGGTGCCTAAGAGGGTGGGGCTGCGCCGTCTCCGTCCTGAGGAGGAGGAGGAGGAGGTGGTGGTGGCTGGGGAACAGGCTGCTGAGCGGGTGTGGGTATGGGTGTGGGTGTGGAAGCAGGCTGGGTATGTGTAGGAGTGGGAGTGGGTACGCGAGGGAGCCGCTCGAGAACCTGGGTGATGCAATAGTGAATGTGCGGAAGTAGGTCGAAGCGGCGAGCCATATCGGTGACGGTGGTGGACAGTGTCCTAAGGTCACCTCTGAGGCCACTCCCGCCCCCTCGAGAGCACGAATGCTCTGAAGTACAGTGTCGGGGGGAGGTGGTGCAGAGGGACGCACCTGTCTGTGCTGTGCAGGACGAGGCTGGCGTACTCGGGTGGCGTAGGTGATGGGCTCAGCAGGTAGGTGGAGGAAAGGTGCTGTGCTCGCAAGTGTGGGCCTAGCCTCAGTGTGAGGCCGGGGCGCAGGCTGGTAAGAAGTGTAGGCAACAGCAACAGAAGTGGAGTATAATAGTGGCAACGAGGCGGCCAGAGAGGTCGGCGACACAGACGTGTGGACAGACGTCGCGACACTCTCAGAGAAAACAGTTGCGGTGGAGACAGAGGCGGAAACCATGGTCTCCACGACGGCAGCAAAAGAGGGCTCTCCGCTCTCAACTATAGTCGGTGGGCGCTCGGGTAGGGCAGAGGAAACGGGCTCAACGGACAGAGGGCCAGCAGTGGTGGTGGGCGTGGAGGTAGTGGGGGTGGTCGTAGGCGTGGAGGTAGTGTAGGTGGGCTCAGCGAGGGTACTCCCGACACCGGCAGAAGTGTGGACAGAGGTGTCGGGAGCAGCAGAAATATCGGGCTGCTGAGGGGCCACGGGGTCAGCAGGAGCAGCAGGGTCAGCGGGTGCAGCGTGGGCAGCGTGGGCCTGCTCAGCCTCCTCGGCCTCAAGCACATAGGCGGCGGGGATCAGGAGATCCATCGCTGGAAGCCAGTCCACCTGTGCTGGTGCTATCTGAGTCCGAGCTGGGCTCGGAAGGATCATGTAATCCGCACCGAATGGACCGTGTAACCAAACCCAGTGCCACTGACCATGCGGACGAAGCATCTTCATCCGGGCCATGACATCTATGGACAGTGAAGTGGGGCCCGGGGCTTGTCGCAGGTCGGCAGGAAGGTCCTCGCCGGTCATAAGAGTGAGTAGGGTGATCAGACCACCGCAGCATATCGGTGAACGATCGCCCACCGATACGATGATGCGATCCAAAAACCAGCTCGCGATATCAATCACGACGACGGGGACCAACCCGTCACCCTCCCTAGATAGAGCTCTGGGGCGCGTCATCGCGTAGAGCATATAAAGCTCCGGCGTAGACATCGTCCCAGGCTCATATCTCGCCAAAAAGGTAGTCGCCATAAGGCGCTGAGCTATGCAAAGGCAAGGGTGGACGATGGCCGAGGCCTTGGCCCTACTAGGGTCGAAGGCAGCAGGTAGACCCGTGATCTGGGCCCAGAAAGCTCCGGCATCGAAGGAAGGTGGGGGAATGTGAGTGGGGGCGTAACCACGGTCGGCCCCGGGGACATCGGGCCACGAAAAGAAAGCTCTCATCATACTGAGAGTGACCTGGCACTCTCGGTCCATGAACCTGAACGAGCATCCCTCGTCGGTCTGGGCGATGGCACTAAGCATCTCAAGTGTCGGACGGACGAACGTGTCCGCCGACACCTGGAAGAAATCTCGCCAACCCACGTTGTCATACAACGTGAGCATCCCCTCGAGTACCCCCAGGCGTCCTAGGTCTGCAAGGTGTGCGAACCTGGAGGGTACGATCGAGCGCTGGGAAATGCGCTCGAAAACGATGCGGTGTGCGTCGTCCCGGAACGTAATCCCCAGCGGCCTGATAAGTGGAGCCGGTGGTGGTGGCTGTGGGACGGCAGGGAGTGGCTGTGCGGGGTGAATGGGCTCTGCAGGCTGTGCGGGGTGTGCGGGGTCTGCAGGCTGTGCAGGGTGAACAGGGTGTGGCGGTGTAGGCAGAGGAGAGTCTTCCACCTTGTGGGAGGGGCCGGGCTCATCCGACCGCTTCCGCTTGGCGGAAGCTCTCCGGGTGTGTGGTCGTGTCCGGGGCGGCATGCGGGCCCCGGGTGCTCACCAAAAGCAATAAAAATGCGGCGTGCATAAAATAAAGGAAAGAGTATACCACGCACGCCACGAGAGCAAAGTAATGGAAGCGTGCGAAGACGACGTCTCCACGTAGCCCAAAACAATCCCCGGAAGCTCCCCTGGGCTCCCCTAAGCTCCCCAATATACCCTGCACATCAAACGAAGAGATTAGCGTGTAATATTCAAAACGTATGGGGGGTTAGGGGTATAATAGATAGAAATTGAATTTAATTTGGGTTTGGGGTTCGTTAGATACATGGATCGTCGAAAAATACGCAAAAGAGGAGAAATAGGCAAGAAATTGGGATACCGGAGCTCGGCCGGCGAGGTGATCGCCGGCGGCGACTCGGGCGGAGGCGCGGCGGGCTCGGTCGGCGATGGGTGGCCGAACGGCGGCGGCGGGCGAGTGGTCGGGCGAGTGAGGAAGTGCAGCGGGCGAGGGAGACGAAGGGTCGCGGTTTTTGGGAATTTTTTCGTTTCGAAATTTGCGCCGTCCCACTCCCCCTTTTATAGAAAAAGTTACGACTCGGCCGAGTGACTAAGTCGCTCGACCGAGTGAACTCAACGGAAAAATTCCTCCCCGCTTACGCTTCGGCCGAGTGGCCTTGCCACCCTCGGCCGAGTGGAGTAAGTCCATTCGGCCGAGTGGCTCAAGCTACTCGGCAAGACTCGCCCTAGGAGTGTATCAGTTTTACTCGGCCGAGTGAATATATATACTCGGCCGAGTATCAATTATAATGCAATCAAGAAAAGAAACAGAGAGTTGGGTATAGCAGACTTCCCTCATTCGTGAGCCGCTCGGGCGGACGAACTTATGTGCTCGGCCGAGTGACTAGTATACTCGGCCGAGTGAACCATGTTTTCTGCTGTTTGGCTTCGTTTGGGCTCTAAACTCTTTTTTTCTTCCTCCAGTCGATTTCATCTTCCTCCTAGGCTTCGAGCGCCTTCCTATAGCGCTCCTCGTCGCCTTGTTCATCCTCCTAATGATAGGTACCTCGTTCTCCTCTCCTGTCAAAGAAAAATAGGACCCGTTATCACGAAATTATTGGGCGAACGACTCAAAACACTAATAATTTCTAAAACGAAAATAAAAGAAAAGTAAAAATAAAGCGATAACCGTCGGGTTGCCTCCCGACAAGCGCTCGTTTAAGGTCGTGAGCTCGACCCCCTATGATTTTCAATTAATGCGGGATGTTTGGTGCATATGAGATGCACCCGTCAAATTTTCCGGGGAGAACGCTTGGATTTGGAAGTTGCGGCGGCGTGTTCTCCCTCGGTGGTCTCTCGTCTCGAATAGTGTTGGGGGGTGGCTCCCCCAAGCTAGCGCTTGCTCCGGTCCTCGGCTTCACCGGTGACACCGATTTCCGTATCGGCGGAGCTTTCCTCGGAGACTTCAATTTTGAGAGCTTGCAGAGCTCTCGAATCCTTGCGACATCAGCGTCGCCTTCATCAATTTCGGTGGAGAAGTCGGGGGAATGCTCCATCTTCTCTTCTTGGTCCAAATCCGGCTCCTCCTCAAAATCTTCCTTGAATAGAGCGCCGATCGAATAGGGGATCGCCTCCTCAATAACCTCGTCAAGGAGGTCCATATAGTCCAGCTCTTCATGATAAGGCATGTGTTTCATTGCCTTTGGAATATGAAGATCCACCTCGATGTTGCCGACATTCAATGTTAGAGTTCCTTCACGTACGTCGACAATGACACCGGCGGTGGCGAGGAACGGGCGTCCAAGTATTAGTGATGTATCTCCCTCCTCCTTAACATCCATGATCACGAAGTCACATGGCAAACATATGCCCCCCGGGACTTGTAGCAGGATGTCCTCTGCGATCCCTACCGGCCTTGTGATCCGACCATCGGCTAGTTGTATCCGCATGTCGGTAAGCTTCAATTTCGTCCCGGTATTTAGCCTTAGGAACATAGAGAGAGGCATGAGGCTAACACTAGCCCCTAAGTCCACCAACGCCTTTTGTAGAGGGACGCCACCCAAGGTGCAAGGAATTCGAAAACTCCCCGGGAACCAAGAGCCCTCGTCAGCTAGCATAATTTTCTCCTTCCTCTTTCTTCCCGTAATCAAATCTTTAAGGAATTTGGCGTATGTCGGGATTTCCACGATAGCGTCGAGGAAAGGAATGTTGAGGCTTACCCCTCTTAAATACTCGAGAAACTTTGCTAGCCGTTTCTCCATTTTTGCTCTAGCAAGCCTCTGGGGGAATGGGACCGGTGGCATAAAATGCCTCTCTTCAATCAATTGCTCCGCTCTAGACTTTTCTTTTTCTTGCGGCTCTTTCTCCATCTCAACTTCAACGACCGGCTCAATTGGCTCTACACTCTCCTCCACGGGCTCCACGGTTGGAATCATGACGGGAGTGGTATCCTTCCCGCCTCTAGTTGTAATGGCAACCACGGCATTGATGTGGCCGGTGTTGCCCCGTGGGTTTTGCTCGGGTTGAGCCGGTAATTGTTGAGTATTTCGATTGAGCAACGCCAATTGCTCCGAGATTTGGGCTACAACGGTTGTAAGGGAGTCTTGGCCCGCCTTCAAGGAAGCATTTATCTTCTTTTGCTCGACCATAAACTCCTCCACCTTAGCTTCAAATTTGGATCGTTGTTGAGCTTGTGGAGGGTTTGGGTTTCTCCACCCTTGATTGTATCCGGGCGGCCTATATGGCCGAACTTGTTGCTTTGGCGGGAAATTTTGTTGCGGAGGCCCCCTCGGTGGATAGTGTTGTTGTTGTTGTTGTTGTTGTTGTTGTGGTCGAGCTTGTTGAGGTGGCTGTTGCGGCGGGTTCAAAGCTCCTTCATTGTTGGCATAGGAGAAACCGGGATGGTTTCTTGTGGCCGGATTGGCCCAATATCCTCGGTTCCCCGCGACGTATTGAACTTGCTCCAAAGATCCCTCTCCTTGTTCTCCTCCCAAATACATAGCTTGAGACTGGTCTTGCCAATCACACATTTGATTTGTTGGTGCGGATGTGGAAGGGGTTCCTTGGGGCTCCGTGATATACTTCTCCAGTCTCTCCACCACCTTGTGGAGAGAATCAAACTTGTTTGTCAGCTCCGCTACGGCCTTCGCCTCATAGATGCTAGATGGCTTCAAGGAGGATGAAGAGTGTCCCCGCTCGTCGCCCCATTGTTGATTGTTTGAGGCCATCTCCTCAATTAGGGCCGTAGCTTCGTCGGGAGTCTTCGATAAGATGGCACCATTCGCCGCGGCATCAATAATCTGCTTGGTCCCCGGTTGAAGACCATTATAGAAGCTATGGACGAGCTCCCAATCTTCGATGCTATGGTGGGGGCACTGATGCTGCAGGTCTTTAAAGCGCTCCCAAGCCTCGTAGAGTGTCTCTTGAGGTCCTTGCTTGAAGGACATTAGAGCACTCCTAATCTTTACCGTCTTGGAGGGCGGATAGAACTTGTCAATGAACGCGCTCGCCAACTCGTCCCATGTGGTAAAGACACCCTCAGCTTGTGTTCTCAACCAATAAAGAGGTTTATCCTTTAATGTGAAGGGGAAGAGGCGCAGTCTGATGGCATCGATGGAGACCCCCGTCATCTGAAATGTGGCGCACTTCGACAAAAATAGCTGGATGTGGTAGTGAGGATTTTCATGGGCGTTCCATGAAATGGATCCTGCTGCATCAGAACCACTAGTCCGGTCTTCAGCTCAAAATTCTTGTCGGCCGCCAACTCCGGCATGGCAATGGACGAGGTCGTAGAAGAGGTCTTAGGCCGGAGCCTATCTCGAATAGAAATAATCCTCGCCATTCTTGCCGCTAATTGTTCCGCAGTTTCCGGGTTGGTCATAAACCTCCCTTCTGGATCTTGTCTCCTCTCCGCTCTGATTCTCCGCACAGTACGTTCAATCTCGGGATCAAATAATATAGCTTCAGGGTCCGCAGTGGATCTCGTGTACATGCACGGGAGAACAAAGTTTCAAAGAAGTGATTAGCATAATGGAAGGGTTAGATAAAAATAAAGAAATAAAACAAAAAGAAAGAAATAGCTAGGGTGGTAGGATCAAACACAATCGCCTCCCCGGCAACGGCGCCAAAAACTTGATCGCCCCGGAATGTAACCCGGAGAACGGTTGTAGTTTTACCGCAAGCGTACGGTGTAGCGGCGAGCGGGTTATCGAACACAGGGAGGACGAATGACAGTGCCTGCTCTGAACAACCAGGCTATAGGAACAGAAAAGAGGGAATTTGCCTTTGGCGATCCTGTCACAATCGTCAGACAAAGTATGGAGATATCAAATCAAATAAAGACGCCTAGGGAATGGGGAATCCCCGCTACTCACCGCATCTCGTCAATGTGATTCATTGGTATCACCATTGCTAGGGTAGAATTTCGGATGAACTAGTTGCAACTGAATGTAAAACCTAGCTCACGCTCTCGCGCTGTTGCCGGTCTATAGCTAGCCTAGGTATGTGTCCAATCTCTTGCAAACCCTAGCCTAGGCAAGCTAGCATTAGGATCAACATCATCGTTCAATCGCGCCCCGAACCCACTCTCGTGCAAACTCGGACCGCGACCTAGGTTGGGATAGTTCCTACCCGTCCAATCTCTTGCAAACGGGTATCGGTATGGAATTGCAACCGAGAACCCTAGTATTGGTCCAATCTCTTGTAAACCGATACTACGGGATATCAATTTCAACCCAAATCAGATTTCTAGGGTTTCCTATCGAATTGGGATCCAATCTCTTGCAAATCCCAATCGATATGAACACATAGCTATCCGTAGTATATCAATCCCAAACTAACCCTAATAGCAATTCTAGCAATATTTCTACCAAGTCATCACAAATCGGAAATTGGGCTCGTAGGGTTCATCCCCACGCCCCAAGACGTATAGACTACTCACAATTCATATCACAAAGTGCAAGAATAAACAATTGAAATCACAATAGAATTCATCACAATATTCAAATAAGCAATAAAAAATGAGATTTTTAATGGAGAGGGAGACAAACCAATAGAGTTCTCCAAGAATCCAACAAAAATAAACTTTTCTCTCCTCTCCAATCACAAGAATCAAAAGCTAAAAAGTTTAATCTAAAAAGCTGCAAAAAGTAAAGGAAAAAGCTCTCTAACCTAGGTTAAAAACTGGGGTTAAATACCCCCCAAAATCGTCCAAAAAACTGTGACCAAAATGCCCCTGCGCAGCCTGAAAATCGCAATTTACGCTACAAGCAGCGCGTCGCACTCGGCCGAGTGACAAATGTCGCTCGACCGAGTGAGAAACCCTGAGAATTTCTAGTAAGTCTGGGGTCTTGGGGGTCTTCACTTCGGGCGTCGCTCGGCCGAGTGAGTTGTCGTCACTCGGCCGATGGCTTCTATTCACTCGGGCGGTCGGCAATTTCCACTCGGCCGAGTGGGTCTTCTGAAGCTCATACAGACGAAAAATTGTAAGTTGGCCTTTTTTGATGGGCGTCGTCTGAGTGCCACTCGGGCGGACGGGGTCTCGTCACTCGGTCGATGTGGCTTCCGATGCTCGGCCGAGTGCACATATGAAGCGTGTCCGATCTGGTCGGCCGAGCGGTGTCTCGCTGGTTGGCCGAGTGACTCCTTCACTCGGCCGAGTGAGACACCAAAAATGCCCAAACAGCTTGTTTTTGCCTCCTCGTCGCTCCTACGACATTCTTTCTTCTTTCGCTCCTCTACAATAGCAAAATACCTCTCGGGGAAGTCATCGGTGACACTCTGGAGTAGGCGTATCTCGGGATCACTCCAAATCGCTCCAAATCTCCTGAAATACGACAAAAACAACAAATCGTTAAAAGTATCGCAATATTGTCGATAAATCGTGAAAAGCGTGATTTGAGCGATCTAAATGGCATGCAATCATGCGGAAAAAGGGTGTAAAACACGGAGTGATCAACAACTCAGCTAAAGTGCTCCCGACACTAACAGACGTGTGGAGAGAGGTGTCGGGAGGTGCAGACAGTGCAGGCGCAGGCTGAGGGATGACGGGTTCGACAGGTGGTGCAGGGGCTGCCTGCTCAGCACCCTCGGGCTCAAGCACGTATGAGGCGGGGATAAGAAGGTCCATCGCTGGAATCCATTCCCCGTGAGCCGGTCCAATGTATTTCCGAGCGGGGCTCGGGAGAACCATGTAATCAGCGCTGAAGGGACCGTGCAACCACACCCAGTGCTGACGACCGTGGGGACGAAGCATCTTCATCTGGGCCATAACATCTATCGAAAGCGTAGTGGGGCCCGGAGCTCGATGCAAGTCGTCAGGAAGGTCGACGCCGGTCATAAGGGCCAAAAGGGTGATCAGACCGCCGCAACAGATAGGGGAGCGAGCGCTCACCGAAATGATAATGCGGTCTAAAAACCAACTGGTGACCCGCCCCCTGGCATGTCTGCGCGCTAGATGTGTGCAATGATGCGAATGGGGGCGTGAGATTTAAATATTTGTAACCGCAAGCGCACGGTGTTGTAGTGTGGCTTGGGGGTCGAACTTAGGGAGGCGTGGATGTGCTTGTGTCAAGGAGGATCAAAATCACCCCATGGGCGAGCTAGCCCAGATCGAATGATGGGTTGTCACGGTAAAGGAATGCAAGGTAAAGACAATATGAAGGAAAAACCTGGGACTTTGGTTTCCACCCCCAACGAGCGACTCTCACCGATACGGCCTATGGGTAGGATGGCGATCGGAATTAGGGTCTAATGGTGAGACGTTGCCTCTGAAAATGGTACCGGCATCCCATAGGCCCGATATTCCGGTCGGTGCCCAGGATGATACGCCGGACTTCCCGGGTTCGATCAGTGGGCACTCCCATGTCCATTAACACTGATCGACTCCGGAAGCACTAAGCTCGCAACGATAACTCCCAACGTCTCATCCTGCCGCTCACGCGTGCTAGGATTCGGCGTCTACGCTAAGGGCGTGAGCTATGGCTAGGGAGTCAACCGCCAAGTTTATTCTCCCTTGGCCCAACGGTCAAAGGCGGTCTTTTTCCCGCCGATGACAAAAAAACACCCAGCATAACCGTTAGATTCCTAATCCCTATCGATTTCCTAGCCCTATGGACGCATCGGGAAGAGCCCACGAAGGGGTTTCCGCCAAAATCCCAGATTTGGGAACTACTCACACATATTTAGTAAAAAGCGATCTAGACAGAAATCGACCGTAAACATCATGATCAGACAATAGAAATGCAATGGTAGTAAAGCAATTAAGATAATACTAAAGTTTGACAAAGATCTGAAAACTTACAAAACTGGAAAATTACAGCCGTCACAAAATGAAGAAAACAGCAAAAAATAACCAACTCCCGAATCTGGGAAACCTAGGGTTCTATATATAGAAAACGACATCACCCGATCGGTTGACAAGTCAACCGATCAGGTGAAGCGCTTCACAGAATTACAGCGCGATGCAGAACTTCACCCGGTCAGGATGAACCGATCGGTTGAAACATGGATGCGGTCGGTTGGATCTTGGTGCCGACCGGGTGAGGAGACTGGTTGGATCTTCGTGTCTTGGCTTTTGTAATTCAGCTACAGGTGAACCGATCGGGTGAGTTGTCACCCAATTGGTTGGCAATCAGCTTCAAATTCCAGAGACTTTGAGCTTTTGACCCGGTCACTGAACCGACTGGGTGACTTCTCGTGAGCTCCAAGCTGCGTCCGGGTGGTGCACGCGTGCATCACCCGATCAGTTGAAGATGATCAACCGATCGGGTGAGGGGCTGAAAGATGCAATCTTCGTCGTTTGACCCCCTGGATCATGCGTGACTCATCCCGTTGATCCAGGGACAAATGATATCATCGTTTTATGCCCCATATGCCAGTAAACTCCTGCAAAATACGGAAAACACAAAAAAGTGAAAGAAAACAAGAAAACACGAGAAAACGAATATAAGACGGCGGTAAAATACGGAAAAACACGGAAGAAAACGTGCGCAAATATATGAAAAATAAACGCACGTCAAAATCCCCCAAGCTGAACTCTTCCTCGTCCTCGAGGAAGATGAGTGAGAGTAGGAGCTCGGAGGGGAAAAATAGGGAGAAAGAGAGAAAAAGAAAACTCCATATCCTAGATCGCCCGTCATGGCCAACGAAATCAAAAACGACACACCAAGCAAGCAAACACCAAATCACATCACTAAACCAAGGAATACGAGTCCAGGCAAATGCCGTGGGCCCACGCGGTGAAGCGCGAGTGAGTGTGGTCGTGTGCTAGCAGACGGTGTCACTATCTACATTGTGCAATAAAGCTCGATATACACAAATCCAAGAAATGACCCAAATATCGATTCGATTCGAATTAAGCGGTGAATATATAACTCAAGCATGCATGAGAATAGAGCGAGAATCGCAACATATCATGCGTCAAGGACTCCACAACTAGGGTTAAGGAAATTACCACACTATAGCCTAGTTAATAGCTAAAAAGTTCCTAAGCCAAGTGTTTTCGAAAACGATCGGTTTTGAGATGATGTGGAATAGAACACTCGGTGCAAATTCTCGCCTTCCCTTTATTCTCGGCAAGTAGGAAAATATTCACACGGGAATTTTTTTTTGGTTTTTGGGCATTTGTATTTTTTTTGGCCTTTTGGCTATACAAAATTTTTCTTTTCTTTTCTTTTTGGGTTTTTCTTTTCTTTTCTCTTTTTTTGGATTTTTGTGTTTTTGGCTATACACATGTGTACTCTCCCAAGTGGGAGAACGGTACACGACGAGGGGATTTACACCAAGTAAAACAAAAAAGAAATCGGGATCTAAACACTTGGGCAAAGGAAACTATTCTCTCTAATTAGAGCATGGGCCAAATGGGTTATCCTAGTCCTTAATTGTGGAATCCCGACACATGCGAAATGAAGTATACGATATATATCTAGCATGCAGAAGCAGACAGGAGAAACAAATACCGCATATTCAAATTAAAGCATGATAATCTAGGGGTCATTTCATGGACAGGTATATAAAGTAAAATCACAAAGTAGAAGCACACCACACAGCTAGGCACGACGCACGACTCAGAAAAAGCTAAGTGGACCCACGATGCATGAAATGCAAGAGGACTCGATATCCTAGGGTTAGTGAGTGTGATTATCAATGCCATGCTAGGGGTGTGTGTGATTTTCGTGGCAATTCATCATAGGGTTCATCTCTAGGAGAAAGAGATAAAAAGAAGAAAAAAGAAAAAGAAAAAGAAAAACACGGAGAAAAACGACTCAAATAACAGAGAAAAGAGACAAATGATGTACGAAGTGTGACTCCCCCAAGCTGAAACTTGCATTGTCCTCAATGCAATAGTAGTGAATACGGGAGGGCAATGAAATTAGGGGGGAGTTACGCACTGACACAAAAAATGAAAAACACGAAAAACACACGAACGAAACTGGAAAATAAAGAAAAAGAAACATACAAAATAAAAGATATAAAACGCAATGAAGGACTCAAAGACACAAACACACGACAACGACACGCGAAAACATGCACACAAATCGATTCCCCCAAGCTGAACATGACAATGCTAGCGAAATGATATGATCAATGTGATGCAGAAATATGCAAGGGGAAGATCGGAAAAGAAAAGAAATAAATCAAAATGCAGGAGAGACGGTGTGCTCATTCTCCTCGGAAGAGGATGTGGGGTGTGGGCGGTAGAAGTGATAGAAGGGCACTACATGATGGGTTATTATGATGCAAAAGCAAATCCTAGATACGCTCCCCTCGCTAATGAGAGAAGACGAGATTATTCAAATCTAAACTAGAAAGCTGTAAATTTTTACACTACTGGATTAGGATACACCTGAGCATATGCGGATCCAAGATCTGAAGTGGGGCAGGTAGCTGCTCTAACTGCTCCTTCTGCGGCTCTGCCAGAAGCGCTGTGCCACGTGTGCCAATGGACCCAAGCAATGCACCTCCAAGCATCCCTCGTAGGTGTCCACCTGTAACCTGCAAAGGACGAGGTGCATTAGTCCATGGAAAAAAATCTTTCCCCAAAATAAAAGTATCCCAAAGATAATCGTCAAAATAAGATGGAAAAATAGTAAAAGTGTGACGAATACTCCCTGAGAATGGGTCGCTATCCTCTGTACTAGCGACGACCAAATCCTTGCTCTCCATGAGAAGTGGCTCTCCAGGTGGTGACGCACCGCAGCATACCTCATGGGAAGTAGATCCTGTGTCCTACGAGAGATATGGTGTGTCAAATATATATGAGTCTAAAGAAATAGGAAGTGAAAAGCGAGACTCAAAAGTGGAGTGAGAGTGAGTATGAAAATCTCCCTGAATAGGGGTAATATGCTCAAGTAGATGCTCAGCCCCAGAAGAAATGGAGAGCGACGGTAGCGGTGGATGTGACTCGGACTCCATGAAGTAAACCATCGTATCCAGGCCCTCGTGCACATTCTCCTCGACGATATGCTCATGCTCCTCCATCTGCCCGATGTCCTGAATGACATCCTCATGGTTGACCACCGACCAAGGAGGAAGCTGTGACAGAGATGGCTGTGGAGGTGGATGTGGAGCGGACCCCTCGTATGTGGTCATCGTGTCCTCGTCCTCACGCACATCCTCCTCGCCCTTATTGTTGGATATGGATGACGTTTGTACACCCTTGTAGGGGATGTACGAGGGAATACAGACCTCGAACGTCGCGTACACGAAGTCGTGTGCAAAGGGAATATGTTCCCTTGCGGAGAGGATCTCTAGATTAATGGGAAAGTCGCATTATATGTGCATAAGTGCATGCGACATATGGCTAATAAAGGGGTAATATCTTAAGCTTATGTTGTACCATGCATATGGTACACCTTAAGCTTATAATGTGCCATGTATGATGGTACACCTTAGTTAAATTGTTCCAAAGGAACAATTACTCCTAAAATAACTACCTTGGGGGCTATAAATAAGACCCAAGGGTTAGCCATTTCCTAACACTTTTGCATGGTATTCTTGCCTTGCATTTCATTCTAGCGAAGCTCTGTCGAAATCCTTCCTCTCTCTTTATCCAAGTTCTTAATCTAAAAGTAGAGATTTAGATTGTGGATTTAGTAGCCTTACTCCGTTCGTGAGAAGACTCGATCCGTCGTGGCGAATCCAAAGGCGAAGTTCCGAGACTACCGTGCCGCATACGCAAGCGTAAGTCTCAACTTCATTTATCGATCCTAACGTTGTTTTGACAGGATCCAACATTGGTATCAGAGCCATACGGGTTCGCCCCGGTCAAACCGTCGCCCCATCGAAACTATGAACGAGTCGTTGTCTTTTTCACGAATGGGTATCCTACCATTATGGATATGGTAGGAACGCTTCGTGACGGAGAGAACGCAGCGGTTGTTCTTTTCACGTTAGGGTCTCCTACCATTATAGATATGGCAGGAACTCTCCGTGACGGGGAGAACCGACCGTTCATATCGTCAAACTCGCTCTCTTCATGGATGCTGAGTCTCCATTCATAGGGAATGGGCGCTCTCTTCATGTGGAGCGCGTAGTTTACAAATTTTTGAAGAGGGTTATTTTTTGGCACACGGCCATTGGAGGACAACTACTTCCTCGACGAACGGGTGCTTCACCGGAGAAGAAGGTGGTAGTTATTTCCATCGGGGAAGATGAATTTTGGTGCATGTGCACCATGGCCGAATGGGCTATGAAGGCCATGCACCCCCCTCCCCATGCGGAGGGGGTTGGCTACGGCCAATAACCACCACGGCAACCCCCTCTGGCGGGGGTGTGCGGCCACCCCACACAAGGGGATGTCGGCCATGGCCAAAGGGCCATGGCCGGCCAAGGCCAAAATGGACTTGGCCATGACCGGCCATGGCCAAGCCATGGCCGGCCATGGCCAGGCCGGCAGTGGCCGGCCCCGGCCAGGGCCAGGGGGCCCTGGCCGAGGCCAGGCCAGGGCCAGGGCCGGCCCTGGCAGGGGGCCAGGGCTGGCCCTGGTCATCCTTGGCCAGGGCAGAGGCCCTGGCCGAGAGGCCAGAGCCTCTGGCCGGCCCTGGCCGGCCTCAGCCAGGGCAGAGGCCCTGGCCGAGGGGCCAGGACCCCTGGCCGGCCAGGGCAGAGGCCCTGGCCGGCCAATCATGGCCACTGGCCAGTCAAGGCACAGGCCCTGGCCGGCCAGGAGGGTGAAAATCCATACGGGGATTTTTGGTCGACCAATCTGGGTGTTTTGGTCGACCAATCCGGCAAAAGGCCTTGGTCGAACACGAATGTGCCGACTAGCCCATACGGGGCTAACAACAGTCGTCTGCTCTTATTTTAATAAAGTTTTTTTTGGGCTCTACTCCTTGAAGATTAGCCATAGTGCTCTACTTCATGCGAGATTAGCCATGTCATTGTGCTCTACTCTACGGAGATTAGCCAATGTACTTATGACGTTGTGCTCTACTCTACGGAGATTAGCCAATGTATTTCAAATTTTTTGAAAAAGATGTTTTTCAAATAGGTAAGTCCCGTCCTTAATCGGGATAGCGCAATTTAGAATTCCAAGTCCTACCACGATCTGGCCATGGTTATCTAACCCATGGGTATGTAGAACAGGTCTCGTGGCTTGGCAATTGTTGCGCTAAAATTCTTTACGTAAACTCTCACCTATTCCATTTTGAAAGATATGTTTTTCAAGAGTATTTTTCCGCTACTGGTACCATACGGGTATCATTTCTGATTTCTTTTTACATGAGATAAGTAAGAGGGATACTTTGAAAGTTACTTCTAGATGGTAGTTGGGAACGTAGTGAACTTCTAGATTCTAGAGTAACATTTCAGCTTATCCAAAGAACTCATCAAGTGTTTAAGAATCGAAACTTTATGCATAGAATTTTGATCGTTTTTTTCATTTTCTTTGCAGTTTTTTGATTCGAATATGCCTACCGCTTCTAAGAACATTGTCGCCGAGCTCAACAAAGGTGAGAAGCTCAACGGCGACAATTATAAACTTTGGTCAATAAAAATCCAATATGTTTTGGAGGAGCAAGATGTGCTTGAAACACTCCAAAACATAATGGAAGAACCTGAGTTGGGCAATACGGCCCAACACAAGAGGGACCGGGAAGATTATGAGACTTGGACTCGAAAGAACAAAATAGCACGTATTACGTTATTGTCCGCAATGGACAATGACATAATGCGTCTATTTCGGGAATTCAACCTAGCCAAAGACATATGGTCTGGGCTAGAAATAAAGTTTGGTGGAACTTCGGTCACCAAACTCCGCTCCTTAAATATTCAATTTGATTCGTACAAAATGCGGCGAGATCACTCTATGAAAAAGCATCTCCGCCACATGGCGAATCTTATAGCTAAATTGAAGGATGCGGGTCTTACGCTGTCTGACGAACAGCAGATCCAAGCCGTCATTCATTCACTCCCAGATAGCTGGGATAACATGAAAATGCACCTCACTCATAATGAGTGCATTAAAACTTTAAGCGATGTATCCAAACACCTCGAACTCGAGGAAGAGCGGATTGAAGCCGTAAAACCTAGTGCCGAGGTGCACATGGCCGCTAGTTCCTCACATGGAGGAAAGAAACGGAAGGATAAACGCTTAAGGTTTGTGAACGAACGAAAGCAAGAACCAGAAACCTCAAAGAAGACTAAGAACAAAAGGTGGCAAAAGAATGTGCACTCAAAGAAGAAAAACTTGAAGAAGATCAAGTGCTTTAAGTGCAACAAGTACGGTCACTTCGCCCGTACGTGTACGGATGGAAGTGATAAGGTAACTTGTAGGGCTAGTTACATATGTATTTCTAGTTCCATGTTTCTTGCTGAATCTAACTATTTTTGGTTGATTGATTCAGGGGCCACAGACCACGTTGCAAAGGACAGAAGGTTCTTCGCAGAGTATCGAAGGATAACTCAAGGAACAAAGTGGATATACGTCGGTAACAACACTCGTGTTGAAGTCAAGGGCGTCGGAACATGCAAGCTAGTTCTCGACAACGGCCGGACTATATTATTGCACGACGTCCTCTTTGCTCCAGATATTAGAAGGAATATCGTATCGATGGTCATGTTAATGTCTTTAGGTTATGAATGGAGGTTCTATGAACAAAATGTTGACCTTGTTTGTAATAGTTCTTTAGTTGGGTCGGGTAATATTTGTAATGGATTGATTGTTTTAAACACTATGTGTGATGATTCTTCTTCTATTAATGAAAGTTTCCATTTGACAAATGCTTCTAATTCTGAATCTGAGATCATTTGTTGGCATGCAAGACTTGGTCACATTGGACCAACTAGAATGGATAGACTTGCCAAAAGTGGCTTGCTATCTAATGTTTCAAAAGTTGAAATGTCAACTTGCGAACATTGTCTTGTAGGGAGAACTTGTCGCAAGCCGTTTGGAACTGGCACAAGGGCCGAAGTTCCATTACTGCTTATCCATTCGGACATTTTCGGTCCAATGAATGTTAAGACAAGACGTGGGAAGTCCTACTTCATCATCTTCATTGATGACTTCACCCGTTTCGGTCACATTTATTTGATTTCCCACAAACATGAGCTTTATCTTGCTTCAAAAACTATATGAGTTTAGTGGAAAATCAACTAGATCGCAAGATAAAGGTCTTGCGAATCGATCGGGGTGGAGAATATCAATCAATGAGTTTTAAGGAACTCTGTGATGAAAAAGGCATAGTTCATCAAATAACTATGCCTTATACTCCGCAACAAAACGGTGTTGCGGAAAGAAGAAATAGGACATTGATGGAAATGGTCCGATCAATGATGTCTCAGGAAAATTTGCCCATCACCTTTTGGGATGATGCATTATTGACGGCAGCATTCATCTTAAACCGTGTACCCTCGAAGTCGGTAAGTTCTACTCCTTATGAGTTGTGGAACAATAGAACTCCAGACTTAAGCATTCTAAAACCTTGGGGTTGTGCCTCTTATGCACATTTATCCTCTCACAAATATGGCAAACTTGGGCCATGTGGGAGGAAGTGTATCTTCATCCGATACGCTAAAAACTCCAAAGGATATGTTTTCGTCGGTCAATAGGACAATGGGGGTCTAATAGAATTCGAATCGAGGAATGTTGTCTTCTTGGAAAACGAGTTTCCAAGACAGGGTGAGATAAGTCAAGACTTATCCTTGTTTGAGACTTGGGATCAAGAAGGATCGGAACGTTCGAGTGGGAGAATTCTTGGTGAAGAGGAAAATAACCCTCATACTTCACCTATGGATTATACGAACGATACCAATCCTATTCCGAGTGGGAGTGATGTTATTCCAAGTGGGAGTGATGTCATTCCAAGTGGGAGTGATCAAACTCAAGCAAGACGTAGTAATCGAACGAGGCTAACACCTCTGAGATTTGAGGATGAATTTCCTCAAACATTTATGACATTACTACAAGATGATGACGAACCTGCAAATTTCAAATAGGCCGTCACATGCCCTGCTAAAGATAAATGGATAGCGGCGATGGAAGAAGAACTTCAATCCATGAAGACAAACCAAGTCTGGGACTTGGTTGATTTACCTAAGGGACGTAGAGCCATTGGGAACAAGTGGATTCTCAAAATCAAGCATAAGGCTGATGGCTCCATCGAGAAATATAAAGCTCGCCTTGTTGCGAAAGGTTTCACGCAACAGGAAGGAATAGACTACGAAGAGACTTTCTCTCCTGTCGTGCGTTTTACCTCCATTCGCTTAATTTTGGCAATGGTGGCTTGTTTGGACCTCGAGTTACATCAGATGGATGTAAAGACTGCTTTTCTTAACGGAGAACTAGATGAGGAGATCTACATGGAACAACCAAACGGGTTCGTACAAGAAGAAAACAAACATAAGGTTTGTAAACTTCGTAAATCCATATATGGTCTTAAACAATCCTCAAGGCAGTGGTATATGCGCTTTCAAGAAGTCGTTTTGTCGTATGGTTTCTCCATGCTCGACGAGGACAACTGCGTATACATTAAGAGGATTAAGAACAAGTATGTAATTATGTCTCTTTATGTAGATGACATACTTATAGCCGGAAATGATAAGCGTCTTATCATGGATATCAAAGCTTGGCTTTCATCCGTCTTTGAAATAAAAGACATGGGTGAAGCTGCATATATACTTGGGGTTAGGATCTCAAGGAATCGTTCCAAGAAACTTCTTTCTCTCTCTCAAGAGACATATATAAAGAAAGTTTTAGAACGGTTTAATATGCAGGACTGCAAGCCAATTGATACTCCAATAAGCAAAGGCGAGGGACTATGTTTGGAAATGTGTCCCAAAGATCCAAAAGAAAAGAAAGCTATGGAAAAGGTTCCATACTCCAGTGCTGTCGGGAGTCTGATGTACGCCATGATGTGTACCAGACCGGACATTTGCTATTCTGTTGGTATGGTAAGCCGTTACCAATCCAACCCAGGACAGGCACACTGGAAAGCGGTGAAGAGGATATTAAGGTACCTCAAAGGGACTGCGGACTATGCGTTGTGCTATCAAGGCAATACCTTGAGACTCGAAGGCTATACCGATGCTGATTGGGCAGGTGATCTCGACGAGCGAAGATCTACCTCAGGCTTTGTATTCTTGCTCAGGAATGGTGCAATATCCTGGAGCAGCAAGAAGCAAACCTGCATCGCCCTATCAACCATGGAAGCCGAATTTGTAGCATTCAGCATGGCGGTCCAAGAAGCTGTTTGGCTTAGGAAATTCTTAGACAGGCTGACGGATGCCACTGACTCGAGCACTGTTCCTATATACAGTGATAGTCAAGCTTCGATTGCCTGTGTCAAAGATCCTAAATTTCATTGTAAGACCAAACACATTGATATTCGATTCAAGTTTGCGAAGGACTATGACAAACGGAAGGAAGTAGACATAGGATACATATCCACGCATGAGATGATAGCGGATCCCCTTACTAAGGCGATCCCCAGAGATGTGTTCTTCAAACACTTATCATCTATGGGAATGCGTAGGTGCTGAGCTGTATCATGTAATATTTCCCATGTCTATAGAAGATCAAAGTTTAATAAAAGGTAGAAGTTCTTTTATATATTGCATACAAGTTTCTTACAAATGATTTTATACATTTGTGTTTAAGTCTCAGCTATTTTATTGTGTGTATCTCGGACAGATTAAGGTTGGCTCTCTCACATGAGCAACCGCCTTATCTTATCAGATGGATAAGATAGAGATGAGACTAGTTTAAAGTCAAAATCATTAGACGAATGATTTAGAGTTGTGACTTAAACAAGATAGTCGAATGAAAGATCTACATCATATGGATGCTTACTAAAGATCTGAGATCTGTATCACAAGGATATTTAAAAGAGATCTCATAGGATTTTATAAATCCTATCTATCTTATGCAGGATGAGAGTCCGGGAATATTTCATGGGTAGTAAGGGGACTCAAAAGATAGGCACTGTGGTGTCTGATCTTTCATCCGTACAACATCATTAAGACATACTCTCCCTGGGAAAGGAGTGATGTTGTAATACGTGTTCATACCACGTATGCATTTCGACCACTGAGTTAGTAGCAATAGTGTTTGCTATTATGTGAGACTCAAAGGCCATATGGGTCTTAACTCTTACCCTCAAGGACTCCAATTGGTTCCTTTAGATTTGACGAGATGATCGCTATCTTAGCGTGTTGCTAATGGGCTATGATAATTCGGCTCGGCGTGGCACATTAGAAAAGCGAATCAAGTCAAGATCAGAAGGTTCGCAAGAAGAGGAAGATTGATTTCATATTCGCATTTGGACTTTAATGATTCAAAGCTGGCCAGCCAATTGTGATCCAGATGGGACTCAATTGTTGAATATAAATTATAAGAAATGTGAAGAAATAATCTAGGGTAAAGCATGCGTTGAACTACTCAACTTTGCACCTTCGAGGTCGTTGTGTATCTCTAACAAGTGCACAACAATAGACTCTACGCGCATGACGGTCGCACGGTCTATTTCTCGGTATGATAGATGAAAGAACTAAGAGAAAGACGTTCTCTTACAATCCCCTCAAGTGTGAGTGGGAGATGTTGGATATGGATGACGTTTGTACACCCTTGTAGGGGATGTACGAGGGAATACGGACCTCGAACGTCGCGTACACGAAGTCGTGTGCAAAGGGAATCTGTTCCCTTGCGGAGAGGATCTCTAGATTAATGGGAAAGTCGCATTATATGTGCATAAGTGCATGCGACATATGGCTAATAAAGGGGTAATATCTTAAGCTTATGTTGTACCATGCATATGGTACAACTTAAGCTTATAATGTGCCATGTATGATGGTACACCTTAGTTAAATTATTCCAAAGGAACAATTACTCCTAAAATAACTACCTTGGGGGATATAAATAAGACCCAAGGGTTAGCCATTTCCTAACACTTTTGCATGGTATTCTTGCCTTGCATTTCATTCTAGCGAAGCTCTGTCGAAATCCTTCCTCTCTCTTTATCCAAGTTCTTAATCTAAAAGTAGAGATTTAGATTGTGGATTTAGTAGCCTTACTCCGTTCGTGAGAAGACTCGATCCGTCGTGGCGAATCCGAAGGCGAAGTTCCGAGACTACCGTGCCGCATACGCAAGCGTAAGTCTCAACTTCATTTATCGATCCTAACGCTATTTTGACAGGATCCAACACTTATGCATAAGCTCTGTAAACTCCTCGGTCCTCTCATAGGACTCATGTGGGGTATCTAAATCAAGACAAGAAGTCTCTCCCACAGATCCTAGAGAAATCTCCCCATCCTCACTATCATCATCAAAAAATGCTTCGTCATCTAAGTGGTAGTGATGGAAAAATAGGAGATCGGCATGAGATGTGTCTATGGTGACCGACGGCATGGTAGTCTCAACCATGAAAGTAGGTATATCCTCTCCTTCATCCCCTCTCCTCGGTATAGGCTCGATGATTGGTACCATCAAGTTTCGTAATGTTTGGCCTTGGTTAAACATGGCACTTTCAAGGAGAGACACGAGGTTTGATTCTTCTTGTGTTGGTGGAGGGATATAAGGTTGAGAAAATGGATGAGAGGTGTTTGGGCTAAGGTTGTGGGAAAATGTTTGGCCTTGGTGTAGGGGGAGGCTCTCGAGTGTAAATGGGCAATCATAATACACATGCCCCGCCATCCCACAAGTCTCACAAACCACAACAGAATAAGGATTGTATCCTCCCATCTGAGCATCGAAATTTGATCTCCACATGGTTACACCAAAGATACCTGAACAACAAAAATAAGAAAACTAGAGAGGAGCGTCAATAGTACAAGAGAATAACAAAAAGGTAATTTAATAGTGGGGGAAAATTTTCTTGGTTATTGAATATTTTTTAAAAAAAAGAAAAAGAATTTTTTTTGTGTTTTTATGCGTAGTCTAACGAACCCAAGCTAAGCTAATATCAAACCGAACGCCTCCCCAACAACGGCGCCATAAACTTGACCCGCCCCCCGGCGCGTCTGCGCGCTAGATGTGTGCAATGATGCGAATGGGGGCGTGAGATTTAAATATTTGTAACCGTAAGCGCACGGTGTTGTAGTGTGGCTTGGGGGTTGAACTCAGGGAGGCGTGGATGTGCTTGTGTCAAGGAGGATCAAAATCACCCCATGGGCGAGCTAGCCCAGATCGAATGATGGGTTGTCACGGTAAATGAATGCAAGGTATAGACAATATGAAGGAAAAACCCGGGACTTTGGTTTCCACTCCAACGAGCGACTCTCGCCGATACGGCCTATGGGTAGGATGGCGATCAGAATTAGGGTCTAATGGTGAGACGTTGCCTCTGAAAGTGGTACCAGCATCCCATAGGCCCGATATTCCGGTCAGTGCCCAGGATGATACGTCGGACTTCCCGGGTTCGATCAGTGGGCACTCCCGTGTCCATTAACACTGATCGACTCCGAGAGCACTAAGCTCACAACAATAACTCCCAACGTCTCATCCTACTGCTCCCGCACGCTAGGATTCGGCGTCTACGCTAAGGGCGTGAGCTATGGCTAGGGAGTCAACCACCAAGTTTATTCCCCCTTGGCCCAATGGTCAAAGGCGGTCTTTTTCCCGCCGATGACAATAAAACACCCCGCGTAACCGTTAGATTCCTAATCCCTATCGATTTCCTAGCCCTATGGACGCATCGGGAAGAGCCCACGAAGGGGTTTCCGCCAAAATCCCAGATTTGGGAACTACTCACACATATTTAGTAAAAAGCGATCTAAACAGAAATCGACCGTAAAAATCATGATCAGACAATAGAAATGCAATGGTAGTAAAGCAATTAAGATAATACTAAAGTTTGACAAAGATCTGAAAACTTACAAAAACTGGAAAATTACAGCTGTCACAAAATGAAGAAAACATCAAAAAATAACCAACTCCCGAATCTGGGAAACCTAGGGTTCTATATATAGAAAACGACATCACCCGATCGGTTGACAAGTCAACCGATCGGGTGAAGCGCTTCACAAAATTACAGCGCGATGCGGAACTTCACCCGGTCAGGATGAACCGTTCGGTTGAAACATGGATGCGGTCGGTTGGATCTTGGTGCCGACCGGGTGAGGAGACCGGTTAGATCTTCGTGTCTTGGCTTTTGAAATTCAGCTACAAGTGAACCGATCGGGCGAGTTGTCACCCGATCGGTTGGCAATCAGCTTCGAATTCCAGAGACTTTGAGCTTTTGACCCGGTCACTGAACCGACCGGGTGATTTCTCGTGAGCTCCAAGCTGCGTCCGAGTGGTGCACGCGTGCATCACCCGATCGGTTGAAGATGATCAACCGATCGGGTGAGGGGCTGAAAGATGCAATCTTCGTCGTTTGACCCCCTGGATTACGCATGACTCCTCCTGTTGCTCCAGGGACACATGATATCATCGTTTTATGCCCCATATGCCAGTAAACTCCTGCAAAATACGGAAAACACGGAAAAGTGAAAGAAAACAAGAAAACAAGAGAAAACGAATATAAGACGACGGTAAAATACGGAAAAACACGGAAGAAAACGTGCGCAAATATATGAAATATAAATGCACGTCAACTGGCAATGTCGATCTCGACGGCGGGGACCAAATCGTCACTACCCCTATCTAGACCCCTAGGGCGAGTCATCGCGTAGAGCGTGTAGAGCTCTGGCGTAGACATGGTCCCGGGCTCGTACCTCGCGAGGAAAGTAGTCGCCATAAGGCGCTGTGCAATGCGGAGGCAGGGGTGGAGGATAGCAGATGCCTTGGCCCTACTAGGGGTCAAAGTCGAGTGGGGATCCCATGATCCGTGTCCAGAAGGTGTGGGTGTCGAACGACGGGGGAGGGATGTGCGTGGGAGCGTAGGCGTGGTCAAGGTCAGGAACGGCGGGCCACTGGAAGAATGCTCTAAGCATGTCGAGAGTGATAGTGCACTCTCGATCCATCAGACGGAAGGAGCATCCTCCAGGGGTCCGGTCAATGGAACTGAGGACCTCTAGTGTCGGATGGATGTAAGTATCCGCCGACACCGATAGAAAATCACGCCATCCCACGTTGTCGTACAACGTGAGAAGCCCCTCGAGTACCCCTAGGCGGTCTAGGTCGGCTAGGTGTGCAAACCTAGAGGGTACTATCGAGCGATGGCAGATACGCTAGAATCTGGTGCGGTGTGCGTCATTTTGAAACGTAATCCCCATCGGCCCGACGGCGGGAGTGGGTGGAGGGACGGGATCAGTAGGGATCGGCTGTGTAGGTGGTGTAGCAGGCTAGGTAGAGGGGAGTCCTCCCTAGCAGAAGAGGGACCAGGATCATCGGTCCTCTTCCACTTCGAAGCAGCTCCCCGTGTACGTGGTCTAGTGCGCGACGGCATGTGTGCCGCGAGACGTGTCCCAACCAAATAAGTAATGCGACGTGCTAAATGATGTAACGAGTGTACCTGAACATGTTGCGAGAGCAAATCAGTAGTGTGTGCAAAGAGACGCCTCCGCTGCGAAGCTCAAAGCGCGTCCAAAACTCCATAAAGCTTCCCCAAGCTAGCCTGCAAATCAAACGATCAAATCAGCGAATAATATTCAATATATATGGGGGAGATAGGGTATAATAGATTGATATGAAAATTAATTTGGATTTGGGGTTCACGGGCGTACAAATCAAGAGAAATAGGTAGAAATGGGCATTTTGGGGTGAAAACGGGCGATCGGAGGGTGGTGGCGGCCGGCGCCGACGATGGGGGGGGTGGCCGGTCATCGACGGTCGGTGGGCTGTCGGTCGTCGGCGATGGGGGGTCAGCTCGGGCGGCCACAGGTCGCAGCGGGCGAGGGGGGGTATCGCAGCGGTCGAGGAGTCGAATCGGCAGCGGGCTCGGGTGGAATTTGGGAATTTTGGTATCGTAAACCGCGCCCGCTGCGATTCCACTTATATAGAAAAATGTTACGACTCGGCCGAGTGACGGCCGAGTGGCGTAAACCAAAAGATATTTCAAATTCTCCTCGCCACTTACGACTCGGCCGAGTGCCTTTGGTTCACTCGGCCGATGGGAGAAACTCCACTCGGCCGAGTGGCTCTGCCACTCAGCAATTTTAAAGGACTGGGAGGGTATCTGTTTCACTCGGCCGAGTGACAAGTCACTCGCCCGAGTGGCAATTAAAACTAAAACTTACAGAAATTGACAAAGAGTTGGTCTGCAGAACTTCCCTGATTGGTGCTCCACTCGGCCGAGTGGAGTCTTTGCTCGGCCAAGTGGCAGATGCTACTCGGTCGAGTGATGTGCTGTTTTCTGCAACAGCTCTTCGTTTTCGCTCCCGTCTCTATTTTTCTTCCTCCAGTCAGTTTCTTTCTCCTCCTAAAGCCTGAGCACGTTCCTAGAGTGCTCTTCCTTTCCTCGATCATCCTCCATATGATTGGTCCCTCTTTCTCCTTCTTCTGTCATGAAAATTAGGACCCGTTGTCACGATTTTCATAGACTCTAGACTCTAAACACTAATAAAAGTCTAAACCAAAAATGAAAATCAAATAAAAACAATGCAAAAACCGTCAGGTTGCCTCCTGACAAGCGCTCATTTAAGGTCATGAGCTCGACCCCTTTAAATATTCGTTTAGCTCGTGATATTGGGCGCATACGAGATGCACCCATCAAACTTACCGGGAAGACCACTTGGATTTGGGTCGTGATGATCATTGGTCTTCCTCGGCGCCTCATCATCATGGGAAATGTTAGGGGATAAGTCCCCCAAGCTAGAGCTTGTTCCTATCTTCTTCTTGGCCGGTGACACCGATATTTTGTTCGGTGGAGCTTTCTTTGGTTTCTTGGCCGTTGAGAGCTTGCAAAGATCTCGTATTCTCGCGACATCAGCGTCGCCTTCATCATCGTCCGTGGAGCTATCTGGAGGGTCCTCCAACTTCTCTTCATCGCTAGAAGCTTAGCCTTCTTCGAAGCCATCGTCATGGAGAGTGCCAATAGAATGGGGGATAGCTTCGTCAATCACTTCATCGAGGAGGTCCAAATAGTCCAACTCCTCGTGATAGGGCATATGCTTCATGGCCTTAGATATGTGAAGCTCGACCTCGATGTTCCCGACATTCAAGGATAGGTTCCTTCCCGCACGTCGACGATAACACCGGCGGTGGTGAGGAACGGGCGTCCGAGTATGAGTGAAGTGTCGCCCTCTTCCTTGATGTCCATGATTACGAAATCACAAGGTAAGCATATTCCTCCCGGAACTTGAAGTGGAATATTCTCCTCAATCCCTATCGGCCTAGTAATCCGACCGTCCGCAAGTTGAATTCTCATATCGGTCGGCTTCAAGTCGGTGCCCGTGTTCAATTTCTGGAACATGCTAAGGGGCATAAGGCTCACACTCGTGTCCAAGTCAATTAAAGCTTTTTGCAATGGGACACCTCCAAGTGTGCAAGGGATGCAGAAACTCCTGGGATCCTTGAATTTCGCAGGCTCCTTCTCCTTCCGGGTAAATCAAGTTCCTTGTTCCGCAAGCATGATTTTCTCCTTCCTTTTCTTTCCCGATATCAAATCCTTCAAGAACTTGCGTATGATGGGATCTCCACTATAGCATCTAGGAAGGGAATATTGAGGCTTACTCCCCTCAAATATTCAAGAAACTTGGCGAGCCTTTTCTCTATCTTGGCTCTAGCTAGCCGTTGTGGAAACGGCACCGGCGGTATGTAGCGGCGCTCATCAATTGGCTTTGCCACTTCGGAATTTCCTCCTCCAATTGGCTCCTTTTGGCTCTCCTCCTCAATTGCAGTCTCTTTTTCTTCCAAAATTTTCACCACGGGTTGCTTGCTATGGGTCATAGCGGGAGTGGTATCCTTCCCGCCCCTTGTTGTAACTGCAACCACCGCATTGATGTGTCCGGTGTTGCTTCGTGGATTGGGCTCGGGTTGAGCCGACAATTGTTGGGCGTTCTTGTTGAGCAACGCAAGTTGCTCTCCAAGTTGAGCGACGACGGTATTTAGTGAATCTTGTCCCGCCGTCAATCTAGCATTGATCTTCCTTTGCTCCACCATGAATTCCTCCACCCTAGCTTCGTGGTCCGGTCGTGGTTGAGCTTGAGGTGGGTTAGGAGCTCTCCAACCTTAGTTGTAACCGGGAGGTCTATATAGTCCCGCTTGTTGCCTCGACGGGTAATTTTGTTGCGGTGGCCCCCTCGGTTGATATTGAGGTTGCGGTGGTGGAGGTCGAGCTTGAGGAAGTTGTTGTGGTTGCGGGTTCAAAGCACCATCATTGTTTGCATATGAAAAGCCCGGATGGTTTCTAGCGGCCGGGTTGGCCCAATATCCGGAGTTCCCCGCAACATATTGCACTTGTTCCAAGGCCCCCTCTCCATTCTCCCCTCCTATATACATGACTTGAGATTGGTCTTGCCAATCACTCATATTGCTTATTGGTGTAGATGTAGAGGGTGCTCCTTGTGGCCCGGTGATATACTTCTCCAATCTCTCCACTACCTTGTGAAGAGAATCAAATTTGTTTGAAAGCTCCGCCACGGCCTTGGCCTCATATATGCTAGTGGGCTTCAAGGAGGACGAAGAATCTCCTCGCTCGTCGCCCCATTGTTGGTTATTAGAGGACATCTCCTCTAACAAGGCCGTAGCTTCATCCGGGGTCTTCGATAGTATGGCTCCATTGCCAGTTGCGTCTATAATTTGCTTTCTTCCCGGTTGGAGTCCATTGTAGAAACTGTGAACAAGTTCTTAATCTTCTATACTATGATGGGGGCATTGATGTTGTAAATCCTTGAAGCGCTCCTATGCTTCATATAGGGTCTCCTCTGGTCCTTGCTTAAAAGACATGAGAGCACTCCGTATTTTCACCGTCTTGGAAGGCGGGTAGAATTTGTCAACGAATGCGCTAGCCAACTCATCCCAAGTGGTGAATGTACCTTCCGCCTGCATCCTCAACCAATATAAAGCTTTATCCTTGAGTGTAAAGGGGAAGAGCCGCAGTCAAATTGCATCAACGGAAACGCCCAGCATTTGGAAGGTGGCGCATTTGGACAAGAAAATCTGGATGTGATAATGCAGATTCTCATGGGAGTTCCCATGAAACGGGTCTTGTTGCATCAATACTACCAAGCCCGTCTTTAGCTCAAAATTCTTGTCCGCCGCTAATTCCGGCATGGCGATGGATGATGTGGTGGAAGAAGTCTTAGGCCGAAGCCTATCTCTGATGTATATGATCCTCACCATACGTGCCGCTAGTTCCTTCGGTGTCTCCGTACAGCTCATACAATCACCCTCCATAGCGTGCCTTCTCTCGGCTCTGATCCTCCTCTCGGTACGCTCGATCTCCGGATCAAATATAATATTCTCTGGATCCACCGTTGATCTCGTGTTCATGCAAAGAGAAACACAGTTTCAAAGGAATTGTTAGCACGATAGAAGGTTAAAAAAAGAAACAATAATAAAGTAAAAAGAAATAGCTAAGTAGGTAGAATCAAACATTGTCGCCTCCCCGGCAACGGCGCCAAAAACTTGATCGCGCCCCCGGATGTACACGCACCTGGGACAAGCGACTCGTAGTCTTACCGCAAGCGCACGGTGTAGCGACAAGCGGGCATCAAACTCAGGGAGAAACAATGACAGTGTCTCTTTCCAATAACCTAGCTATCAAAATGGTTGATAATGATTCGGGGTGAAATTGTCACAATCGTTCAAATGTCTATGGAAATATCAATAAAATAAAAACACCTAGGGATAGGGAATCCCCGCTACGGACCGTATCTCATCGTTGTGACTCGTAGGTTTCATCATTGCTAGACTTGAATCTTAGGTGAACTAGTCGCAACTAGATGTAGAACCAAGCTCACGCTCTCTCGCTATTGTCGGTCTATAGCGAACCTAGGTCAGGGCCCACTCTCGTGCAAACCCTAACATAAGCCACTAGCATTACGATCGACATAATCGTTAAATCGTATCTCGAGCCCACTCTCATGCAAACTCGAGCTACGACCTAGGTTGAGATAGTTCCTACCCGTCCAATCTCTTGCAAACGGGTATTGGTATAGAATTACGATTGAAACCCCTAGCCTTGGTCCAATCTCTTGCAAACCAATCCTAGAAGAGTCCAATCATAAATCTAAATCTAATTTCTAGGGCTTCCTATCAATTGGGACATAATCTCTTGCAAATCCCAATCGATATGAATCTATAGCTATCCGTAATTTATCAATCCCAACCTAACCCTAATCAATTCTAGCAAGAATTTCACCAATTCATCACAATTCAGAAATAGGGCTCATATGGTTCATCCCTATGCCCTAGGACGACAAAACTACTCGCTAATCATCATGCAATTCATAAGAAAATCAATAACCAAATCAACACAATTCATTGCAATAGAGAAATTATCAACAAAAATAGGGTTTTTGATAAGAAGGGAGACAAACCAATGAGAATCCAATAGCATCCAACAAAAGTAGCCTTTCTAATCTCTCCAAAACGCCTAAATCTAATTATCTAAAAAGCTCTCTAAAAAGGCTGCCAAAAGCATCAAAAAGTTCTGCTAAACTAGGGCAAAAACTGGGTTTAAATAGCCCAGAAATTCGTGACATAAATGCCCCTGCGCAGCCCAGAAATCGCACGTTATGCAGCAGGCGGGGCGGCTCACTCGGCCGAGTGGACTCAGCCGAGTGACAAACCCTGTACATTTCCAGTAAGTCGGGGATTTTCGGGGGTCTGTCTTCGGAAGTGACTCGGCCGAGTGGCTTTACTCACTCGACCGAGGGGCATTCGGTACTCGGTCGAGTCGGAACCCTCAATCGCCTGGCAGATTCCAGTAAGTCGGCCTCTTTTTGGATGGAATTTCCCATGCCACTCGGTCGAGGGAATCTCCATACTCGGCCGAGTGGACTATCGTCACTCGGCCGAGTGCACGCTGATTTCCTTCTGTGTTGCGTGTCCGGTCTGGTCGGTCGAGTGATCTTCTTGCTTGGCCGAGTGAGTGCTTCACTCGGCTGAGTGAGATGTTGTAGATGCTCAATCTTCATCGTTTCACTTCCTCGTCGCTCCTACGAAGTTCATTCCTCTTCCACTCGTCTTTCATCGCCGAATAGTCCTCAGAAGAGCCTTGGGTGACACTCCGGAGTGAGTGCAAATCCTCTTGATCTCAGAATCACTCCGAATCGCTCTATATCTCCTGAAATACGACAAAAACAAGAAATCGTGAAAAGCATCGCAATATTGTCAAATAATCGTGAAAAACGTGATATGAGCGATCAAAGTGGCATGCAAACATGCAGAAAAAGGGTGTAAAATATGGAGTGATCACTTATTTCCTTTATTCCTTTTTGCTAGAGTTGAATTTTCTATGATGATGATGACGTGATATTAGCTTATCTATATGCATATTATCGTGTCATGCCATTGTTTTTATTTCAGATATCATATGCCATGCTTGCTATGCATTCGAGATAGTAACCCGCCTTTTGTTATATGAATGTGGATGAAATTCTTTCATTAGATGAGTCTGATGATTTTTACTGTATACTCTTCATAGAAAACACACCAAGCTTCACGCATTGATTGCCTATATCTGGAGTACTGCTTTGTTGTCTTATATCACTTCTTATTGCATGAAAATTGTACGCTTCACGTTCAGGTTGATTGAATGTATGCTAGGCTGACATAACTGGATTGGTTTACTTTCTGAGATCAAACTGAGTAGATTACATTACCCTGCTGAAAGTTGTCGTGCACATTCTATAGAGTGAACCGAGTGTTACATATTTTTCTTTCTCCACATATCTTGAGCATTATTTCTATACTTAAAATCATTGGTGAATCTCCCTTTAAGCGAGTCTTACTTTGGCATATTCCCCCCGCTGTAAAAATCCATGCTCCTACACCCCCAAAATCAAAAAGGAAAAAAATATTCATGTATATCTCTCTATCCTTTGATTTGGGACCCTTATTGTACATATTGATTGCAAAAAAAAGAGAGAAACAAAAAGAGAAGAAAAGAGAAAAGAAGTTCATATGTGATCCCATTTCATTTTTCTTTCTTTCTTCCCTCTTTTACTTTTATTTCTTGGAGCTTCAAAAATAGGGAATGTTCTTATTGCTAAATTAGATGCCACCACGGTTATAGATAAGCTTGGGGGAGAGGATCCAATGATGTGTGAGAGAGTGGCTACTTGTCTGTGCATAACAACCTAAGCTAGGTAATTTTCTATACTCGGTGAGATTACTAAAAGTTTTACGAAGTCCAGGAATTGAAACTTAGCATGCATTTCATGAAAACCACTCCTTTCTATTCTTATTGCTTCATATTGTGTGATACCTCTTATACTCCAAATAGAAAGAGATCAATTGAAAAGTGTGTGGTCTATGATTATGTATATTGCTTTAGATGCTTCAGACGATGTTAATTCTAGAGTGATTCCACATTTCATATTGTTTTTATATTCTTAGGTTTCTATATTGAATGCATCTTTATATGATCATGCTGTCGAGACAAAAATCTTTGGCATGTTTTTATTCGCCGTGTGCTATAAGAGTAAGCGAAACCCACGTCCTGAGGAAATAATATAGCACCTCCCTCTTTGTTTTCTTTTCTATCTTCTTTTTCCTTTTTCCTTATTTTTACCCACCGGGTTCACCTTTTACTTGTCTTCCTCGAGGACGAGTAAGAGGTAAGCTTGGGGGTTTTTGATCGCTCCTTATTTTACACCTTTTTTCTGCATGTTTTCATTTCATTTTGATCACCCGTATTGCGTTTTCCACGATTATTCGAAGATATCACCTTGCTTTTCACTATTTCTTGTTTTTATCGTATTTCAGGAGATACAGAGCGATCTGGAGAAAAAATGAGATCAAGGGACTTTCGCGCACACCGGAGCTTCGCCCACGGCTTATATGAGGAGTTAGTAGCGCTAGAGGATGAGCGAAAGAGGAAGAAATTTGATGGAATCGACGAGGAGGCAAGGAGGAGAAGAAAAGAGCCCAAACAAAGCCTACTCGGCCGAACAGAGACTCTACTCGTCCGAGTTATAAGCTGCATTCGGCCGAGTGAAACAGATACGCATAGCGAAATTTCGAAGTTTCCTTAGCTGAGCAAGAGAGCCTTCTTGGCCGAGTGAGAAAGCTCACTCGCCCGAGTAGAACAGTTTTTTTCTTCCGAGAAGCGGCCAAGTGATTCGGGTTGAATATTGCATATTTAACCCCCCATTTAGCCTTATTTTATGCTCATATGATGCTTAATTGGTCTCTAATACATTCGTATTTTGTACATCGTTATTTATTAGAGCAAACCATTGATTTGTGCACAAAGTATGAATTTTAGTGAGTATTTCTACCTTTTTATATTTTTCATGGCTTGGTCTCGATCTCACGATTCCAACGACTATTTATTTGTGTTTTTCGGAGATCTGTGCTAATTGCTATGAATTTTTGAATGCAGAATACTATACAAATAAAGGAAATACAGTAGAAATATGCAAATACGGCCGCAAATACGACGGCGCGCTCTCATACGGGACACGTGTCAAAGATCTAACGACACCCGGCATTGATCTAACGGCCCAGACGAGCGACACATTCCTAGCCGTCGATCTCCGATCGAACGGCTCACAATCTGCGTTCGAACGAAGCAGCAGAGTATCCTTTGGAGTCCACGTGGCGGCCATCGAACAAAACCCCGCCTCATCGAACGGCTGAAAGCAGCGGAGCGGCTGAATTCTATAGCGGGCGACGCGGCGTTTCGAGAGCTGCCCGATCAAGATCCAACGGATGACATCGGCCCAAATCGCGAGCGGAGACGCGTGATTCCTTAGGCGACGTGGCACTAAGCTGAGCGTAGATCTCCGATCCAACGGACAGAAATTGTCCCGCCCGGAGCAGCGCGAGCGGCCATGCGGCAGCACGAGGATCAATCCGGCATTTGAACGAACGGCCCTGATCAAATCCGAGCGGGCTTCAGAGAGGATAGCGGATACGGGCGCGGATCCGATCCGATGGGACACGTGGCAGCTCCTCATCGCATCCCGCTTCGATCCGACGGTCCACGATTGCGCCGCTTACGGGTAGCGGATCCGAGCGGGTATTAAGTGGATTTGAGCGATATTTTCGGATCCGATACTAACTTAATTCCCCTATAAATACCCTAGTATTCCAGAGGGTATTCTACACCAGTTTTGAGCGTATTTTGAGCGTATTGGAGGGGTTACAGAGCGTATTTTCGTGAGATTTTCTGGGGATTTGGAAACAAAGAATAGAGGGTCTTACAGAAGAATTTCAGAGGCTTTTTAAAGAGGTTTGGTGATAGAAATCTCAATTTTACTTCTGTATTTCACGTTTTTAGCATGTATTTTGACGTTTTGGTCATGTATTTGCTAATGAAACTGAGTTTTCTCATCTCCATGCGTGGCTAGTAACCTCATGTGTTGGTTGTGATATAGTTAGGGCTATGTGATCGTTGATTTTGTTATCTTTTGGCCCTATATACCTTTAATCACGTATTTCATCGATTTCTATGTATAATCTTATTAAGTATGCTAATCGGAGACGTGTGCATGCTTAATTGAATATGATCTGAGTAAGACTTATTCGTGATACGCTCCGAGAGGACGTATCGTGACCCGAGAGGGCACTTGTGCGTACTTTCTTCATGAAATCGACGTTTTACGTGACTACTTTTTTTGGCACTCTTGTTTACGCGTTTTATCGCCATACTTTCCGACGTTCTCATACCCTAGTTGGATGAGACGTAGAGTTATAGAAAAGATATTCAAAATCATCGATTACAAAATCCTTAACGAAATCACAACCGACACATGCTCGTCTTATTTGCTCTCTATATCGACTCTCCGTACTTTCTTTAGTTTTAATTTCTTGTTTACTTAAACCATCATCACAATTGTTTCACAATCGAAAGTTGGTAATTTTTCATCACTTTATTAATCTTTTGAAATTGATTCTTTTGGTTTACAGGTCGACTGTTCCGTGGATTCGATACCTGACTCTCCAGGTTTACTACTCGATCGATCTCCTGTACTTGGGAGTAGCACTCACATCTTTTGAGACGAGGCAAGTTTTTGGCGCCGGTGCCGGGGACAGCGGTATTTGTGATCCAAACTTTTAGTTTCTCTCGAGGAATATTCGGTGAGATCTTTCCATCTTTTAGTATAGGGTTTTTATTTGCTTTCTAAAAACATATATATAAAAAACACATCTTTTTCTGCTAGTTTATGTGGCATAAATCCCCTACTTCACATAGATTAGTACGAACGGAAAATATGGCTAATAATAATGATGGAGCACACATCATACCACCTATACAAGAAATGCCTTTATTGGAAATTTATATGCCATCTAGGGTGGTGACTGACTCATGCATAGTTCTGCCTGCTGATGCTCAACTTTTAATCTGAAGCCAGGTGTAATTCAACTTTTACCATCTTACCATGGCATTGAAAATGATAACCCTTATTTGCATGTCAGAAACTTTGAAGAAGTATGCTCAACACAGTTGGATGGAAAAATTAGCCCTGATTCTGTTTATCTTAAACTATTTCCATTCTCGCTGAAAGATAAAGCTAAACATTGGTTTAACTCTTTGCCACCTAGATCTATCTCTACTTGGTTACAATTGCAAACATAGTTTCTAAAAAAAATTCTTTTCTTTGCAGAGGACCCATGCCTTGAAGCGACAAATCATGTCCTTTTCACAGAAGGAGAGGGAGTCGTACGACCAAGAATGGGATAGATTCAAGGACCTTCTGATCGCGTGCTCACACCATGGATACGATAAAGGCCGTGCTATTGGATTCTTTTACGACAGCCTGCAGTCGCAGACTAGGCAGTACATGGAGATGATGTGCAATGGCGAGTTCTTTCAGAAAACTCCTACGGAGGCATGGGATTACATGGAAACCATAGCGGAACATGCGCTGAGATGGGAGTCTACTTCAGAGTTTGACAGATCGGAGCCACCTCTACCAGCTAAAGGAGGCATGCACTCATTGATGCCAGACGATGCAATAAGAGCGCAGGTGGATGCACTACTTACGCAAAGGATACAAGGCCTAGAGTTGAGAGCAGCAAAAGCAGTCGAAGCTGGACCGTTTTGTGCCATTTGTGAGCAGCCCACTCATGACACGTCTGTTTGCCCCGCGATTCCTGCTATGAAAGAGACCATAAGGAAACCACAAACTGAAGTGAATTAGGTGTCCAATCAAGGGGTAAATTCAAACACTTTCAACTCTTCTTGGAAGAATCACCCAAATCTGAGATGGGGACCACGCAGCCGGCGCAACAGACGACCACTCCTTACCAGCATTCAAATCATGCGAGCAATCACGGGAAGAAGGAGCAGAGCACTAATATCACTTCCGTACTTCAGCAAATGATGCAGATGCAGAATCAACAACAATAGCACCTTCAGCAACAATTTCAGCAGCAGTTTCAGCAGCTTAACGAAAACATTTCTAAAATTGCTGCATCTTTAGAAAAGGGTACTCTACCAGCTCAATCTATTGCAAATCCTAACATAAATTCCTCCTCTTTTCAGGTGACAACGTAAAACCATGTAAGGCGGTGACTACTTTGCGTAGCGGAAAAGAGATAGAAAAGCCAGAGCCACCTAGGCATGAACAAATAGTCGAGGAGAAAGAGGATGAGCTTGTACCACAAAAGCTGCAGGAGGAGGAGAAAAGCTTGGAAAAAGAGGAGGTCAAAGAAAAGGAGCCTGGACCATATACACCTCCAGCTCCATTTCCACAGAGGCTAGCACCACCTTCAAAAGATAAGTATCAGGCAGAAATTAGGGATATCTTCAAACAGGTAAAAATTAATATTCCCTTACTTGATGCGATAAACCAAGTGCATGCCTATGCTAAATTCTTAAAGGACTTATGCATTGTGAAACAGACGCTTAATGTGAAAAAGAAAGCTTTTCTCACGCAACAGGTAAGTGCCATAGTTCAACATAACACTCTACCTAAATACAAAGATCCAGGTTCTCCTACTATTCCATGCACTATAGGAACAAAGAGCTTTGGAAATGCGTTGCTTGATTTGGGTTCGAGTGTGAATATTTTGCCTTACTCTGTTTTCTTGAATTTAGGTTTGGGAGAGCTGAAATCAACGCCAGTGGTGCTACAATTAGCAGACAGATCAATGAAAGTTCCAAGAGGTTGCGTGGAGGATGTTTTGGTTCAGGTGGATAAGTTCTACTACCCCGTGGATTTCATCGTCCTAGACATACATGGACCACCTTCTGGTAACATCACTCCTGTCATTTTGGGACGTCCATTCCTCGCTACATGCAATGCCGTAATCAATTGTAGGGATGGACAGTTGAAAATAACGTTTGGTAATATGAAGCTTGAATTAAATATCTTTAAATCATGTAAGTTGCCCATGGGTGTTGAAAGTATTGAAGAGGTATGCTTTATTGAAAATTTGATTGAAGACTACTTTGAGGCTGAGTATGAATGTGACTCTAATTATATTGATTATAATTTTGATGATATTAATGAGTCTTATTTTGTGCAAGGAACTCCAGAAAAATCAAGGGAAGCATGGGCACCGAGGTTTGAACCATTGCCAGCTGGACTGCCACCACAACTACCCTCTGACGTGGAGCATCCAAAGCTTGAGCTTAAGCCATTGCCGGACTACTTGAAGTATGCATTCCTTGGAGAAGATGAGACTTTCCCTGTAGTAATATCCTCCAAACTTACACTTGAACATGAACACTCATTGCTTGATGTGCTTAGGGAACATAAAGGGGCCATTGGATGGTCCATTGAAGACATCAAAGGTATAAATCTCTTAACTTGTACACATCACATTTATCTTGAGGATGATTCAAAACCTACGCGTGAAATGCAACGTCAGTTGAACCTGACGTTAAAAGAAGTGGTAAAAGGTGAGGTTCTTAAATTACTTGATGCTGGAATTATTTATCCAATCTCTGATAGCAAGTGGGTAAGTCCAACTAAAGTCGTGCCTAAGAAATCTGGTTTAACTATGGTTAAGAATGAAAATAATGAACTCATACCTATGTGAACCACCAGTGGATGGAGAATGTGTATTGATTATAGGAAGCTTAATTTGAAAACAAGAAAAGACCACTTTCCTTTGCCTTTCCTAGATCAAATCTTAGAAAGAGTGGCTGGTAATGAGAATTATTGTTTTCTAGATGGCTACTCAGGTTATTATCAGATAGAGATTGCTCTAGAGGATCAAGAGAAAACCACTTTCACTTGTCCGTTTGGAACTTTCGCATTTAGTAGAATGCCATTTGGTCTATGCAATACACCTGCTACTTTTCAACGTTGCATGTTGAGCATCTTCAGTGATATGGTTGAAAAGATAGTAGAAGTATTTATGGATGATTTCTCTGTATATGGCACTTCATTTGAAAATTGTTTATCTAACTTGGCCCTTGTTTTGTGCAGGTGTAAAGAGAAGAACTTGCTACTCAAGTGCCACTTCATGACTACGGAAGGTTTGGTACTTGGTCACTTAGTTTCTAAAGCAGGTATTCAGGTGGACAGGGCAAAGGTTGAAGTAATAGAGAAGTTGCCAACGCCTAAAAGTGTCAGAGATATTCGCTCCTTCTTGGGACATGCAGGATTCTATAGACGCTTCATAAAGGATTTCATCGCTATCTCTCGACCTCTTTGCAATTTATTAACTTCAAATGCTGAATTTATTTGGACGCAAGAGTGTCAAAGTTCTTTTGAAAAACTGAAATCCTTACTTGTCTCATCGCCTATTTTACAGGTTCCAGATTGGACTCTTCCTTTCGAGATAATGTGCGATGCGAGTGATTACGCAGTGGGGGCGGTTCTTGGTCAAAAGAAAGAAAAAGTTCCTTATGTTATTTACTACGCAAGTAAGACCATGAATGATGCTTAAAGAAATTACACGACAACGGAAAAGGAATTACTTGCGGTGGTATTTGCGTTGGACAAGTTCAGGAGCTACATTTTTGGGATCACCCATCATCGTCTATACGGACCATTCTCCATTCAAATATTTATTATCTAAAAAGGATGCAAAACCTAGACTTATACGATGGATTCTTCTTTTGCAGGAGTTCAACATCGCGATACGAGACAAAAAGGGGGTAGAGAATCATGTTGCAGATCACCTCTCTCGATTGACGGTAGGCATGGAGTCATCAGAAACACCATTAAGAGATTCCTTCCCCGATGAGCAACTTTTCGCCGTCTCTACTCTACCATGATGCGGACATAGTAAATTATTTGGTGACAGGTAGAACTCCATCACATTGGTCCTCTCTTGATTTTAAACGTTTCAAACACGAGGTAAAATCTTTCTACTTTGACGATCCATATCTCTTTAAATATTATGGAGACCAAATTGTGAGACGATATATACCCGATCATGAGATTAGTAGTGTTTTACAGTTTTGCCAAGATGGGATATGTGGAGGACATTTTTCTGCTCATAAAACTGTTGCAAAAATTTTACAATGTGATTTTTTTTTGCCCACCATGTTTAAAGATGCATATGCTTATTGTAAATCATGTGTGCGTTGTCAACAGTTGGGGTGAATCACAAAAAGAAATATGATGCCTTTAAATCCTATGTTAGAGATAGAGATATATGATTGTTGGGGGATTGATTTTATGGGACATTTTCCACCTTCGTTTGGTTTTGTCTTCATACTCGTTGCTATTGTTATGTTTCTAAATGGGTGGAAGCTATTTCATGCAGGTCTAATGACGCATCCATCGTGCTAAAGTTCTTGAAAGAAAATATTTTCGCATGTTTTGGAGTGCCAAAGGCCATTATTAGCGACGGAGGTTCCCACTTTTGCAATAGGCTCTTCGCAAATTTAATGAAGAAGTTTGGGGTGACGCATAAAGTTTCAACTTCATACCACCCCCAAACGAACGGACAAGCTGAACTTGCAAATATGGAGTTCAAGAATATACTTTAGAAAATGGTGAATCCCACGCGCAAAGATTGGAGTCTTCGCTTACCTGAAGCTTTATGGGCATACAGGACGGCATACAAGACCATTCTAGGGATGTCCCCTTACTGTTTAATTTATGGAAAAAATTGTCATCTTCCTGTTGAATTAGAACATAAATCTTATTGGGCTATCAAATCATTAAATTTGCATGATGACTCATCAAATGATTCTCGTAAATTGCAGATTTTGGAGCTTGAGGAGTTACGAAGAGAGTCATATGAAAATGGAAAATTGACGAAGGAACGAATGAAAGCTGTGCACGACAAGGCGATCCTTCGAAAAGAATTCAAGCTCGGGGACAAAGTTCTTCTTTATAACTCACAATTGCATATATTTCCAAGGAAACTACGTTCCAAGTGGTCGGGACCATTTCGTGTCAAATAAGTTTTTCCACACGGAGCAGTGATTGTGGTAAATGAAAAGGATGGAAGCGAGTTCAAAGTCAATGGGCAATGACTGAAACACTTTCAAGAACTTTGGACCAAGGAGGACACGACCATGGAGCTTACGGATCCACCTTCGGGTGACACTTAAACCGGTGTGTTCTTTTCTTACTCAGTAGTAGTAGATTTTCTTTTCTTTATTTTACATTTTTTAGGAATTTTGCCTCTAGTAGGCTCTTTTCAACTTTGAGGACAAAGTTTGTCTTTAAGTTGGGGGGAGTGTATTAGACTTTTTTGGTTAGGATTTTTTTTCTATCTTAAAAAAAGAGAAAAAGAAAAAAAAGAGAATAAATCACCATCACTCACCCTCTAACATCATCTTAGCCCTCTTAAAGTGTCACTTTTTCGGATGATTACGCATTGATTGAGTTCTAAAAATTGTTTATGGCGTGAATTAATTTTTATTCCTTCATGGATTTACTGTTAATATGCTATTCATGAAAATTTTCAATTGCCATGATTAATATCTTGAAATAGTTTGAATTTATTTCATGCATGCTATGGTGATGAAAAAGCTTAAGTATACACGATTTATTAGAAAAGTCTTCAAGTTGAAGAGGAATTTGGCCAGTGTTACTAATGTTTATGTTCATATTTATGGGTGTTGAGTTGCTTACAAAGAAAAAAAGAAGAAAAAAATGAAATGAATAAGTTTGTCACTAAATAAATAACTTGGTTGGCTCGAGTAGTACAGTCCGAGGGGTCCTTTTGGCCTAATGCCCTATGATCGTCTGATTTGGGAGCCATTGACCGGAAACTCACTCATTTGACGGAGCGATCCAAGTTATACATTTTTCCGCAAATGTTGCTTTATGCGCGTTACGCGGAACTAGTAAAAGAAAAAGGAAAAGAAAAAAAATGGTGAATAAACTAAACAACTTCAATACCCATGATTTGAACGATTTTTATGAGATGCCAACTCCTCGGAAACAAGAAACCTAGAACATAGCGACGTGTATATTTTCGTTTGCGCAAAACGATGCTTGCATGCGATTTATTCAAATTAAATTAGAGAAAATATCTTGTGATTGATTGTGTGCATGGATTGTGTATATTGATAGTCTAGATCATGTTGGAAAGCGTATTATTGAGCCATGCCAAAGGCAATTGATAGAATTTATTGTTTTATTAATCATCCGATGTCATCGCTCTTTTTGCTAGGGACTAGCAAATCACTAGTTGGGGGGTGTGATTCGGGTTGAATATTGCATATTTAACCCCCCATTTAGCCTTATTTTGTGTTCATATGCTGCTTAATTGGTCTCTAATACGTTCGTATTTTGTACATCGTTATTTATTAGAGCAAACCATTGATTTGTGCACAAAGTATGAATTTTAGTGAGTATTTCTGCCTTTTTATATTTTTCATGGCTTGGTCTCGATCTCACGATTCCAACGACTATTTATTTGTATTTTTCGGAGATCTGTGCTAATTACTATGAATTTTGAATGTAGAATACTATACAAATAAAGGAAATACAGTAGAAATATGCAAATACGGCCGCAAATACGGCGGCGCGCTCTCATACGGGACACGTGTCAAAGATCTAACGGCGCCCGGCATTGATCTAACGACCCAGACGAGCGGCACATTCCTAGCCGTCGATCTCCGATCGAACGGCTCACAATCCACGTTGGAACGAAGCAGCGGAGGATCCTTTGGAGTCCACGTGGCAGCCATCGAACAAAACCCCGCCTCATCGAACGGCTGAAAGCAGTGGAGTGGTTGAATTCTATAGCGGGCGACACGGCGTTTCGAGAGCCGCCCGATCAAGATCCAACGGATGACATCGGCCCAAATCGCGTGGGGAGAGGCGTGATTCCTTAGGCGACGTGGCACTAAGCTGAGCGTCGATATCCGATCCAACGGACAGAAATTGTCCCACCCGGAGCAGCGCGAGCGGCCACGCGGCAGCACGAGGATCAATCCCGCATTTGAACGAACGGACCTGATCAAATCCGAGCGGGCTTCGGAGAGGATAGCGGATGCGGGCGCGGATCCGATCCGATGGGACACGTGGCAGCTCCTCATCGCATCCTGCTTTGATCCGACGGTCCACGATTGCACCGCTTGCGGGTAGCGGATCCGAGCAGGTATTAAGTGGATTTGAGCGATATTTTCGGATCCGATACCGACTTAATTCCCCTATAAATACCCTAGTATTCCAGAGGGTATTCTACACCAGTTTTGAGCGTATTTTGAGCGTATTGGAGGGGTTACAGAGCGTATTTTCGTGAGATTTTCTGGGGATTTGGAAACAGAGAATAGAGGGACTTACAGAAGAATTTCAGAGGCTTTTTAAAGATTTTTGGTGATAGAAATCTCAATTTTACTTCTGTATTTCACGTATTTAGCATGTATTTTGACATTTTGATCATGTATTTGCTAATGAAACTGAGTTTTCTCATCTCCATGCGTGGCTAGTAACCGCATGTGTTGGTTGTGATGTAGTTAGGGCTATGTGATCGTCGATTTTGTTATCTTTTCGCCCTATATACATGTTTTAATCATGTATTTCATCGATTTCTATGTATAATCTTATTAAGTATGCTAATCGGAGACGTGTGCATACTTAATTGAATATGATCTTAGTAAGACTTATTCGTGATACGCTCCGAGAGGACGTATCGTGACCCGAGAGGGCACTTGTGCGTACTTTCTTCATGAAATCGACGTTTTACGTGACTACATTGTTGGCACTCTTGTTTACGTGTTTTATCACCATACTTTCCGACGTTCTCATACCCTAGCCGGATGAGACGTTGAGTTATAGAAAAGATATTCAAAATCATCGATTACAAAATCCCTAACGAAATCACAACTGACACATGCTCCTCTTATTTGCTCTCCATATCGACGCTCCGTACTTGCTTTAGTATTAATTTCTTGTTTACTTAAACCATCATCACAATTGTTTCACAATCGAAAGTTGGTAATTTTTCATCGCTTTATTAATCTTTTGAAATTGATTCTTTTGGGTTACAGGTCGACTGGCCCGTGGATTCGATACCTGACTCTCCAGGTATACTACTTGATCGATCTCCTGCACTTGGAAGTAGCACTCACATCTTTTGAGACGAGGCACCAAGATACTGGAATTTTTGAGAAGCCTACTCGGCCGAGCACGATTGCTTACTCGGCCGAGTAGAGAAGCTTAATCGCCCGAGTCAGTCTGACAAACGGACCCCCGAAGGCCCCAGATTCGCTGTTTTATTATTGGGTCTGTCACTCGGCCGAGTGACATCGCTACTCGGCCGAGTGACGCATTCCGACTACAGCGAGGATTGCGAATTCTCGGCTGCACAGGGGCAGTTTTGTCACGATTTTTTGGACGATTTTAGCTTGTATTTAAACCTAGTTTTATCCCTAGTTTTAGGAGAGACTTTTATTATTTTTTGACGGCTACTCTTTTGTAAAATCTCAGCTGGAGATCATAGGCGACGACATTGGTTTGTTCTTTCTTGTTAAAAAAACTCATTTTTATGAATTGTCTCTTCTTTGCAATGAATTGTACTATGATTATATTTGTTATTTCTGATATTTTCATGATGATTAGTGAGTAGTTCCGTCATTCTAGGGCATGGGGATGAACCTTATGGACCCAATCTTTGAATTATGATGAATTTATAGATTTGTTGCTAGAATTGATATTGGTTAAGTTGTGATCAATTTAATACGAGTAGCTTGGAATTCATATCGATTGGGATTTGCAAGAGATTGGATCCCAATTGATAGGAAGGCCTAGATATTCGATTTAGATTAATAATTGAAATTCTCTAGATTTGGTTTGCAAGAGATTAAACCAAAGCTAGGATTTTTATTATGAATCTATACTAATATTCGTTTGCAAGAGATTGGACGAATATGAACTATCACCACCTAGATCGTAGCTCGAGTTTGCACGAGAGTGGGCTCGAGATGCGATTGGACGATGATGTCGATCTTCACGCTAGTTGCTTAGGTTAGGGTTTGCACGAGAGTGGGCTCTAACCTTGGTTTGCTATAAATCGGAAATAGCGCGAGAGCTTGAGCTTGGTTCTACATTAAGTTGCGACTAGTTCACCTATATTCAAGCTTAGCAACAATGAAGTTTATGATTCACAAGGATAAGAGGCGGTCCGTAGTGGGGATTTCCTATCCCTAGACGCTTTTATTATATTGATATCTATTTGCTATTGAATGATTGTGACATTACCATCGAAACTATTCTTATTCTCTTGATAGCTAGGTAATCAAAGTAGGATACTGTCATTTGTCCTCCCTGTGTTCGATACCCGCTCGCCACTACACCGTGTGCTTGTGGTAAGACTACAAGTCGTTTTTCGGGTGTATATCCGGACGTGATCACTGTTACAATACATTTCAATTGTGTGTGCAAGTTCGTGACTAAGGTCCCCGTCGTTAGATAGCTAGTAAGTGAATCCACCTTCAAGTGCCCCTGAAGGCGACCCGTTTGTTGGATCTGGATCGTAGCCTAGAGAGGGGGGTGAATAGGCTAATAAAAAATTCTCGTGCTACCCACGAGAAATCCCACGCAGTTATAAGCACAGATCGGGCAATAAAAAGCAATCACAGAATACACACAGATATACCCTGGTTCGGTCGTCCCCACGACCTACTCCAGCCCCCGAAAGCAACTACTAGATAGATATGTAATCAAGTACAACTACAATGATTCAAGATCCCAAATCTACTCTCATCTAGCTCGTACGCACACCACGTGCTCTACACTATCAATCTAGTCAGATGCTCTCCCTCCGTAACGACTCCCAAAGTCGTCAGGTCCCCAAAAAGTAACACAAAAGGTAAAGTTTCCCCTACGAGGATCTAACACAACAACTACACAAAATAATGAAAAATAGAGTTTAGGAATCTCAGTTTGTGTAGCGGCGATGTCCTCGTCAATCAGCACGGGTCAGATCTCGTCTGACGTAGATGTAGTCTCTGATGTCCCCTCAATAGTTCTGGCTCCCCTCCCGATGTCCCTCTTGCATTAACTTCCCCTGAGATGCTCTTTGAGATTTTACACACCCAATAATAATTCAGCTCTCCCTGTCCCTTTTTTGGTTTCGGCCTAGTGCTTTTCGATTTTCAAACTCTTTTCTTTGTTGGCTTGTTGCTAGCCGCACCAATTGAGTCTCTGACACCTTCTAGACACAACCTGCAATGAATCAGAAACAAATTAAAGTGAGTAGAGGATGATACTTAATTATACAATGGTTTTCATGTCTCTCTCTCTCTCTCTCTTCCTCCTTCAAATTTCTCAAACAAAATCAATGTGTTCGTTTTGTGGCCTACAAAAAAAAGTGGCCTGCAACAAAAGTGGCCTTCAACAAAAGACACCCAGGGTAAAAAAAATTAATTAAAGACTTTATCAAGATCAAGCTATTTATCTCTTCCTTCCTCCCTTTGTCTTTATCTCATTCTCTCTCTCTCAGTACCTCAAAACTTGACCTTGCAATTAAAAATAAACACCAGCCATTTTTTTTCACAAAGTTGATGATGTTGATTAAGAAAGAGGTGCGGCTCTAGGAGATTGGGTTGAAAAAAAAAGGTTTTGGCTCCTCTCTGTTATTTCTTTTGGTAGGCTCTTGATGTTTGAAGAACAGGAACGGCTCCAAGGTGATTTTTTTTGCAGTACCCACGCTTTGAGATATTGAGGACTTTTAAATAATGTTTCAGCTCCTAGGGTTTCTCTCCAAAAATAATCTTTTTGGCTCTCCTCAATTTTTTTTGTTTTTGAAGCACAGGGCCAGCCCAGTCCTCACAATGTAATTAACAGTGATGGCCTGGGGGGGTTTTCCTCGTGCTTGGCTCTTGGGGTCTTTTAAACTAAGGCTCTCCTCTCCTTTTTTTTATTAGCCCAGAGCACACAAAGGAAACAAGAGATGGCTGCACACAATTCTTTTGTTTGAGAGACTGCCCCATTTTATTTAATTATTTATATGGCCGGCCTTGTTTTTTTTTGTGTTTTGTTTAAAAAATGTGAGTGCGTGCTCCTTTGCCTTGGAAACAAAATGACATGGCCTGTGTGTGTTTTGATGTGTGCGTGCTCCTTTGGTCTTGGGAAAAAAAACTCTTTTGTGAGGATTTCGAAAGGGGTTTATGATTCATCAATGGTTTGATTTTGATCTTGTGTGGGCACTTGTAGATATAAATCAAACCATTTGATTGTCTCCTCATCCCCATCATATTGACCAAGTCCTTCCGTGAATTAGTCGCACGTTCGCCATTCCTGAAACACTTAACACACACGTTAAAATCGTTCACAAATGCATGTCATCATCAAACAATTAATCCTAGATCGTTGTATCCTAGATCGTTGTATCCCCCTTTTGATGATGACAAACCCATAAAGGATTTGCACAAATAAGTGTACGTGTGTGACGAGTGATGTGATGCAATATGATATATTCAATGGAATGATATCAAACATTACTAGCATGCACAATATAACAATAGAATTAGCAATGCTCCCCCTTTTTGAAGCTCTCCATTTTCATGTATTTTCGTTGCTCCCCCTTCAATCAATAATACCGTATTTTGCACAAACATTGATACCATTTTGCACAAACATTGATACCACAAATCTTTCAACACTTTTCTCCCCCTTTGGCATCATCAAAAGAGTATTTGATGAACATAGCACATGGAAAAAGAGAGCATTATTAATTATAACTAGTATTTGCATGTCGGCATTCTATAATTAGGACTCTAAATCCAATGATAATGATAATTAGAATTCAACATCATCGTGTAAGTGCAATTATTAAACATAGAAGTACAAAGGGAGATACTTTTACAAATTTCAACCAAAACCAATCCATCATTTTCCAAATAACTTCATATCACCTAGGATTAATTTTTCCCACCTCATTAAAAATGAGTTCAAGGTATCACACCCCAAAACATAGCCTAAAAGGATTCTTAGATGTGGGGGTGACATTGCTTGACGAGTAAAAACACCAACGCTAAAGATTACCCGTAAAGATTATGTTGGATACTCGTGGGTAGTGTATTTGCCATGAATTGTATCCATTTTTCATACGGAGCAATTTTCAAAATTTTTTTTTTCATATTTATTTCATTTGTTTTGTGCTCAATTTTTATTCATGGCAAATCACATCATATCCCTTAGATTTTTCAGTTAATAATCATCCTGCATTCACTTTCCAATATTCATAAATAGTATCTCCAAAAGTACGACATAGTCTAATATTCGTGGAAGTGAAAGTAGGTGTAAAAATCATATTATCAGTTCATTGAACTTGGCATGGCTTATTAAGAAATAAAACATACACATGTAGCCATGATAATAATACAACACTTTCTACAAGGATATGATCATCATTCATTTATATCACTAGAATGATGCAAAGAGAAAGATATGCAATAAGCTCATTTTTTTTGCTTTTGTCTTTTTCATTTTTTTTGGTTTTATAATGAAATAAACACACTAAAAATAATCAAGCAAACAAAAACAAAAAGAAATCCAAGCACAAAAAAAATGTCAACAAAGAAAATGATATGAAGGTATGCATTAAGTTCAAAGAATGAGATATACCTTCACGTCGCCGTTTGACTAAGGAGCTAAAAAATAATGAGACATTCAATTTATTGCTCCTCGTCAAATTTCCGTCTCACCTACAAAAGAGGTGTTGTGTGTGACCTTGGAATCCAACAAGGTCCACTCACGTTAGTCATCAAAGATTTAGGAACCCATATTTGTTTGAACTTAATGTTTTTGGTCCTATATTTGCAATGATATGAAGTATGACCAACACATCCACATGTAAAGCACTTAGCATGAGAATTTCCAACCTTTGTTGTTTCAATGTGAACTTTTCTATATTTTGATTTTTCAACATTTTTAAGACCATATCCTAGTCCTCGCCTATTATTGCCATAAAGTTGATTTCCAAGAATAATGTCCAAATTTTGTTTTCCAATAGAAAATTTCTTTAATGACAATTCTAGACTAGCGACTTTGGATTTCAAATGAGCATTTTCGTTCACAAGCAAAGTGCATTTACTAATGAAAGCTTGCTTGTTTTCCTTTTCTTTCTTTTCAAAATCCCTCATTTTTTTCTTTAAGTTCAAGATTTAACATGTTAATCTTTTCAGAAAGCAATTTATTTTCAACTTCAAGCTTTATCTTATCAAGCTTATACATGCTAATATCATTTAATAAAGAGGGACATGAAAGACAATCAGTTTTGTCAGGCAAGCTAGCTTTCTCCTTATTTAACATGTCAATTGTAGTGTTACATGCAACAATTTCAGTTTTCAGTTTTTCAATTTCCTTAGACATGTCATACTCAGATTGTTGCATATCAAAATTATCATTCCTATAACATTCCACATCAGCTTCTAGCTCATCAATTCTATGTTGCATTCCTTTACAGATTTCTAAGAATTCAGCTTTAGTAGGAGATTCTACCTCATTGTGTTTGGCCATTAATGCCATGCAGGAGTGGGCTTCGTGTTCCTCATCCTCCTCCTCAGCTTCGCTATCCATGTCCCACGTCAGCACTTTTGTTTTTCCTTTTGCAACTTGAGCTGTGTGTTGTTGTGGGCAATCTTTTATGTGGTGCCCTTTCTTCCTGCATTTAAAACATTCACTTCTATTAATAGCTTTCTGATCATAGGAATTTCTACGAAAATTAGAATTATTAGAACGAATGAACCTTTTTCCCATCTCAACTCTTCCTTGATCAGTCTGAATGTATCTCCTGAAGTTTCTGACCATTAGGGCTTGCTTCTCATCAAGATCGTCGTCGTTAGCTTGAAGAGCTAATGGTGTGGAAGCTTTGGTCTTCTCTTCAGGCTTCTCTCTGGCTTCTATACTCTGCAACTCAAGCTCGTGTGACATTAGGTTGCCTATCAAGTCCTCCACTTTCATTGTTGATAAGTCCTTCGCTTCTTGAATAGCGGTGACTTTAGGCCTGAACGAGATTGGTAGCGCCCTTAAGATCTTTCGTACATGTTCATGGCTAGAGTATGGCTTACCGAGGGAACTTGATTTGTAGACGATGTCCGTGAACCTCGCAAACATCTCTTTCACAGATTCTGTTGGTAGCATGCGGAAGCTTTCATATTCTGTGCTCAGCAACGCAAGTCTGGATTCCTTCACTTGCGATGTTCCCTCGTGTGTCACCTCCAGAGTATACCAGATTTCCTGCGCAGTTAGACAATGTGAGATACGATTAAACTCAGATTTATCAAGAGAGCATATAAGCGCATTCATAGCTTTACCATTAAGAGTATAAAGTTTCTTATCAGCTAAATCCCACTTGTCTTTAGGCTTATTCATAACAGTGTCTTCAATTTTAATAGTGGGTAGATTATAACCATTTTCAACAATATCCCACACATCATAATCTACAGACACTAAATAGATTTTCATCCTAGCCTTCCAATATGCAAAGTCTACACCGTTAAACTTAGGTGGACGGGCTATAGACTGACCCTCAGCAAAAGCACAATCAGATATATTCATGGTCATCTAAAAAATCTAGGCTAGATCCTCTAAACTGGCTCTGATACCACTTGTTGGATCTGGATCGTAGCCTAGAGGGGGGGTGAATAGGCTAATAAAAAATTCTCGTGCAACCCACGAGAAATCCCACGAAGTTATAAGCACAGATCGGGCAATAAAAAAGCAATCACAGAATACACACAGATATACCCTGGTTCAGTCGTCCCCACGACCTACTCCAGCCCCCGAAAGCAACTACTAGATAGATATGTAATCAAATACAGCTACAATGATTCAAGATCCCAAATCTACTCTCACCTAGCTCGTACGCACACCACGTGCTCTACACTATCAATCTAGTCAGATGCTCTCCCTCCGTGACGACTCCCAAAGTCGTCAGGTCCCCAAAAAGTAACACAAAAGGTAAAGTTTCTCCTACGAGGATCTAACATAACTACACAAAATAATGAAAAATAGAGTTTAGGAATCTCAGTTTTATGTATCGGCGATGTCCTCGTCAATCAGCACGGGTCAGATCTCGTCTGACGTAGATGTAGTCTCTGATGTCCCCTCAATAGTTCTGGCTCCCCTCTCGATGTCCCTCTTGCATTAACTTCCCCTGAGATGCTCTTTGAGATTTTACACACCCAATAATAATTCGGCTCTCCCTTTCCCTTTTTTGGTTTCGGCCTAGTGCTTTTCGATTTTCAAACTCTTTTCTTTGTTGGCTTGTTGCTAGCCGCACCAATTGAGTCTCTGACACCTTCTAGACACAACCTGCAATGAATCAGAAACAAATTAAAGTGAGTAGAGGATGATACTTAATTATACAATGGTTTTCAAGTCTCTCTCTCTTCCTCCTTCAAATTTCTCAAACAAAATCAATGTGTTCGTTTTGTGGCCTGCAAAAAAAAAGTGGCCTGCAACAAAAGTGGCCTTCAACAAAAGACACCCAGGGTAAAAAAAATTAATTAAAGACTTTATCAAGATCAAGCTATTTATCTCTTCCTTCCTCCCTTTGTCTTTATCTCATTCTCTCTCTCAGTACCTCAAAACTTGACCTTGCAATTAAAAATAAACACAAGCCATTTTTTTTCACAAAGTTGATGATGTTGATTAAGAAAGAGGTGCGGCTCTAGGAGATTGGGTTGAAAAAAAAAGGTTTTAGCTCCTCTCTGTTATTTCTTTTGGTAGGCTCTTGATGTTTGAAGAACAGGAACGGCTCCAAGGTGATTTTTTTGCAGTACCCACGCTTTGAGATATTGAGGACTTTTAAATAATGTTTCAGCTCCTAGGGTTTCTCTCCAAAAATAATCTTTTTGGCTCTCCTCAATTTTTTTTGTTTTTGAAGCACAGGGCCGGCCCAGTCCTCACAATGCAATTAACAGTGATGGCCTGGGGGGGTTTTCCTCGTGCTTGGCTCTTGGGGTCTTTTAAACTAAGGCTCTCCTCTCCTTTTTTTATTGGCCCAGAGCACACAAAGGAAACAAGAGATGGCTGCACACAATTCTTTTGTTTGAGAGACTGCCCCATTTTATTTAATTATTTATATGGCCGGCCTTGTTTTTTTTGTGTTTTGTTTAAAAAAAATGTGAGTGCGTGCTCCTTTGCCTTGGAAACAAAATGACATGGCCTGTGTGTGTTTTGATGTGTGCGTGCTCCTTTGGTCTTGGGAAAAAAACTCTTTTGTGAGGATTTCGAAAGGGGTTTATGATTCATCAATGGTTTGATTTTGATCTTGTGTGGGCACTTGTAGATATAAATCAAACCATTTGATTGTCTCCTCATCCCCATCATATTGACCAAGTCCTTCCGTGAATTAGTCACACGTTCGCCATTCCTGAAACACTTAACACACACGTTAAAATCGTTCACAAATGCATGTCATCATCAAACAATTAATCGTAGATCGTTGTATCCAACACCGTTTACTACCGGCTAGTGCCCGAGAACCTAACCCCACCCACGTGTACTTCCTGGACCACGAGCCAGGATGCTAAACCATCATATACTGGAACACGATCTAGACTAGTCACATGTGACCCTACTGGAACACGAGCCAGACTAGCCACACGTGACTGACGTGAATAGCCAACTATGAGCCAATGGCATGCATGTTCACGAGCCAACGGCATGTATTTCTATGAGTTGCCAAACCGACCATTATGTTCAATAATTTTCCTTCTGTCATATTACCATGCATTCATCAATTACTATGAACATGTCCACACGCACACACACGCACACACAGATATTTATCCCACATATCACAGAAATAACCACAAGGAGTTCGTTGTTACGACTAGATGAAACAATACTTTGTCATATGTAAAAGGTGCACACTAGGAAATCCAATTAAATGCAACGTTTGTAAAAATGTGCACTTGCATTTTAAACAATCAAATGCAGTTGTTAAAAAATATACACTTGCCTGATATAGTCGGTTTTTGGTGTCCAAGTGATTGCGATGAAAGGCGTATTATATCTGTGTCAATGGATGTATGATGTCAACTAAAGAATTCTTAAATAATTAAAATAATCCAACATTAACCTAAACAACACTATTTATATAGCACAACCGTATTTATGTGCACTACTGACTATATAAGATATGTCTAAACTTATACACATACCTCATAGTCCAATATAATAATACTAACATCACGGTAAAGAATTGTTACCCAATAGAAACTTAGACATGCGTATCATTAAACTAACATTAACCTAATCTTATAATATCAGTATAAGGTCATAGCATAAATTATAAGGTTAAGTAACGAAACTAACTCATTAATAACCAATTACTTATATATATAATAACTAACATTATAACCCATCCCTCACCTGTCACGTCTTCTACCTCCTTGGTTGCCATCTTGCGTCCGTCTTTCTTTTGCAGGTGGAGCGATGACAGATCGGTGGCCAAGGGGAACTTTGGCCTAGGCGACGGTGACGGAGCAGCTCGACAGGGGCGGCCACGGGGAACTGCACGCTGGCGGCAGTGGTCGCAGCAGCAGGTCAGGGCGGTCATGCGACAGATTTGGTCAAGTAAAGGGGCACGGCAGCGATTAGGCGCATTGGACTTGCTGGAATCGGAGGGAGGAGTGGAGAGGGGAGATGCGGTGGCGGCCCGTCGGGGACGGCGGCGCGGTCTACCCGTGTCGATGAGAAGAGGGGCAGCGTGGAGGCAGGGTTACGGGTTGGAGTTTGGTTGGGTTCGGGGCTGCTCGGAGGAGGAATTTCCAACACTTAATTACAACCAACTGGAGTTTCCACCACCTAGTTACAACCAACTAGGAATTTTCACAACACCTTTCCCTAAACATGGGAAATACAATCGCAATGTCTTCTACAAAGACTTTACAACAAATCTGAGATAGAGTACAAAATTTTCTAAAACCAAAAGAATATATTTGTGTATATGTGGCTAAATAAATCCGAAAAACTCTTGATCAAGTAAAATGATATAAATGAACACAACTTCATCAAAAGAGTTGTCTTGAAAATTGATTCTCTAAAATATGCATTTTGGTTTTAGAGATCAATGATCAATTTTTTTAATCTTTGAAAGGGAATATGAATTTAAGAACACAAAGATTAAAAGGAGAACTTGAAGTTTCAATCTCAATATGAAAAAGTTATAAGCTTTGGAGATCAAAGCATGTTTGAAAAAGGCTAAAAATAATTAGAAATATAAACTGAGAATTAAACACAAAGAAATTTAAAATTAGTATCCTTTAAAAATAATGAAGAACTTTTTGAGAGCCAGAGCACTTTTGAGCATATAAGAGATTTTAAATGATATGAAATATCTAAGAACCTCAAAAATCAAAGCAATTTATAGAGAAAAAAGCACAAAATCTGCTTTAAACCAGCTCAAAAAGTCAACTCCAACGGCTAGTTAACGGCTAGCACATATCAATCGAAACTGACAAATCTGTCAAGGGTTAACCCAGATAGTCGGCTATTCTAGTGGATAGTCGGCTATCTCACCAAGATAGTCGGCTATTTTCAAAAATAGTTGTCTATTATTTTGATAGAGAGTTGTATGCAAATATGGCTGCCAGTAGTCAACTATCTGACACAGATAGTCGGCTATTTTTGGATACTGGAGTTTTTCTACTTGAAAATACTTAAAAATAATTTATTAAAATTATATTAAAATAAAGCATATTTAAAGACTATTTTTCGAGAAATTTTGTGTGTGTATATAGAATATTCATTTGACTTTTACATTCTAAATACACAACTTACTAATACACACATCTTTAGCTCTCGTTCTTCGATCTTTGACTTGAGCCATCTTATCTTAATCTTTAGTCTTCATATGCTTCATATTGTTGAGCCATCATATGCTTCATTTCTTGGCTCATAAGTAAACTTTCGATCATGGCCTCTTATTCCATCATTTAGCTTGTCAATGCACTCGAACTTCACGGCTATAAAATAATCATCAACACACACACTTGAATTAAATATATTAGTACACATAACACATGTGTACATCATCAAAACCACTGGGGGTGGGTCTCAATATCCCAACACTATTAACCTGAAAGACCTAAACTAATTATAAGGGGTTGATCTATAAAGATAGAAAATGAATTTTAGATATAATCAGAACAGTTTAAACCAAATAAATTCATTTTCCTACTTGAGTGTGCAAGATTCAAATTATGGATTTAACATTCTAAGACAAGTTCAATAAAATATAAAATACATCACTCATACTACTATGAGTATTGATGCATTCTTCTTGGCTTTTGACTTGTCTTAAGAAGCTTTGCACTCCACCAATCCATGGCTGAGCTTCATATCCTCAATGTTGAGCTCCAATTCATAGATTCACCAACTACAAACTATATAATTCATGTCGTCATTTGTCTTTGAGCTTGAGTTGACCATGTTGACTAAGATATCTATACTCAAAAAATATCTCTGAAAACATAATAAGTAACACTTATTATTTGCTAATCATCAAAGCCAACTTAGGGGTGTTGCAATAACCAACACATCCCACTTCTACTTCTAATGACCAAGAAGTCATTTTATAAGGGGTTTGATTGTTGCAACTCCTTATGGAAGAAAATAAGCATATGAATGGAGTAATCGAAAAGTGACATGAGGTTCAAGGCTCCTGAGCTTTGGCATGTGATATTCAGATCATTGGGGCCACTTAGGCAAGTCATGTCCCCTAGTTAAAGAGTTGATAATCTTTTGGATCTTCCTAGGAGTAGTCTCCATCTTGTATACCTCCCCTTTTGATAAATTTACCATTGTTATTGAATGTTGATATATTGGCATTAGATTTCAAGTTTATTGTCTAGACCACTACGTATCAAGGAATCTCAAGTGCTTTGTCCACGGTTTTTCTTGGTTGCAAGTAAGGTTGGCGTATTATGAGTGGTTACAAAGGGTGTTGTCTTCGTGGAAGTTACATGGTGCATTGGTACTCGGTCACATAGAGTCATGGATTTTATGCCCTACATATTGGTTGAGATTTGGGAAGGTGATATTCCTTTGGAAATGATGCTTCTCGCCATTTTGGTCAAACGGTGGCTTCCTCAACTCATTGCCTCGATAAGCCTTCCTATTAATTTTTTGTTTCTCGATGTTAACCAAACCTTTCTCTTTTGAAGCCTAGCTCTTGCTTGTACACGACCTTTTTAGATTTGGGATTATTGGCCTTGTACTTCTTACATTATGGTGTTTCTCCAAGGAGTGTACAATGCATATAACTGACTGGTTAGGCGATATTGGAATTGACGCTAACATTGCTGCTGCCAGAAGTTTTGTGGCGTCGGATAATTAGGGTGGGTGTTTCTCCTTATCTTCCTATAACTGTTGTTGTTGTTGCAAAAGTTATGATAGTAAAACTTGCATTACATATACTTACATTGTAGTCTATTTGAACTGTTTGGTTATGGCATATCCTAGTGGGAAAGTGCACGCTGATTATCTATATGCTGGTTGTAGTTATGCCTATAGCTACATCATTCAAGCTAGGTGCGCTTGAACCAAATCAACTTGTCCATGCATGGCGTTAAACTCTTTGGATACGACATGCGGCTGTGGGGTTGGTTGGGCTTCATGCCCTTCATCGACTTGCTATTACCTAGGCTATTGGTTGGCTGGCTCCTCCCCATTCCTTTATAGTCTACTCTTAACATTTTGTATTTGTACATAGTTACATCCTTGCTTTTATAGACGACGACAATGATGATGTAGTGGAAGAAAGATCTTTTTGTGCTAAGGTGGGCCTCAGCATGGACGGTCATGTTATCTATATAATACTACATCAAGTAAGAACATTAGGAGTAGAACCCATAGTTGGGGGTCTCTGCTTTAGTGACGCTCGAGTTAGAAAATGAGAGGGATGGAATATATAATTTTAAGTAGTAGAAAGTTATTGATAGAATAAGTTAAATCCTCTTTTGAGGGAATGGTTTTATAGAAATATGGTTACTGGACACTTTAGTCATTTCATGTGCATTGCCTTCCTTGCATAGGTCATGCTCATATGGACCTTTTGCTGAGTTAAACAAATGTGTGCATTCGGCCAAGTTGGACTTGTGAGCGTTATGGGTGTTATACTACCAACTTGACATATTGTATTATTTACAAGCACTGTTAATAAGTATTAGCTTGTAACGCTTGGCAACACTCGTTACAAAATAGGCTACAACTTTTTGCTTGTTCAGAGGAGGACAAATTACCCTTCTAACTTGTGTCCCATTTATTTTGCAGATCATGTAGCCTTGGATTTTATTATTATTTTGCAGAGTTTTAAAGGGGGGAGAGAGAGAGAGACAAACTATGCATGGTTTTTTTGATCCACCGGAAACATTGCTAAACACGCGTGAGAGCCATGCATCCACTAGGGATCGAACCTTGATGGCCCTTGCGGGAGGCAGGGGATATGCCGCTGGACTATGGTCCATTGGCAACTATGCATGATTTAAACTACATGCTTTATACTTCAATAGTCAGATTTTCGTAATTTAGAAAATACATTGTCTCCTTTACAAAGTAAATCAAGCTGAATCTACACGTAAAAGTGCTTAAAGGATGAATACATTGTTGGCTTCGGATACATTCTCCAAAGATCTCTGCCGATGATCGGCTGCCAACGGATACTGAGCATCGCGACTGCCTGGATCTGCCTCGCCACCGATGTCCGCCAGACGCTGTATTTTTATTTTGTTAATAATAGGAGTTTGTCAATCAGCACTATAAGGGTGACAATTAATATGCCAGTTTAAGTTCAAATACTACAAAGCTTTAAGAGAAAGAAAAGGAAACATAAATAAGATTCTTTTTACTGTTTGGTTATTGAAAGAAATTGTTACGAAAATAGTTTTTCATGTTTGGTTGTTTATTGAAAATGAAAAGAAAAATTAAAGCACAATTAGGATTTTAGTGATAAGTTTATAGGCGAAAAGGTTTTCTCTTTATCAACCTGAATCCAAAATCAAACAATTAGAAATTAAAAAGAGAGCGGGTAAGCATCTTAGCCATAAAAAAGAAGAATAATAACAAGAAAAAAGATCTGCATCCTGATTTGATAACCATCTTTTAGTGCTGATTGAGAACTCCTATATCCTTAACAAAAATAAACAAAGCCTGCATCACAAGCAAAATACACATAAAATAGACTAAATAGGATGTGAAAGAGAGAGAGAGAGTGTGTGTCCTGAGCTAATAGAAACGAAGGCTTTTATAAACAAGGGGAGATGATTAGTTGCCTAATTGGTCATTGTAATTAACTATTTTGCCAAATTACTAATTAGCCATAGTGCCGTTTTTTGTAATGATGATAACTGCAGTTTTAACGGCTAATTTAGGAAGGTTGTTCAAATTTGTTTGGACTGTTGTTAACTACATGGCAGCATGTGGGGCCCGGTTGTAGCTTGGCTCTGTATGGAAAATGCCCAGTGGACTGACACCTTAAATTATATTCTCCTACCTCTCATCTCTCTTCTTGCATTTATAGCCCTTGGATGTGTACAATTTTTGGCATTGGTGTGGAATGAGTTGGAGTTTTCTACTTGAAAATACTCTTGAAATAATTTATTAAAATTATATTAAAATAGTATATGATAAAACATATTTAAAAACTATTTTCCAAAAATTTTGTGTATGTATATAGAATATTCGTTTGACTTTAACATTCTAAATACACAACTTATTAATACACACATCTTTAGCTCTCGTTCTTCGATCTTTGACTTGAGCCATCTTATCTTGATCTTTAGTCTTCATATGCTTCATATTGCTAAGCCATCATATGCTTCATTTCTTGGCTTGTAAGTAAACTTTCGATCTTGGCTTCTTAGTTTTTCATTTAGCTTTTCAATGCACTCGAACTTCACGGCTATAAATAATCATCAACACACACACTTGAATTAAACATATTAGTACACATATCACGTGTGTACATCATCAAAACCACTAGGGCGGGTCTTAATATCCCAACGCTATTAACCTGATATACCTAAGCTAAGTTATAAGGGGTTGATCTACAAATATATAAAATGAATTTTAGATATAATCAAAACAATTTATTCCAAATAAATTCATTTTCCTACCTGTGTGTGCAAGATTCAAATTATGGATTTAACATTCTAAGACAAGTTCAATAAAATATAAAATATATCACCCACACTACTAGGAGTCTTGATGCACTCTTCTTGGCTTTTGACTTGTCTTAAGAAGCTTTGCACTCCACCATTCCTTGAATAAGCTTCTTATCCTCAATGTTGAGCTCCCTTCATAGATTCAACAACTACAAACTATATAATTCATGTCGTCATTTGTCTTTGAGCTTGAGTTGACCATGTTGACTTAGATATCTATACACAAAAAATATCTCAGAAAACATAATTAGTAACACTTATTATTTTCTAATAATCAAAGCCAACTTAGGGGTGTTGCAATAACCAACACATCCCACTTCTACTTCTAATGACCAAGAAGTGATTTTATATGGGGTTTGATGGTTGCAGCTCCATATGGAAGAAACTGATCATATGAATGGAGTTGTCGGAAAGTGACATGAGGTTAAAGGCTACTGAGCTTTGGCTTGTGATATTCAGATCATATGGCTACTTAGGCAAGTCATGTCCCCCAGTTTTAGAGTTGATAATCTTTTGGATCTTCCTAGGAGTAGTCTCCATCCTGTATGCCTCCCTTTTTGATAAATTTACCATTGTTATTGAACATTGATATATTGGCATTAGATTTGAAGTTTATTGTCGAGACAACTACGTATCAAGGAATCTCAAGTGATTGGTTAGGCGTATTATGAGTGGTTACAAAGGGTGTTGTCGTCGTGGGAGTTACATGGTGCATTGGTACTCGGTCACATAGGGTCATGGATTTTATTCCCAATCATATTGGTTGAGATTTGGGAAGGTGATATTCCTTTGGAAATGATGCTTCTCGCCATTTTGGTCAAACGATGTCTTCCTCAACTCATTACCTCGATAATCCATCCTATTAATTTTTTGTTTCTCGATGTTAACCAAACCTTTCTATTTTGAAGCCTAGCTCTTGCTTGTGCACGTCCTTTTTAGATTTGGGATTACTGGCCTCATACATCTTGTATTATGGTATTCCTCCAAGGAGTGTACAATGAATGTAACTGATTTGTTAGGCGATGTTGGAATTTACGCTGACATTACTGCTGCAAGAAGTTTTGTGGCGTTGGATAATTAAGGTGGGTGTTTCTCCTTATCTTCCTATAACTGTTGTTGTTGCAAAATTTATGATAGTAAAACTTGCATTACATATACTTACATTGTAGTCTATTTGAACTGTTTGGTTACGACATATCCTAGTTGGAAAGTCCACGCTGACTATATATATGCTGCTCGTAGGTATGCATATTTCTACATCATTCAAGCTAGGTGCGCTTGAACCAAATCAACTTGTCCAGGCAAGGCGTTAAACTCTTTGGATACGACATGCGGTTGTAGGGGTGGTTGGGCTTCATGTCCTTCATTGACTTGCTATTACATAGGCTTTTGGTTGGCAAGCTCCTCCACATTCCTTTAGAGTCTATTCTTAACATTTTGTATTTGTACATAGTTACATCCTTGCTTTCATAGACGACGCCAATGATGATGTAGTGGAAGAAAGATCTGTTTGTGCAAAGGTGGGCCTCAGCATGGATGGTCATGTTATCTATATAGTACTACATCAAGTAAGAACATTAGGAGTCGAACCCATAGTTGGGGATCTCTGCTTTAGTGACGCTCAAGTTAGAACATGAGAGAGATGGAAATATATAATTTTAAGTAGTAGAAAGTTATTGATAGAATACGTTAAATCCTCTTTAGAGGGAATGGTTTTATATAAATATGGTTGCTGGACACTTTAGTCATTTCATGTGCATGGCCTTCCTTGCATAGGTCAGGCTCATATGGACCTTTTGCTGAGTTAAACAAATGTGTGCATTCGGCCAAGTTAGACTTGTGAGCGTTATAGGTGTTATACTACCAACTTGACATATTGTATTGTTTGCAAGCACTGTTAATAAGTATTAGCTTGTAACGCTTGGCAACACTCGTTACAAAATAGGCTGCAACTTCTTTGCTTCTTCAGAGGAGGACAAATTACCCTTCTAACTCGTGTCCCTTTTGTTTTACAGATCATGTAGCCTTGGATTTTATTATTATTTTGTAGAGTTTTAAAGAGAGAGGGGGGAGAGAGAGACCAACTATGCAAGATTTTTTTGATCCACTAGAAACATTGCTAAACACGCGTGAGAGCCATGCATCCATTAGGGATCGAACCTTGGTGGCCCCAGCGGGAGGCAAGGGATATGCCGCTGGACTATGGTCCATTGGTAACTATGCATGATTTAAACTACGTGATTTATACTTCAATAGCCAGAGTTTCGTAATTTAGAAAATACATTGTCTCCTTTACAAATTAAATCAAGCTGAATTTATACGTAAAAGTGCTTAAAGGATGAATACATTTTTGTCTTCGGATACAATCTCCACAGATCTCTGCCGATGATTGGGTGCCAACGGAGACTGAGCTTCGCGACTGCCTGGATCTGTCTCGCCACCGATGTCTGCCAGACGATGTATTTTTATTTTGTTAATAATAGGAGTTTTTCAATCAGCACTATAAGGGTGACAATTAATATGCCAGTTTAAGTTCAAATACTACACAGCTTTAAGAGAAAGACAATGAAACATAAATAAGATTCTTTTTAATTTTTATTTATTGAATGAAATTGTTACGAAAATAATTTTTCCTGTTTGGTTGTTTATTAAAAATGAAAAGAAAAATTAGAGCGCTGTTTCAGAGTGTTTTCTCACTACAAAAGCGTTGACCGTGGACTTCCCGGTCAACGTGGTCAAGGGGCCGACTTGGGTCCCTCGGGTGCGTCGAGTCCGTGCAGACGCAGCGCAAATCTGAGTTGTGGATGACGTGGAGCACTTCGGCTGGGCCGGGTCTGGATCCTCGGCCACAAGGGGGGCGAGGGGAAGCCTCGGACCGGTGTGAGACGCTTGGCTTCGGACGGTCGGATGACGAGGGATAGCCTCGGCGCCTCATGAGCGGAGGGGAAGCCTCGGCTCGGACGGACGTGCTCGGCCTCGGTCGGCCGGACGACGAGGAGTAGCCTCGGTCGTCTTGTGAGATGCGTGGCTGGCGTGGGGTGGAGGGGAAGCCTCGGCCCGTGGATCTGATGTCCTCCTGCGTAGACGAGAACACTCGTCAGGGGGGCCGGACCTTGGTTCCGGCCAAATCCCCTCCGATGCCTAAGTCAGATGGTGATCTGAAAGAGGAGGCCCGGCGGAGACGGTTCGACTCGAGAGGAGATCGGAATGACGTCTACCGGCGCGAGCGGGGGAGGAAGGAGATGAAATGGGGAACTAGGTCGCTGATGGAGTACCTTAGGTTTTAGTTACCTGAGATGCGGTCCCTTCTCTAGTCGTCCTTCTAGCCCTTCTATAGGCCTCCCGTCGTGATTGCCCACGACTCACGTCCCTCGTCTGCCCCCGATCGTGCCCCCTCAATCTGCCTCCCTATCGCCGTTCCCTGCACCATGCCAGCACCTCCCCATTACCGCCATTAAGTGGTCGCGGGCCCGGGGGAGCGGTTATCGCTGGAGTGGGCGAATGACTTGCGTGTCCCCGGGGGCCGGGTTGGATCGCCGTTCGGGGGCCCTCTAAGGGGCTTTGTCGGGCGGGCTTGATCTCGCAGACGGGCTTCCGATCAGTAGTTGGGTTTCTAGCTCCATGTTCTTTCGGGCTTCGTTTGGTGGGCTGCGCCTTTGGGCCCATGCTGTTGGGCTTCCTAAAATAGACGTATCAATTGCCCCCATCGGTGGGGCCGATCGGCCTTGGCCGGCTCGGTTCGACCGATGTGACTCCTGGGGTTCCGAGTGGCGCGTCAGTCGAGGCGTGGTCATAAATGAAGGTTATGATGAGGCGGATCGATTGGACTTCCCTTGGTGCCGAATTCGAAATGCCGCTGGCTCTCTGAGGCCTGCCACGCGTTCCTGTCAGGCGTTTCGAATTCGCCCCTGGGTCTGGTATATAAGATCCCCGGCTGCGTTGATCCCAACTTCTTCCTCGCTCTTCCCTCTGTTCTAGGCTTTCCACAACTCGGAGTCTCCCGCCGCCTTCGTTTCTTTGTCTTCTCCAAATTATCGAAAAGGTAATTCATTTCTCATTTTCATATTATGGCTGCTCTTAGGATAGGCGGTTCTGGCCAAGGGGCGAGGGATCCTCCTGAGTCCTGGCGGGGCGGGCCCCGATCTGTGGGATCTGGTTCCTCCACTGGGAGCCGTCTTCTCCGAGATAAAGGGAAGGGGAAGCTCTTCCCGGACTATGCTGGCGATGATGTGGCGTCGACTGCCGTGCGGCTTAATGTACCTCCGGTTATCCTCCAAACGCCGTCGAGGACTCCTCTTCTAACGGCCGCGGAGATCCGGGAAAGGTATCTCTGCTACCCTTACGATGTTCGAGTCCCCTTCATCGACGAGCGGATCTGCCTTCCGAGAAGCAATGAAGTCGGCGTCTATGTCAAGATGTTCCGCATGGGTCTTCGTTTCCCGCTCAATCCCTTCTTCATCCAGGTCATGGAGTATCTCACGGTGCCCCTTTGCCAGTTCACCCCCTGTTCGATCGCGGTACTGACGGGCTTCGTGATGCTCTGCTGTACCCGTGGTCTGGAGCCATCTCTCCCCCTTCTCTTATACTTTTATCAGATCCAGACGGTTGGTCCAGGGTCGTGGTTGCACCTCCGAGCCCGCTCGAGGAGGGAATGCCTGATCGGGGTACCCCGCTGGTCGGGGGATTGGAGCTCGGATTATGTCTTCGTGGTCTTCCTGGAGGATGCCCAGATTTTGACTGGTTGGGGCGGGTCTGTCCGGCCTTGCCCAACACTGGCCCTCTCTGAGGCTGATCAAGCGGCCGTCGCGCTGCTGTCGACCCTCCCCTTGGAGGCGAAGTCCATCTGGTCTTTGTTGGACGACCTACTCCTGAAGGCCGTCTTGTGGTCTCCGGGTAGGTCGCCTTTTCAGTCCTGGATTGCCCCGTGGCTTACCCTGATTTCGGTTTCCCTTGCATGAATGGCTGGTCGCGAGTTCACCCGCGATGTCGATGAGCTGATCCGTCGCGGAGCCTCTCAGAGCCGCGGCAGTACCTCTGGAAGGGCACCTCGGTGTACCGTTGAGGAGGAGGTGCGCCGTGCCGAGCCCTCCGTGGGCAAGGTGGTGGCCGCGCCTCCCGCCTCTTCTTCTGGCGATCTCCTCCCCGGGGGGGGTCGCAAGGGCCGGATCCATCCCTCCAGCCCAAGTGGCGGGGGGTAACGACGGGTCCGGCGCAGTCCCTCCTGTACTCGGGGTGCCCCCTCTTGTCCCTGAGGGTGGAGACGGTGCGAGGCGGAAGCGCTCCCCTTCGACGCCTGCCGAGCCTCACGGAGGGAAAAGGAGGAAGGAAGATGTGGATCCCTCTAGTCCGGTATGCTCCGTGCCTCCGGCGGAGACCACCGGGGATCTTCCGGTGGCCCTGACAACCACCCCCGTCGCAGCGTCCCCGCCTCCGTTACCGGGAATCGGAACCCTGTTGGCGAGCAGCTCGGCCTCCCTCGAGGTCACCCCCGGGGGTTCGGTGTTTGTCGACCGAGCCCTGGCCCAGCAGGTTACCGAGGGCTCCGTCCTTCCCCGGGACCGTAGTCTCCTCGAGAGGATCCCCACCGACAAGGTGTCGGACTCCTTGGTCTGGATCCTTCAACAGGTTCGGCTATCATGCTGTCCTTTCCTTCCCTTCACTCTCTTCTTGGCTCATGTCTCGTCTTTCAGGGTTTAATGCTCGCTGTTGAGTCGCAGCGTCGAGCAGTCCGTTTGAGGGAGCTGGAGGAGTCCTCTGTGAGGGCCTACGAGCGGGCCGGGGCGGCGGAGGTAGCTATGGTGGCAGCCCAGATGGAGTCTCGGCAACTCAAGCTACGGGTGGCCGAGCTAGAGGGACGAGTGGACGACCTCCAGGGAAAGTTGGGGGACGCTCGGCAGTCGGCCGAGGAAGCGGTGGAGTTATTTCGCCTGGAGAGGGAGGAGCTGCAAAGGGAACTGTCGGATCGGCGTCAGGTGGCGTGGTTTGCGGAGGAGGTGGAGAGGGGCGTCGTCGGGACCCTGGGGGAGAGGATCTTCGAGGTTCTTAGGGAGGCCTTCGATACGTATGAAGACCTCATCGGCCCTCGGATCGTCGAAGTCGTCCAGTCTTCCTTCCAGGATTGTGCGGAGCGCGTCCGGCAAGCCCCTCCGCCTATCGATCCCCCTCGCTCCGAGCAGGACGAGGCGCATGAGGACGCGTCCTCCCGATCCCGGGCTCCCTAGGTCGTCCTTCCCGGCTTGCCGCCCTTGTTTTTATCCTCAAATTTTTTAGCATCCGCTTCGCTTTGGCCCGGCCTACTTGAAATGGATCCCTGACCTCGCAATCTCCTTCGGCTTCGCTACTGGTTCCCTGCTTCGGAGCAAATAATTGCTGGTTGCAAGGAAGTTCGCTTAGGCCAGCAACTTTGGGTTCTTGGTCGACAAGTTTTGCTCCGCCGGCGTTATCCTAGTCTTCGTAGGTGGTGAATTTTGTTGCCTGCCGAGAGCGGGAGGTTTCTCCACTTCGATTTCCTGTAAATAAGACACACTTTTGTACCTCGGTTAATTGTTGGAAATGAAATTGACTTACTCGAATCCCCCGCGCATTTTGCTTTATTGCTGCGACCTCGGCTCCTCTGCTGCTGGTGGTCGCTCGTTTCCTTTCTCAGGGGGGTCGTCCCTTGCTCCCTGAGTGGGTAAGTCGGTTGACGTCCTTGATGACTAGGGGCTGCCCCCAGTCTTCTGAGCATCGAAGTCGGTCAGCGGGGGTGTAGCTCCTTGGCTTAGGACCGGTCGGCGTCCGAGCCAGCTGGGGGAATTGCCCCCAGATTTACGAGCGAAGGAGACGATCGGCGAGGGCAAAGCTCCTCGGCTTAGGACCGGTCGGCATCTTTGCTGGCTGGGGGAATTGCCCCCAGAGTTACGAGCGGTGGAATCGGTCGGCGAGGGCGAAGCTCCTCGGCTTAGGACCGGTCGGCGTCCGCGCTGGCCAGGGAATTGCCCCCAGACTTACGAGCGCAGGAGTCGGTCGGCGAGGGCAAAGCTCCTCGGCTTAGGACCGGTCGGCGTCTGGGCTGGCTGGGGGAATTGTCCCCAGACTTACAAGCGAAGAAATCGGTCGGCGAGGGCGGAGCTCCTGCGCTTTGGACCGGTCGGCGTCTGTGCTGGCTGGGAGGATTTCCCCCCAGATTTACGAGCGAAGGAGTCGGTCGGCGAGGGCAAAGCTCCTCGTCTTAGGACTGGTTTTGTCTGACCCCCTCCATCCGGTGAGGCGGCGGTCTTCACTCTTATGCACCCTCAGTGAAATGTTGATTCCGTCGAAGATAAAAAAGGGAATGCATTTGTACTCTTAAGGGTCCTATTGGACTAGTACATTTGGAGGAAAGAAAACGGGAAATAAAGCTAGACGGAGGGATGTAAACCTAGATAATCTCCTCCGGACCAGGCTGCGACTGGGGGGAGGGGCCTCGCCTGCTCACTCTATGATGCGGAGGGGTCCTTGGACGGTGTTGATCTTCTTCCCCTTGTCCGGCTGTATGTAGGTTCCTTCTCCGTGGGCCGGCTCGTCAGCTAAATTCCTTGCGTGCCCTCGGCTCATCAGCTTCTCAATGTCCTTCTTTAGGTGCCAGCAGTCTTCAGTGTCGTGGCCATTGTCCTTGTGGTATTTGCAGTACTTTTCCCCATTCTTCCCCCCTCTTTTTGTCTTTGGTGGGGGGCGATCGACGCGCTCTTCCTTCTGTACTTGAGCGAGGACGACGTCTGGGGTGGCGTCCCTGGTACCCTCTCCCCGCTGCCTGTTTCTCGTCCTCTTCTCGGTCCGGTACCCTTCGGGGCTGCGGCGCTCGCTATCGCCGCGTTTGGTCCCTCGTCTGGCCTTTCCTGCCTCAATGGCCAAAGTCTCCTCGGTCAACATGAAGCGCTCGGCCCTCGCCATGATCCCCGGGAGGTCCTTTGGGGGATCGTTGTGCAGAGATTTCTTCAGGCCTCTATGGCGCAGCCCTTTCTTTAGGGCCGTTTGGACAACAAGGTCGGGGGGGCTGTTCACGTTCAGCCGTTCCGCGTTGAAGCGGCGCATAAACTGTCGGAGCGGCTCGGTCGGGCCCTGCACTATGTTAAACAAATGTTCAGCATCAGGCATTACCTGTCGCCCTGCCATGAACTGTTTGCAGAACAGCTGGGTGAGTTCCTCAAAGCTGTCGATGGAGCGGCTGGGTAGGCTGCGGTACCAGGTTCTCGCCGCTCCCCTGAGGGTCGAATAGAAGCCCCTGTAGAGCAGGTCATCGTCGGCTCCTTGGAAGGACATGTCCCCCTCGTAGTCCATCACGTGATTTCCCGGGTCTCCTATCTCGTCGTATTTCCCCAGCGCCAGGATCTTGAAATCGAGAGGGGACCCGTGCGTTGGTTATTCTCCGTGACAGAGGGCACCGGTCTCCGTGGATGCCCCCGGGGGTCCGGCACCCGCCTACCTCCAGCCCGTTCGGTGGTGGAGGGGGGACAGGCGCCGACGGGGCTGGCTCCACGGCCCTCGCCACACTGGGGTTCGGGCTGACCCGGCGTTCCCGGCTCCTCCAGCGGGAGCTCTCGCTCCGCCGTGATCGGTCTCTCGAGTGGTGTCGATCGCTTCTTCTGTGGTGGGGTGATCGTGGCCGACGAGACGACGCGGTCACCGATTCGTCCCCCGTGCCTTCGGTTTCTCTTCGGCTCCTTTCACGATAAGGGGAGGAGGCGCGTGATCTCGCCTGACGGGAGCCAGACAACGTGAACCGATGCTCCGTGTTCGGTCTTCGGTTCCCGTGGTCATCGACCACAGCGGACCGTAAGAGCGGGGGCCCCCGGCCCAACGATGGCATGTTGGATATGGATGACGTTTGTACACCCTTGTAGGGGATGTACGAGGGAACACGGACCTCGAACGTCACACACACAAAGTCGTGTGCAAAGGGAATCTGTTCCCTTACGGAGAGGATCTCTAGATTAATGGGAAAGTCGCATTATATGTGCATAAGTGCATGCGACATATGGCTAATAAAGGGGTAATATCTTAAGCTTATGTTGTACCATGCATATGGTACAACTTAAGCTTATAATGTGCCATGTATGATGATACACCTTAGTTAAATTGTTCCAAGGGAACAATTACTCCTAGAATAACTACCTTGGGGGCTATAAATAAGACCCAAGGGTTAGCCATTTCCTTACACTTTTGCATGGCATTCTTGCATGCATTTCATTCTAGCGAAGCTCTGCCGAAATCCTTCCTCTCTCTTTATCCAAGTTCTTAATCTAAAAGTAGAGATTTAGATTGTGGATTTAGTAGCCTACTCCGTTCGTGAGAAGACTCGATCCGTCGTGGCGAATCCGAAGGCGAAGTTCTGTGACTACCGTGCCGCATACGCAAGTGTAAGTCTCAACTTCATTTATCGATCCTAACTCTGTTTTGACAGGATCCTACATTGGTATCAGAGCCATAAGGGTTCGCCCCGGTCAAACCTCCGCCCACGTCGAACCGATGAACGAGGCGTTGTCTTTTTCACAAATGGGTATCCTACCATTACGGATATGGTAGGAACGCTTCATGACGGAGAGAACGCAGCAGTTGTTCTTTTCACGTTAGGGTCTTCTGTCATTACGGATATGGCAGGAACTCTCCGTGACGGGAAGAACCGACCGTTCACATCGTCAAGCTCGCACTCTTCATGGATGCAGAGTCTCCATTCATATGGAATGTGAACTCTCTTCATGTGGAGCGTGTAGTTTACGAACTTTAAAGTATGTTATTTTTCATTTTTGGCACACGGCCATTAGAAAATAACTACTTTCTCGACGAACGGGTGCTTCATCGACGAACGTGTGCTTCATCTAGGAAGATGATGGTAGTTATCTCCATCGGAGAAGATGAATTTTGGTGCATGTGCACCATGGCCAAATGGGCTATGAAGACCATGCACCCCCCCTCCCCATGTGGAGGGGGTTGGCTACGGCCAATAACCACCACGGCAACCCCCTCCGGCGGGGGTGTGCGGCCACCCCACACAAGGGGAGGCCGGCCATGGCCAAAGGGCCATGGCCGGCCATGGCCAAAATGGCCTTGGCAATGACCGGCCATGGCCAGGCCGGCAGTGGCCGGCCCCGGCCAGGGCCAAGGGGCCCTGGCCGTGGCCAAGGCCAGGCCTGGCCGGCCTCAGCCAAGGCCAGGGGCCGGCCTTGGCCGGCCTGGCCGGCCCTGGCAGTGGCCAGGGCTGGCGCCCTGGCAGTGGCCAGGGCCGGCGCCCTGGCCTCTGCCAGGGCCTGGCCGGCCCTGGCCGGCCTCGGCCAGGGCAGAGGCCCTGGCCGAGGGGGCCAGGGCAGAGGCCCTGGCCGAGGGGGCCAGGGCCCCTGGCCGGCCAGGGCAAAGGCCCTGGCCGGCCAATTTTTTAAATTCATTGGCCAGGGCCCCTGGCCGGCCAGGGCAAAGGCCCTGGCCGGCCAATTTTTTTAAAAATTTTTTAAAACATTTTTTGTTTTTTAAAAGAGGCTCTACTCCTTGAAGATTAGCCGTTGTGCTCTACTTCATGTGAGATTAGCCATGTCATTGGGCTCTACTCTACGGAGATTAGCCAATGTACTTATGACATTGTGCTCTACTCTACGGAGATTAGCTAATGTATTTTAAATTTTTTGAAAAAGATGTTTTCAAATAGGTTATGTCCCGTCCTTAATCGGGATAGCGCAATTTAGAATTCCAAGTCCTACCACGATCCGGCCATGGTTATCTAACCCATGGGTGTGTAGAACAGGTCTCGTGGCTTGGCAATTGTTGCGCTAAAATTCTTTGCGCAAACTCTCACCTATTCCATTTTGAAAGATATGTTTTTCAAAAGTATTTTTCCGCTGCTGGTACCATACGGGTATCATTTCTGATTTCTTTTTTACATGAGATAAGTAAGAGGGATACTTTGAAAGTTACTTCTAGATGGTAGTTGGGAACGTAGTGAACTTCTCGATTCTAGAGTAACATTTCAGCTTATCCAAGGAACTTATCAAGTGTTTAAAGAATCGAAACTTTATGCACAGAATTTTGATCGTGTTTTTCGTTTTCTTTGCAGTTTTTTGATTCGAATATGTCTACCGCTTCTAAGAACATTGTCGCCGAGCTTAACAAAGGTGAGAAGCTCAACGGCGACAATTATAAACTTTGGTCAATAAAAATCCAATATGTTTTGGAGGAGCAAGACGTGCTTGAAACACTCCAAAACATAATGGAAGAACCTGAGTTGGGCAATACGGCCCAACACAAGAGGGACCGGGAAGCTTATGAGACTTGGACTCGAAAGAACAAAATAGCACATATTACGTTACTGTCCGCAATGGACAATGACATAATGCGTCTATTTCGGGAATTCGACATAGCCAAAGACATATGGTCTGGGCTAGAAATAAAGTTTGGTGGAACTTCCGTAACCAAACTCCGCTCCTTAAATATTCAATTTGACTCGTACAAAATGCGACGAGATCAATCTATGAAAAAGCATCTTCGCCACATGGCGAATCTCATAGCTGAATTGAAGGATGTGGGTCTTATGCTGTCTGACGAGCAGCAGATCCAAGCAGTCATTCGTTCACTCCCAGATAGCTGGGATAATATAAAAATGCACCTTACTCATAATGAGTGCATTAAAACTTTAAGCGATGTATCCAAACACCTCGAACTCGAGGAAGAGCGGATTCAAGCCGCAAAACCTAGTGCAGAAGTGCACATGGCCGCTAGTTCCTCACATGGAGAAAAGAAGCAAAAGGATAAACGCTTAAGGTTTGTGAACGAACGAAAGCAAGAATCGGAAACCTCAAAGAAGACTAAGAACAAAAAGTGGCAAAAGAATGTGCACTCAAAGAAGAAAAACTTGAAGAAGATCAAGTGCTTTAAGTGCAACAAGTACGGTCACTTCGCCCGTACATGTACGGATGGAAGTGATAAGGTAACTTGTAGGACTAGTTACATATGTGTTTCTAGTTCCATGTTTCTTGCTGAATTTAACTATTTTTGGTTGATTGATTCAGGGGCCACGGACCACGTAGCGAAGGACAGAAGGTTCTTCGTAGAGTATCGAAGGATAACTCAAGGAACAAAGTGGATATACGTCGGCAACAACACTCGTGTTGAAGTCAAAGGCGTCGGAACATGCAAGCTAGTTCTCGACAACGGCCGGACTCTATTATTGCACGACGTCCTCTTTGCTCCAGATATTCGAAGGAATATCGTATCTGTGGTCATGTTAATGTCTTTAGGTTATGAATGGAGGTTCTATGAACAAAAGGTTGACCTTGTTTGTTATAGTTCTTTAATTGGGTCGGGTAATGTTTGTAATGGATTGATTGTTTTGAACACTATGTATGATGATTCTTCTTCTATTAATGAAAGTTTTCATTTGACAAATGCTTCTAATTCTGATTCTAAGATCATTTGTTGGCATGCAAGACTTGGTCACATTTGACCAACTAGAATGGATAGACTTGCCAAAAGTGGCTTGCTATCTAATGTTTCAAAAGTTGAAATGTCAACTTGCGAACATTGTCTTGTTGGGAAAACTTGTCGCAAGCCGTTTGGAACTGGCACAAGGGCCGAAGTTCCATTACAGCTTATCCATTCGGACATTTGCAGTCCAATGAATGTCAAGACAAGACGCGGGAAGTCCTATTTCATCACCTTCATTGATGACTTCACCCGTTTCGGTCACATTTATTTGATTTCCCACAAACATGAAGCTTTATCTTGCTTCAAAAACTATATGAGTTTAGTGGAAAATAAACTAGATCGCAAGATAAAGGTCTTGCGAACTGATCGGGGTGGAGAGTAACAATCAACAAGTTTTAAGGAACTCTGTGATGAAAAAGGCATAGTTCATCAAATAACTATGCCTTATACTCCGCAACAAAACGGTGTTGCGGAAAGAAGAAATAGGACATTGATGGAAATGGTCCGATCAATGATGTCTCAGGCAAATTTGCCTATCACCTTTTGGGGTGATGCATTATTGACGGCAGCATTCATCTTAAACCGTGTACCCTCAAAGTCGGTAAGTTCTACTCCTTATGAGTTGTGGAACAATAGAACTCCAGACTTAAGCATTCTAAAACCTTGGGGTTGTGCCTCTTACGCACATTTATCCTCTCACAAATATGGCAAAATTGGGCCACGTGGGAGGAAGTGTATCTTCATCCGATACGCTGAAAACTCCAAAGGATATGTTTTCGTCGGTCAAGAGGACAATGGGGGTCTAATAGAATTCGAATCGAGGGATGTTGTCTTCTTGGAAAGTGAGTTTCTAAGACAGGGTGAGATAAGTCAAGACTTATCCTTATTTGAGACTTGGGATCAAGAAGGATCGGAACGTTCGAGTGGGAGAATTCATGGTGAAGAGGAAAATGACCCTCATACTTCACCAATGGATGATACGAACGATACCAATCCTATTCCGAGTGGGAGTGATGTTATTCCAAGTGGGAGTGATGTCATTCAAAGTGGGAGTGATCAAACTCAAGCAAGACGCAGTAATCGAACGAGGCTAACACCTCTGAGATTTGATGATGAATTTCCTCAAACATTCATGACATTACTACAAGATGATGACGAACCTGCAAATTTCAAACAGGCCGTCACATGCCCTGCTAAAGATAAATGGATAGCGGCGATGGAAGAAGAACTTCAATCCATGAAAACAAACCAAGTCTGGGACTTGGTTGATTTACCTAAGGGACGTAGAGCCATTGGGAACAAGTGGGTTCTCAAAATCAAGCATAAGGCTGATGGCTCCATCGAGAAATATAAAGCTCGCCTTGTTGCGAAAGGTTTCACGCAACAGGAAGGAATAGACTACGAAGAGACTTTCTCTCATGTCGTGCGTTTTACCTCCATTCGCTTAATTCTGGCAATGGTGGCTTGTTTGGACCTCGAGTTACATCAGATGGATGTAAAGACTGCTTTTCTTAACGGAGAACTAGATGAGGAGATCTACATGGAACAACCAAACGGGTTCGTACAAGAAGAAAACAAACATAAGGTTTGTAAACTTCGTAAATCCATATATGGTCTTAAACAATCCTCAAGGCAGTGGTATATGCGCTTTCAAGAAGTCGTTTTATCGTATGGTTTCTCCATGCTCGACGAAGACAACTGCGTATACATTAAGAGGATTAAGAACAAGTATGTAATTATGTCTCTTTATGTAGATGACATACTTATAGCCGGAAATGATAAGCGTCTTATCATGGACATCAAAGCTTGGCTTTCATCCGTCTTTGAAATGAAAGACATGGGTGAAGCTGCATATATCCTTGGGGTTAAGATCTCAAGGAATCGTTCCAAGAAACTTCTCTCTCTCTCTCTCTCAAGAGACATATATAAAGAAAGTTTTAGAACGGTTTAATATGCAGGACTGCAAGCCAATTGATACTCCAATAAGCAAAGGCGAGGGTCTATGTTTGGAAATGTGTCCCAAAGATCCAAAAGAAAAGAAAGCTATGGAAAAGGTTCCATACTCCAGTGCTGTCGGGAGTCTGATGTACGCCATGATGTGTACCAGACCGGACATTTGCTATGCTGTTGGTATGGTAAGCCGTTACCAATCTAACCCAAGACAAGCACACTGGAAAGCGGTGAAGAGGATATTAAGGTACCTCAAAGGGACTGCGGACTATACGTTGTGCTATCAAGGCAACACCTTGAGACTCGAAGGCTATACCGATGCTGATTGGGCAGGTGATCTCGACGAGTGAAGATCTACCTCAGGCTTTGTTTTCTTACTCGGGAATGGTGCAATATCCTATAGCAGCAAGAAGCAAACCTGCATCGCCCTATCAACCATGGAAGCCGAATTTGTAGCATTCAGCATGGCGGTCCAAGAAGCTGTTTGGCTTAGGAAATTCTTAGACAGGCTGACGGATGCCACTGACTCAAGCACTGTTCATATATACAGTAATATTCAAGCTTCGATTGCCTATGTCAAAGATCCTAAATTTCATTGTAAGACCAAACACATTGATATTCGATTCAAGTTTGCAAAGGACTATGACAAACGGAAGGAAGTAGACATAGGATACATATCCACGCATGAGATGATAGCGGATCCCCTTACTAAGACGATCCCCAGAGATGTGTTCTTCAAACACTTATCATCTATGGGAATGCGTAGGTGCTGAGCTGTATCATGTAATATTTCCCATGTCTATAGAAGATCAAAGTTTAATAAAAGGTAGAAGTTCTTTTATATATTGCATACAAGTTTCTTACAAATGATTTTATACATTTGTGTTTAAGTCTCAGCTATTTTATTGTGTGTATGTCGGACAGATTAAGGTTGGCTCTCTCACATGAGCAACCGCCTTATCTTATCAGATGGATAAGATAGAGATGAGACTAGTTTAAAGTCAAAATCATTAGATAAATGATTTAAAGTCGTGACTTAAACAAGATAATCGAATGAAAGATCTGCATCATATGGATGCTTACAAAAGATCTGAGATCTGTATCACAAGGATATTTAAAAGAGATCTCATTGGATTTTTTAATCCTATCTGTCTTATGCAGGATGAGAGTCCGGGAATATTTCATGGGTAGTAAGGGGACTCAAAAAGATAGGCACTTTGGTGTCTGATCTTTCATCCGTACAACATCATTAAGACATACTCTCCCTGGGAAAGGAGTGATGTTGTAATACATGTTCATACCACGTATGCATTTCGACCACTGAGTTAGTAGCAATAGAGTTTGCTATTATGTGAGACTCAAAGGCCATATAGGTCTTAACTCTTACCCTCAAGGACTCCAATTGGTTCCTTTAGATTTGACGAGATGATCGATATCTTAGCGTGTTGCTAATGGGCTATGATAATTCGGCTCGGCGGGGCACGTTAGAAAAGCGAATCAAGTCAAGATCAGAAGGTTCGCAAGAAGAGGAAGATTGATTTCATATTCGCATTTGGACTTTAATGATTCAAAGCTGGCCAGCCAATTGTGATCCAGATGGGACTCAATTGTTGAATATAAAGTATAAGAAATGTGAAGAAATAATCTAGGGTAAAGCATGCGTTGAACTACTCAACTTTGCACCTTCGAGGTCGTTGTGTATCTCTAACAAGTGCATAACAACAGACTCTACGCGCATGACGATCGCACGGTCTATTTCTCGGTATGATAGATGAAAGAACTAAGAGAAAGACGTTCTCTTATAATCCCCTCAAGTGTGAGTGGGAGATGTTGGATATGGATGACGTTCGTACACCCTTGTAGGGGATGTACGAGGGAACACGGACCTCGAACGTTGAACACACAAAGTCGTGTGCAAAGGGAATCTGTTCCCTTGCGGAGAGGATCTCTAGATTAATGGGAAAGTCGCATTATATGTGCATAAGTGCATGCGATATATGGCTAATAAAGGGGTAATATCTTAAGCTTATGTTGTACCATGCATATGGTACAACTTAAGCTTATAATATGCCATGTATGATGATACACCTTAGTTAAATTGTTCCAAGGGAACAATTACTCCTAGAATAACTACCTTGGGGGCTATAAATAAGACCCAAGGGTTAGCCATTTCCTTACACTTTTGCATGGCATTCTTGCATGCATTTCATTCTGTCGATGGAGCGGCTGGGTAGGCTGCGGTACCAGGTTCTCGCCGCTCCCCTGAGGGTCGAATAGAAGCCCCTGTAGAGCAGGTCATCGTCGGCTCCTTGGAAGGACATGTCCCCCTCGTAGTCCATCACGTGATTTCCCGGGTCTCCTATCTCGTCGTATTTCCCCAGTGCCAGGATCTTGAAATCGAGAGGGTCCCGTGCGTTGGTTATTCTCCGTGACAGAGGGCACCGGTCTCCGTGGATGCCCCCAGGGGTCCGGCACCCGCCTACCTCCAGCCCGTTCGGTGGTGGAGGGGGGACAGGCGCCGGCGGGGCTGGCTCCACAGCCCTCGCCACACTGGGGGTCGGGCTGACCCGGCGTTCCTGGCTCCTCCAGCGGGAGCTCTCGCTCCGCCGTGATCGGTCTCTCGAGTGGTGTCGATCGCTTCTTCTGTGGTGGGGTGATCGTTGCCGACGAGACGACGCGGTCACCGATTCGTCCCCCGTGCCTTCGGTTTCTCTTCGGCTCCTTTCACGATAAGGGGAGGAGGCGCGTGATCTCGCCTGACGGGAGCCAGACAACGTGAACCGATGCTCCGTGTTCGGTCTTCGGTTCCCGTGGTCATCGACCACAGCGGACCGTAAGAGCGGGGGCCCCCGGCCCAACGATGGCATGTTGGATATGGATGACGTTTGTACACCCTTGTAAGGGATGTACGAGGGAACACGGACCTCGAACGTCGCACACACAAAGTCGTGTGCAAAGGGAATCTGTTCCCTTGCGGAGAGGATCTCTAGATTAATGGGAAAGTCGCATTATATGTGCATAAGTGCATGCGACATATGGCTAATAAAGGGGTAATATCTTAAGCTTATGTTGTACCATGCATATGGTACAACTTAAGCTTATAATGTGCCATGTATGATGATACACCTTAGTTAAATTGTTCCAAGGGAACAATTACTCCTAGAATAACTACCTTGGGGGCTATAAATAAGACCCAAGGGTTAGCCATTTCCTTACACTTTTGCATGGCATTCTTGCATGCATTTCATTCTAGCGAAGCTCTGCCGAAATCCTTCCTCTCTCTTTATCCAAGTTCTTAATCTAAAAGTAGAGATTTAGATTGTGGATTTAGTAGCCTTACTCCGTTCGTGAGAAGACTCGATCTGTCGTGGCGAATCCGAAGGCGAAGTTCTGTGACTACCGTGCCGCATACGCAAGCGTAAGTCTCAACTTCATTTATCGATCCTAACTCTGTTTTGACAGGATCCTACAGGCCGTCGCCCAATACGTCTCCGTTGGCTGGCGCAGCGCCGACGAGCTGCTGTACCGTCGCGACCAACGTCTGGATGCTCGTGTTGGTCTCTTGGGCCAGGGCGCGGAGCTGTCCCTGCGTGGCTAGTTCCGACCCGCCAGTCTCTTCGGTTGAGGGGGCGGGGTGATTGTCGTCGGGTGCGTCCTCAAGGTTGCTGTTGGGGGCGCCATTCCCCTCCTCCGGGATGGGGGGCATGCGTCTCTTTCCGTTGCAGGTTCGTGCCATTGCAGGTGCGGTTTGTTTCTTCGTGGGACGGTTCGTTCCCACAGACGGCGCCAGATGTTTCAGAGTGTTTTCTCACTACAAAAGCGTTGACCGTGGACTTCCCGATCAACGTGGTCAAGGGGCCGACTTGGGTCCCTCGGGTGCGTCGAGTCCATGCAGACGCGACGCAAATCTGAGTTGTGGATGACGTGGAGCACTTCGGCTGGGCCGGGTCTGGATCCTCGGCCACAAGGGGGGCGAGGGGAAGCCTCGGCCCGGTGTGAGACGCTCGGCTTCGGACGGTCGGATGACGAGGGATAGCCTCGGCGCCTCGTGAGCGGAGGGGAAGCCTCGGCTCGGACGGACGTGCTCGGACTCGGTCGGTCGGATGACGAGGAGTAGCCTCGGTCGTCTTGTGAGATGCGTGGCCGGCGTGGGGCGGAGGGGAAGCCTCGGCCCGTGGATCTGATGTCCTCTTGCATAGACGAGAACACTCGTCTGGGGGGCCGGACCTTGGTTCCGGCCAAATCCCCTCCGATGCCTAAGTCAGATGGTGATCTGAAAGAGGAGGCCCGGCGGAGACGGTTCGTATCGAGAGGAGATCGGAACGACGTCTACCGGCGCGAGCGGGGGAGGAAGGAGATGAAATGGGGGAACTAGGTCGCTGATGGAGTACCTTAGGTTTTAGTTACCTGAGATGGGGTCCCTTCTCTAGTCGTCCTTCTAGCCCTTTTATAGGCCTCCCATCGTGATTGCCCACGACTCACGTCCCTCGTCCGCCCCCGATCGTGCCCCCTCAATCCGCCTCCCTATCGCCGTTCCCTGCGCCATGCCAGCACGTCCCCATTACCGCCATTAAGTGGTCGCGGGCCCGGGGGAGCGGTTATCGCTGGAGTGGGCGAATGACTTGCGCGTCCCCGGGGGCCGGGTTGGATCGCCGTTCGGGGGCCCTCTAAGGGGCTTTGTCGGGCGGGCCTGATCTCGCAGACGGGCTTCCGATCGGTAGTTGGGTTTCTAGCTCCATGTTCTTTCGGGCTTCATTTGGTGGGCTGCGCCTTTGGGCCCATGCTGTTGGGCTTCCGTAAAATAGACGTATCAAGCGCAATCAGGATTTTAGTTATAAGTTTATAGTCGAAAGGGTTTTCTCTTTATCAACCTCAATCCAAAATCAAACAATTAGAAATTAAAAAGAGAGAGGGCAAGCATCTTAGCCATAATAAAAAGAAGAAGAATAACAAGAAAAAAGATCTGCATCCTGATTTGATCACCATTTTTAGTGTTGATTGAGAACTCCAATATCCTTAACAAAAATAAACAAAGCATGCATCACAAGCAAAATACACATAAAATAGACTAAAGAGGATGTGAGAGAGAGTGAGAGAGAGAGGAGTGTGTGTGTGTGCAGAGCTAATAGAAACAAAGGCTTTTATATACAAGGGGAGATGATTAGTTGCCTAATTAGTTATTGTAATTAACTATTCTACCTAATTACTAATTAGCCATAGGGCCGTTTTTTGTAATGATGATAACTGCAGTTTTAGCGGCTAATTTAAGAAGGTTGTTCAAAATTGTTTGGACTGTTGTTAACTGCATGGAAGCATGTGGGCCCGGTAGTAGCTTGGCTCTTATGGAAAATGCCCAGTGGACTGACACCTTAAATTATATTCTCCTACCTCTCATCTCTCTTCTTGCATTTATAGCCCTTGGATGTGTACAATTTTTGGCATTGGCGTGGAAAGAGTTGGAGTTTTCTACTTGAAAATACTCTTGAAATAATTTATTAAAATTATATTAAAATAGTATATGATAAAACATATTTAAAAACTATTTTCCAGAAATTTTGTGTATGTATATAGAATATTCGTTTGACTTTAACATTCTAAATACACAACTTATTAATACACACATCTTTAGCTCTCGTTCTTTGATCTTTGACTTGAGCCATCTTATCTTGATCTTTAGTCTTCATATGCTTCATATTGCTAAGCCATCATATGCTTCATTTCTTGGCTTGTAAGTAAACTTTCGATCTTGGCTTCTTAGTTTTTCATTTAGCTTTTCAATGCGCTCGAACTTCACGGCTATAAATAATCATCAACACACACACTTAAATTAAACATATTTGTTCATATATCACGTGTGTACATCATCAAAACCACTGGGGTGGGTCTCAATATCCCAACGCTATTAACCTGATATACCTAAGCTAGTTATAAGGGGTTGATCTATAAATATAGAAAATGAATTTTAGATATAATCAAAACAATTTATACCAAATAAATTCATTTTCCTATCTGTGTGTACAAGATTCTAATTATGGATTTAACATTCTAATACAAGTTCAATAAAATATAAAATACATCACTCACACTACTAGGAGTCTTGATGCATTCTTCTTGGCTTTTGACTTGTCTTAAGAAGCTTTGCACTCCACCAATCCTTGAATGAGCTTCATATCCTCAATGTTGAGCTCCAATTCATAGATTCACCCACTATAAACTATATAATTCATGTCGTCATTTGTCTTTGAGCTTGAGTTGACTATGTTGACTAAGATTTCTATACTCAAAAAATATCTCTGAAAACATAATTAGTAACACTTATTATTTGCTAATCATCAAAGCCAACTTAGGGGTGTTGCAATAACCAACACATCCCACTTCTACTTCTAATGACCAAGAAGTCATTTTATAAGGGGTTTGATTGTTGCAGCTCCTTATGGAAGAAAATGATCAAGTGAATGGAGTTGTCGGAAAGTGACATGAGGTTCAAGGCGCATGAGCTTTGGCATGTGATATTCAGATCATAGGGGCCACTTAGGCAAGTCATGTCCCCTAGTTATAGAGTTGATAATCTTTTGGATCGTCCTAGGAGTAGTCTCCATCTTGTATGCCTCCCCTTTTTGATAAATTTACCATTGCTATTGAATATTGATATATTGGCATTAGATTTCAAGTTTATTGTCTAGACCACTACGTATCAAGGAATCTCAAGTGTTTTGTCCACGGTTTTTCTTGGTTGCAAGTAAGGTTGGCGTATTATGAGTGGTTACAAAGGGTGTTGTCGTCGTGGGAGTTACATGTTGCATTGGTACTCGGTCACATAGAGTCATGGATTTTATGCCCTATCATATTGGTTGAGATTTGGGAAGGCGATATTCCTTTGGAAATAATGCTTCTCGCCATTTTGGTCAAACGGTGGCTTCCTCAACTCATTGTCTCGATAAGCCATCCTATTAATTTTTTGTTTCTCGATGTTAACCAAACCTTTCTCTTTTGAAGCCTAGCTCTTGCTTGTGCATATCCTTTTTAGATTTGGGATTACTTGCCTCTTACATCTTGCATTTTGGTGTTTCTCCAAGGAGTGTACAATGGATGTAACTGACTGGTTAGGCGATGTTTGAATTGATGCTGAAAGTGCTGCTGCAAGAAGTTTTGTGGCATCGGATAATTAGGGTGGGTGTTTCTCCTTATCTTCCTATAACTGTTGTTGTTGTTGCAAAAGTTATGATAGTAAAACTTGCATTACATATACGTACATTGTAGTCTATTTGAATTGTTTGGTTATGACATATCCTAGTGGGAAAGTGCACGCTGACTATCTATATGCTGCTTGTAGTTATGCATATTGCAACATCATTCAAGCTAGATGTGCTTGAACCTAATCAACTTGTCCATGCAAGGCATTAAACTCTTTGGATACGACATGCGGTTATGGGGGTGGTTGGGCTTCATGTCCTTCATCGACTTGCTATAACTTAGGGTTTAGGTTGGTAGGCTCCTCCACATTCCTTTAGAGTCTACTCTTAACATTTTGTATTTGTACATAGTTACATCCTTGTTTTCATAGACGACGCTAATGATGATGTAGTGGATGAAAGATTTGTTTGTGCTAAGGTGGGCCTAAGCATGGATGGTCATCTTATCTATATAATACTACATCAAGTAAGAACATTAGGAGTCGAACCCATAGTTGGGGGGTCTCTGCTTTAGTGACGCTCGAATTAGAACATGAGGGAGATGGAAATATATAATTTTAAGTAGTAGAAAATTATTGATAGAATAAGTAAAATCCTCTTTTGAGGGAATGGTTTTATATAAATATGGTTGCTGGACACTTTAGTCATTTCATGTGCATGGCCTTCCTTGCATAGATCAGGCTCTTATGGACCTTTTACTGAGTTAAACAAATGTGTGCATTCGGCCAAGTTGGACTTGTGAGCGTTATAGTTGTTATACTACCAAATTTATATATTTGTATTGTTTGCAAGAACTATAAATAAGTATTACCTTGTAACACTTGGCAACACTCGTTACAAAATAGGCTGCAACTTCTTTGCTTGTTCAGAGGAGTACAAATTACCCTTCTAACTCGTGTCCCTTTTGTTTTGCAGATCATGCAGCCTTGGATTTTATTGTTATTTTGCAGAGTTTTAAAGAGAGGAGGGGGGGGGGGAGAGAGAGAGAGAGAGAGAGAGAGAGAGAGAGAGAGAGAGAGAGAGAGAGAGAGAGAGAGAAAGAGAGAGACCAACTATGCATGATTTTTTTGATCCACCGGAAACATTGCTAAACACGCGTGAAAGCCCTGCATCCACAAGGGATCGAACCTTGGTGGCCCCTGCGGGAGCCAGGGGATATGTCGCAGGACTATGGTTCATTGGCAACTATGCATGATTTAAAGTACGTGATTTATAATTCAATAGTCAGAATTTCGTAATTTAGAAAATACATTGTCTCCTTTACAATTTAAATCTAACTGAATTTACACATAAAAGTGCTAAAAGGATGAATACATTGTTGGCTTTGGATACAAACTCCACAGATCTCTGTCGATGATTGGCTGCCAACGGAGAATGAGCATCGAGACTGCCTGGATCCGTCTCGCCACTGATGTCCGCCATACGATGTATTTTTATTTTGTTAATAATAGGAGTCTGTCAATCAGCACTATTAGGGTGACAATTAATATGCCAGTTTAAGTTCCAATACTACAAAGCTTTAAGAGAAAGAAAATGAAACATAAATAAGATTCTTTTTAATTTTTGGTTATTGAAAGAAATTATTACAAAAATAGTTTTTCATGTTCGGTTGTTTATTGAAAATGAAACGAAAAATTAGAGCACAATCAGGATTTTAGTTATAAGTTTATAGTCGAAAGGGTTTTCTCTTTATCAACCTCAATCCAAAATCAAACAATTAGAAATTAAAAAGAGAGAGGGCAAGCATCTTAGCCATAACAAAAAGAAGAATAATAACAAGAAAAAAGATCAGCATCCTAATTTGATCACCATCTTTCAGTGCTGATTGAGAACTCCTATATCTGTAACAAAAATAAACGAAGCCTGCATCACAAGCAAAATACACATAAAATAGACTAAATAGGATGAGAGAGAGAGAGAGAAGTGTGCGCGCGCGCGCGCTGAGCTAATAGAAACGAAGGCTTTTTAAACAAGGGAAGATGATTAGTTGCCTAATTAGTCATTGTATTTAACTATTATATCTAATTACTAATTAGCCATAGTGCCGTTTTTTGTAATGATGATAACTGCAGTTTTAGCAGCTAATTTAGGAAGGTTGTTCAAATTTGTTTGGACTGTTGTTAACTGCATGGCAGCATGTGGGGCCCGGTAGTAGCTTGGCTCTGTATGGAAAATGCCCAGTGGACTGACACCTTAAATTATATTCTCCTACCTCTCATCTCTCTTCTTGCATTTATAGCCCTTGGATGTGTACAATTTTTTGCATTGGCATGCAATGAGTTGGAGTTTTTCTACTTGAAAATACTTTTTAAATAATTTATTAAAATTATATTAAAATACTATATGATAAAACATATTTAAAAACTATTTTTCCAGAAATTTTGTGTGTGCATATATAATATTCATTTGACTTTTAAACTTTTAAATACACAACTTACTAATACACACATCTTTAGCTCTCATTGTTCGATCTTTGACTTGAGCCAACTTATCTTGATCTTTAGTCTTCATATGCTTCATATTGTTGAGCCATCATATGCTTCATTTCTTGGCTCGTAGGTAAACTTTCGATCTTGGCTTCTTAGTCCTTCATTTAGCTTTTCAATGTGCTCGAACTTTACGGCTATAAAATATTCATCAACACACACACACTTGAATTAAACATATTAGTACACATATCACGTGTGTACATCATCAAAACCACTGGGGTGGGTCTCAATATCCCAACACTATTGACCTAATTTACCTAATCTAAGTTATAAGGTGTTGATCTATAAATATAGAAAATGAATTTTAGATATAATCAAAACAATTTATACCAAATAAATTCATTTTCCTGCCTGTGTGTGCAAGATTCAAATTATGGATTTAACATTCTAAGATAAGTTGAATAAAATATATAATACATCACTCACACTACTGGGAGTCTTGATGCATTCTTCTTGGCTTTTGACTTGTCTTAAGAAGATTTGCACTCCACCAATCCTTGAATGAGCTTCATATCCTCAATGTAGAGCTCCAATTCATAGATTCACTAACTGCAAACTATATAATTCATGTCGTCATTTGTCTTTGAGCTTGAGTTGACCATGTTGACTTAGATATCTATACTCAAAAAATATCTTTGAAAACATAATTAGTAACACTTATTAGTTGCTAATCATCAAAGCCAACTTAGGGGTGTTGCAATAACCAACACATCCCACTTCTACTTCTAATGACCAAGAAGTCATTTTATATGGGGTTTGATTGTTGCAGCTCCTTATGGAAGAAAATGATCATATGAATGGAGTTGTCGGAAAGTGACATGAGGTTCAAGGCTCCTGAGCTTTAGCTTGTGATATTCAGATCATAGTGGCTACTTAGGCAAGTCATGTCACCCAGTTATAGAGTTGATAATCTTTTGGATCTTCCTAGGAGTAGTCTCCATCTTGTATGCCTTCCCTTCTTGATAAATGTACCATTGTTATTGAATGTTGATTTATTGGCATTAGATTTCAAGTTTATTGTCTAGACCACTACGTATCAAGGAATCTCAAGTGCTTTGTCCACGGTTTTTCTTGGTTGCAGGTAAGGTTGGCGTATTATGAGTGGTTACAAAGGGTGTTGTCGTCGTGGGAGTTACATGGTGCATTGGTACTCGGTCACATAGAGTCATGGATTTTATGCCCTATCATATTGGTTGAGATTTGGGAAGGTGATATTCCTTTGGAAATGATGCTTCTCGCCATTTTGGTCTAACGGTGGCTTCCTCAACTCATTGCCTTGATAAGCCATCCTATTAATTTTTTGTTTCTCGATGTTAACCAAACCTTTCTCTTTTGAAGCATAGCTCTTGCTTGTGCACGTCCTTTTTAGATTTGGGATTACTGGCCTAGTACATCTTGCATTTTGGTGTTTCTCCAAGGAGTATACAATGGATGTAACTGACTGGCTAGGCGATGTTGGAATTGATGCTCAAATTGCTGCTGCAAGAAGTTTTATGGCATTGGATAATTGGGGTGGGTGTTTCTCCTTATCTTCCTATAACTGTTGTTGTTGTTGCAAAAGTTATGATAGTAAAACTTGCATTACATATACTTACACTGTAGTCTACTTGAACTGTTTGGTTATGGCATATCCAATTGGGAAAGGGCACACTGACTATATATATGCTGCTTGTAGTTATGCATATTGCTACATCATTCAAGCTAGATGCGCTTGAACCTAATCAACTTGTCCATGCAAGGCGTTAAACTCTTTGGATACGACATGCGGTTGTGGGGGTGGTTGGGCTTCATGTCCTTCATCGACTTGCTATTACTTAGGCTTTAGGTTGGCAGGCTCCTCCCCATTCATTTAGAGTCTACTCTTAAAATTTTATATTTGTACATAGTTACATCCTTGTTTTCATAGATGATGTAATGGAAGAAAGATCTATTTGTGCTAGGGTGGGCCTTAGCTTGGACGGTCATGTTATCTATATAATACTACATCAAGTAAGAACATTAGGAGTCGAACCCATAGTTGGGGGTCTCTGCTTTAGTGATGCTCGAGTTAGAACATGAGAGAGATGGAAATATATAATTTTAAGTAGTAGAAAGTTATTGGTAGAATAAGTTAAATCCTATTTTGAGGGAATGGTTTTATATAAATATGGTTGGTGGAAACTTTAGTCATTTCATGTGCATGGCCTTCCTTGCATAGGTGAGGCTCATATGGACCTTTTGCTGAGTTAAACAAATGTGTGCATTCGGCCAAGTTGGACTTGTGAGCGTTATAGATGTTATACTACCAACTTGACATATTTGTATTGTTTGCAAGCACTGTTAATAAGTGTTAGCTTGTAACGCTTGGCAACACTCGTTACAAAATAGGCAGCAACTTCTTTGCTTCTTCAGAGGAGGAAAAATTACCCTTCTAACTCGTGTCCCTATTGTTTTGTAGATCATGTAGCCTTGGATTTTATTATTATTTTGCAGAGTTTTAAAGAGAGGAGGGGGCAGATAGAGAGAGAGAGAGAGAGACCAACTATGCATGATTTTTTTGATCCACCGCAAACATTGTTAAACATGCGTGAGAGCCCTGTATCCACTAGGGATCGAACCTTGGTGGCCCCTGTGGGAGCCAGGGGATATGCCGCTGGACTGTGGTCCATTGGCAACTTTGCATGATTTAAACTACGTGCTTTATACTTCAATAGTCAGAGTTTCGTAATTTAGAAAATACATTGTCACCTTTACAAATTAAATCTAGCTGAATTTACACATAAAAGTTCTTAAAGGATGAATACATTGTTGGCTTCGAATACAATCTCCACAGATCTCTGTCGATGATCGGCTGTCAACAGAGACTGAGCATCACGACTTCTTGGATCTGCCTCGCCACCGATGTCCGCTAGACGATGCATTTTTATTTTGTTAATAATAGGAGTTTATTAATCAGCACTATAAGGGTGACCATTACTATGCCAGTTTAAGTTCAAATACTACAAATCTTTAAGAGAAAGAAAAGGAAAAATAAATAAGATTCTTTTTAATTTTTGGTTATTGAAAGAAATTGTTACGAAAATAATTTTTCCTGTTTGGTTGTTTATTGAAACTGAAAAGAAAATTAGAGCACAATCAGGATTTTAGTTATAAGTTTATAGTCGAAAGGGTTTTCTCTTTATCAACCTCAATCCAAAATCAAACAATTAGAAATTAAAAAGAGAGAGGGCAAGCATCTTAGCCATAACAAAAAGAAGAATAATAACAAGAAAAAAGATCTGCATCCTGATTTGATCACCATCTTTTAGTGCTGATTGAGAACTCCTATATCCTTAACAAAAATAAACAAAGCCTGCATCGCAAGCAAAATATACATAAAATAGACTAAATAGGATCTGTGAGAGAGAGAGAGAGTGTGTGTGTGTGTGTGGGCGCGCGCGTTGAGCTAATAGAAACGAAGGCTTTAATAAACAAGGGGAGATGATTAATTGCCTAATTAGTCATTGTAATTAACTATTCTGCCTAATTACTAATTAGCCAGAGTGCTGTTTTTTGCAATGATGATAACTGCAGTTTTAGAGGCTAATTTCGGAAGGTTGTTCAAATTTGTTTGGAATGTTGTTAACTGCCTGGCAGCATTAGTAGCATGGCTCTGTATGGAAAATGCCCAGTGGACTGACACCTTAAATTATATTCTCCTACCTCTCATCTGTCTTCTTGCATTTATAGCCCTTGGATGTGTACAATTTTTGGCATTGGCATGGAATGAGTTGGAGTTTTTCTACTTGAAAATACTTTTGAAATAATTTATTCAAATTATATTAAAATATTATAAGATAAAACATATATAAAACTATTTTTCCAGAAATTTTGTGTGTGTATATAGAATATTCATTTGACTTTTACATTCTAAATACACAACTTACTAATACACACATCTTTAGCTCGCGTTCTTCGATCTTTGACTTGAGCCATCTTATCTTGATCTTTAGTCTTCATATGCTTCATATTGTTGAGCCATCATATGCTTCATTTCCTGGCTCGTAAGTAAACTTTTGATCTTGGCTTCTTACTCCTTCATTTAGCTTTTCAATGCGCTCGAAATTCACGGCTATAAAATAATCATCAACACACACACTTGAATTAAACATATTAGTACATATATCACGTGTGTACATCATCAAACCCACTGAGGTGAGTTTCAATATCCCAACACTATTAACCTGATATACCTAAATTTAGAAAATGAATTTTAGATATAATCAATACAATTTATACCAAATAAATTCATTTTCCTACCTGTGTGTGCAAGATTCTAATTATGGATTTAACATTCTAAGACAAGTTCAATAAAATATTAAATACATCACTCGCACTACTAGGAGTCTTGATGCATTCTTCTTGGCTTTTGACTTGTCTTAAGAAGCTTTGCACTCCACCAATCCTTGAATGAGCTTCATATACTCAATGTTGAGCTCCAATTCATAGATTCACCAACTGCAAACTATATAATTCATGTCGTCATTTGTCTTTGAGCTTGAGTTGACCATGTTGACTTAGATATCTATAATCAAAAAATATCTCTGAAAACATAATTAGTAACACTTATTAGTTGCTCATCATCAAAGCCAACTTAGGGGTGTTGCAATAACCAACACATCCCACTTCTACTTCTAATGACCAAGAAGTCATTTTATATGGGGTTTGATTGTTGCAGCTCCTTATGGAAGAAAATGATCATGTGAATGGAGTTGTCGGAAAGTGACATGAGGTTCAAGGCTCCTGAGCTATGGCTTGTGATATTCAGATCATAGTGGCTATTTAGGCAAGTCATGTCCTCCAGTTATAGAGTTGATAATCTTTTGGATCTTCCTAGGAGTAGTCTCCATCTTGTATGCCTCCCCTTTTTGATAAATTTACCATTGTTATTGAATGTTGATATATTGGCATTTGATTTCAAGTTTATTGTCTAGACCACTACGTATCAAGGAATCTCAAGTGCTTTGTCCACAGTTTTTCTTGGTTGCAAGTAAGGTTGGCATATTATAAGTGGTTACAAAGGGTGTTGTCATCGTGGGAGTGACATGGTGCATTGGTACTCGGTCACATAGAGTCATGGATTTTATGCCCTATCATATTGGTTGAGATTTGGGAAGGTGATATTCCTTTGGAAATGATGCTTCTCGCCATTTTGGTAAAACAGTGGCGTCCTCAACTCATTGCCTCGATAAGCCATCCTATTATTTTTTGTCTCTCGATGTTAACCAAACCTTTCTCTTTTGAAGCATAGCTCTTGCTTGTGCACGTCCTTTTTAGATTTGGGATTACTGGCCTCGTACATCATGCATGTTGGTGTTTCTCCAAGGAGTGTACAATGGATGTAACTGACTGGTTAGGCGATGTTGGAATTGACGCTGACATTGCTACTGCAAGAACTTTTATGGCATCGGATAATTAGGGTGGGTGTTTCTCCTTATCTTCCTATAACTATTGTTGTTGTTGCAAAAGTTATGATAATAAAACTTGCATTACATATACTTACATTGTAGTCTATTTGAACTGTTTGGTTTATGGCATATCCTTGTGGGAAAGTGCACGCTGACTATCTATATGCTACTTGTAGTTATGCCTATTGCTACATCATTCAAGCTAGGTGCGCTTGAACCAAATCAACTTGTCCAGGCAAGGCGTTAAACTCTTTGGATACGACATGCAGTTGTGGGGGTGGTTGGGCTTCATGTCCTTCATCGACTTGTTATTACCTAGGCTTTTGGTTGGCAGGCTCCTCCCCATTCCTTTAGAGTCTACTCTTAACATTTTGTATTTGTAAAAAGTTACATCCTTCTTTTCTAGACAACGCCAATGATGACGTAGTGGAAGAAAGATCCGTTTGTGCTAAGGTGGGCCTCAGCTTGGACGGTCATGTTATCTATATAATACTACATCAAGTAAGAACATCAGGAGTCGAACCCATAGTTGGGGGTCTCTGCTTTAGTGACGCTCGAGTTAGAACATGAGAGAGATGGAAATATATAATTTTAAGTAGTAGAAAGTTATTGATAGAATACGTTAAATCCTCTTTTGAGGGAATGGTTTTATATAAATATGGTTGGTGAACACTTTAGTCATTTCATGTACATGGCCTTCCTTGCATAGGTCAGGCTCATATGGACCTTTTGCTGAGTTAAACAAATGTGTGCATTGCGTTATAGTTGTTATACTACCAACTTGACATATTTTTGTTGTTTGCAAGCACTGTTAATAAGTATTAGCTTGTAACGCATGGCAACACTAGTTACAAAATAGGCTGCAGCTTCTTTGCTTGTTCAGATGAGGACAAATTACCCTTCTAACTCGTGTCCCTTTTGTTTTGTAGATCATGTAGCCTTGGATTTTATTATTATTTTGCAGAGTTTTAAAAAGAGGAGGGGGAGAGAGGGAGGGAGGGAGGGTGGGAGGGAGGGAGAGGGAGAGAGAGAGAGAGAGAGAGAGAGAGAGAGAGAGAGAGAGAGAGAGAGAGAGAGAGAGAGAGAGACCAACTATGCATGATTTTTATAATCCATCGGAAACATTGCTAAACACGCGTGAGAGCCCTGCATCTATTAGGTATCGAACCATGGTGGCCCCTGCGGGAGGCAGGGGATATGCCACTGGACTATGGTCCATTGGCAACTATGCATGATTTAAACTACGTGCTTTATACTTCAATAGTCAGAGTTTCGTAATTTAGAAAATACATTGTCTCCTTTAAAAATTAAATCAAGCTGAATTTACACATAAAAGTGCTTAAAGGATGAATACATTGTTGGCTTCGGATACAATCTCCACAGATCTTTGCCGATGATCGGCTGCCAACGGAGACTGAGCATCGCGACTGCCTGGATCTGTCTCGCCACCGATGTCCGCCAGACGATGTATTTTTATTTTGTTAATAATAGGAGTTTGTCAATCAACACTATAAGGGTGACAATTAATATGCCAGTTTAAGTTCAAAGACTACAAAGCTTTAAGAGAAAGAAAAGGAAACATAAATAAGATTCTTTGTTATGAATGAGGGAGGCCTTTGGCATCCCCTCCTTCATTACCCACTCATTGGTCCTCATTACTATGGGTAATGGGGACCCTTGGTCTCCTTGAGGCCCTTCATCTCCCTTCTCTAGTTTAATATATAGAGAACCATGGCCTATTGCCATGGTTACTCACTCTTTTCCTAAGAAAGCTTGTCTCTCTCTCTTGAGTTCTATTGCCTTTTAACACGTTATCAGCACGTTTGCTCCTATCTTTTGAGCTTTTCTACGCGCAAAGGAATCTCTGGTTGCTGCTGTTCGTGGCGGATTTCCTCTTGGGCGTGCATTGCTAAAGGAATCTCTTGGGCGTTTTCGGAGCGAGGAATTTTCTATCTACGGATCTTCTCGTCTTTTCGATCTTCCCTAGATTTTCAATCTAGAGGTAATTTCCGTCGATCACGTAGATAAACAAATTTTTATTTTAGCCATGATTTTTACAACCTTTTTTTGGCTTGTTTAAAATCTGCTAAATACAATATCATACATTGATAAAATACAACAAAATCATTAAAAAAATATTAATTACCGCCCCCCCCCCCCCCCTGCGTAAGGGAAGAAAAAATATTTTTCAAGGTTAGAACTTTCCTAAATATTATTAGAATTTCTGTTTTATGTAATTTGATAAAACTTCTGTATGACCACATGAATTAAACAAATCAGTTGCATGAAACAGGCCCACATGCGTTAGTAACCCCTCATGGCATTATCATTAATCTGTTTCTGCAAGGAAACCTCAGATAATTCTTTTTCACATTGCACTAATTATTGTTTAGCATTTCATGCATGATAATACTAAGGGATGCAGACATTATAAATGGAATAATTCTTTTTCAGATCAAATAAAAAAAATGTGCAGAGAACAAATTCATCAATTGTTCACAGTGAAAACTATGATGCATATGATAATTATGTGCGTCCATGATCATTCCGTATACCGTAAAAATCAAGCATATGCATATGAAAGAAACAAAGAAAAAAAACTGTAGAGGACATTAAGTATTAACTTGATTCAAAAGTGCATAATTTATACATGGTCGGATTTATACATTGATAAGCCTGACGCTGGATTAGATAAACAGATAGGTATCCATTTAATCTTTAACCTTCAACAAAGGTTGCTGGGGTAGGCTGGTCTACAACCGCAGATTACAGGGACAGTTTACAATGACGAGGGATCAAAACCCACTGATGTCATTTTTCTTAAATATTTTTGGAAAGATATAAAATTTTACAACCAGGCTCGTCCATGTAACTTAATATTTTACACCAACAACGGGCCTGAAGCCCAGTTATTCAAATTGCAATTTTCAATGTGTTAATTAAAATTTTGACACTTGGCCTGCAGCCCAACTGTTAACAATATTTTAATTTGACTCATTAGGGCCAGAAGCCAGTAAATTCTATTGCACTTTATTAATTTTTGGCAAATGGGCCTACAGCCCAAATGTTAATAATACATTAAAATGATTAATATTTTTGGGTCTGCAGCCCTATTCAAACTATTAATTTATTTTAATTACTTGTCATGGGCCTGTCGCCCAGTCTTTTATATTGCTAAATTTATAATACTATCGCATTATTATTAAATTATGGAATTTTAGGATTTTTTTTTCAAAAAAATATAATTATCTTAAGTATCCTGCGACCGCTCTGCCGTTAGTCAACTAACCTAACGGTGTATGACGTCTCCCCGTGGTCCGAGAGATTATTATATTTTATAGTCTATTTTTCCATATTTTATATGCCTGTGTTATATACATGCGTGGTTGTTTCTTTTGTGCATGTAGCATTTATAAACTGCGTGGATGTTTATATAAGCTTAAATGTGATTTTTGGGATCGGCCAATTTGATATCCTTTATATTCCTTGCAATTTAATTTTCTTTTTGAGAGAATTTGTAAGTGAGGATTATATGTATTTATGCCAAAGACCGGTGTACCGAAAAAATGAAGATGGAGGCGTAAATTTGAAAATATAGGGTCCCATTCTGGGTTTCCAAGTTGTATTTTTCTTTTCTTTATGGACTTTATATTCGGACTTTGGACTTTGGACTTTTTGGGTATCTGGCCGATCCCCACATTTTGCTTACTTTATTTGTTATGCGTGAATTTCAATTTCAATTAATTCATGCTCATTTTAAATTACGTAGATAAATGGCAAAATTGGCAAGCGTCGATTTCGAAGTCCTTGATTCTGCAGGGACAAATTACCTGAGTTGGCGAGTGGACCTGAAGTTCCACTTGCGTTCGATGGCCCTCCTTGGGTCCATTTTGGCTCCTTCCTCGGCCCCAGCAGCGGCCGAAGCTTCTGCTACATCTAGCAGCAGCCCTACAACCATTGTATCCGATGTAGATAAGGCGAAAGCCATAATCTACATTAGGAAACATATAGATCGGACCTTGAAGGCTGAATACTTAACGGTTGAGGACCCAAAGGACCTATGGACAGCGCTGGAAGCACGGTATAAACATCAAATTGATGTTATATTACCCCGTGCCAGTTATGAGTGGGAAAACCTCAGACTTCAGGACTATAAGTCCGTCGCTGAGTACAATTCTGCACTTCATAACATCACCTCACGCCTGAAGTTGTGCGGTGAAGAAGTGACAGAACAGCGCATGTTGGAAAAGACATTTACCTCGTTTCACGAGAAAGATGCAATCCTCATGCAGCAGTATCGTGAATGCAATTTCACGAAATTCTCCGATCTGATCTCATGCCTACTTAGGGCAGAGCAGAATCGAGACTTACTGCTTGCAACTCATAACTTGCGTCCAGCTGGCACTGCCCCTATCCCTGAAGCCCACCACGTTTCTCCCCAGAAGTGGAAAAACAAGAGGAAGGCTAAAAACACTAAAGGGAAAGCTATAATGAAGCAACCAAGAGGTGCAGCTCCACAGACAAACAAAAACAACAAGGGAAAAAGAAATTTCACTTGGAAGCGAAAGAACACCGAGCAAGTGTCACTTCCAAAGAAGAACTGCGAGGATAAATGCCATAGATGCGGCATGACTGGCCATTGGTCCAGAAACTGCCGCACTCCTCGCCACCTCCAGGATCTATACCAGGCGAGCCAGAAGTCTCTACCTGAAACAAACTTGGCGGCTGTTCAGCCACCAACAATGTTTACTGCAAAAGACTTCGAGAACGACGACCTTCTCGATTGAGCACCATCATTTATCTATGCTTTTTAGAATTCAATGTATCTTCATCTTTATTTGCTTAAGTACGAACTTTTATTTTCGAATGAATGTTTACATTTTCGCTCAAATAAAATTTCGTTTTTGCTTATATAGATGATGTCTGAGTGCCTAGTGGACAGTGCCTCAACGCACACAATCCTTCGCGATCATTGCTATTTTAATAGCGTAAATAAATATGACGGTCCTGTTATCACAATTTCAGGACTTTCCCAAATAATCGAAGAATCTGGTGAAGCAATTATATTGCTCCCAAATAACACAAGACTTCAAATAAAAAATGCATTATTCTCTCCTAAATCAAATAGGAATCTCGTAAGTTTCAAGGATTTCCGTTTAAACGGATATCACTTAGAAACCAGAGATGAAAATACGGTTGAATATCTGTATGTAACTCGTCAGAAAGATGACCGGAAGATCATCTGCGAACGATTCAAGGGACTCCCGTCGGGTCTCTACCAAACATACATTCAACCAATAGAAGCCAATATGACTGAGCACCAGACGTGCCAATCACTGCCAGAGTTCAAACTCTGGCACAATAGACTTGGTCACCCTGGAATAGCAATGATGCGACACATCATCTCTGAATCCCGTGGACACAAATTGAAGAACCTGAAGATTCTTCAAAAGGGTGAATTTCCATGTCTCCCTTGTTTCAAGGGAAAACTTATAACGAGACCATCCCTCCTGAAAGTGGGATTAGAGTCTCCTGGCTTCCTTGAGAGAATTCATGGTGATATTTGCGGGCCTATTCACCCCGCAAGTGGCCCATTTCGGTACTTCATGGTACTGATTGATGCATCGACCAAATGGTCTTATGTGTGCCTCTTGTCCACCCGCAACCTAGCTTTTCCAAAGCTATTGGCACAAATAATAAGGTTGCGCGCTCATTTTCCCGATAACCAAATCAAGAAACTATGTCTTGATAATGCGGGAGAATTTACTTCACAAGTCTTCGAAGACTATTGCCGGGCAACGGGTATTGAAGTTGAACATCCTGTAGCACATGTTCACACCCAAAACGGATTAGCTGAGTCCCTTATAAAGAGACTCCAATGGATTGCACGCCCATTGCTTATGCAATCCCAGTTGCCTGTGGATGCTTGGGGGCATGCTATTTTACATGCCGCATCACTTATTAGGATAAGACCCTCTGGAGGTCATACTTTATCCCCGATGCAACTAGCATATGGCGCACCTCCGGATATCTCTCATTTGAGAGTGTTTGGTTGTGCGGTATATGTCCCAATAGCACCACCTCAGAGGACCAAAATGGGTCCTCCGCGTCGTCTAGGTATATATATTGGGTTTGATTCGCCCTCTATTATAAGATACCTTGAACCCCTGACGGGTGACGCATTCAAGGCACGTTTTGCTGACTGTGAATTTAATGAGAAATTTTTTCCTAAACTGGGCACACAGTCTAAGAAGCCAGAAGCTTCTGAGACCATTAGTTGGGACCAGAAGTCTTTGTCCCTATATGATCCGTGTACTAATCTGTGTGAAGATGAGATCCTGAAGATCCTTCACATCCAGAATACAGTACATCTTTTGCCGGATAAATTCACGGACAACCAGAAGATTGTCCGATCACACGTCCCTGTTGCCAATACGCCAGCTAGGATTGACATTCCCATAGATGGATGCAATCCACCAGCAGCAGAATTGGCTGTACCTCAAATGAAAAGAGGACGCCCACCAGGTTCAAAAGATAAAGTTCCTCGAAAGAGGAAGACTCCTGGAGATACTAAGATTATCCCCCCACAGGATGCTGAGCTCAGACCAGCTACTTCTCCTCTCCTGATTTCCCCAGCAGAGGAAACAATAGGAGAAACATCATTAAATTTTGTACGTACTGGAGAAGTACTGGACAGAAATAGCATAGTCGTCGACGACGATTTTGCGTTCGATATTGCCGTTCACGTCACTGAATATGACGATGACGTCGAACCACGATCTCTGGGGGAATGTAAACGCCGAGATGATTGGCTAAAGTGGGACGAGGCAATAAGAGTAGAGCTGGACTCACTCTTGAAACGCAAAGTCTTTGGACCAGTAGTCCAAACACCAGTAGGTGTAAAGCCTGTGGGATATAAGTGGGTTTTCATAAGAAAAAGAGATGAAAATAATGTGATCGTTCGCTATAAGGCACGCCTTGTAGCCCAGGGATTTTCCCAAAGACCGGGGATTGATTACGAAGATACGTATTCTCCGGTCATGGATTCGATCACATTCCGATTTTTAATAAGCCTAACTTCTCTGGAAAGCCTAGAAATGCAGCTTATGGACGTTGTGACTGCATATCTATATGGCGATATAGATAAAAATATCTACATGAGACTTCCTGATGGGTTTAATCTACCCCCAGAGATGAAAGAGATACCTCGGGACGTATTCTCTGTAAGGCTACATAGATCATTATATGGTCTAAAACAATCGGGAAAGATGTGGTATAACAGACTTAGTGATTTCCTTGCACAGCAAGGATTGACGAATAACGAAGTCTGCCCGTGTATCTTTATCAAAAGAACGGGAAAAGGATTCGTCATCATAGCTGTATATGTAGATGACTTAAATCTCATAGGATCTCCTGCAGAGATCAAAGAGATATCTGAAAGCCTTAAACATACTTTTGAAATGAAAGACCTAGGCAAAACAAAGTATTATCTTGGCTTACAGATAGAACACCTAAGAGGTGGAATCCTATTACACCAATCTAATTATACAAAGAAAATTCTACACAAGTTTCATATGGATAAATGTCATCCTTTAGGTACTCCTATGGTCGTAAGATCACTAGATGTACATAAGGACCCCTTCCGGCCACTGAAAGAGGGGGAGGAGATACTGGGTCCTGAAGTACCCTACCTCAGTGCCATTGGAGCACTTCTATACCTGGCTAACTGTACGCGTCTCGATATAGCGTTTACAGTTAATCTTCTAGCCAGACACAGTGCAGCGCCCATAAAGCGCCACTGGAATGGAGTAAAACATCTTCTGCGATACATCCAGGGTTCCATTGATCTTGGACTTTACTACCAGAGAGGTGCCTCCCCCAAATTATTTGGTTATGCTGATGCAGGTTATCTCTCAGATCCGCACACGGCAAAATCCCAAACAGGTTTTGTTTTTACCTACGGAGGTACTGCTATCTCCTGGAGATCGGTAAAGCAAACCACAACAGCTACATCATCCAACCATTCGGAGCTCATTGCGATCCATGAAACAAGCAGAGAATGCTATTGGCTACGATCTGTCGTCCAACACATTCTTCAATCTACTGGCCTGAAGACCGGTGATTTGGAGCCTACCGTCCTGTTTGAAGATAACGCTGCATGCATTGCTCAACTTTAAAAAGGCTACATCAAGGGCGACAGGACGAAGCACATATCTCCCAAGTTTTTCTGGACACATGAGCTAAAGGAGGACAAGCAAATCGAAGTTCAGAAGATACAGTCCTGCAACAACTTAGCTGATCTTTTTACTAAGTCTTTGCCCAAATGTATTTTTGTAAAGCTTGTAAAGAACATTGGTATGCAACAATTGAAAGACCTGCAAGCCTGAAGCTTGTACGGATCAGGGGGAGTAACCCGTGGGTTGCACTCTTTTCCCTTAAGCTGTTGGGTTTTTCCCACTGGGTTTTCCACAGCTAAGGTTTTAACGAGGCAAACACACTTACTCTGGATCCAGAAGTATCCACCCCTCTTTGCCTCAGATGCAGAGACCAAAGTGATGAATGGGTAGGGGGGAGTGTTATGAATGAGGGAGGCCTTTGGCCTCCCCTCCTTCATTACCCACTCATTGGTCCCCATTACTATGGGTAATGGGGACCCTTGGTCTCCTTGAGGCCCTTCATCTCCCTTCTCTAGTTTAATATATAGAGAACCATGGCCTATTGCCATGGTTACTCACTCTTTTCCTAAGAAAGCTTGTCTCTCTCTCTTGAGTTCTATTGCCTTTTAACATTCTTTTTAATGTTTGGTTATTGAAAGAAATTGTTACGAAAATAATTTTTCCTGTTTGGTTGTTTATTGAAAATGAAAAGAAAAATTAGAGCACAATTAGGATTTTAGTTATAAGTTTATAGGCGAAAAGGTTTTCTCTTTATTAACCTCAATCCAAAATTAAACAATTAGAAATTAAAAAGAGAGCGGGTAAGCATCTTAGCCATAAAAAAGAATAATAATAACAAGAAAAAAGATCCGCATCCTGATTTGATCACCATCTTTTAGTGCTGATTGAAAGCTCCTATATCGTTAACAAAAATAAACAAAGCATGCATCATAAGAAAAATACACATAAAATAGACTAAATAGGATGAGAGAGAGAGAGAGAAGAGTGTGTGTGCTGAGGTAATAGAAACGAAGGTTTTTATAAACAAGGGGAGATGATTAGTTGCCTAATTAGTCATTGTAATTAACTATTCTGCCTAATTACTAATTAGCCATAGTGCCGTTTTTTGTAATGATGATAACTGCAGTTTAACGGCTAATTTACGAAGGTTGTTCAAATTTGTTTGGACTGTTGTTAACTGCATGGCAGCAAGTGGGGCCCGGTAGTAGCTTGGCTCTGTATGGAAAATGCCCAGTGGACTGACACCTTAAATTATATTTTCCTACCTCTCATCTCTCTTCTTCCATTTATAGCCCTTGGATGTGTCCAATTTTTGGCATTGGCATGGAATGAGTTGCATTACATATTTTTAAGGTTCCAATGGCAAACAATGAATTTATATGGTGCATGATCCAAGTTTGTTAGTTTATGTGCATATTTCACCATTGATCATAGATTTGATGAAGATTAGCCTTTCTACCAATGCACATGTGATCTGCATAGATGTCACACACCCCACCCAACTTCCCATTATACTTGGGAGCGAGAATATGTGCGGGTCTGCGATATGCTTAAAATAATGAGTGTTGTATTTTTTATCTTCTTCCTTGATTTGAACACACTAAGCGTCTGTGATATAAAACCACATGTCCTTGCATGCTTACTTAAGAAAACAGCCTGAATAACATTATTACAAATCAAAGCATTCAGAAATAAAATAAAACCATAGGCCTAGCATGGAAAAAACAAGAACACATACAAATTAAAACTTAATAGCACTGACACAAAATAATAATCTCCTTAGTCTTTACTAAGTTGAAGCTCACAGTAGTCCTCGAGCGCTAGATCGATCTCTATGACGAAGTCCACAATAAACTCATCATCAAACCCTGACGTGAATTTCATACGACAATACAAAATGAAATGCCCATCTGCGAGGGTCGCTCGGCAAGTATTTCCCATAATAGGAAGGAAAAGAGAGCGCGCACACACACACATAAGAGAGACATAAGAAAAAGCATGATATGATCGTAATATAGCATGACAAGTATGATATGTAAGGGATGAAAACGATGCTAACTATCAGTTAGAATAATTAATAACATTTGCAACATATGATGAAAAGACAGTATAAGTTGTTAAATGCAATACTTTAATAACAACCTAATCTAATGCCAAGTCCATGTCCGAGGGCATCATATGTGACTAAAATGCACATTACCATCGGGAGCTCTCCGTAGCGCAATTTACATACCCATTTCCTTGGTTGATGGTCAAGTTGCTTTCCTCCACTTAGTGTGTGTGGAGATAAAGCCGTAATGTGGATCCAATCACTCGCATGCCCTCTGTGACAATAGGACTATCCTATCTCACGTGTCAAGTAAAGTACCAGGTCAATTGTACGTGTTACATCAAGAAATAGTATGCATATCCATATAGTCTGGTTTGTCAGTCATACGATCATATCTGTACAGATATGTCATAATATATGCATACAGCCTTTCCACAGTGTCTCATGAGTTTATGCAATAGTTCAATATAATTTTATGATGAGTGATATGTCGCCAATTTATGCATTTCACAATGTTAAATCGAACAATTACTATGAAAAAATGATTTCGATAACATTTACAGCTAAGCATATGAATATGTCTAAGCAAGAAATAATTTTCTAAGGCTAACATGCATTTTTAGATATTTTTAAACAATTGATAAACAATTTTATGAATTTTAAATGACTAAAATTTAATTTTTGAATTTTAAAATAGATTACTAAAAATATTCCACGATTTATATAGGTAAAATTATTTCTCTAAACTAATAGAACCAAGTCCATTTTTATATTGCTAAGTTTACATGAAATCTGATGACAATAATTATTTACCTAAATTACATGTAATTAGCAATAAAATTTAAATACTATTACAGGCAAAGTACTTGCCTAAAAGTCATGAGTCAGGTGTTTGCGCGCTCCAGGCGAAGCGCATGATTTTTTTGGTTGTTTTACTCTATTTTCCAGGTACCTATATTATTTGTTACTAATTTTATCTAATTTTCTCTCTTATATTAATATTTTATATTTTATTATTAATTAACTAATCTCTCCCTCTCTTTTCTTATGCTCGACGAGCGTTCAAGGGTGCGTCGACGCTTGGGGTCGATACAGTGGCTGCAGCGGACTGTTGGGCGGTCGGCGATGGCGACGGTGTGGCAATGACACGGAGGAGGCGACAACGTTGGAATCTGGAGTGGAGACAGACCAGGGTTGGCACTCAGGTGGAGCAGTATGCCATGCTCGGCTATGCACGAAGCTCGACAGAGCTCCTCGCCGGTGCTGCAGGCAGAGGAGGGAGGCAGACGTGGTGTGTGAGATGGTTGTGGCCACGTCGGAGGCGATCGGGGAGGGGGCCACCATGAGGGGGAGAGGAGTTAAGGTCGAGGGTTGTCGGCGGGTCTTCGGCTGCAGTTTGTGGGTTTTGGTTGCTCGTCAGAGGAGGTAGCTCGACTGAGGGGAGCTCGGTGGTGGCAAAGGCATCGAAAGAGCTGCAGTGGAGTAGAGAAGCGACGGTGATCGGTTGTGGGAGGAAGGAGACAACGGTGAGGGTGAGTGTAAGGGGAAGAAGTTTATATAGGAATTAAAATTAAAATTTCAAAAATATATTAAATAATTAATATAATCATTAGTAGGGCTAGTTGGAGGATGGGTAGTTGTCTACAAGTTGGGGATTATATGTGGGATTAAATGTGGATTAGATGAGAGGATTAGAGTAGTTAATTGCGTTAATTAATCTTAAATATTTGGCCCCTGGAAATAAATGTTTCCGTAAAATTCTCAAAAAAATTACAATGAGTTCCTAATTTCGTAAGGATCATGAAAATAATATTTGTTTAAATAGCTACAGGAATATAAAGTTTTAGTGCAAAACTATCGGTCGCATGTTGCGAGTTCCCAGGTTTTAGGTCAATCTGTCCTCAGAAAAATACGAAACAAATATAGAAAAATATTTAAAAATCGTATAAATGTATTTAAAGTCATATAAAATTATTTTAATAATATTTGGACTGAAATACAAGTAGTGACAGATACGAGCCGTCACAACAGATAATCATACTGAGTATTGAGTCACACCATGTAGGTTTTGATGATAAACATATATGTCGTATGCTAATGATCTATGAATGTATGTATAAAGGCTTAAAGAAATCAAAGTCAAGTGAATTTAACCAAGGCCTAAATGAGTATAGCATTCGAAGGAATCTAGACAATGAGATCGAAATTTAATTACACATCTAGGAGCTCCAGGAAAATGTAATTTGATGTAAATTTTTATATTGCCTTGATTAATGTTAAAGCCTAGTGGAAGCTCTCTCTCACGCTTAAGAAAACGTAGCAAACGTTTTTAAAATATTTTGAAATTTTATTCAGAAGATTTCCTAAGTTTTCATAGTCAGAATTGTGTTTTTATAACTAACTAGTCAACTAGAAGTGACACACCGTCGACTAACACTACTAGTAAAAACCCTTTGCTGATGGCAAATCTGTCAACAAAGGTTTAATTCTCGTTAGCGAAAATTATCGCTGACGGCAAAGATACGTCAGCGATCTTGTCAACGCACGACTGTAAGTAAAAGTTTGCTGATGGCTGCCATCAGCGAAAGGCTACCATCAGCGAAAGTCTTACTTTTGTTGACGGATATGTGCCGTTAGCAAGCCGTCAGTTAAAGTTTTCTTTGTATTTGGCTTGGGATTAGGAGGCTACACATGACGGAGCTCGTGGTGGAGGGGCTTTGTGTGGCGGATGGCTCGCTCACCGGATGGATCTCACGGAAAAGGACGTGATGGCGTGAAAGATTGTTCGAATGGTGATTGCGGACCTCGGCATGGTAAAGTGCGCACGACGGAGCTTGCATCGACGGGGCTTTGCACGACAGAGCGGAGGGGCCTCGCACGGCGGTTGGGGTGCTCAAGGCAGACGGGCTGCAGTGCAAATGCTGTAACTAAGTTCATGAAGGTCTATGCAAAAAACTATGCCTTGTTTTCTATTTTGGCTGATGTGGGACTAAATAGTCAGTATCACTGACGGTTTTCGTCAGCCAAAGTCCCCTTTTGCTGACAGAATTGCCTCCCATCAACAAACACTGATGAAAAGCCTTCCCAATAGACAATATTAATTTACACTCTCAGAAGCAACTGCAAATAAAAATAACATAATAAGGCGAATAACATGGATAAATAGGATGAAGAACATATACTAACTGTTACGACATCAAGATTGGCCCATATGATCTACGCCCACTTGTTCGAGGCCCGAGTCTTGACCTGCCAAATCTCCATAAGGAAGTCTAGTTCGCTGAAGCTCGCCGAGGTCGGGGGAAGCACGCCTAGCAGAACAACAAGCTCGCCCCAGTACAACTTGCCCATCGAAACGACGAGCCTTCTATCGGTGTCAGGAGAGTCCTCCAACGAATCATATGAGTCCATGATAGCTCTCCCCAAAGAGTTCGCTCCCAGAGCAGCTAGCCCCATAGGAAGCTCACCCAGACGTCGCTCCCCCGCCAGTTTGCCCAAGGAGGAAGACCACATGCAACTGGCAGTTCCCCTACAGGCAAGTCTGACAAAAGCGCACTTGGCCGCTTCGTCACCTGACCACCTGCCGAAAGCATGTCTAGCCATTTCTCTGCCAGACAGCCTGACAAAAGTGCCACCTGACATTTACGACTCTGGCCACCTGACAAAAGCACGCCTGACATGTTCAGCTTTGACATCAACTGTAACGCCCTGCTCCCCGGGATACCCAATAAGTACAAATCCGTATTAGGTATTCCCAAAGAGGCGGGTGCTACGAAAGGAAAAAATTAAATAACACATCAGGCAGGTCCACTGCGCACTGCTGGGATAGTACATGTAGCATTTCAGATATCCCAGAAACACAAAAGAGACAACAATCCAAACATTGATACACATATATATACACAAACTATTTATACAACATCTCTATACGAGTCTCATATATAATATAAGAACCCACATCTCACCAAGAACAAAATACACACCTCCAGTCCTCTCACACACTCACACCATTCTCTACTCCAACCTACTGGTCCAATGGGCCTTCAACTCCATGATCCTACACCTGAAAAATATCTACGGGAACACGTCACAGCGTGACCCAGTAGGAAACCCAAACCCAACTCACATGGTGCACAAAATGCAATGCACTAAGTAACAAACAGGAATCTAACTCATGGGATATCACGGCAGATTCATATGAAAATGTAAGTGGTCTTATTAACAAAACACGTACATGCGGCAAAAGGATAGCCTACAAACAAGTGAGTCCGATATAGAAAGAAGTGAAACTGAAACCTAGCATTACAACATCATCCCAAGTACAATTTCTACTAGCAACCACATCTGATATTGCAACCATCAAAGAAACCAAGTCACGGTATTCACTTCACAACCACAATGATATGGAGTACCTATAGCTATACAAATGCAACATGCAACAATTTATGGTTTGTTATGAAACTTAAGTTTTTCAAAGAATTCTTGAAGTGCTTCATGTAGTAATTCTTAAGTAAGCTTGAGCTTACTAATAGTTAGAGGGAAACTAAAATTGCTTATTTAAATTTGAATGTTCACCAAAACTCCTCTACTAAGTTTATGGAGAAACTCACTTCAACAAACAAGCTTTAGGCAGTTTTGGTAACAATTTCATTCAACAACCTAAGGGGCATGCTTTAGCAAATTGTGACTAACTCTAGTAACCAACATGTGGAATGTTGTCAACACTAGTAACTAAAATACAAGCATTTGAATTACAAGCCTATATTGCAATAGGAAGGAAATCATAATGATGATCACATAATTAAAGAAATAACCATTTTCTTTCTATCACCACAACATGCAACATCAATTAGCAAGGTCATGGAGAGCAAGTTGCTTGCTTTGGAAAATTACAAGATTACATGCAACATACCACAAGATGCAACCTTAATAAGGGTTAATGAGAATTGAATGAAACGTATACCATTCTAATTAGCATGCTAGTCGAACAAGACACATGTTCTAACAATAATCTAATTAATGAGAAAACTCATTTTCTTTGTTCCATGGGTTACTAAACTTGCTAGTTTAATGAGAACTGTTTCTGCTATTTTTCGCAGAACACATTAATAGTATGGAGGGTGCGTGGTCAACGCGGTCAAAGAGGGGACGCGCGGGACCCCCGAGTTGTCGTGGCTGTCGCTCGAGACGGAGATGACCGGTGGGGTCGACCGACGGCGCGTTCGCTCGAGCGGAAAGGCGCGGCTCCGTTCTTTGGCGGGCCGAGGGGTAGCCTCGGCGAGATGACGGCCTCCGGGATCGGTTGAAGGCAGAGTCGCTCGCAGCGGGGCGCGCGGATCCTCGCGTCGGCTCGGCGAGGGGTAGCCTCGGCAGAGCGACGTCCTCGTGACGGAGGAGACGAACGAGGTCGGGGACAAGGGCGCTCGGCTCCGGCTGGAAGGATGTCGAGGGGTAGCCTCGGCGTCGCTGGAACTCCTGGACCTGAATAGACGAGAGAGCTCGTCAGGGGGGTCGGACCTTGGTTCCGACCGAAGCCCCTCCGATGCCAAAGTCAGATCTGGCCTGATAAGTGCTCGGTGGGATCGAGTATGGCTCGCGGAGAGACCGATACTCGAGTCCTCGGGCCGAGCTTTGGAGGAGAAATATTCAAGGTGGAAGAAGGTGTAAGATGGGAGTCTGAGGTACCTCCGTTGTAGGTGGTGAATATCCGGCCCCCTCAAATGACGCCCGCCCCCTCCTTATATAGACGAACCATGCTCATCATGTGCCATGACGTGACATCATGGCTGCCATTCATGGGGTCGTGCAAATGGGGAAGGGTTGACCCCCTCTAATTGCGCCCACTTGATGACGCCATGAAGGTGGAGTCATGGCCATAAGTGATTGCCATAATTGGCGGGCCATGAAGGCTGGAGTAATGGGCATTGTGGTTGCCATAATTGGCGGGCCATAATGGCGGGGGAATGATGGCCATTAACCCTGGCCATGAAGTCGGTTGCCGTATTTGGCGAGCCATGAAGGTGGCTGCCATAATTGGCGGATCATGATGGCACGGGGCGGCTGCCATATTTGGCGAAGGCTTCCTCGATTTGGGCCCCGATTTCCTCCACTACAGAAGCGGGCAATCTCTTGGGCCTTCGTCGTGGGTGGAGAAACGCGACCCGCCCGTAAGATCCTTGGGCCGGAGCCCGAGGCCGTAATTTGGCTGGTTGACTGGTCGTGGTTGACTTGGCTCCTCCGGACCCGGTCAAAGTAGTCGTATCAATTGCCCCCATCTTCTGAGCTCTACCATTGTTGAGGTGGAGATCGGGAGATGTAATATAATGGGGAAGAAGTTGCTCTTTCTGTAGAATTCGGTCCGTCCTGCGGAGTTGGCTAGTGACGATAGATCGTCGGTCCGAGATTCGTTCGGTTGCGAGGGGAGTTGTCCCTCGGCTTACGGCCGACGAAGGAGATCCGTTCGGTGGCGAGGGGAGTTGCCCCTCGGCTTACGGCCGACGAAGGAGATTCGTTCGGTGGCGAGGGGAGTTGCCCCTCGGCTTACGGCCGACGAAGGAGATTCGTTCGGTGGCGAGGGGAGTTGCCCCTCAGCTTACGGCCGACGAAGGAGTGCTCGGCCTACTGGGGGGGTTGCCCCCAGCTCTTTGACCGATCCGTTCGTTCGGTTGCGAGGGGAGTTGCCCCTCAGCTTACGGCCGACGAAGGAGATCCGCTCGGTGGCGAGGGGAGTTGCCCCTCGGCTTACGGCCGACGAAGGAGATTCGTTCGGTGGCGAGGGGAGTTGCCCCTCGACTTATGGCCGACGAAGGAGATTCGTTCGGTGGCGAGGGGAGTTGCCCCTCGGCTTCCGACGAAGGAGATTCGTTCGGTGGCGAGGGGAGTTGCCCCTCGGCTTACGGCCGACGAAGGAGATTCGTTCGGTGGCGAGGGGAGTTGCCCCTCGGCTTACGGCCGACGAAGGAGTGCTCGGCCTACTGGGGGGTTGCCCCCAGCTCTTTGACCGATCCGTTCGTTCGGTTGCGAGGGGAGTTGCCCCTCGGCTTACGGCCGACGAAGGAGATCCGCTCGGTGGGGAGGGGAGTTGCCCATCGGCTTACGGCCGACGAAGGAGATCCGCTCGGTGGCGAGGTGAGTTGCCCCTCGGCTTACGGTTGGCAAAGGAGATCCGCCTGGTGGAGAGGGGAGTTGCCCCTCGGCTTACGGCCGACGAAGGAGATCCGCTCGGTGGCGAGGTGAGTTGCCCCTCGGCTTACGGCCGGCAAAGGAGATCCGCCCGGTGGCGAGGGGAGTCGCCCCTCGGCTTACGGCCGATGAAGGAGATCCGCTCGGTGGCGAGGTGAGTTGCCCCTCGGCTTACGGCCGGCGAAGGAGATCCACCCGGTGGCGAGGGGAGTTGCCCCTCGGCTTACGGCCGGCAAATGAGATCCGCCCGGTGGCGAGGGGAGTTGCCCCTCGGCTTACGGCCGGCGAAAAGGGTGAGGACCTTGTGAAACCTTTCGAAGATTCCATGGTGGCGCTCTGCCATTTCTTCGTCCAGATCGGTGGATGCAGGAGTTGTTCGGCAAGCGGGGACCCAGCAGCACGGTCGGAGGAGCGATCTGGGTGCTTGAACTCGGACGGGGGTGCTTCGGCCAGATCGGCTTGGCCAGGATGAGGACGACTTTGAGACAAGGTGGCTCGGATGCTTGGAAGGGTGGTCCGACTCGTCTGGACCGGTCGGCCTCCTCTGGGGTCGGCCTCGGTCTCGGCCTGAACTGGTCGGCCTCGATCGGAGGAGCTGCTTGGTTGCTCGAACTCAGACGGTGGTGCTTCGGCCAAACGGCTCGGCCATGGTCGGAGGAGCGGTCTGGATGCTCGACTGGTTCAACAGCTCCATCGCAGTGGGGATAACTTTGTAAGCTCGACGAGGTGGCTTGGCGTTGAAACTCAGATACTTGGCAAGGCGGTCGGACTTGTCTGGTCGGCCTCCTCCTGGGTCGGTTGAACTGGTGTGGTCGGCCTCCTCTTGGATGGGTCGGCCTCGTCTAGACACAGCTCTAGTTCTATTTCCAAATTCAGCTCCAGCTCCAGCTATAGCTTTTGTCTGGACCGCATCTCCCGCTCCGGCTCCAGCTTTGTCTGGATCCTAGCTTCTGCTCCAGCTCCGGCTCCAGCTTTTGTCTGGATCCTAGCTTCTGCTCCAGTTCCAGCTCCGGCTCCGGCTCCATCTTTTTTCTGGATCCTTGCTCCTGCTCCAGCTCCTGCTCCAGCTCCTGCTCTCGCTCCGGCTCCCGCTTTTGTCTGTTTGGCGATACGACCAAGGTAGCTCGGCAAGGGCGGCACAGTGATGGGAGCTCAGCCCATATGCTTGGCGATGGCAGCACGGTGTTGGTATGGCGGACGTCGAGACAATGGCCAGAGATGGTGGTAGGGCCATCGATGAAGGCTGAGTCGGGGCTAAGCCCGACGCCTGCGAGGGTCGTCGGTGCTGTCTCTTGTCTGAACTCGATCGAGATCTCATTCTCCTTGGCGACCTTGCCAGGCCACTCGTAGCCCCGCGTCTTCCTGGCCCGTCCCCGGATCTAGACGCACTCCTTGCGCCTCTCCCTCAAGTTGGCCGAGGCCGCAATGCCGGTCGCCGTGTGCTCCGGCGTTGTCGCGACCATGGCAGCCTTATCTACAAGCTTTTTGTGAGACATTTGTTGAAACCGGAGGATGTGGCTTTTTATCACCATCTCGCAAGAAGTTTAAGAGAGGAGAATTGTTAGGGAAGCTCTTGTAGTTGTCTGAAAGCACACAATTAATTAGCAAGGGGGAAGAGGACAGTTTGACCTTTTTGCTGGGTCGGTTGAACTGGTGTCTTCTGGGGTCGGCCTCGGCCTCGGCCGAACTGGTCAGCCTCGGCCTCGGCCTGAACTGGTCAGCCTCCTCTGGAGTCGGCCTTGGCCTCGGCCTGGACTAGTCAGCCTCGGACTCGGCCTGAACTGGTCGGCCTCGTCTGGGGTCGGCCTCGGGCCTGGACTGGTCGGCCTCGGCCTCATCCTGGACTGGTCGGCCTCCTCAGGGGTCGGCCTCGTCCTGGACTGGCCGGCCTCCTCTGGGGTCGGCCTCGGCCTGAACTGGTCGGCCTCCTCAGGGGTCGGCCTCGGCCTCGGCCTGAACTGGTCAGCCTCGGCCTCGGCCTGGACTGGTCGGCCTCCTCAGGGGTCGGCCTCGGCCTCAGCCTGCACTGGTCAGCCTTGGCCTCGGCCTGGACTGGTCGGCCTCCTCTGAGGTCGGCCTCGGCCTGAACTGGTCGGCCTCCTCAGGGGTCGGCCTCGGCCTCGGCCTGAACTGGTCAGCCTCGGCCTCGGCCTGGACTGGTCGGCCTCCTCAGGGGTCGGCCTCGGCCTCAGCCTACACTGGTCAGCCTCGGCCTCGGCCTGGACTGGTCGGCCTCCTCTGAGGTCGGCCTCGGCCTCGGCCTGAACTGGTCAGCCTCGGCCTCGGCCTGAACTGGTCGGCCTCGTCTGGGGTCGGCCTCGGCCTGGACTGGTCGGCCTCCTCTGGGGTCGGCCTCGGCCTGGACTGGTCGACCTCGGCCTCGTCCTGGACTGGTCGGCCTCCTCAGGGGTCGGCCTCGGCCTGGACTGGCCGGCCTCCTCTGGGGTCGGCCTCGGCCTGAACTGGTCGGCCTCCTCAGGGGTAGGCCTCGGCCTCAGCCTGAACTGGTCAGCCTCGGCCTCGGCCTGGACTGGTCGGCCTCCTCAGGGGTCGGCCTCGGCCTCAGCCTGCACTGGTCAGCCTCGGCCTCGGCCTGGACTGGTCGGCCTCCTCTTGGCGATGAGATGGTCACGAACATTAGGATGCATGTTGAGGTGCAGATGTCGGAGCGACGTTCGGCTTCTTTGAGGAGAGGCGGGCTCAGATTCGGCTCTCCCCTTTCATGGAGATGGAGGAAAAACGGACGAAGGGATCAAGGTCGGAAGAGGAGCAATGTTCGACGTATCGCTCGGGATCAGACCCGGTGGCGATGACGAGAATCAACTCGAGCTGCTCACTTTTGGGAGGAAAAGGGAAACGATCTGGTGCGAATTCTCCAGCCCAACGCTAGCCTTCTGCTCCGCCCACAGCATCAATCTTGGATCGTGGTAGGGGGAATCCCATCTAGTCTTTACGGGGAGACGGGTTTTAGATCATGGAATGAGTCGCTACCGATGCGGTTGACGTCGTAGGTGTCGACTCGGTTCCCATAGACGGCGCCAAATGTTTCTGCTATTTTTCGCAGAACACATTAATAGTATGGAGGGTGCGTGGTCAACACGGTCAAAGAGGGGACGCGCTGGACCCCCGAGTTGTCGTGGCTGTCGCTCGAGATGGAGATGACCGGTGGGGTCGACCGACGGCGCGTTCGCTCGAGCGGAAAGGCGCGGCTCCGTTCTTTGGCGGGCCGAGGGGTAGCCTCGGCGAGATGACGGCCTCCGGGATCGGTTGAAGGCAGAGTCGCTCGCAGCGGGGCACGCGGATCCTCGCGTCGGCTCGGCGAGGGGCAGCCTCGGCAGAGCGACGTCCTCGTGACGGAGGAGACGAACGAGGTCGGGGACAAGGGCGCTCGGCTCCGGCTGGAAGGATGTCGAGGGGTAGCCTCGGCGTCGCTGGAACTCCTGGACCTGAATAGACGAGAGAGCTCGTCAGGGGGGTCGGACCTTGGTTCCGACCGAAGCCCCTCCGATGCCAAAGTCAGATCTGGCCTGATAAGTGCTCGGTGGGATCGAGTATGGCTCGTGGAGAGACCGATACTCGAGTCTTCGGGCCGAGCTTTGGAGGAGAAATATTCAAGGTGGAAGAAGGTGTAAGATGGGAGTCTGAGGTACCTACGTTGTAGGTGGTGAATATCCGGCCCCCTCAAATGACGCCCGCCCCCTCCTTATATAGACGAACCATGCTCATCATGTGCCATGACGTGACATCATGGCCGCCATTCATGGGGTCGTGCAAATGGGGAAGGGTTGACCCCCTCTAATTGCGCCCACTTGATGACGCCATGAAGGTGGAGTCATGGCCATAAGTGATTGCCATAATTGGCGGGCCATGAAGGCTGGAGTAATGGGCATTGTGGTTGCCATAATTGGCGGGCCATAATGGCGGGGGAATGATGGCCATTAAGCCTGGCCATGAAGTCGGTTGTCGTATTTGGCGAGCCATGAAGGTGGCTGCCATAATTGGCGGATCATGATGGCACGGGGCGGTTGCCATATTTGGCGAAGGCTTCCTCGATTTGGGCCCCGACGATTTGGGCCCCGATTTCCTCCGCTACAGAAGCGGGCAATCTCTTGGGCCTTCGTCGTGGGTGGATAAACGCGACCCGCCCGTAAGATCCTTGGGCCGGAGCCCGAGGCCGTAATTTGGCTGGTTGACTGGTCGTGGTTGACTTGGCTCCTCCGGACCCGGTCAAAGTAGTCGTATCAAGAACAAAGCCATGAAAGTGTCCATCTTGGTATAATTTGGCATGCTACATAATAAAGTTACTAACTTTAAGTAGCTCTTAGCTAAAACTACAAATTCATCATACTACAATGAATTAATAGATATGGCAATTATCACAACAACCTCAATTTAGTATTTATTGCACAACGGTGGGTTCCTATACTCTGTAAAGCTTCCAACTTGAAAGTTGTCAAAGACCCTCTTGCTAACTTTTGTTTGTTCATTTAAACGTGGGAATTTAAGGGAGCTAGCAAGTGACTTTTTGTGTAGTATTCCTAGCTTGAGTTTCTAGTGCTTAGGATGTTATGGAAATGTTTATAAAAATTTCGGTAGAGTTTCTCTGGTATTTATCAAAGTTTCCAAATACAACATAAATAGTATTTAAAAGAGAACACTGTATAGGTATAATATCCCAACTACACAAATAATACCAACAAGACCAACAACACCACTATAAACATCAACACAACCTCATTCTTAAGAGACATTAATAATATCACCAATACCAACACCAATATCATTAATATCACTACCAACAACAACAACAAGAATATCAATATTTGCCAACCACACTTTCCAACATACCATCATTCAAGCACCAAACACATCCATGGCAACATTCATTCTTAAAAGTTAACCATCACATACATACAACCACAAATAAACCAAAAATGCTAAATGATGCCATGATGCATATGATGCACAAGTAATGCGATGCAATGCAATGCAAGGGGATCCCATGAATGAGCCTGTGTACACGTGCAAGAGCTTCTACTCCGTTATCAACGTGGAGTCACCTAATGGATCAAGAGGTGGCTAACGGCGTATTCACCCACCTCCTACCGCGGCACTTTGTCCATGCCTGTACACTCCACCTCGTGTCCTAATCACATCATATCACATCATTCCACATTCCACGTGTATCCAACATCACACCGCCAATTCCCATCTCATTTCATCGTGTACATGTTTCACTTTTTATTCAAATCAAAGTGAATAAGTAACTCTCAACAACCCAAAATGAAAGTGATTTCTGATAATCAATATAATAGGATGGGAACAATTTCATTTAGGCAATATAACCAAAAGAGAGCAATTTCATCTAATTAAAGCAACAAACTTCCAATTGCATCATGAGTCTAAATCATGGCAATTGCACAACTCATTTCATTGTAACTTAATACACATTTTCTTTCTTATACAAATGAAATTGAATAACTAGGCTTTCAACATTCCAAATGAGAACAATTCAACATAATTAATGAAATAAGGCCATCAAGACAACATGAATCAATTTCATGGCATGAAATCACTCCACACAACATATGAAACCATATACCATTGCACATCTCAATTCAATGTCACAAATTCATACTCTCTATACAAAGAGACTTGAATAATGAAGCTTCCAACATTTCAAATGAGAGCTTCCAACTAATTGAGAGTTAGAATTTACTAATGAGGCTTCCAACATTCAAAATTAACATAACTTCCAACATCCCAATATTTCATATGAACTTCCAACTTCCAACATTTCAAGTGAAAGCAATTATTACATAATGAGAGAAATTTCTCATGAAACACAAGATTAAATTAACAAAGCTTCAATTACATCATGAATCATTATCATAGCATCAATTTAACTCAACATCTCATATAACTTCAACACAACATGAATATTGGTTACTAAAGCTTCCAACAATTCCAAATGAGGGTAATTTCACAAAATTGGTGAATCAAGACAATCAAGAGCAATATGAATTATCAACATAGCATCATAACATTCATTGCATCATATAAATTCTATTTTGAATGCACTATGTCAATGGGGACTCCACAAACCCTAAAATGCAAATTTCTACATCCAAATGCAATGAATTGAAACATGATAGGGGCTTGGACTCCAACCTCATTAGAGAAGCAAAACCCCCTATCAATTGGAGAGAGCCCATCATCTTCAAGCTTCAAGCCCTAATCCTCTTCCAATTTGATGAAACCCCCCTAGCTTCATGAAATTCATCATGAACCCATCATTCATCCCCAAAATCCCAATTCTCCTCTTCAAATCCAAACCCTAATCAAAGCCCTCTTCCAATTTCCCCCTCTCTTCAACTAGGGCAACCCAGGAAGCTCACGTCCTGGGGACGAATCTGGCCATGGCAGCAAGGGAAGCTCGGCCACCTTAGGGATTCGGCCATGGGAGAAATCGGTAGGATGAGGGTTTGGGGAAGAGGTAAAGGGGAATATCTTCTCAATTTCTCTCCCCCCTTTTCTTCTTTCTTCCACCTAGAAATATTGGCCTAGGGATTTTGAATAGGGAAGGGGATTTTTTGACATCAAGGGAGGGGGGCTTCGACCTGTTATGGGGGGGAGAAGGGAATTAAGTAAATGGAAGAGAAATAAAGAATTAGGGGGAGGGATTTTGGGTATTTACAAGTTCGTCATTTTAATAAAAATCCATCTCCTCTCTTCTCACTTTCTAATATTTCTAGCCCAACTCCCAAGCCCAACAATACATTATATTAATAATAGTAATAATCAACATCAACAATAACACTAATAATAACACCAACAAGAATAACAATGATAATACTAAGATTAACAAGAATAATAACCACCACTACATCATTCATTAATAATAATTTCACTTAAACAATCCCTTTAGAATGCCTTCACTAAGCACACCAATAAACAATAATAACATCCAATACAACCATATAACCATTCACGTAGGAAATTACTACGCACACAACAAAATTACGATTCACACACACATTACTATATTCGTCCTATGTATAGGACACTAGGGCCATTACACCAACGATCGGCTCCCTGACATCCAAACACCGCCAGCTCAGCGAAGGCAACCGACTCCAGCAGCCTATAAATACCCCCTTACCTACCAGCGAAAAGGAGGTTGGCTAAATGAATTGGTAACAAACTCCTAACACATCGAATATCCTCTACATTCATATCTCCACAATAGTCCGACACGTAAGAGCCGATCTGCCTTTTAGATCGCTCTTCGTGTCCGACATCTCTTCTTCAGTCATATTCTGACTTCAGCATTGGAGGGGCTGCAGGCTGAAAGCCGGCCCGGCCTTTCTGACAGGTTGTTCCTCTTGTAGGAAGTCCCCCCTAGCGGCCACCGGACGGGCAAACTATGCCATTCTTCACCAACGATTTGAGCTCCATTCAATCCAACCGCAAGCGACCAACTCCTGCTGATGGGCAACCTCGAGATCCTCTTCCTCGAACCGCCCTCAGATTGAAGGTAGCCTCGCCATCACCCCCACACACTTGTAACCATCGTGCCCTTGGTTCCCCACTCATTACAAATTCATTGTAGCGGATTCTACCCTGCAACAGTTGGCACCGTCTGTGGGAACTTAGGGTCACACTCATGTCAAATCCCACACAGATCAACCCCAGCCCTGACAGGGGCAACAGTCCATGGAGGAGGAGCCACGTCCCCTTGGATATGATCCCCTAACAAACGTCCCCCCCTGAGGGGACGGTGGAAGATATTCACGCCTTGGCACATGCTGTTCACCAAGGCTTTGAGGCCTTCACAAAGATGATAAATGATTGGGGTACGGGTGGGGCTGGGACATCCAATGTCCCCCCTACACTCCTGAATGGGAAGCGCAACCTTCACTATCAGATCGAAGCTGAAGCAGCCGCCCGGCGGAGGGGGCTCAACGAAGAGATAGCAGTCCAGCAAAGACTCCTTGATGCAGAGATGGAGGCCGCTCGTCAGAGACGACTCGAGGAAGAAGCAGATGTCCTGCCAAGTCAGCTTGATGATGAAGCGGAGGCCACCGTCAAGAAGATTCAGGTCGATGAAGAAATCGCGCGTCGACAACTACGATTCATCATCGCCACATGAGAGAGGCTCCGTGAGGAGAGACGTAGAGTCCCGGAGTCATCACCTTCGAATCGATGGCACACCCAAAGCCCGTCGCTAGTGGATATCTCACCGCTCCGAGGGAGCACCCACTGGATGGCCCACCCATCTCCCAGGCGTGAGGATCGTCGACGACGAGGCCGCGGTCAAAGCAGGATGCCCTTGAGGCAGAGAAGAGATGTCGTTGAGAACCGAGGTGGTTAATCGAGCGATTCCAGAGATAAGCAAGGCGGTCGAGGTGGTCATAATAATCTTCGAATATCGCCAGAATCGTCGCAAGGATCGCTTGTACGACCCCCCTACCCTGAAGCGGCTAACCCTCTGGCCAGACAGGTGACCATGGCCCCGGTCCCTTATAGATTCAAGCTTCCTTAGGTTGAAATATATGATGGTGCGAAAGATCCCCTCGAGCATGTACAGTGGTAGGGGGGCCATGGAGATCCAAGGCATGGATGACCTGCTCCCATGTCATGGCTTCCAGATGACTCTAAAGAAGTCGGCACTGGAGTGGTACAATGGCCTACACACCCACTCCGTCGAATTCTTTAACGATCAATCACACAAGTTCTGCCAGCAGTTCAGGATAAGACGCAGAAGGAAGAAGCCAGCGGACTATCTGTTCTCGATAGTTCAGAAAGAGGGGTAACAAGCAGGAAATTCCTGCATCATTTCCAAGAAGAAAGGCTTAGCGTGGCAAGCTGCGGTGATGAGCTCGCTATGGCGGTCTTCAAGAAGGGGCTGACCACTCGGAGCCTGCATAAGTTGCTCCTCCAAGATCCGCCCGTCGACTTGGACGCACTCTTTGTCTGTGCAGAGAGGTTTATACTGAGCGAGGATGCTCTCAGAGTGAAGAGTGTGGCTGCCACAACCGGAGCATCCTGCCACAATTGGCGGCCTAAGGGTCGAGCAAGGCAAGATGACCGTCCTCGAGGGCGTGACCAGATCGGCAACAAGAGGCATGATCAATTTAGCCATCGACCTTAGGACAGCCCCGGACCAGTGCGAGGGTTTGCCACACCCAGGGAGCCCCCGTCGGTGCTGAACAAGCCCGAAGGGCGGTAGCAGGCCCAGTACACATAGCTCAACACCCCCAAGGATGAAGTTTTGGCCGCGGCAATGAGAGTGGGACTTCTCCGAGACCTGTTGCATGAGAGGAGGACGGCCCCAACCACGAGGGATCGATAGAAATACTGTCGGTATCATCGGGTTCACGGTCATGATACCGACGAGTGTTTTACGTTGAAGAGGAACATTAAGCGACTGATTCAGGAGGGCCATCTCCAGGGCTTCATCGAGGGTAGGAGACAGACGCGTGAGGAGAGAGTTCCCCAGGAACGAAGTGGCCGGACCAGTCCCAAAACACCGAGCAAAACGCCCCTCGTCAACCTAGGGAAGTCATGCGCATAGACATGATATGCAATGGGCCGTCCTTGGGGGCACGTCGATGTCGGCCAGAAAGGCGTATGCTCGAAAAGTGATGACGATAGGCGTAGGCGAAGATGCAAAGAGGAGAAGAGTAGATCGGCCCTCCATCTCATTCTCAGACGACGACCTGGAGGGGGTCGAACTGCCACATGATGACGCCATCGTCATTGAAGCCCAGATTAGAACGGCCATAGTCAGCCGTCATCTGATTGACACCAGGTTCGTGCGACATTCTTTTTATGTCGAAGATCGAGAAGATGGGGCTGAGGCAAGCCGATCTGATTCTATGCACAGGATTGATTTTTGGCTTCACCGGCCACTCGGCTCCCATCACCAGTGTCATCACCATGTCGATGTCTCTGGGGGAGGAGCCAAGGATCGTCACTCATATGACGTAGTTTGTCGTCATCGACATCACCTCGACGTACAACGGCATCATCGGGTGGCCATACATGACCGACGTCGAAGATCTCCCCTCACTCCTGCACCAGATGGTCAAGTTCCAACCTCCGCAGGAGGTCGGACAAGTTCGAAGAAGCTAGAGATTGTCTCAAAGTTGCTAAGTCGGCTCCACCAAACACAAGGTGCCTAAGCAAGCCCAGTTGGTCGAACTCATCAACCATCCAAAAGACGTCGGTGACTAACTAGAGGAGGCGGAAAGCTAGCCCGTCACCGGAACAATGAGCATTTCATCCTATGTTATCTATAGTTTTGTAAATATAACTATCATTTTCTATGCATATTCTCAAATATCGCCAATATAACTATCATTTTCTGTGCATATTCTCAAATATAGCCATCTCTATTTGGAAATTTCAGCTCTCCTAAAATAATCTCAAACTCAGGGGCAGGCTGATGAGATTCGCCCGGGGGGTTAAGAAACGAGCCACGGCTCGCACCCTTCCCTCCATCAACTCTAGGGCAAGCTTGATGGCTTCACCCTCGATAGGGTCGTCGAATGGGACAAGGAACGGGCGACGGCTCACACCCTCCCATCCCCCAACTCCGAGGCAGGCTGACGAGCTTTGCCCCCGATAGGATCGCCCGGGGGTTAAGAAACGAGTTACGACTCGCACCCTCCCCTCCATCAACTCCGGGGCAAGCTTGATGGCTTTTCCCTCGATATGGTTGCCAGGTGGGACAAGAAACGGGCGACAGCTTGCACCCTCCCCTCCCTCAACTCTGGAGCAGGCTGATGAGCTTCACCCCCGATAGGATCACCCGGGGGGTTAAGGAACGATCTACGGCTTGCACCCTCCCCTCCATCAACTTCAAGGCAAGCTTAACGGATTCGTCCTCGATAGGATCACCGGGTTGGACAAGGAATGGGCGACGGCTCACACCTTTCCCTCCCACAACTCCGGGGCAAGCTTCTGAGCTTTGCCCTCGATAGGCGTCGGGTGGGTTAAGGACCGAGCTACGGCTCGCACCTTCCATCCCTCAACTCCAGGGTAGGCTGACGAGCTTTGCCTCCGATAGGATCACTCGGGGGGGTTAAGGAATGAGCTATGGCTTGCACCTGTCCCTCCATCAACTCCAGGGCAATCTTGACAGCTTCGCCCTCGATAGGGTCACCAGGTGGGACAAGGAATGGGATCGCACCCTCCCCTCCCTCAACTCTGGGGCAATCTTACGAGCTTCGCCCCCAATAAGCTCTGGGTGGGTTAAGGACCGAGCTACGGCTTGCACCCTCCCCATCCCTCAACTCCGGGGTAGGTGATCGGCCCGGAATTAACTCCGAAACGATGTCGTTTAACTGCAAGCACACTGCATAGTGGCAAATGGGTATCGAATAAGGGGAAGCTGTACTATACTACCTTTTTACACCTAGGTTGAGGTAGACATGCAGATTTATTGGTCCATATCGATTATGGAGTGTAGTGATGGTGATGGGTGCGAAAGTCGTGTCACTCAATGTCGCAAACAAGGAACTCCACAAAGAAAGGAATAAAAGACTAGGGCATTAGGACTCACCACTAAGATCGTTGGAGGTCGACGCTAGGTTAGGAATTCTATGTTGCATTGGTTTCATTGGGGGTTGTAGCATCTAGGAAGTGAATTAATGTGTCTAGGCATCATGAATCTAACATAACGTATTCACCCCGCTCACGCGATAGATGGAAACGATATGTGCATTAAGGATATACAATAATCTCACAACTCTCATGGGTCGAATGCTCTCAACTCGTACCACTCTCGTGGGTTAGAGCTTCGAGGTATTTTTGGTGGCTCTCATTGATGCAATGGCGGTAGCCATCAATTAGTGGTATAGTTCATCGGTGGATCCCATTAAGACACGAGCCAGGCATGGTCATGAGCCTTGGTTGAATCCACTAACTCCCTAATTAAATCCATAAGATACTCCTTAAGCTAATCGATTCCACCGACCGTGGACACAATCTCAGAACGAGTTCTCCTAGGGATTTTGCTAAATCGACCAAAATACTCCCCCTTTATATACAACGCATCATAAAAGTCCTATCTTTGCATCTAAATCCTAAGATCCATGGGTTAATCCATTAGCCCAAGATGAGACTGCTCATGCATGATAGCAATAGATATAAGAACGATAGAAAACTTCATTGCATGCATCAAAGAGAGATAAACAATAAGAAATCACTAAGAATTAACGATAGAATTAATGAGAACAAAAATACTTATCTTGATACAAGAGAGGGGCCTATGGTGCAGCCTAACTCCCAAAAGATCGTCTCCAAAACTTCTTAGAACTCTCTAAAAACTCTCCAAAAGTTCCCCTCTAATGACGGCTACAATTCATATATATAGTCCTCTCAAGACCCTAGCAAATAACCCAAAAAACCCTCTGAAATTCATGACCAAGATCAATTCTGGCCGCAACTTAAGTTCTGGGCCCCAGCTGACTCAGTCGATTAGCCCCCTACTCGGTCGAGTCAGCAGTAGCGTAGAAATTCCTCCAAAAACAATGCTCTGTCTGCTCGAACCGAGTAGGGTCTGCTCGGTAGAATAGGTGATCGAGTACAGATTTCAGCACTGCAGTGTCAACTTGCAGAAATTTGCCAGATTTCATCTGACCTCCGATCGATGTGTTCTTGACGGCGTTGAACCGTCATGAAGTCTACTGTCCATAAAAATATGAGAAATACTTTGCTCTCTGGAATGATAGCAGATTTCAAAAGAGTGAGAGGCTGTCTGAAAATCTAGGCGTTCGACTTACTCGACCGAGTGGCCTTCATGCTCGGTCGAGCTACAGTGCCTTGGGGAGAAGCTTAAAGTAGTCGCTCTAGAAATCGACGACTCAGGTCGAGTAGCCACTCTACTCGGTCGAGTAGGGTGTATCCATTTCCTCTGCGAGAATTGCGTGTCAGCTCGACCGAGCAGCTGATGCTGCTCGATCGAGTCGCCTGGGAAATTGAAGTTGTTTGCGTTTTGGCTTCTCCTTTCTCTTTCTATTTCTCTTCCTCTAGTCTTCTTCTTTGGCATCTCAAGCATGTCATCATGAGTCTTCTTGGTGCTCTCATGTTGCCGATCGTCTTATTGACTCCAAATTGCTCCAATATTGCTCCAAATTCCTGAAATGGGCATAAACGCTCCGAAAGTCATATTGTTCCAAATAATAGCATAAAAGCGTATAAAATGGGGATTTGGAGCGTGAAATGTGTCATGAAAATATGCGATACAACATGCAAAATAAGAGCATATCAACAGGCTAACGAGCTTCGCCCTCAAAAGGATCGCCGGTGGGTTAAGGAACGAGCTACAGCTCGCACCCTCTCCTCCCTCAACTCCAGGGTAAGCTTGACGGCTTCGCCCTCGATAGTGTCATCGGGTGGGACAAGGAATAAGCGACGGCTTGTACCATCCCTATCCCTCAACTCCAAGGCAGGCTGATGAGCTTTGCCCTTGAAAGGATCATCGGTGAGTTAAAGAACGAGCTACGGCTCGCATACTCCCCTCCCTCAACTCCGGGGCAAGCTTGACGGCTTCGCCCTCGATAGTGTCGCCGGGTAGGACAGGGAACGAGCGACGGCTCGCACCCTCTACATCCTCAATTTCGGGGCAAACTTACGAGTTTTGCCCTCGATAGACTTCTCACACACCGGGGCAAACTTACGAGCGCCCTCGATAGGTGCCAACTCTACAACATTCCGCTTCTCCTGGGCCTTAGCCACTAACTAGCAGAAAATTGGGGGCATACACACTAAGGCAAAGAGCAGCAAACAACAACACACACGACAGATAAACAGGGCGAACCGCCTAAGGTATTTTTCATTAAAATCAAAATTAGTACATTTACATCAAAACTTTCTATAGCAGACCCAACATATGCAACAACCTCCAAGATTAAGCCGTGTCTCCTCCCTCCGGAGCACCGGCCTCCTCCTCCTCCTCATCGGATGCCACCGTCAGCTTGGAGAAGTCTATCTCCAAGAAAGGGTACAGCTTCACCAGCCGTGCTTCAACCCTCCTGAAGCCCGCTTGCATCCCTTCATCCATGCCCTCCGCCCTCATCAACCTCATCATAGGAAGGTACTCTTCCTCCTGATATCGACGGATGGCCCCAGCCTTCTCGGCCACCAGATCGATCTTCCTCAGGGCCGCCAGCTCCCCTCGGTCTCCCACAACATCGCCACCTCCTGCTTCAGTGCGACGATCTCCATCCCCTTGGCCTCCATCTCAGCGGAGTGTTCATTCAGATCGGCGACCCTCCGATTCTCCTCCACCCGAAGTAGTCACTCCTACTTCTTGGTCTCCTCCTTCTGGACTGCATAGTATCCTTGGAGCTGGTCCAGCTACTTCTCCCTACCTCGCAGACTCTTGACAACCTTCTAAATTGGGCCTCCAATGCCTGCAACTTGCCATTGGCTTCCTTCAGATTAGCCTTCTTATTCTCATGATTCGCCTTGAGCAAAGTTACGACGGCATGACGATGCAAGGACACCATCGCCATGAACGCCTGAAGGAGAAGCAGAAAAACATAAGGACCCAGAGGAAGAAGAAGATCGGTAGCACGAAGAAGGGAGGTCGGCATACATGCACACTGTGCCAGATCGACGTATCATAGAGGCGCTCTGAACCAATCTCGGCGAGGGACGTCCGATCCCTCAGTAACAGGCTATTCTCCACCAGGCGAGCTGTGACACGAGCTTCATCGAACCTGGACTCCATGTTCCCCACTGCGTAGCTCGTCTTAAAGAGCTCCTCTTTAGGGATGGCATGGATTTCGGCCTTCGTCGCCTTGAAGTAGGCGAACATCAGCTCGTAGCTCGAATGTCTTGGTGCCCCCTGCTCCCAAGGAGGACATCCGTATGGCCAGCACTCTATCGGAACCCGGCCGGCCCGTGCCGCGGGCGGACCCTGACGTGTGCCATGCTGGCGGTGAACCGCGTGGCACGGGGGGTTTAGATATTTGTAACCGCAAGCGCACGGTGTTGTAGTGTGGCTTGGGGGTCGAACACAGGGAGGCTAGGATGTGCTTGTGTCAAGGAGGACCAAAATCACCCCGTGGGCGAGCTAGCCCGAATCGGTTGATGGGTTGTCACGGAAAGTAATGCAAGGTATGAACAATAATTAAATAAACCCGGGACTTTGGTTTCCACTCCAACGAGCGACTCTCGCCGATACGGCCTACAGGTAGGATAGCGATCGGAATTAGGGTCTAATGGTGAGACGTTGCCTCCGAAAGTGGTACCGGCATCCCATGGGCCCGATATTCCGGTCGGTGCCCAGGATGATACACCGGACTTCCCGGATTCGATCAGTGGGCACTCCCGTGTCCATTAACACTGATCGATTCCGGGAGCACTAAGCTCGCAACGATAACTCCCAACGTCTCGTCCTGCCGCTCCCGCGCGCTAGGATTCGGCGTCTACGCTAAGGGCGTGAGCTATGGCTAGGGAGTCAACCGCCAAGTTTATTCCCCCTTGGCCCAACGGTCAAATGTGATCTTTTTCCCGCCGATGACAATGAAACACCCCGCGTAACCATTAGAATCCTAATCCCTATCGATTTCCTAACCCTATGGATGCATCGGGAAGAGCCCCCGAAGGGGTTTCCGCCAAAATCCCAGATTTGGGAACTACTCACAAAAATTCATTAAAAAGCAATCTAAATGAAAATGAACCGTTGGAATCATAATCAGACGATTGGAATGCGGAAGTAATAGAGTAATTAAGACAATACTAAAATTTGAGAAGGATCCGAAAACTTACAAAAGAACAGTAATTACAGCCGTCACAATAGGAGAAAACAGTAAAAACTAGCAGCTCCCCCGTTTCTGGAACCAACCCTAGGGGTTCTATTTATAGGCTCTCGTATCACCCGATCGGTTGACAAGTCAACCGATCGGGTGATCCGTTACAGATAATGAACAGAAAACGGCAAACTTTCACCCGGTCATATGAACCGGTCGGTTGAGTTCTTGGAGTGACCGGTTGGATCTTGGCGCCATCGGGTGAAGGGATCGGTTGGGTGCCCGTGTCTTCGGCTCTTCAGCATCAGCTACAGATGAACCGATCGGGTGAGAGTCACCCGATCGGTTGGAATTTGGCTCGAGAAGACAGAGAGTTGGCCCCAGTTGAACCGGCCTGTGAACCGGTCGGGTGACTTCCACTTGAGCTCCGGCTGAGACCGGGTGGTGCACGCGTGCATCACCCGATCGGTTGGAGATGACCAACCGACCGGGTGAGGGGCTGAAAGATGTATTCTTCGTCGTTTGACCCCCTGGATCACACGTGACTCCTCCCGTTGCTCCGAGGACACTTGATATAATCGTTAAACGTCCCCTACGCGGGCAATCTCCTACAAACATGGAGAAACAAAGAAAAGTGAAAGAAAACGAGAAAATACGAGAAAACGAATAAAAGACGGCGGAAAACACGGAGAAACACAAAAGAAAACATGCGTGAATATATGAAATATAAACACACGTCAAAATCCCCCAAGCTGAACTCTTCCTCGTCCTCGAGGAAGACGAGTGAGAGTAGGAGCTCGGAGGGGAAAAATAGAGAGAAAGAGAGAAAAAGAAAACTCTATATCCTAGATCGTCCGTCAGAGCCAACAAAATCAAAAACGACACACCAAGCAAGCAAACATCAAATCACATCACTAAACCTAGGAAAACGAGTCCAAATAAGTGTTGTGGGCCCACGCGGTGAAGCGCGAGTGAGTGTGGTCGTGCGCTAGCAGTCGGTGTCGCTATCTACGATGTGCAATAAAGCTCGATATACACAGACCCAGGAAACGACCCAAATATCGATTCGAATTTGAAATTGCGGCGAATATTAGTTCAAGCATGCATGAGAAGAGTATAAGAATAGAAGCGTATCATGCATCGGGGATTCCACAACTAGGGTTAAGGAAATCACGCCACTATATCCTAGATACTAGCTAAAAAGTTCCTAAGCCAAGTGTTTTCGAAAACGATGGGGTTGAGATGATGTGGAGTAGAACACTCGGTGCAAATTCTCGCCTTCCCTTTATTCTCGGTAGATAGGAAAAATATTCACACAAGAAATTTTTCTGGGTTTTGGGTATTTGTATTTTTTTTTGGATTTTTGGCTATACAAAATCTTTCTTTTCTTTTCTTTTTGGGTTTTTCTTTTCTTTTCTCTTTTGTTTGACTTTTGGGTTTTTGGCTATACACATGTGTACTCTCCCAAGTGGGAGAACGATACACGACGAGGGGATTTGCACCAAGTAAAACAAAAAAGAAGTCGAAATCTAAACACTTGGGCAAAGGAAACTATTCTCGCTAAATAGAGCACAGGCTAAATGGGTTATCCTAGTCCTTAATTATGGAATCCCGACGCATGCGAATTGAAATATACAATATAAATATATCACGCATATAGTAGAAGCAAATACCGCATATTCAAATCGAAGCATGATAATCTAGGGGGTCATTCCTGGACAGGTATATAAAGTAAAATCACAAAGTAGAAGCAAACCAAACAGCTAGGCACGACGCACGACTCACAAAAAGCTAAGTGGACCCACTATGCGTGAAATGCAAGAGGACTCGAAATCCTAGGGTCAGTGAGTGTGATTATCAATGCCATGCTAGGTGTGTGTGATTTTGTGGCGATTCATCATAGGGTCCATCTCTAGGAGAAAGAGCTAAAAAGAAGAGAAGAGAAAAAAAGAAAAAAAGAAAAAACACGAAGAAAACGACACAAAAACGAAAAAGAAGGACTCAAATGGCGCACATAGTGCGACTCCCCCAAGCTGAAGCTTGCATTGCCCTCAATGCAATATGAGTGAGTACGGGAGGTCAATGAAGATGGGGGGGAATACGCAACGACACAAAAAGAAATGAAAACGAGGAAAACACAGAGATGAGACTGAAAATAAAGAAAGATCAAAATCAAAATCAAACGACACAAAAATAGAAATAAAACCACACGACACGACACTCAAAAGGGGAAAAACAAGCACACACACACAAATGAGAAAAACAACAAAACACGACAACACACCAAAATAGACGTCCCCCAAGCTAGACATGACGGTGCTAGCGAATAAAATGTGATCGTGAAATGCAGAAATATGCAAGGGGGAGTCAAAAGCAAACACGGTGAAATCAAAATAAAATAATAAAAAAAATAAAAAGGAATTGATGCGACACGTGAATGGTCCCCCCGACAGAGACAAAGCAGGGCCCCGAAAAGACAGATGGGCACAAATACGGGGGGGCAAAGCGGGAAAGAAAAATCAAGCATGGGCACCACCCTCTGGGGGTGGTGACGGGGGCCTACACTGGAGACCAGTAGTCGTGGGGGGTGGAATGTGGAGCTCCGAGACATCGGGTGGGTCTTCACGGATGTGGCGAATGAAGCGTTGAAGAAAGGGGAGGTCTCGGTCGATGGACTCCTCGGTTATCCGACCACCCTGTCCAGCTAGGAGGATCATGGCCGTGAATCGATCGGCTTGGTCTTGAGCGGGGGTAGATGGGTTGGAGGTGGTGGGTTGAGCGGGGGGCTGTGTGCGACGAGTACGACGGGTGGGCCTAGGGTTCGAAGAGCTGGTGTTGGTGGGCTTAACATGGCGGGGAGGCATTGTGCGAGTGTCGTGTGTGTGCGAGAGTATGTAAAAATACAATGAATAAACACAAACACGACCAACGAGCAAATGGAGTATTTTAGGGCAAAATTAAAATTGAGTTAAGGAGCGAGTTTACCCAAATGGGATAAAGATCGTTGCTCGTAGACGCCCCGATGCTACTCGATAGGAGCACGCTGTGAAGCTGCGGTGATTTCTTCAGCAAGTTTCGAAATTGGGGGAAACGGGTGAAGGTTAGGGTTTTGTGTGTGTGGAATCGAGGAGAATGGAGAGAAATCGATGGAGGATGGGTAGGGAGATGGGGGGAAGACGATCGAGGTTGATTTTAGGGAAGAAAGAGGTCAGGCGCAAGAGGAGGAGGTGAAACGTCGGTTCTGGATTCGAAAATGGCGAGTGTGGAACGAACGGGCGTTCAGGGGTATTTATAGGGTTTTAAGTCGAACCGATCGGGTGACTTGTCACCCGATCAGTTGACGGTTAGGTCAAAAATTCTTGCCGAAGAAGTGCTACAGGCGAACCGGTCAGTTGACTTGTCAACCGATCGGTTGGCCGCTCCACTCATTTTCCCGAGAATTGAGGGTTGCTCACCCGGTCGCCTCAACCGATCGCGCTCAAACTCAACCGATCGGTTGATATTCCCCAAAAATTTCCCGAGAACTCTCCCCAGATCACCCGGTCTGTCACCCAGTCTCTCCGTTCTTCAACCGACCGGTTCCTTTGGGGACAGTTACGGCTTGTATCTGATACATCCCAACCGATCGGTTGAGTTATCAACCGATCGGTTGGGGCTTTGTTTCCTGCAAAAACCAACAGATTGTCTAAGTCCCTGAACGGATGTTCTCGCGGCTGATTTTATTTATAAAAATAGATAAAATAAAGTAAAAAATAACACTAAAAAGTGGGGAAAAAGTTTAGAACATGGGTTGCCTCCCATGAAGCGCACGTGTTTAACGTCGTTGGCTCGACGCCCGCAAGTGATGTTCACGGTGGTTAATACGGGTGATGCCCGAAGTTCGGCATCTCTTCTTCATTGGAGCTTACGGCCTTTGGAGTAGTCAGCGGCTGGAGAAAGATTTGCTCGACTACCCTCTCCTTGTTCTTGGGATCTGGGGGCTTCTCTTTCGTATTGGCGTTTACCGCCATCTTCTTAAGGATCTGGACCTCGTCTTTGGTGAGGTCCATGGGTTCTTTCCCCTTTTCCTCGTAGGAGGAGCCTTGTGGAACCCGGGAGGGGTCGTACGTGCTGCACTCGCTTTCCCAGCAGCATCATTGTTCTTAGGGCCGTCTCGGTCTTCTGAATCCCCCAAGTCATCGGGGGGGTTTCTTAAGAGAATCTCTCAGGAGCTCTCTTCAGCAGCTTTATCTTCTTCCACTTCCAACAAATTACACCGAGGGTCATCTGGGGGATCGGGGTACTTCATGGACAACCCCAGATCAAATTCAACCTTTTCTCCGCTGACGTTTAGCGAAAGTTTTCCGTTCTTCACATCAATCAAAATGCCAGCAGTGGCCATAGAAGGCTGTCCCAGGATGATGGGAGTGTGTGCGTCTTCAGGCATGTCCATGACTACGAAGTCCACTGGCACATGCACCCCTTTTACATTGATGGGGAGGTCATCTACAATCCCCACCAGATATTTGACCGACCGGTCAGCAAGTTGTAGGGTCATACCGGTGGGCTCCAAATCACCCATTCCTATCCTTTTATACATCGACAAGGGCATCAAGCTTACACTCGCTCCGAGATCGACGAGCGCACGATGAATCTTTACTGTCCCGATCGTGCAAGGAATTGAGAAGCTCCCCGGGTCTTTAAGTTTCGGCGGATTTGCCCTCTGGATGAGAGCGCTACACTCCACCGTCAACACTACTTTCTCCTTTCTAGACCCTCTCGTCACCAAATCCTTCAGGAATTTCGCATAGGAGGGGATTGTTTCGATTGCTTCCAGGAAGGGGATTTGCAAGCTCAGGTCCTTGACCAAGGCGAAGAACTTGCCATATTTCTCGTCGATTTTGGCTTGAGCTAACCGTTGTGGAAATGGCACAACGGGTTTGAACACTTTCGGGCTCCCTTCCTCGTTCTTCTTCTTCTCTTCTTCAGAGACTCCCTCCGGAGTCGTAGGATTTGATGACGAAGCACCGGCGTCGTTTGATTTTTCGATCGGTCGCTTGATGACCAACGGTGCTTCCGGTCTGTTAGGGGGCACTCTAGTAGGAATTTGTGTCCCGCTTCTCAGAACGATAGTGGACACATTTGCGTGCTCGTGCACAAGTGCCGACGTTTGGGTTGCTCCCCTCAGGTTCACCTCAGGTTGTGGCGGCAATTGGTTTTGTGACCTCAAAAGGTTCACCACTTGTAACCCCAGCTGGGTTACTTGGTCCGTGAGGGCCCGCTGACCCATTTCCAGCTTCTGATTGATCTTCTCCTGGTTGGTTATATATTGAGTCAAGAGAGACTCAACCGGAGAGACGGCCCTCTGTTGGCCATACTGCTGCTGCTGCTGGATTGGCTGCTGATTCCTGGGGGCGAAAAATTGTTGCTGAGGTTGCTGCTGATATTGTTACTGCTGAATCTGACTCTGTTGTGGCCTAGTCGGCTGATATGTTTGTTGCTGCGGCTGCTGAGGCGGCGAGGGCTGGAATGGTGGACGGTAACCAAAGTTAGGGTGGTTCCGGTTGTTTGGAGAGTACGCCGGGTTGGAATTGGTTCTTGGTGGATACGGCGCATTTCCCGTGGGGTTGTAAAATAGTGCGCTCGCCTGGTCCAACGGTGGTGAGACGTCACCACCGTCGAATTCCCCAAAGAATTCGGATCCTACCGCTGAAATCTACTGTGTACCGGCCCCACCGGCTCCTACCATTAGTGCGGAGATCTGGGTCGAAAGCAAGTCGAACTTGCTTGAAAGTTTGTCGAGGTCCTCAACTCTGTGTATACCCCCAGACCTGGGTGTGGCTCTCTCGTCACACCACCGCTCATTGTTGGATGCCATATTTTCCAGAATATGTCCGGCATCTTCCTGGCTCCTTGACATGAAGGAACCCCCAGCCGCGGCGTCCATAGAAGATTTTAGGTCATCCCTCAGCCCATTGTAGAACAGATTAATAATCAGCCACTTCGGAAGCTCATGGTGAGGGCATCTTCTCTGCATCTCCTTGTACCTCGTCCAAGCTTCATGCAAGGACTCGTGTCTGGCCTGGGAGAAGGAGGAGATCTCACTCCTCAACTTCATGGTCTTCTCCAGAGGAAAGAACTTCGTCAGAAAAGCATTGGAGAGCTTCTCCCAGGTATTGAAAGTGTTGGGGTCCTTCCCCCTTAGCCATTGTTTGGCTTTGTCTCGCAACGAGAAGGGGAACAGCTTCAGACGGATCGCCTCAGTCGTGACACCATTAATCCGAAAGGTGTCACATTTCTCCAAGAAGGAGTCTAGATGCTCGATCGGGCTCTCCATGGGTGCACCCGAAAACTGGTCCTGCTGGATCCTTGTCACCAAAGATGGCTTTAGCTCAAAGCTTTGGGCCGCAATAGCTGGAGAACGGATGGCGGAAGTTGACTCGATAGATGGCATCGAGTACTCCAACAGGGACTTGTGAGGCGGGGTGTTCTCCTCCATGGATTCGGGATCCTCTCTTCTTCGCTTCTCCGCGGCCAAGCGCCTAAGGGTGGCGTTAATCTCTGGATCAACGGGGATCAAGTCGTCGAGACTTCTTGAACTCCTACGCATGAAAAACAACAAACACCCGTGAAGCGACAAGTGGGAAAGAAACAGATAAGATAAGAAATAAAAAGAAGAAAATAAAAAGGAAAAAGGAGAATGCGAAAATTATCACGAGGTATGGATAAGAGCTAGACACTAGGGTTCAAGAGATCCTAAAATAACAAGCACGTTGCCTCCCCGGTAACGGTGCCATAAACTTGACGTGTGCCACGCTGGCGGTGAACCGTGTGGCACGGGGGGTTTAGATATTTGTAACCGCAAGCGCACGGTGTTGTAGTGTGGCTTGGGGGTCGAACACAGGGAGGCTAGGATGTGCTTGTGTCAAGGAGGACCAAAATCACCCCGTGGGCAAGCTAGCCCGAATCGGTTGATGGGTTGTCACGGAAAGTAATGCAAGGTATGAACAATAAGAAAATAAACCCGGGACTTTGGTTTCCACTCCAACGAGCGACTCTCGCCGATACGGCCTACGGGTAGGATAGCGATCGGAATTAGGGTCTAATGGTGAGACGTTGCCTCCGAATGTGGTACCGGCATCCCATAGGCCCGATATTCCGGTCGGTGCCCAGGATGATACACCGAACTTCCCGGATTCGATCAGTGGGCACTCCCGTGTCCATTAACACTGATCGATTCCGGGAGCACTAAGCTCGCAACGATAACTCCCAACGTCTCATCCTGCCGCTCCCGCGTGCTAGGATTCGGCGTCTACGCTAAGGGCGTGAGCTATGGCTAGGGAGTCAACCGCCAAGTTTATTCCCCCTTGGCCCAACAATCAAAGGTGGTCTTTTTCCCGTCGATGACAATGAAACAACCCGTGTAACCATTAGAATCCTAATCCCTATCGATTTCCTAACCCTATGGATGCATCGGGAAGATCCCCCGAAGGGGTTTCCGCCAAAATCCCAGATTTGGGAACTACTCACAAAAATTCATTAAAAAGCGATCTAAATGAAAATGAACCGTTGGAATCATAATCAGACGATTGGAATGCGGAAGTAATAGAGTAATTAAGACAATACTAAAATTTGAGAAGGATCCGAAAACTTACAAAAGAACAGTAATTACAGCCGTCACAATAGGAGAAAACAGTAAAAACTAGCAGCTCCCCCGTTTCTGGAACCCTAGGGGTTCTATTTATAGGCTCTCGTATCACCCGATCGGTTGACAAGTCAACCGATCGGGTGATCCGTTACAGATAATGAACAGAAAACGGCAAACTTTCACCCGGTCATATGAACCGGTCGGTTGAGTTCTTGGAGTGACCGGTTGGATCTTGGCGCCATCGGGTGAAGGGATCGGTTGGGTGCCCGTGTCTTCGGCTCTTCAGCATCAGCTACAGATGAACCGATCGGGTGAGAGTCACCCGATCGATTGGAATTTGGCTCGAGAAGACAGAGAGTTGGCCCCAGTTGAACCGGCCTGTGAACCGGTCGGGTGACTTCCACTTGAGCTTCGGCTGAGACCGGGTGGTGCACGCGTGCATCACCCGATCGGTTGGAGATGACCAACCGACCGGGTGAGGGGCTGAAAGATGTATTCTTCGTCGTTTGACCCCCTGGATCACGCGGTGACTCCTCCCGTTGCTCCGAGGACACTTGATATAATCGTTAAACGTCCCCTACGCAGGCAATCTCCTGCAAACATGGAGAAACAAAGAAAAGTGAAAGAAAACGAGAAAATACGAGAAAACGAATAAAAGACGGCGGAAAACACGGAGAAACACAAAAGAAAACGTGCGTGAATATATGAAATATAAACACACGTCAGACCCTCAGCAGCCGACCTCTGGGGCATCATCTCCCTCTCGCCAGTACCACAGTCGACAGAGACGCCCGGCGCCGCCTCGCTGGCAGCAGGGGTGGGGACGCTATCCGCAGGCATCTCCCTCGCCCACTTGGCGTGCTCGCCCTCGCACCCAATGACCACCTCCAGGGCCTCTCTTCTGCCCCGACCTGCTCATCAAGCCCTTTGACGCCAGCATTTTGCCCTTCCTCGGGGGAGAAGACTCCTTGGCCAACGACTTAGAGGTCTCCGGCTCCATAGCCCTCCTCATCAGCTCTTCCTGCGTAAGGATCATTGCCACACCTGCAAAGAGAACAGAGATCAGGGTGAGCGTATATGGAGAAGGTCGTCGAGACCGCAATACCTTCGGGCCAGAAATTATGGGTGAACTGTTCGCCCTTGATCAAGTTCGCATGCTTCCTACTCGCCTTGGGGATCTCCTCCAAAGCCTTGGTGATCTCCAGGTCTTGCCCGTCCAGGGGTGTACCCTTATTCACTGAGGGATTCAGCGTCCCTCAGTTCGACCTCAACACCGAGTCCGTGGACATCAGGATGAAGACAAACATATCCCTCCATTCTATCCTCTCTTTCGGCACCTGAAGAACGAGAGGCCGGTCCCTCCTCACAAGAACACTGTGATACACCCCCTTCTTCATCACCCCAAAGTAGTGCTGGAAGAGCGATATGCTCAAACTTATCCCACTGATGATGCAGTGGGCGACGAAGACAACCATTGATCCGATGGAGTCCGATGTTAGTTGGGAAAGAGGAAGCTCGAGGAACTTCAGCAAATGTAGAAGGTGGGGGTTGAGGGGGAACCGTAGGACAAGTTCAAGGGTTATGCAGTAGACTCCAACCTCGTTTTCTCTCGGTGAGCAAATCCTCTCATGGGGTTCGGGGAGGCGAACTATGCAAGGAGACCGAATGTAGTGGAAGCGGATCTCAGAGAGATTGATGGTGTTTGTTCTACACTGGATGGCCATGTTCTCTGACGGAATCATATCCCTAACTCAGCCAGAGCTCGATCTGACCCCTCGCTCTCTCCTCCCAAAATCTCCAGAACTCACCTCAGAAGATGGATTGACAGAGGAAGAAGCAGAAGCCATTGATAGATCGAGGAATTACCTAGAAAGGGAGAAGATCACCAGAGCTCCGACGAAGAGATGACTGACGGCAAGAACTCTCGAGAGCAAAGAAGAGAAGAATGGAAGTCTTTTCGAATTCGAATGCCAAAGTTTTCATCCGTCCCCCCTCTCCTTGTTTTTTAACAGGCGCCGGCTGATCTCGACCGTCGAAGGTGCACCAAGTGGCAAGATTGGAAGCGAAGGTGTCGCCTCGGTTTTTCCCCAGGGCCGTATGCGGCACGTGTCAAATTCTGATTGGTGCAGATGCTTCAATACCCCCCCCCCTACCAAATCGTCATGATGCATGTGAAGATTCAGCGGTCGACTCACATTTAATGCTACAGTTGTCACCCATTTGTATGAAGTGCGTCATCCGAGCCAACCTAGGTTTCTGACGCGCCTCGAACTTACACCTAGATTCCACATAGCGGTGTCACAGTCATTAGGCTTAGTATGGCTCCTAGGTGTCAGCTCCGGGCTCTATCCGCAAGCAGACGGTGTAAAATTATAATATAAAAGATTGTCGAATCCCACCGTGACAGTGACAGTGTATTTAAGGTCTCAGATTATTTTTAGATCTCAGGGTGAGATAGCAGTCGGTTTGGAAAGATTGGTTGTGATGGTGTTGTTGACTCGATAATAAGGGAAACTAGGGTCTTATGGATCACCGCTAAGACCATCGGTGGTTGATGTTGGAATGGGATCTTTACGTTGCATTAGGTTTAGGGGATTGGTCTCTCGATTCATACCACTCTCGTGGGTTAGAATCTTGGGGTATTTCGGTGGCTCTCATTGACGCAATGACGGTAGCCGTCAATGTAGCGATATAGTTCGTCGGTGGATCCCCTCAAGGCATGAGCCGGGTATGGTCACGAGCATTGGTTGGATCCACTAATTTCCTTATTTAAATCCCAAGGATACTCCTTAAGCTCATCAATTCCACCGATCATGGGCATGATCTCAGTATGAGTTCTCCTAGAGATTCAGATGGATCGACCAAAATAATCCCCTATGTTCCCAATACAACCTAGAAATCCAGATCTACATCTCTTTCCTAAAGTCTTAGGGCTAACCCATCAACCCTAGAGGAGACTACTCACACATAGAGATTACGACGAATAAAAATACAATTTTTATCAAAGAAAACATTGTAGCAAATTAATCGAGTGAGAAATGAATATCTTACGTACCAAAGACGAGAAAGAACAATAGCTAATAGCAATCCCAAGAGATTCCGCAGATTCCAAAATGCAATGAACGATCAAACATGATTTATCTCCCAAAAATAATTCAATTATCCAAAAAAAAACTAGATCTAGATCTACAATGGTTTTTTTCTATCTCCTCTCCCCCTCAAACGTCATTCAAAAACATACCAAAAATGAGCTCCCCCGATTTCCTCTCCAAGATCCGCTCTTCACTCTCGCTGCACGCATTGTTTGGGGCCCACGAAAGAAATTTCGAAATTAGCCTGCATTGTCGTCGACCGAGTCAGTGACTCGGTCGAGCAGAAGCTTACTCGGTCGAAAAGATCCGGGCTACTCGGTCGAGCTGCCCGCTTGCTCGGTCGAGTCTATCACTGCATCGGCTCCTTCCAAAAAGTGTAGCTCTGTCTACTCGGCCCAAGTAGGCCTTGCTCGGTGGAGTCGCCAGCTGACTCGGTTGAGCAAGTCCTACTCGGTCGAGCATGATGTTGATGGGTAGAGCTTCGAAATAGAAGTTGTTCGACCGAGTCACCACACTGCTCGGTCAAGCAGGGTGCGTATCAGCTGTGCCTCGTGTATCAGCTCGACCAAGCAGCCTACGATGCTCGGTCGAGTCGCCTGGGAAAAATCCAGAAAAGCTCCTTTCTCTTACCAGGTCCTCCTCCACTCCTCCCATAATCTTCCAAAACTCGACAAACTCTTGTAGAGCTTCGCCAACGGGCTCACGGGCATACTAGATGTGTCCACAATAAAAGTGGTCCTGAATCGCTCCAAAATCCCTGAAAATCCACAAAACTCTACGAAACTCGAATATGGCGTTAGAATTGCAGTATCGTAGGAAAATGCAGGATATGGATGCGAATATGACATGAAATGCAATGGAATGATGCCATGAAAAGATAAAAAAATATGGACACATCAAAATCCCCCAAGCTTACCTCTTACTCGTCCTCGAGGAAGACGAATACTAGGTATGTCGGGCGATAAACAAAAGGAACAAAAGAGAATAGAGATGGAAGGGGGGTGCTAAAGTGTTCAATCAGATCTCAAGCCTCAGCAGTATATCACAATGCTTCGAATGGTAAACACATATGCTAATGGTATTTTCAAGTCTTACTAATCATATGGCTAGCATGCAATAAAGACAAAAAACAGGGATCTTCTAAAATCATGCCATCAACTCATATCAATCTCATGCAATCTATAGAGTCTAGTATAAAAAGAGTTAGCAATACACTTTTCAATCAATAGATACAAGTAGAGCATAGAGAAATCACACCAACATGCAATAAAGAATGGAAATGAATCATGCTATTCAAATATTCATTTCGAATCATGAAAAATCTCCAAAACTAAAATATTTTGTAAAGTTCAAGCATTATTGAATCTCCCCGGTGTGCACCGTCTCCACTCTAATGTTATACTCACTCATATAATCAATTAGTTCCCCCCAAGCTTAGCTTGAGGCATCGCATCTAGGAATAGGATGTGAATATTTTTGTCTTTTCCCGAGTATTTTGCCTCGTCTCAAATGATGTGAGAACTACTCCCAAGCGCAGGAGATCGTGCAAGTAATATCCTGGTGAGTCTAGGTATCGAATCCGCGGGACAACTGACCTGCAAAACTATGATCGTCAATCTGAAAAGAGTAATAATACGATGTTAGCCAACCACCTATCGAACATGAAGATATAGGATCAAGAGTATCAAATAGCAAAAGAAAAGGATATTTACGGTAACTTGGAGAGGGATACAAGTATGGGGAGCATGTGTCGAGTTTGATTTCGTTAGGGTGTGTGCAATCAATGAATATCAATACCTTTTCTATAACTCAACGTTTCGTCCGGTCAGGGCACGAGAACGTCGGAAAGTATGGCGATCAAGCGTATGAAAACGTGCCAAAGAATTATACAATTAAAATAGGGCGAAAAGATATGGGCATCAATAATTACGACACCCTAACTACGTCAACACCAACACATGTGAAGTGGATGTGCTACGGTTGTGATTTCATTAGGAGTTAATAATCGCTGAAATATCATGTCTTTCATATAACTCAACGCTTCGTCTGGTCAGGGCACGAAGACGTCGGAAGATGAAACGATGAAAACTAGTCAAAGTGGCCGTATACGCATCACTAGCAACATTGATTTATTTAAACGATAAAAGCAATAATAAGTTCAGATTAGTGAACATAAATAGGCTAGCCTTGTCAGGGCCTAGCCATACGGCATGTAAATAATATCGATAATGAGCAAATACCCAACAAATACGTTGTAGAAATCAACATTACTAACAATTTGGACGTGATAATAGGGCTAAAGACATGAAATTCATCAAATAATTACTCCTAATTACATCACAACCATAGCACAAGGAGATTAGCCACGCATGGTGCAAAAACAATCAAGTTTCATAGCCAAATACATCGTTTTAATAGCCAAAATGCAAAGAAATACACCAAATACGGGGTATAAGTTCAAGAATTTATCACCAAATCTCCTCTTTAAAGCCCAAAACTCCTTTAGGATAGGAAGAATAGCCTCTGGAATATTTCAGAATTTTCCCCTGGAGAAATACGCACAGTAGCCGCTCCAAAAGTCCCAAAATATGCCAGAATACGCCCCAAAACCCTAGAAATACGCTTATATAATAGCATTACGGGTTTTGGGGGTATAACGGGTCGAAACCCGCTTTTAATTCACGCCCAAACCCATACCCACTGATGCTAGGACATCTGGTCCGTTGATCGAAAGCGGGATCGTCGCTCGTGTCGACGCGTGTCCCTCTACACGGATCCGCGCCCGTTACCTCGTTCGACTCCGAGTTACGCTCGGCGATAACGCCAGCCATTGGATCGCGAAGGGTGCCTCCAGGATTGCTCCACGTGACCGGTCGATAGGCCTCCGTTGCGCAACGTCGATGTCGAGCGGGCTTCGTTCTCCGCCGTTGGATCAGAATCCAAGGGCTATCTGATCGTAAGCGAATTCGAATTCGAATTCGAATCAGCCCGGATCTGGGCCGTCCGATCTTAATCGCTCGGTCCGCTTTTCGCCGCGTCGACATTTGTCTGCAGCCGCTAGATTCGAGCGGGAACGGTCTGATGGCCGCCACGTGTGCGCCAAGATTCGTGCGGCCGAATTTTCTTTTTATTTCTTCATTTTAAATTGTATTCTACATTCAAAAATTCATAGTAATTAGCACAGATCTCAGAAAAATATAAATAAATAGTCGTTGGAATCATGAGATCGAGACGGTGCTATGAAAAATATAAAAATGCAGATATACTCAATAAAATTCATGTTTTGTGCACAAATAAAGTAATTTCTCTAATAAATGATGATGAGAAAAATACGAATGTATTAGAGATAAATTAAGCATCATATGGGCACAAAATAGGAGTAATAAGGGGGTTAAATATGCAATATTCACTCCGAATCACACCCCCCAACTAGCGTTTTGCTAGTCCCTAGCAAAAAGAGCGATAAATACGGATGATCAATAAAAATTAATTCTATCAACCGCTTATGGCGTGGCTCAACAATGCGCTTTCCAACATGATCTTGACTATCAATATACACATCCATGACCAAGATCATTCACATGATGTTTTCTCTAATTTATTATGAATAAATAACATACAAGCATCGTTTTGCGCAAGCGAAAGTATAACACGTCGTTTTTCTCTAGTTTTCTTGTTTCCAAGGAATTGGCCTATCAAAAAAATCATTCAAGATATGGGTAATGAATTTGCTTAATATATATTCACCATTCCTTTTCTTTTATTTGTTCCGCGTAACGCGCATCAAGCAACATTCGCAGAAAAATGTATAACTTGGATCGCTCCATCAAATGAGTGAGTTTCCGGTCAATGGCTCCCAAATCAGACGATAATAGGGCATTAGGCCAAAAAGGACCCCTCGGACTGTACTACTCGAGCCAACCAAGTTATTTATTAGTGACATACTTCATTCATTCATTTCATTCATTTTTCCTTCATTTTTTTCTTTTCTCTTCTTCATCGTTTTCTCTTTTTTCTTTGTAAGCAACTCAACACCCATTCTTTGAAATAAACATCAATAACCAAGAACAAATTCCTCTTCAACTTGAAGACTTTTCAAAAAAATCACGTATACTCAAGCTTTTTCATCACATTAGCATGCATGAAATAAATTCAAACTATTTCGAGATATTAATCAGGGCAATTGAAAATTTTTCATGAATAGCATATTAACGGTAATTCATGGAGGAAAAAATTAATTCAAGCCATAAAAAAATTTTAGAACTCCGTTAATGCATAATCATCCGCATTAGAGGTATATGAAGGAGTTTAAAAATGTGAGATTGGTGGTTCATTCTTTCCGTATGTCATGCTTTTGAAAAAAATCCTAAGGTCGCATACACACCCCCCAACTAAAGATGGACATTGTCCTCAATGTCGAAGAGGGTATGAGTTTATTCAAGCAAGCATCCTAGAAAGCAAATAAAATTCTACGCTACTGGAAAGAACACACCGTGTTCAAATGGCGGATCACGAATCTTTAATGGTGGAGGAAGTTGTTCAATTTGATCCTTGCGCTCCTCAGCGAGTGATCTTCCTCCTTTAGCTAAATTGGACTCCAGCAACACAACTCCAAGCATCTCTATAAGATGTTTACCAATGTCCTGCAAGAGATGAGTTATGTCAGTCCAAATTATTTTAAAATTCTTCGCCATAAACATATTCCAAATATAGTCATCAAAATAGGTGAAGTAAAATAGAGCATGGTGATGACAACTCCCTGAAAAATGTGCACTACGCTCGGTATGATGCTCGGTCAATGTGGAGAGGGGTAAATGATTTTGGGAAAAAAACTGGGGAAGGGAATGGTTCGGGCTCCATTGCGATATTCTTTAAACCAATGTCCCTAGTCGTCTCCTCCTCCTGTTCATCCAAAATTGCTCGCTCATCCTCTACTTTGCACACACTTCCTGCCATGTCAATGTTTTCATTCGTGACTTCATCGTGACATGGCTCGCTCGATATACCTGCAATAGAAGATGAAGTCAAATTAGATTTTGGAAATTGAATTTCAAACGATTTATATTCTTCTAAGCAAGTGGAAATCAGCGTAAGATTTTCAATATATTGCTGAATCTGCCGACTCCGAGTGAGGAATTTCTCTTGGAATTGGTGGGATGTGGCCTCCTGTGTCTGAATAAGCAGTTGAACTTCCTCTTTCAAGTGTTGCAAAGGTACGTCTACGCTTTCCTCTCCTTGATCAAGGCTCGAAGGCTCCGTTGAATCGCACTCTGAAGTCTCTTTCATGATTTCTTCGTTCTCTTGTAACGACTCCATGTACTTCCACGCCTCTGTTGGCGTCATGTCTCCCAAGAATTCCTGCAGCTGTGGTCGTAGTCCACCTAGGAAGGACTCCATAAGCTCTTTCTTCGTGTACCCATGCTGCGGATAGCTCGATATTATGTCTGTGAACCTCCTCCAGGCCTGAAAGAAAGTTTCACAATCAGTCTGATTAAAACTAACAATCTTGAGCTTCTCCATCCTATGTTTGTGTGCCTTATCATATTCTGCATCATACAAATTGTTCGTGCAATAGAATTTCATGTATTCCATATACTCCTTTCTTAAAAAGAAAACAAAAAAGAAAAAAAAGTAAAATAAAAAATCCTAGACTATAAGATGGAAGGATCTCACCGAATATTCCTCCAAACGAACTGAAATCGTAGATTGCAAGTACTGTTGTCCCCGGCAACGGTGCCAAAAACTTGCCTCATCTCAAATGATGTGAGAACTACTCCCAAGCGCAGGAGATCGTGCAAGTAATATCCTGGTGAGTCCAGGTATCGAATCCGCGGGACAACTGACCTGCAAAACTACGATCGTCAATCTGAAAAGAGTAATAATACGATGTTAGCCAACCACCTATCGAACACGAAGATATAGGATCAAGAGTATCAAATAGCAAAAGAAAACGATATTTACGGTAACTTGGAGAGGGACACAAGTATGAGGAGCATGTGTCGAGTTTGATTTCGTTAGGGTGTGTGCAATAAATGAATATCAATACCTTTTCTATAACTCAACGTTTCGTCTGGTCAGGGCACGAGAACGTCGGAAAGTATGGCGATCAAGCGTATGAAAACGTGCCAAAGAATTATACAATTAAAATAGGGCGAAAAGATATAGGCATCAATAATTACGACACCCTAACTACGTCAACACCAACACATGTGAAGTGGATGTGCTACGGTTGTGATTTCATTAGGAGTTAATAATCGCTGAAATATCATGTCTTTCATATAACTCAACGCTTCGTCCGGTCAGGGCACGAAGACGTCGGAAGATGAAACGATGAAAACTAGTCAAAGTGGCCGTATACGCATCACTAGCAACATTGATTTCTTTAAACGATAAAAGCAATAATAAGTTCAGATTAGTGAACATAAATAGGCTAGCCTTGTTAGGGCCTAGCCATACGGGATGTAAATAATATCGACAATGAGCAAATACCCAACAAATACGTTGTAGAAATCAACATTACTAGCAATTTGGACGTGATAATAGGGCTAAAGACATGAAATTCATCAATTAATTACTCCTAATTACATCACAACCATAGCACAAGGAGATTAGCCACGCATGGTGCAAAAACAATCAAGTTTCATAGCCAAATACATCGTTTTAATAGCCAAAATACAAAGAAATACACCAAATACGGGGTATAAGTTCAAGAATTTATCACCAAATCTCTTCTTTAAAGCCCAAAACTCCTTTAGGATAGGAAGAATAGCCTCTGGAATATTTCAGAATTTTCCCCTGGAGAAATACGCACAGTAGCCGCTCCAAAAGTCCCAAAATACGCCAGAATACGCCCCAAAACCCTAGAAATACGCTTATATAATAGCATTGCGGGTTTTGGGGGTATAACGGGTCGAAACCCTCTTTTAATTCACGCCCAAACCCATACCCGCTTATGCTAGGACATCTGGTCCGTTGATCGAAAGCGGGATCGTCGCTCGTGTCGTCGCGTGTCCCTCTACACGGATCCGCGCCCGTTACCTCGTTCGACTCCGAGTTACGCTCGGCGATAACGCCAGCCGTTGGATCGCGAAGGGCGCCTCCAGGATTGCTCCACGTGGCCGGTCGATAGGACTCCGCTGCGCAACGTCGATGTCGAGCGGGCTTCGTTCTCCGCCGTTGGATCAGAATCCAACGGCTATCTGATCGTAAGCGAATTCGAATTCGAATTCGAATCAGCCCGGATCTGGGCCGTCCGATCTTAATCGCTCGGTCCGCTTTTCGCCGCGTCGACATTTGTCTGCAGCCGCTAGATTCGAGAGGGAACGGTCTGATGGCCGCCACGTGTGCGCCAAGATTCGTGCGGCCGAATTTTCTTTTTATTTCTTCATTTTAAATTGTATTCTGCATTCAAAAATTCATAGTAATTAGCACAGATCTCAGAAAAATAGAAATAAATAGTCGTTGGAATCGTGAGATCGAGACGGTGCTATGAAAAATATAAAAATGCAGATATACTCAATAAAATTCACGTTTTGTGCACAAATAAAGTAATTTCTCTAATAAATGATGATGAGAAAAATACGAATGTATTAGAGATAAATTAAGCATCATATGGGCACAAAATAGGACTAATAAGGGGGTTAAATATGCAATATTCACTCCGAATCATATTTGTAATAGCTTCTAATAAAGGGATAGAAATAATTTACTTTCCCTCTTTTTTTTTCTTTGTTTTCTTCTTCTATTTTCACTTTTTTTTCTTTTTTTCATTTCATTTTATTTAGAAGCTATCTTTTTCTTTTGGGATTTTTTGGGAAGTAAATGCGGTAAAGGTAGCTGTAGGGGTGAAACCAAATGATATGTAGAGAATCATAAAGATATATGGAGAAGGAAAATAATAAATCACTCGGTTCACTCATCAGAGGTGCACAACGATTCAATAGGATAATACTCTAACTAAACTCATAACCAGCATGGATATTTTCATTCATCTTAATGAATACTGAAAAGCATACAGTAATAAGCACAATAATATCAAGCATACAAACAGAAGTGAATGAGATAGCAAATAGGTGCTCCAAATATTCAATGATGCGTGAACCTAGGTGCATTACCCAACAAATCGCATACTAGATACTATATCATGCATTTAATTTCAATTTATATCAGGCATTAAATTAGATAGATCAACAAGAGAAATGCAAGCATATAAATAGTAAAATTGAAACTATCCTAAATAGCATGTCATCAAATATAAGCACCGTGTCATCATACAGAACAACTTTAGCAAAAAGAAAAAGGGCAGAGGAGACAAGAGAATGAGAGCAGGCATGCATGCATGGCGAAAAGTGAAAAATGTGATGCTGAATGAGAAAAAAGATAAAAAGGTGGAAAACAGGTGGAAAAGTATAGTAAAAAAGGTGAATAATGAAGGAAAATAAAAAAGAAAATGAAAAATAAAGCGATAGCACTCATCCCCCAAGCTAAATGCAGCAGTGTCCTCACTGCTGAGAAAACGCTAGTGTGTGGGAGATGATGCTAGAAAGGGTGGGAGGGTAAGGGGATACAAAAGAAATAGAAAATAAAACTGTGCAGAAGAAATAAAACGTAATATGATGCAATGATAAAAATATGATGCATATGCATGAAATGATGCATGGCGGGTCCTCCCCCAAGCTGTGTAAGACCAGGCCCCGAAAAGACAGATGGGCACAACATAATCTGAGGGAAGCAAAAAGTGTGTCGGGACAGCATCAAGCAGGGGCACCACCCTCTGGAGGTGGTGATGGGTCCCCCTGCTGTGGACCAAGGACTGTAGAATGTGGCTGTGGCTCGACTTCTGGGTTGGATCACCAGTGCCTGATCAGGTTTCGGAGACGTGGGAGGTCCTGCTCAACGGACTGTTGAGTAATGCCGCCCCCCTGACCTATGAGTAGAAGCATGGCGACAAACTGGTCACCCTGGTCAGTGTCTTGAAAGGTAACATCATATTTTGCGTCGTTGAGATAGATACGCTCGGGAGGGGTTTGAGTGTTGGTTGTCAGGGGTGCAGGGGTGGATGATTTGCCAACAATATGGTTTGTGAGGGTGGGCGAGTGTGACGAGTGCTTCGAGTTGGCCTAGGGTTGGGTGCACCGGGTGTCGGTGTTTGCGGGTCTAGCATGGCGTGGTGGCATCTTGCAAGCAGTATAAAAACGTGGGACGGTATGTAAAGTATATAGGGAAAAGAGTGTACCGACAAGAATAATGCAGTGATGTGATCGGTCACGTGACTGCAGCTGATCAGGAGTATCCCCCAAGATGCTCCTAGACTTGCCCTTCTATGTAGACGAAACTTACCTGAAATGGGAGAAAATAATGTCAGGGGAGGAGAATTAATGTGCAGGGGGTGATGTTTGTCGGATCTCGACCGAGCAATTTTGCTCGGTTGAGTTAGTAGGGTTGCCCTAGGGGGGTATGGGGAGGGGTGGAAATGGCGGAAGGGGTGGGGGAACTTGAGGATGGGAAGAGGAAGAGATAGAGATTTAAATGAAGGGGGGAAGAGGGATGAGGGGGAGAGGTTAACCAGTAGGTGGTTGTAGACGGCGACGGCGAGAGGTGGGTTGGCGACCGTCTGGATCGAGTAGGAGGGGGTAGGAGAACTCGGGAGGTGATTAGGGGATGGATGATTAGGGTTTATAGGATGTGTTAGTGTAAGTAAATGGCTCAAACCTGGCTTAGAATGGGTCCCAAAATCAAGCAGCATGTGACTCGGTCCGAGCAGTCTGATTGCTCGGTCGAGCCAACTACTTAAATAAATCAAGATTCAAGATTAATACTCCCTCAGCTGCTCGGCTGAGCAGGGTCTACTCAGGCCGAGCAGGCATTGTCGTTGTTTGATATGATCCCCTTAGCTCGGTCGAGCAAATGGTTACTCGGTCGAGTAAGCGACCACTCGAACTGAGTAAATGCTGCTCGGGCCGTGTAGGTAGAACGTCGTTTTTGAAGCATTTTTCTGCCCATTTCTCAGCTCGATCGATCAGTTGGTCTACTCGATCGAGTAAGGGATTACTCGACCGAGCAGATGCTGCTCGGGCCGTGAAGACAGAATGCCATTTCTCCCTTGTTTTCATGTGCCTGCGCTACTCGACCGAGCACATGGCTGCTCGGTCGAGTCACCTGTGCTACTCGACCGAGCACGTGGCTGCTCGGTCGAGTCACCTGTGACTCTTTCATTCAGCTATTTTGCTCTTCCATCAGCTGTGACTCCTTTGCTCTTCTATCAGCTGTTCTCCTTCTTGCTCTCTGATGTGTCATTATATTCCACATTTTATCTAAATGTTTACACATCAAAATGATTACTCATTTGCATATTTCATATGCTTTTACGCTATTATTTGGGATAATTGACATTCGGAGCGTTTATGTTCATTTCAGTGATTTGGGGCGATATTGGATCAATTTGGAGTCAATAAGACTATTGGCGATGTGAAAGCACCAATGAAACTCATGATGACATGCTCGATGTGCCAAAGAAGAAAACTAGAGCAAGGAAGGGGCAAGAGAGAAGGTCGCTCGATCGAGCTATGATGCGGCGAAGGAATCGAGCGACCCGAAGTGCTGGAAACAGGACAGCCGTACACTATTTCTAAATCTGCTATCACTTGGGATTTTTCACTATTTTTCTAATATTTTTTCCAGATAGTAGACTTTAAGATAGTTCCAACGCCGCCAAGAACGCACCAATCGGAGGTCAGATAAGCCCTAGAAAATTTCTGTAAGCTGATGCTGCAGTGATGAAACTGTTCTCAGTAGCCTACTCGACCGAGCAGTGCACTACTTGACTGAGTAGTGTGCAAAATCTGCTGAAACATGTTTTTTACCTCCTATATGGTTGAGCAGTCGACTGTTCGATCGAGCAGTCGACTGCTCCACCGAGCAGAGTGCTGAAAATGCTGCAGTTCGACCACAACTCGACCGAGCAACCACTTACTCGGTCCGAGCAACCTCCTACTCAACCGAGCAGTACCTGCTCGGGCCATGTAGGCAGAGCGACATATTTCGGAGAATTTCGATTCCCTTTGCAATCCGACCGAGCAGTATATCTGCTCAGACCGAGCGACCGACCGAGCAACAAAGTGCTCGAACGAGTCACCCACTCGGTCGGGGATGTTTAGGCCATTTCTTGGAAGTATTTTTGTAGGCCGTCTGTTGCGTGATTTGGGGGGTGAAGGCTGGCAGCTGCGAAGCGTTCTGGGAAGCAATTCATCCTGAGTTTTGAAGACGTTTTTTGGGGGAGCGAAAAAGAGAGAATTTTTTGTTAGATTTTTAGATTAAACTTCTGAATATTTTTGGATCGAAACTACTGGATTAATATTTTGGGAACTCTATTGCTTCTGCATATTGGGAATTCCAATTCTTCTTTGGATCTATTGCTCGTCTATTTTCGTCGTCTCTCGCTGTAAGTTTTTAATCTTTATTCTATTAATTTGTTGAGATGTTTTCTTCCATAAAAACGGTGTTTTTATTCGTTAACATTGCCATGAGCGAGTAGTCCTTTCTAGGGTTGATGGATTAGCACTAAGATCCTAGGGGGAAGACGTAGATCTGGATCCCTAGGTTGAATTAGGAATTTGGTGGAGTATTTCGGTCGATCCTACCGAATCCCTAGGTAACCCGTACTGAGATCATGCCCACAGTCTGTGGAATTGATGTGCTTAAGGGGTATCTTTGGGATTCGAATAAGGAAATCGGTGGATCCAACCAAGGCTCGTGACCATACCTGGCTCGTGCCTTGAGGGGGTCCATCGACGAACTATACTGCTACGTTGACGGCTACCACCATTGCGTCAACGAGAGCTACTGAAATACCTCACAATTCTAACCCATGAGAGTGGTACGAATTAGGAAATTAACCCCTAATCATAATGCAACGTAAGGATTCTATTCCAACGTCGATCCCCGACGATCTTAGCGGTGATCCTTAACGCCCTAGTCCCCCTATTTGCGATGTTGAGTGGCACAACCTTCGAATCCATCACCATTATGACCTCCCATACTCCACATCCACCAATAAACCCACAATTCTAACTCAACCTTGGAGTAGATAGGTAGTATAGTAACGCTTCCCCGTGTTCGATACCCGCTTGCCACTATACCGTGTGCTTGCGGTAAACGACATCGTTTCGGAGTTGATTTCGGCTCGATCAAGTTTATGCCACCGTGGCCGGGGAGGCGTTCCGCCATATTATCTATTTACCACAATTAGGTTGATTAGATTGTGTTAAAAAAATATTTAAACATAAAAAGAGATATATATATATATATATATATTTTCCCTGCCACCTGCTTTATTATTAACTCTTTTTCTTGTACCACTGATGTCTTTTCCAGGTTGTTGTTTTTGACTATTCATGTACAATGGAGCAATCTTGGGATTATTCAGGCAATAATTTTTCAGAGCAGTATGGGATTCCTATGGAAGATTACGAATATCATCCACAGGACCTGTACTATCAGATGGAAGAGCATGACCACTACCCAGAGTTCTATGCTTATTGCGAATCTTGTGACATGGAGGGACACATGTCCTACGAAAGCCGCGTCTGTCTCTTGAGTCCTGAACATCTTCTCAATTTGACACTCAATGCATTCATGGCATCGGTAGAGGAGAGCACGCCTGTCAGCGCTATGCTAAATGAGTCACATGATCGTTGGCAAAAAGATATGGCCGAAATCAACAAGTGCATTCCATATTATGAGCTTGAGGGAGAGGCTGAGGACATTGATACTTCCACATCTGAGGAGACAGCGGCTGACATACACAATGCATCCAAGGGCGACACATTCACTTCCATACCCACGGAGCTAGAGCCTGTCACCGAGGAGGTCGTGCGTTGAGATGAGGACACAGACATTCATAACGATCCCGAGTGCTGCCCACCTTCAGTTGAGCCTCCACCGCCACCTCATCCTTCCATCGACAACGAAAAGGATTCACCTGATGAGACCCACACTCATATGCCAGAGCTGACTTAAAAGCCTGAGACAAACGACAAGGAACTTCCTGTCGCGGTACATAAGAGCGGAGATGTATTTTCATGGAAGAATCGTCTACCTATTTTTACTTTACATATTTCTTTTGACGATCTTCTTTGGAAAAATTTTATTTTAGGGGAAGATATTCCACATCAGATTGATGCGGCTTGTCTCTTACAGGATACAGGTGGAGTCCTTGGAGAGATGCTGGGAGCCACATTACTGGAATCTGATGGAGCCCGTGGAGATACGCGCCCGACGGAGCCACGGAAAGTGCAGATAGAGCAGCTGCCTGCACCGGCAAAGATATTAGACCTGTCGTTTGCTACTGGTGGCACCAATCTAGTAGTGTAGTATTTTATGCTTTAAATAATCGTGAATCCTCTCGGCAGCGAGAGGACCGTATATGATTTTATATGTTTTTCTAGTTTAATAAATTCACCTCTTATGATGGCTCAATTATATTCTGCACCCAACCCATTATTTATCACCATGCCCACCCTTGTATTTGGCGCCTATTTGGCATCTTTCCCCAATTTTTATATGATGTTTAAGCTTGGGGAGAGAAACTATTTTGTTGAGTGGCCCCCCTATCTTGTCGTTGTCCTCTATTTATATTATATACACATTGAGGACAATGTGATGTTTAAGCTTGGGGGAGTGCATAATGCACGCACTTTGCTTCATTGTGAAACACACTTCAAAATCTCCATGTGAACCACGTCCACTTCTATATTTATGTCTCATATGCTTTATTTTCTATGAAATATCATGGATTTATTTTTTATGAACTCTGATATCTGTTAGATTAGAGTTCGATTCATTGATTAGTGTATCTTTGTTATTATGCTTTTTCATAGTAGAATCCATAGTTTCACAACCACATTCTCGAAATAGTTAAGCTAAAAATAAATGAATCAAAATCTAAAAATTATTTGACTCATGTGTGATTTGATTGATAATTCTATTGCTTCATGGATGTTTAGTGATTCAAAAGAGATAGGATAACCCCACGACAACCAAAGTAGTGATGATTAGGATTCCTGAAACCGAGGGATGTCTAAATTCTATGCTTTTTCTTTTTCCTTTGTGAATAGCCAATAAATGATCTTTGATCATATTTTGCATTCCATCGCGTTTACGTAAGTTTGCAAAAATCCCAAAATGCAAAAATCAAACAAATATCATGAATAAAAGGCCCTAGGGGTTCTTCGTAACCCAGTGCCCTAAGACCGTCTGGTCTGGGATGCATAGGCCGCTTTTTGTATATATTGAGTTATCTCATGTATATAAAGAAAAAATGCATATGAAATATTCATATAGCCAAAACCAATATAAAACTACAAAAATCACATATCCTTAACTCCAATTCTATATAGAACTAAGACATGGCAAAGTTGATGGGTTCTAGGAGTCTTGAAATGGTCGTAGTGTGGTGATGCCTTACCCTGATTGGATTTACTAAATTCATTCCATGAAGTATAACAAAATACCACGCATGCTTAAAAAAGTTTGATCATGACATATTATACTGCTCAGAGAATGAGTTGTGAACATTGGTTTCATTTCTGTGAACTTAGTATATTGCATGATAAACTATGATATGATATAACTCTAATCTCTTTTTATTGCTTATCAAGTTCATTACATTTATTGAAATCCACGTTATTTTAATTTGAGCGAGACTTAAGTATTTGTTGTGTATATGTGTTCTAATTTCATATTGACGTGTGTTCACGAGATCTTGCATAACTTGGGTTCTTGTATTTTCTTAATTTAAGATTGAACCCCTTATCTCCATTACATGCCGCCGCCTCACAACTCCATTGTATCCCTCTCCCGTGTTAGCTTCTTACTAGTCTTCCTCGAGGACGAGTAAGAGGTACGCTTGGGAGATTTTGATGTGTCATTATATTCCACATTTTATCTAAATGATTATACGTCAAAATGATTGCTCATTTGCATAATTCATACGCTTTTACGCTATTATTTGGGATAATATGACTTTCGGAGCGTTTATGTCCATTTCAGGGATTTGGGGCGATATTGGAGCAATTTGGAGTCAATAAGACGATCGGCGACGTGAGAGCACCAATAAGACTCATGAAGACATGCTCAAGGTGCCAAAGAGGAATACTGGAGTAAGGAAGGGGCAAGAGAGAAGGTCGCTTGATCGAGCTATGATGCGGCGAATGAATCGAGCGACCCGAAGTGCTGGAAACAGGACAGCTGTGCACTATTTCTAAATCTTCTATCACCTGGGATTTTTCACTATTTTTCCGATATTTTTCCCAGATAGTAGACTTCACAACGGTTCCAATGCTGCTAAGAACGCACCAATCAGAGGACAAATGAGCCATGGGGAATTTCTGCAAGTTAATGCTGCAGTGCTGAAACTGTTCTCAGCAGCCTGCTCGACCGAGCAGTGCACTACTCGACCGAGTAGTGTGCAAAATCTACTGAAATGTGTTTTTACCTCCTATATGGCTGAACAGTTGACTATTCGACGAGCAGAGTGCTGAAAATGCTACAGAGTGCTGAAAATGCTGTCGTTCGACCACTACTCGACCGAGCAACCACTTACTCGGTCCGAGCAACCTCCTACTCGACCGAGCAGTACCTGCTCGGGCCATGTAGGCAGAGCGACATATTTTGGAGAAGTTCGGTTCCCTTTGCAATCTGACCGAGCAGTTTATCTACTCGGACCGAGCGACCGACCGAGCAACAAAGTGCTCAACCGAGTCACCCACTCGGTCGGCGATGCTGAGGCCATTTTTGGAAGTATTTTTGGAGCCGTCTGTTGCATGATTTGTGGGGTGAAGGCTGGCAGCTGTGAAGCTTTCTGGGAGGCAATTCATTTTGAGTTTTGAAGACGTTTTTTTGGGGGAGCGAAAAAGAGAGCGAATTTTTGTTAGGTTTTTAGATTAAACTTCTAAATATTTTTGGATCGAAACTGCTGGATTATTATTTTGGAAACTCTATTGCTGTTGCGTATTAGGAATTTCAATTCTTCTTTGGATCTATTGCTCGTCTATTTCCTTCATTTCTCGCTTTAAGTTTTTAATCTTTATTCTATTAATTTGCTGAGATGTTTTCTTCCATAAAAATGGTGTTTTTATTCGTTAACATTACCTTGAGCGAGTAGTCCTTTCTAGGATTGATGGGTTAGCCTTAAGATCCTGGGGGGAAGACGTAGATCTAGATCCCTAGGTTGAATTAGGAATTTAGGAGAGTATTTCGGTCGATCCTACCGAATCCCTAGGTAACCTGTACTGAGATCATGCCCACGGTCTGTAGAATTGATGTGCTTAAGGGATATCTTTGGGATTCGAATAGGGAAATTGGTGGATCCAACCAAGGCTCGTGACCATGCCCGGCTCGTGCCTTAAGGGGATCCATCGACGAACTATACCGCTACGTTGACGGCTACCGCCATTGCGTCAACGAGAGCTACTGAAATACCTCATAATTCTAACCTACGAGGGTGATACGAATTGGGAGATTAACCCCCTAACCCTAATGCAATGTAAGGATTCTATTCCAACGTCGATCCTCGACGATCTTAGCGATGATCCCTAATGCCCTAGTCCCCCTATTTGCGACATTGAGTGACACAACCTTCGCATCCATCACCATTATGACCCCACATACTTCACATCCACTAATAAATCTGCAATTCTAACTCAACCTAGGAGTAGATAGGTAGTATAGCACCGTTTCCTCGTGTTCGATACCCGCTTGCCACTATATTGTGCGCTTGCGGTAAACGACATCGTTTTGGAGTTGATTCCGGCTGGATCACTCTCTATTCCATTCAGAACATCGATTTGTGTGCACCCTTACATATCTAGTTGTAGAACAGGAAAGCGTTTTTATTTGGTTTCCCGGTTTAGATAAAAAAACAAGAATTGATAAAGATCGAAAAAGTCGGGTTGCCTCCCGATAAGCGCTCGTTTTGAGTCATGAGCTCGATTCCCTCAAGTTCTTCAACAAATAGTGGGGCATTTCTCAAGGAGGCATGTCTCTTCTCGCCCAGTTGGTTCTACTGCTCTGTACGGTTTAATCCTCTGGCCGTTTAATTTGAAATTTTCATTCTTCCCTTCCAGCTCTACGGCACCACCCGGAGGTAAACTTACTATCTTGTATGGGCCGGACCACCTTGATTTTAATTTCTCGGGGAAGAGGTGTAATCTTGAATTGTAGAGGAGTACCTAGTCACTGCCATCATGGCGAACCACCGTGATGTTCCTGTCATGATAGGCTTTGGTCCTCTCCTTATATATCTTTGCGTTCTCATAGGCGTGTCACCGGATTTCATCAAGCTCGTTGCTGTGCAAAATATCCATAAGGAAGAATGGCAATTTTAAAGTATGGACACATCAGTTTCCCTTGTTGAACTCAAATGACGGGGGAAATTGTTACGACCTCAAGATCGGCCCATATGATCTAGGCCCACTTGTTCGAGGCCCGAGTCTTGGCCCGCCAAATCTCCATAAGGAAGCCTAGTTCACTGAAGCTTGTCGAGGTCGGGGGAAGCACGCCTAGCGGAACGACAAGCTCGCCCCAAAATAGCCCGCCTAGCAGAACAACGAGCCCGCTATCATTATCAGGAGAGTCCTCCAGCGAATCATATGAGTCCATGCCAGCTCGCCCAAGAGAGTTCGCTCCTAGAGCAGCTCGCCCCGCAGTAAGCTCACCCAGATGTCACTCACCCACCAGTTCGCCCAAGGAGGAAGACGACATGCAACTGGCAGTTCCCCTACAGGCAAGTCTGACAAAAGCGCACCTGGCCGCTTCGCCACCTGACCACCTGCCGAAAGCATGCCTAGCCGTTTCACCGCCAAACAGCGTGACAAAAGCGCCACTTGACATTTACGGCTCTGACCACCTGACAAAATCACGCCTGACATGTTCGGCTTTGACGCCAATGATCGGCTCTCTGACATCCTGACACCGCCAGCTCAGCCAAGGCAACCGACTCCAGCAGCATATAAATACTCCCTTACCTCCCAGCGAGAAGGAGGTTGGCTAAATGAATTGGTAACAAACTCCTACCACATCGAATATCCTCTACATTCATATCTCCACAATAGTCCGACACGTAAGCGCCGATCTGCCTCTTAGATCGCTCTTCGTGTCCGACATCTCTTCTTTAGTCATATTCTGACTTCAGCATCGGAGGGGATGCAGGCTGAAATCCGGCCCGGCCTTTCTGATAGGTTTTTCCTCTTGTAGGAAGTCCCCCCTAGCGGCCACCGGACGGGTGAACTGTGCCATTCTTCACCAACGATCGAGCTCCTTTCAATCCAACCGCAAGCAACCAACTCCTCCTGAAGGGAAACCTCGAGATCCTTTTCCTCGAACCGGCCACAAAATTGTAACCATCGTGCCCTTGGTTTCCCACTCATTACAAATTTATTGTAGCGGATTCTACCTCGTAACACTAACCATCTCAGAACCCTCAAGAAGGGAGACTTCTAACTTCTTGTTTAATTCCAAATTGTCCACTACGTGCATTGAATTAAGCAATCTTAAGATTTAGAGGCTCATCCTCCAATTCATTCATTATATTCAACTTCTTCTCCATGTCAGCAACATGTCTCTCGTCCGTTTCCAGTCAATTTTGCAACATGGAGACCTTCCGTTGTAGTACAAACATCTTCTCCATTGCATCAGCTCCATCTTTCTTTAACTTCATTTAGAGATACTAAACCTACTGTTTAAGTGCCTAGTATTCAAGAAATTGTAGCTCAATGCTCTTCTCTCTTTCTCCTAATGAAACCACCATGTTTTAAGTTGTACGATCTACTGTTTCATTGCAATTTCCTCTCTAGTCTCTACTTTCTTTGGTGGCTGATTGCTTGTCGTGCCATTCGGGTCTTGCATGTATGCCTCAAATTATTTCAATACCAATTCATTGAATTCAGGAAGAATGAATTATGCAAAGATTTACTGCAACATTTGTGCCAAACTTTCACTGACGGGAGGCGTTTCTATCAGCAAAAGTTGGGTTTTCACTGACGGCTGAAGACCGTCGGCAAAAGCCCAACTTTTCCTGATGGATACATTTTCGTCAGCGAAAGCATTGCGCATGAAACAGTGCCAACATTTTTGCTGATGGGAGGGTGTTTCTGTCTGCAAAAGTCAGTCTTTCACTGATGATGTCCGTCAGCGAAAGTCCCCTTATGCTGACAGAAATGTCGTTCATCAGCAAAAGCCTTGCATGCGTAATGGCGCCAAGCTTTCACTGGGGGAATTTTTTGTTGTCAGTGAATGCCTGATCTTTAGTGACAATTATTGTAGCCATCATTGAAACTCTGTCATTAAGAGTCATTTTTCTTGTAGTGTAGGAAAACGTGAAAACAATGGCTGTCAGAATGTAAGCATTAGTCGACTAGAGTAGAAGGGTTAGTCGACTAATCCCTTGACAAGACGACTAATCTAGTAAAACTGGTCAACTAGGAGGCTGATAGAGAGCTAGCAAATTTCATGTAGGTTTCTGTTTATTGGCTAGTCAACTAGGGGCTTTAACTGGTCGACTAAATGACCAATTAGTCGAACAGTTAGTCCACTATAGTCGACTAGTTACTAGCCGTTGGACCAAAACGTGATTTCGGTAACATTTTTGACCGTTTTAAGGATTTTCTAGAACGTGTTATTCACTCTATAGATTGATGGATTTTCTCAAAATTTTACACATTAAGAAAAATTATATTTTGCAAAAGAAAATCTAATTTTTGTGCTCAAAGATTCTCTCTCAAAAATCCTTTGTTTGGCCAAAAGTGTTCATTTGTCAATCTTTTTCTTGGCCAATTTAGTGATCTTAAAACTAAGATTTTCATCTTATTATAGATCCATTCTATAGCCCCACTTCAATACAAAGCTTCAAAAAAGTCTATACACAACTTGTTCTTCATCAAAAGTGGTTTGAACGTATTTTCATTCACTGCATGTTAGAAGGAAAGGTTGGTTTACTCTCAAGTGTTAAGAGATTGTTGTTGTATTTAATCATTGCACCATGGTGTAGTGTCGAGGAGTTGGTGTATTATTCTTTGTTGTGGTAAGTTGATCACTCCATATTTTACACCTTTTTTCCGCATGATTGCGTGCCATTTAAATTGCTCAAATCACGTTTTTCACGATTTATCGACAACATTGCGATACTTTTCACGATTTGTTGTTTTTGTCGTATTTCAGGAGATTTGGATCGATTTGGAGTGATTCCGAGATACACCCACTCCGGAGTGTCACCGACGACTTCCCTGAGGGGTATTTTGATATTGGAGAGGAGCGGAAGAAGAAAGAACGTCGTAGGAGCGACGAGGAGGCAAAAATACGCAATTTGGGTATCTTCAGTATCTCACTCGGCCGAGTGAAGGAGTCACTCGGCTGACCAACGAGACCCCGCTCGGCCGGCCACATCGGACACGCTCCAAGCAGTATATCAGCGTGCACTCGGCCGAGCATCAGAAGCTGACTCGGCCGAGTGACGTATCCCATCCGCCCGAGTGGCACCCAGACGACGACCATCAAAAAGAGCCAACTTACTGTAATCCGTCAGTCTGAGCAGCAGAAGCCCGACTCGGCCGAGTGGCAATTGCCGTCCGCCCGAGTGAAGATAAGCCCATCGGCCGAGTGACGCCAACTCACTCGGCTGAGTGACACCCGATGTGACGACCCCCAAGACCCCAGAGTTACTGGAATCCGTCAGGGTCCCTCACTCGGCCAAGTGACATTTATCACTCGGCCGAGTGAGTAGCGCTGCCTATAGCGGAAATCACGATTTTGGAGCTACGCAGGGGCAGTTTGGTCACGAATTTTTGGGCAGTTTTGGGGGGTATTTAACCCCAGATTCTAACCTAGTTTAGGAGGCTTTTTCTATTGCTTTTGGCAGCCTTTTTAGATTAGATTTTTTAGATTTTAATTCTTGTGATTGGAGAGGAGAGAAAAGGGTTATTTTGTTGGATTCTTGGAAAGCTACATTGGTTTGTCTCCCTCTCTATTAAAAATCCTATTTTTATTGCTATTTTGAATATTGCTATGAATTCCATTGCTGTTTCTATTGATTATTCTTCCATTAGCAATATGATTTGTGAGTAGTCTTAACGTCTTAGGGCGTGGGGATGAACCCTACGAGCCCAATTTCCGATTTGTGACGATTTGGTAGAACCATTGCTAGAATTGATTAGGGTTAGTTTGGGATTGATATAATACGGATAGCTAGGTGTTCATATCGATTGGGATTTGCAAGAGATTGGATCCCAATTCGATAGGAAACCCTAGAAATCCGAATTGGGTTGAAATTGAGTTTCCGTAGTATCGGTTTGCAAGAGATTGGACCGATATTAGGATTCACGGTTGCAATTCTATACCGATACCCGTTTGCAATAGATTGGACGGGTAGGAACTATCCCAACCTAGGTCGTAGCCCGAGTTTGCACGAGAGTGGGCTCGGGATGCGATTGAACGATGACGTTGATCCTAATGCTAGCTTGCCTAGGCTAGGGTTTGCAAGAGATTGGACCCGAGCCTAGGTTTGCTATAGACCGGCAATAGCGCGAGAGTGTGAGCTAGGTTTTACATTCAGTTGCAACTAGTTCACCTGACATTCTACCCTAGCAATTGTGAAACCGATGAATCACAATGACGAGATACGATGAGTAGCGGGGATTCCCTATTCCATAGGCGTCTTTATTTGATTTTATATCTCTTTACATTGTTTGACGATTATGACAACATCACCGAAAGGCAATTTCCTACTTTTCTGTCCCTATAGCCAGGTTGTTCGGAGAAGGCACTATCATACGTCCTCCCTGTGTTCGATACCCGCTCGTCGCTACACCGTGCGCTTGCGGTAAAACTACACGGTCGCTCTTTAGGGTGTACGCCCGGGCGCAATCAAGTTTTTGGTGCCGTTGCCGGGGAGGCGATTGTGTTTGATCCTACCACCCTAGCTATTTCTTTCTTTTTGTTTATTTCTTCATTTTTTATCTAACCCTTCCATTGTGCTAATCACTTCTTTGAAACTTTGTTTTCCCGTGCATGTACACGAGATCCACAGCGGACCTCGTAGATATATTGTTTGATCCTGAGATCGAGCGTACATTGCGGAGAATCAGAGCGGAGAGGAGACCCGATACGGAAGGGAGGTTTATGAACGTTCGGGAGATGACTGAAGAGTTAACGGCAAGAATGACGAGGATTATTTCCATTCGAGATAGGCTCCGGCCTAAGACTTCCTCCACGACCTTGTCCATAGCCATGCCGGAGTTGGCGGCTGACAAGAATTTTGCGTTGAAGACCGGATTGGTGGTCCTTATGCAACAAGATCCTTTTCATGGGAATCCCCATGAAAATCCCCACTACCACATCCAGCTCTTCCTATCAAAGTGCGCCACCTTCCAGATGCCGGGCGTCACCCTAGACGCCATCAGACTGCGCCTCTTCCCCTTCACACTAAAGGATAAAGCTCTTTATTGGTTGAGGACGTAAGCTGAAGGAGTCTTCACCACATGGGATGAGTTGGCGAGCGCGTTTATCGACAAATTCTATCCGCCCTCCAAGACGGTGAAGATTAGGAGTGCTCTCATGTCCTTCAAGCAAGGACCTCAAGAGACACTCTACGAGGCATGGGAGCGCTTCAAAGACCTACAGCATCAGTGCCCCCACCATAGCATTGAAGATTGGGAGCTCGTCCATAGCTTCTACAATGGTCTCCAACCAGGGACCAAGCAGATAATTGATGCCACGGCAAATGGGGCCATCCTATCGAAGACTTCCGACGAAGCTACGGCCTTACTTGAGGAGATGGCCTCGAACAATCAATAGTGGGGCGACGAGCGAGGACACTCTTCGTCCTCCTTGAAGCCATCTAGCATCTATGAGGCCAAGGCCGTGGCGGAGCTTGCCAACAAGTTTGATTCTCTCCACAAGGTAGTGGAGAGACTGGAGAAATATATTACGGGGCCCCAAGAAACCCCTTCCACATCCACACCAACAAATCAAATGTGTGATTGGCAAGACCAATCCCAAGCTATGTATTTGGGAGGAGAACAAGGAGAGGGATCTTTGGAGCAAGTTCAATACATCGCGGGGAACCAAGGATATTGGGCCAATCCGGCCACTAGAAACCATCCCGGTTTCTCCTATGCCAACAATGATGGAGCATTGAACCCCCCGCAACAACTACCTCATCAAGCTCGACCATAACAACAACAACAACATTATCCACCAAGGGGGCCACCGCAACAAAATTTCCCACCAAAGCAACATGCGGGACCATATAGGCCGCCCGGATACAATCAAGGGTGGAGAAATCCAAACCCTCCACAAGCTCAACAACGATCTGAATTTGAAGCTAAGGTGGAGGAGTTTATGGTCGAGCAGAAGAAGATCAATGCTTCCTTGAAGGCGGGCCAAGACTCTCTTACAACTGTCGTTGGACAAATTGCGGAGCAACTTGCGTTGCTCAACCGAAACAGTCAACAGTTGCCGGCTCAACCCGAGCAAAATCCACGGGGCAACACCGGCCATATCAACACCGTGGTTGCAGTTACTACGAGAGGCGGGAAGAGTACCACTCCCGTCATGATTCCTACCGAGAAGCCTGTGGTGGAGATTGTAGAGCCAAGCGACCCGGTCATTGAAGTTGAGAGAGAGAAAGAGCCGCAAGGGGAAGAAAAGTCCAGATCGGAGCAGCAGATTGAGGAGCGCCGTTTTATGCCACCGATCCCATTCCCTCAGAGGCTAGCTAGAGCAAAGATGGAAAACAGCTAGCCAAGTTTCTCGAGTATTTGAGAGGGGTAAGCCTCAATATCCCCTTCCTCGATGCTATCGTGGAGATCCCGACATACGCCAAGTTCTTAAAGGATTTGATTACGGGAAGAAAGAGGAAGGAGAAAATCATGCTCGCTGAGGAGGGGACTTGGTTCACAAGGAAAGAGAAGGAGCCCGCCAAATTCAAAGATCCGGGGAGCTTCCGAATTCCTTGCACCTTAGGCGGCGTCCCTCTACAAAAGGCGTTAGTGGACTTAGAGGCTAGTGTTAGCCTCATGCCTCTCTCTATGTTTCGAAGACTGAACATCGGCACAGATTTGAAGCCTACCGACATGCGGATACAACTAGTAGATGGTCGGATCACAAGGCCGGTAGGGATCGCAGAGGACATCCCGTTACAAGTCCCGGGAGGCATTTGTTTGCCATGCGACTTTGTGGTCATGGATGTCAAGGAGGAGGGCGATACGTCGCTAATACTTGGACGCCCGTTCCTCGCCACCACCGGTGTTATTGTCGACGTACGTGAAGGGACTCTAACATTGAACGTCGGCAACATCGAAGTGGAGCTTCATATACCCAAGGCAATGAAACACATGCCTTATCATGAGGAGCTCGACTATATGGACCTCCTTGACGAGGTCATTGAGGAGGCGATCCCCCATTCCATCGGTGCAATATTCGAGGATGACTTCGAAGAAGGCCCAGATTTGGGCCAAGAAGAAAAGACGAAGCACTCCCCCGATCTCTCCATGGAAATTGATGAAGGCGACGCTAATGTCACAAGAATACGGGAGCTCTGCAAGCTCTCAAAGATGAGGACTCCGAAGAAAGCTCCACCGATACGACAATTGGTGTCACCAGTGAAGCCGAGGCCCAGAGCAAGCACTATCTTGGGGGAGCCACCCCCTAACACTACCCGAGACGAAGGAGCGCTGAGGAAGAACACGCCGCCACAACATCCAAATCCGAGCGTTCTTCCCGATAAATTCGACGGGTGCATCTCATATGCACCCAATATCCCGCATTAAATTGAAAATCCAAGGGGGTCGAGCTCAAGACCTTAAACGAGCGCTTGTCAGGAGGCAACCCGACGGTTATCGCTTTATTTTTACTTTGTTCTTTATTTTTGTTTTAGAAATTATTAGTGTTTTGAGTCGTTTTCCTAAAAAATTCGTGATAACGGGTCCTATTTTTCTTTGACAGGAGAGGAGAAAGGGATATCTATCATTAGGAGGATGAACAAGGCGACGAAGAGCGCTCTAGGAATGCGCTCAATGCTTAGGAGGAGGAAGAAATCGACTGGAGGAAGAAAAACAGAGATTAGAGCCCAAACGGAGCCAAACAGCAGAAAACAGGAGTCACTCGGCCGAGTGAAATATCCACTCGGCCGAGTACATAAGTTCGTCCGCCCGAGCGGCGCACAAACGAGGGAAGTCTGCTGTACCCAACTCTCTGTTTCTTTTCTTGATTTCAGTATAATTGCCACTCGGCCGAGTATATATCTTCACTCGGCCGAGTGAAACTGATACGCTCCTAGGGCGAGAACTGCCGAGTAGCTTGTGCCACTCGGCCGAATGGACTTTTTCCACTCGGCCGAGGGTGGCAAAGCCACTCGGCCGAGTCGTAAGCGGGGAGGAATTTTCAAAAATATTTCCGTTACGATCACTCGGCCGAGTGACACTTTCACTCGGCCGAGTCGTAACTTTTCCTTTATAAGAGACGCGGGCTCGGCGCGGAATTCGAAGCGTCACAATCTTCGTTCGCCCGAACCCGCGCCCCTTTACTCCTGACCGCTGCGACCCCCACTCGCCCGATCTCACCTCGTCACTACTGCGCTCGGCCAACCACCGCCGGTCGACACCGCCGCCCCTCCGCCCGAGTCGCCGGCGACGATCTCACCGCCGGCCGAGCTCCGGTAACCCCATTTCGCCCAATTTTCTCCTATTTCTTGTATTTTTCGACGATCCATGTGCTAATCGAACCCCTAAATCAAATTAACTTCAATATTTATCTATTATACCCCTAACCCCCCATACTTTTTGAATGTTACGCGCTGATATCTTCGTTTGATGTGCAGGCTATATTGGGGAGCTTAGGGGAGCTTAGGGGAGCTTTCGGGGAGCGTTTTTGGCTTTGTGGAGGCGGCGTCTTCGCACGCATCCACTATTTTGCTCTCGCGGCATGTTCTGGTATGTTCGTTCCACTTATTTTCGCACGCCGCACTTTTTCGGTTTTTGGTTAGCACTCGGGGCACCTATGCCGCCCCGGACACGGCCACGGTCTAGGAGAGCTTCCGCCAAGCGGAAGCGGCCGGATGAGCCTGGCCCCTCCCACGAGATGGAGGACTCTCCTCCACCTACACCACCTCATCCCGCACAGCCACAGCCTGCAGACCCCGTTCACCCCGCACAGCCACTCCCAGTCGACCCACTGCCACCACCGGCTCCACTTGTCGGGCCGCTGGGTATTACGTTCCGAGACGACGCACATCGCGTCGCTTTTGAGCGTATCACCCAGCGCTCGATAGTGCCCTCCAGGTTCGCACACCTTGCTGACCTAGACTGCCTAGGGGTACTCGAGGGATTACTCACGTTGTATGACAACGTGGGTTGGCGAGACTTTCTTTCTGTGTCGGCAGACACCTACGTCCGTCCGACACTCGAGGTCCTCAGCTCGATCGCCCGGACCGCTGAGGGATGCTCCTTCTGACTCATGGATCGAGAGTGTCAGATCACTCTCGATATGCTTAGGGCATTCTTTCAGTGGCCCGCTGTCCCCACACCCGACCGAGCCTATGCCCCCACACACATCCTTCCCACATCCTTTGATTCACACGCCTTCTGGGCCCAGATCACAGGTTTACCACCGGCCTTTGACCCTAGTAGGGCCAAGGCTTCGGCCATAGTCCACCCCTGCCTCCGCATAGCAGAGCGCCTTATAGCGACCACCTTTCTGGCGAGGTACGAGCCTGGGACGATGTCGACGCCTGAGCTCTTTATGCTCTACGCGATGACTCGCCCCAGAGTTCTTGATAGGGATGGAGTTACGTTGGTCCCCGCCGTTGAGATCGACGTCGCTAGCTGGTTTTTGGACCACATCATCATATCGGTGGGCGCTCGCTCCCCGATATGTTGCGGCGGTCTGATCACTCTGCTAGCCCAGATGACCGGCGAGGACCTGCCGGCTGACCTGCGACGAGCCCTGGGCCCCACTGCATTATCGATAGACGTCATGGCCCGGATGAAGATGCTTCGTCCACACGGTCAACGGCACTGGGTTTGGTTGCACGGTCCGTACGGTGCTGACTACATGATCCTTCCGAGCCCCGCTCGGACACACTTAGGACCAGCACACGACGACTGGCTTCCGGCGATGGATCTCCTGATCCCCGCCGCCTACGTGCTAGAGGCCGAGGGAGCTGAGCCTGCACCACCTGCACACCCTGCGCCGCCAGCTGACCCTGTGTTCCCTCAGCCTGCGCCTGCACTTTCTGCCGCTCCTGACACTTCTGTCCCCACTTCTGCCAGTGTCGGGAGTACACTTGCCGAGCCTACGCCCACTACGTCTACCACTGCCACCACCACTGATGTGCCCTTGTCGGTTGAGCCACTCACTTCTCTGCTACCCGAGCGCCCACCTACTTTTGTTGAGAGCGGAGAGCCTTCTTTCACTGACGTCGTGGAGACCATGGCCAGTATGTTCTCCGCTGGGATTTCACCTTTTGGACTCCACACTGCCTCCCCAGCGGTTGACCCTATTGTCTCCACTGCTGCCGTACTATCTGAGAGTGTCGTGACGTCTGTCCCCACGTCTGTGTCACTGACCTCTCTTACCGCCTCGTCACCGATTTTTCCTTCCACTCCCTCTGCTGCTGCTTCCACCTCACACCAGCATGCGTCCCATCCTCGCACTGAGGCTGGGCATCCACTAGTGAGCACAGCCCCCTTACCACCGATGCCTGCTGTCCCGATCACCTACACCGCCCGTATTAGACAGCCCCGACCAGCTCAGCCTAGACCTGTCCGTCCCTCCGCTCCACCACCCCCTAACGCCTTAGTTCAGAGCGTTCGCGCTCTTGAGGGGGGTTAAGTGGACTCCGGGGCGATTTTAGGGCTTTGTCTTCCACATTCACCGCCATGCAGCACCGCCTCGACCTACTTCCCAGCATTCACTATTGCTTGACCCAGATTGTCGAGCGACTGCCACGACCACCACCCACCCAGCAGACTGTACGACGCCCACCACCACCACCCCCCCCACCTCCGCCTCAGGACGGAGATGGCGCAGCACCACCAGCTTAGGCACACCCTTGATGCCTCCGATTTTTTGTCGTTATGCTGCCCATTCTCTGCTTGGTCCTGATGATATTTTTGACCACCCCCCTCCCATCACTACTTTTGTCCACTTTTTGATCATATCATTCTATATCCTTTTTCCGGGAGTGAGGGAGAGTATTTTTGGTGCCACACACATATCTGGATCACTCTTGTCCTTGCATGCATCCCATTCATATCATATTTTTCATTTTGTCCCTTTTATTTCTTTTTATCATGCATGCATCCCCACCCCCCTCCCATTACACGTCTCTCGGTGTGCCACACTTCGCACATTGAGGACACTGTGCACTTTAGCTTGGGGGAGTGAGTTCTCACGCTTTTTGATTTACCACCTTTATTTTTAGTTTTTTTTCACGCCATTTTCGCATTTGCGCTCATTTTCATCACTTTTTCTTTTTTTACCATGCATCACGTTTTTCTTATTTTTTTCGTGTGCCGCATTGTAAATAGTTTTATTTTCCCTCTTTATCTTTATTTCTTTCATCTCATGCTAGAGATGACTTTTCTGTGATGATGATGACGTGGAGTTAGCTTTCTCTATATGCATGCTATATTTGTCATGTCTTAGCTTTCATTTCTGATATCATATGCTATGATCTGCCTTGCATTTAGAGATAGTAACCCACACTTTTTCTGTATGAAAATGGATGAAATTCTATTATTAGCTGAGTCTGAATATTCATATGTATGCTATCGTAGAAAACACACCAAGATTCACGCATTGAATGATTATATCTGGAGTACCGTTTTCTTTTCCTATATCCCTTCTATTTGCATGACTTGTACACTTCACTTCAGGATGATTGAATGATGTTAGCTGTGATAAATCTGGATTAGTTTGCTTTTTTGAGATCGAAACCGAGTAGATTAGATTACCCTGCTGAAGTTGTCATGCACGTCCTATAGAGTGAACTGAGAGACATATTTATTTCTTTCTCCACATATCTTGAACATTAATTCTCTATTTTAAAATCATTGGTGAATCTCCCCTTAGCGATTCTAGTATTTGGCATTTCCCCCGTTATTAAATTCCTAGCTCCAAATTCCCCGAAATCCAAAGAAAAAAATAATACTTGTATATCCTTCTCTTTGATTTGGGATCATTGAGTATATATGCTATTAAAAAAAGAGAAAAAGAAAAAGAAAAAGATTTGAGAATAAGAAAAGAAAAGAGAAAGGAAGCTCAAAACGATCCCATCTCATACCCCTTCTCTCTTTCTTCCCTCTTTTTGTTTTTATTTTTATTTTCTTTTACTTTTGGAGCATCAATAGAGATGGGGAACGTAAATATCGTTTTATATATGCCACCACGCTTATAGATAAGCTTGGGGGAGAGAATCCAATGATGTGTGAGAGAGTGACTACCTGACGGTGCATGACAACCTAGGCTAAGTAATATTCTATACTCGGTGAGATTGTTTTAGCTTCACGAAATCCAGAAACCTACGCCTAGCATTCACTTCATGAAATACACGCTTTTCTATTCTTCCTACTCTATTGTGTGATATCCTCTATACTCCTCATAGAAAGCATTCAATTGAAAAGTGTGTAATCTGCGATATTGTATACCGCTTTAAATGATTCAGACGATGTTAATCTTAGAATTATTCCATTTTTCATGCTATATCGATATTCTTGGGTTTTCTATCTCTATTTGCATCATTATACTATGATAGCGAAATAAAAATCTTTGACATGTGTTTTACATTCGATGCATGCTATATGAGTAAGCAAAACCCACGTCCTGAGAAAAATGATCTAGCAGCTTCCCTCTTCGCTTTCTTCTTTCTTTTTCGTTTTCCGTTTTTCCATCGTTTTCATTTTCTAAATCCACCGGGTTCACCTTTTACTTATCTTCCTCGAGGACGAGTAAGAGGTAAGCTTGGGGGATTTTGATCACTCCATATTTTACACCTTTTTCCGCATGATTGCGTGCCATTTGAATCGCTCAAATCACGTTTTTCACGATTTATCGACAACATTGCGATACTTTTCACGATTTGTTGTTTTTGTCGTATTTTAGGAGATTTGGAGCGATTTGGAGTGATTCCGAGATACACCCACTCCGGAGTGTCACCGACGACTTCCCTGAGGGGTATTTTGAGATTAGAGAGGAGAGGAAGAAGAAAGAACGTCGTAGGAGCGACGAGGAGGTAAAAATACACAATTTGGGCATCTTCAGTATCTCACTCGGCCGAGTGAAGGAGTCACTCGGCCGACCAACGAGACCCCGCTCGGCCGGCCAGATCGGACACGCTCCAAGCAGTATATCAGCGTGCACTCGGCCGAGCATCAGAAGCTGACTCGATCGAGTGACGTATCCCATCCGCCCGAGTGGCACCCAGACGACGGCCATCAAAAAGAACCAACTTACTGTAATCCGTCAGTCTGAGCAGCAGAAGCCCGACTCGGCCGAGTGGCAATTGCCGTCCGCCCGAGTGAAGATAAGCTCATCGGCCGAGTGACGCCCGATGTGACGACCCCCAAGACCCCAGAGTTACTGGAATCCGTCAGGGTCCCTCACTCGACCGAGTGACATTTGTCACTCGGCCGAGTGAGTAGCGCTGCCTATAGCGGAAATCACGATTTTGGAGCTGCGCAGGGGCAGTTTGGTCACGAATTTTTGGGCAGTTTTGGGGGGTATTTAACCCCAGATTCTAACCTAGTTTAGGAGGCTTTTTCTATTGCTTTTGGCAGCCTTTTTAGATTAGATTTTTTTAGAGTTTAATTCTTGTGATTAGAGAGGAGAGAAAAGGGTTATTTTGTTGGATTCTTGGAAAGCTACATTGGTTTGTCTCCCTCTCTATTAAAAATCCTATTTTTATTGCTATTTTGAATATTGCTATGAATTCCATTGCTGTTTCTATTGATTATTCTTCCATTAGCAATATGATTTGTGAGTAGTCTTAACGTCTTAGGGCGTGGGGATGAACCCTACGAGCCCAATTTCCGATTTGTGACGATTTGGTAGAACCATTGCTAGAATTGATTAGGGTCAGTTTGGGATTGATATAATACGGATAGCTAGGTGTTCATATCGATTGGGATTTGCAAGAGATTGGATCCCAATTCGATAGGAAACCCTAGAAATCCGAATTGGATTGAAATTGAGTTTCCGTAGTATCGGTTTGCAAGAGATTGGACCGATACTAGGATTCACGGTTGCAATTCTATACCGATACCCGTTTGCAAGAGATTGGACGGGTAGGAACTATCCCAACCTAGGTCGTAGCTCGAGTTTGCACGAGAGTGGGCTCGGGATGTGATTGAACGATGACGTTGATCCTAATGTTAGCTTGCCTAGGCTAGGGTTTGCAAGAGATTGGACCCGAGCCTAGGTTTGTTATAGACCGGCAACAGCGCGAGAGCGTGAGCTAGGTTTTACATTCAGTTGCAACTAGTTCACCTGACATTCTACCCTAGCAATTGTGAAACCGATGAATCACAATGACGAGATATGGTGAGTAGCGGGGATTCCCTATTCCCTAGGCGTCTTTATTTGATTTTATATCTCTTTACATTGTTTGACGATTGTGACAACATCGCCGAAAGGCAATTTCCTACTTTTCTGTCCCTATAGCCAGGTTGTTCGGAGAAGGCACTATCATACGTCCTTCCTGTGTTCGATACCCGCTCGCCGCTACACCGTGCGCTTGCGGTAAAACTACACGGTCGCTCTTTAGGGTGTACGCCCGGGCGCGATCATAAGTTAATAGTGAAAGGCCCAGGTGGGACTTAGAGACTGGATGTAGGTCATGGGTTGTGACTGGATAATCTCTCTTGTTTGCGATTATTCTTTCTATGATTGATTTATATTCGTGCAACTCTTTATCATCTGCTGTTTGTTTTATTTGCAAGTTAAATTATTGATTAAGATTCATCTTAGTAACTCAAGCAAAAATCTTAGGCAGAACCTTCGAGTTTAGTTAAAAATTTCATAAACTCCAGTGATCCCGCTTTAATGTTTTTGCTTTCCATCTCATGCTCCTAACATTTGGTATTAGAGCACATGGTTGAAAGATGGCATCAACATCTACATTTCCCGATGGCCAATCCATCTCTCTTCCACCATTTTGTGCACCGGATCCAACTATAGAAGTTGGAACAATAAGTCCATATCTTATGATTTGTGGAGCATGGTGAAGATCCCATATGAAACACCAACAAAAATGGGCACATCATGGACCGATGAAGAGAAAGCTTTGACTCTTTGAACGCAAAGGCAATGAATATACTATATTGTGCGATTGACAGCATGGAGTACAACCAGGCTTCCTTGGCAACCATGCGCCATCAAATATGGAATAATCTAGAGGTAATTCATGAAGTAATAATAGTGTAAAAATAAAAAAGTTTCTTTTTATGCTCATAGCTATGAGCTCTTCAAGATGAACAAAGGTGGATCAATTACGACGATGTACACTCGCTTTATGGATATCACAAACACCCTTGACAAACACCCTTGCTGGGCTTGGTAAGAACTACACCCAAAACGAGTACATGAGTAAGATTATCTGATCTCTCCATGCTCACCATTGAGGATCTCATCTGTAACTTTATGAGCTTCAAATCAAAGAAAGAAATTAACAAGAGCAAACCAACAAGAAAAAGGCTCTTGCTTTTAAATCCACCTTGGAGACGGAGGAATCGGGAGACGAAGTTGAAGAACAACTTACACTTTTAACAAGAGGATTAAAAAAGCTTCTATGTAAATGTAATTTTAAATCTAATGAACGTAGATTATCTAATGAATTTGTTATGTGTTTTGGACGTAACAAACTAGGATACCATAAGAAGGATTGTTTGTTAGGAAAGCTCAAAGGTAAAAATTCTTGGGGCATGCGATGTGAATTTGGATGCCTCATCTAATGAAGATAAAGAAACAGAGGAGGAGGGAGTATATATACATGTGCTTAGCACATGAAACTTGCAAATGAGGAGGTAGGCCCTAATTCAGAATGTGATAATGAAGAAATAAATTGAGAAGAAGGATTTCAAAAACTTTATATCATATATGACAATAAAGTAAAAAAACACTTAATACTCAAAAAGACCCAATCAGACTTTATAACTCTTTGTCGGTTCTGTCATGTCAATCAGTATTGCGATCTTGTCAGGGTTGACTTCAACGCCGCGGTTTGTAATCATGAAGCCGATAAACTTGCCAGATCAGACACCGAATGTACACTTCATGTGATTTAGCCTTAAGTTCTGTCTCTGGATCTCCTCGAAGGTCTCTGAGAGGTCGGTAATGTGGTCTGTCGAGCTCTTGGATTTGACTAGCATGTCATCCACGTATACTTCCAAATTCCTCCTGATTTCAGTGAAGACCTTATTCACCATTCGCTGATAGGTCGCTCCAGCATTCTTAGGAGGTCGTCCATTAGGTATCGTGCCGAGCTATGGAGGAAATGTATAAGGTCATAAGTGTTGGTTCTCTGAGAGTCTTCCCTCTTTTCATTGTTTGAAGGGACTATTTATAGGTGATGGTTTGGAGAATGCTATTTGAATGTAACACCTAAGCATTTAAGATGCTTTCTTGCATTTGGCCCGAGCTGTCGATGTTAATGACGAGCTAATGGTGGATTATTGAACGATCAGTAGCTACGTGATTCAATCACCAAATGGTCACTGGGCCGGCCCAGGGACGTATGAATGAGCTGCTACGTGATTCGATCAAAAAAAGGCTTATGGGCGAGTCTAAAAAACCACAGAAAACTGAGTCAATGAGCTATGGGTCCCATTTGCATTATGTGAAGTCTTAAGTGTGCGTTAATTAATTAATTAATTAAACAATTGATCAGTGGGATTTTGGTGCTCGAGAAGAGTGAAGCATCCTTGTCTCCCCTATAAAACAAGAGTCGTGCTACATACACTGAAGCCTCTTCGGTGTATGCACGGAAAACATTGCAGACGGGACGTGACAGTGTCCGGTGAAACGAAACGATGGGCCCACGAGCATTTCTCTTGATGAGGAATTGAAGACAAGTGCAATAAAAAAGTGGGCTCCGCTCAGCATCACAATCTCAGATCGAATTGTATCCCATTTAAAAAAGCATTTCTTTTCTAACAAGAATTAAAAAACCCTGCTTTATTTGATCTCGCCGGCGATCCCACGGAACCTTCAGCCTGATCTCTGGCGGGGGACGAGAGGGGCAAAGATGGCAACGAAGGGATCCGGCGGCCGCGACGGGGGAGTAGGAGGAACTAGAGAGAGCATCAAGAGACTAGCGGAGGAGGTAGTGGTGGTGGTGGGATTCCGCCGCCTCTGATGATGATGAGAGGAAAGAGCAAGATGATGGAAGAAGAGGCCATGGCCGACGAGCTACTTGCAGCTACTTGTTGAAATAACTATTTGCCCAGAAACTGTTGTAGAGGTAGAAGTCTTCAAATTATGCTGTGCTGAGCTGCTGTTTTTGCGATTGGATTACATGGAAATGTTTTTGTTTCAAGGGGACTTGTATGGCATTTGTATGATTATGTTTTGGTGGTACTGGGGCTAGAATTGATTTCTCAAGGCTATGAACAATGGTGATCAAACTGGCTCGGTGCCGGCATTCTGATTGGCTGAAAGAATATATCCTTGCTCCAACCGTGCTGCGGACCGTCACCCAGGCATATGCAACATCTCCCTGTTCGGCAAGCTATGGGATTTAAGCATCACATCTCCACCAAGACGATGCTCTTGTCTCTCAAATCGCCTCCGATACGGTTCACTATAGCCCATCGGATCTCTCCACGTGTCTCGAAAGCATGCTCTCCGAGCTCAACGCACAGCCGCCGTCGCTCCATCCTCCGCCTTCGTTTCTTCAGGCGTAGTCTTATCCCAATCCATTCGATTTCTCTGCCCCTCCGTCTTCCTCTATCTTCGACTCCCCTGCTGCAGCAGAGTCATCCACCGTCTCCACCAAGCTCAAACGTGTATATGGATCAGATCATCCGGCTGCTGATGTTGCTCCTGTCGGATCCGGCAGAGATCGGAAGAGGATGAGGACAATGCCCAAATTCACTATCATTGTTTGACGGGGATGAGCACCATAGGGGCGGAGTTGGGGGCGGCCAATCAAGGGCCGCAGCCCCTAGGGGAGGTGGACGGAGACCGACCTTGGCTGAGGAGGTTGAGTCCCGGAGGCGGCGAGTCGGGCCCGCAGAAGAACTTGCGGAAGTAGAGGTTGCCGGCGGCGAGGAAGCAGCGGTGGGCGTGGATGACGCGGCCCTCGACGCTGAATTCCACGAAGTAGGCTTGGCCGTTGATGAGGGGTCGTCCAGGGAGTGATAATAAAACATATATGTTAATATAAAAACAGTTTATAAAAATAATTGTTATAAACGGGCTTTGGAGGCCCAACCCGTTAGTGGGTATCCACCCATTATGTAACCCTATTACTATAAATACAAGGCTACTGGGTCTCGTAGCCGCCATGGTTTACAACACGTTATCAACACGCTCGAAGCTAAGCCGAACCCCTGCCGACGGACGAACGCGACGCGAACGGGCTTCCTTCACCGAACGTCGCTAGATCCGGCGGGTAGGATCTAGAGGTAATCCTGAATCCCTATATCTAAATTTTGCATATGCGCATATGTGGTGATTCAATTTTTTTTGGATCAATCGATCAAAACTGTATCGTTTTTATTGTTAAAAATCAACCTTTTTCAATAAAAAACGTCTTTTTGGTATAATAAAACTGGTTTACCCCACTAAAAATCGGATTTTTACCCATTTTTTTCTCCAAAAATCGCCAAAACCCTAAAAAGGGTTCACCCACGCCCCCCGTCGCCGGCTGCGGCGGGGCCTTCCCACCGTCGCTGCGGCGGCGGGAACCCCCCGCCGCTGCAGGCGGGCAACCCCCGTCGCCGCAGGCAGGGGCTTCCCCGCCGCCTGCAGCAGCGGGCAACCCTCGCCGCGGCAGGCGGGGGCACCCCCGCCGTCGCAGGCGGGGGCTTCCCCGCCGTCGCAGGCGGGGGGCAACCCCCGCCGCCGCTGGCGGGGGCGGCGGGGCCGCAGGCGGGGGCTCCCCGCTGGCGGGGGCAACCCCCGCCGCTGCAGGCGGGGGCTCCCCGCCGCCTGCAGCGGCGGGCAACCCCCACCGCAGCAGGTGGGGGCACCCCCCCCCCCCCCCCCGCGGCAGGCGGGTGCTCCCCGCCGCCTGCAGCGGCGGGCAACCCCCACAGCCGTAGGCGGGGGCTTCCCCGCCGCCTGCAGGCGGGGGCAACCCCCGCCGCTGCAGGCGGGGGCTCCCCACCGCCTGCAGCGGTGGGCAACCCCCGCCGCGTCAGGCGGGGGCAACCCCCGCCGCCGCGACAGCGGGGCTCCCCGCCGCCTGCAACGGCGGGCAACCCCCGCCGCCGCGACGGCGGGGCTCCCCGCCGCCTGCAGCGCCCCCCCCCCACCGACGCCTGCTGCGGAAGACGGGCCCGCCCGCCAGTAGCGGCTACGGGCCCAGCGTGCGTACCCCAAAACCCTAACTAGGGTTTCTGACCCAGAAAATTTTTCGAATTTTCAAAAATTTTCAGATTTAATTGCGATTTCTTTTCATTATAATCTGGACAAAATTACATGTGATTTTTAATCATCGTAATTTTTTCTTGGATTATTTGATTATTACATGTTTAATAATTAGGAAGATCCTGCGACCGCTCTGCCGTTAGTTAACTAACCTAACAGTGTATGATGTTGCCCAGTGGTCCAATAATTATTAAACAAAAGATTTTCATTTCCATTATAAAATTTCTGTGATGATTAAATGCATGTGTAGATAATTATATGCCTGCCGCATATTTAATGATTCTGTGATGTACATTTTTCTTAGCATGCTAAAATCACTAATGACATAGTTTAATGTCTGTAGCAAAACTGTATGTCTGCGATGAGATTTTTTTTAAATGCCTGCAGCATATAAATAGCATGTGTATACATCATACTTATTCCAATTTTGGTTAATTAAGCACAATTTTTTAGCTTACTAGATTTATATTATATGTATGATGCGCTCATGATATGACGATATTTTATGACAACAAACCAATAATGATTTCAATAAGTTTAACATCATATCCTAGTTGAAACCAAAACGAACCTGGAGTTCAAAACCAAAACGAACCTGAAGTTCAAATCAAAAGTCAACACCCTTTCACACTAATAAATATTAACAAGTACGAGGGATTATACGAAAAACATTTATGCGTTTTCTTTTAGAAATACGCATTTCGCGGTAAATAGATCTCTCAGATCTATGGTTTGTATAAACCAATATTGACACCAGCAGTTGTCATAACACCACCGAACTCTTTTGAGTAATCTCACTTTACAATGTATGATTCTTGAATCTAACCTTATGTTTTAAGCGTACGCCCGAAGTCGTGGCTTAATAGATAAGTGAGAAATTATAAAATTCGTACCCACGTAATTGTTTCCCCTAGAGTATGATTCTATATCCACACAATACTTGAATGACTCAATAAAAATGGCCTGAAGACCATACTTGAGTTTTCAAATAGACTTTTAAAAGTCCCTCATAAATTGGAAAAGTGGAAATATAGAAACTAACTCATTTCCCTTGTATATGTCTACTTTGTAAGACCAATAAACATTCTTCCTTATAAACTACAATAAGGACGACTGAAAACAGGGGAAGTCTTGAATAAAAATGAGAAAGGGAAGATATGATGTACCTCGATACGGAGTATGCAATGGCAACCCAATATCAGACCAGAAGTTCTGACAAGACCCATAATGCTTTTTGCAAAATGAATGTGCATTAACCTATGCCATATAAAAATATATACATATCTAGTCTAAACGACGAAAGTCACCTTGCCTGTATGTATATTTCGCTACTCCCCGAGGACAAATAAAGTTTGAAAATAAATTTGATCTGTTGTCATAATATGAGTCTAAAATGAGCACAATTGTGGACGTATATTTTATAGAACCCACATCATTCTATGAAACTTGTTACTCTAACATAATTATTAGTAGTATTCTCTTGCAGTATATATGTGCTTTTTACGCATTTTATTTTACTGTAAATGATTTGTCATCCTGAATACTCCTAAAACGAGGATGCCATGTACTCTCTGAAACTTATAAAGTTTCAAAGGATATTCATCAAAATGAAATCCCTAATGACTCAAGAAACCAATAAAGCCTGAATCTTTATCCAACTATGATCCGCATAATAGTCATTGTGAAGATGTAATCCTTCACAGTTTGAACAGAGTTCACCTATTACAAGGACAAAATTAACTTGAGCATTTTAATGGACGTTCAAAAGTCCCACATAAATTCGAACAGAGGAATTAATTTAGAACACCAGAAGTGTCCAGAATCGACCAACTTTGGATCGATGTCACCCTGGATTGATGATGCAAGACATCATTAACCAGACGAACCCGAAGATTCTTCAAAAAAGGGTGAAACTCTCATTATCCCATTCAAAAGGGAAAAATGATTATGAGATCATCTCCATTCACATGGACATTGACTCTCCTCACTTCCTCAAACGAATTTAAAATGATATACTATCATTAGTAAAATGAGACCTTTAGGCCTCTTGAGAGTATTTGAGGAATAAAAGTGGACTCACACACTCCCTTCATATGGCTGATGATGTACCTTAGAGTACTCATCTATATATCCTCTTTAAATGGTCATAATCAAAACCTTATTATCCAACCGCAGTCTAGATTATTGTTAATCACAACGGACATATTACATTACTGGGATATTGGTTGGGCTTTTACTTACCCTCATACCACCCTCAAAAATGCCGCAGTGGAACTTATTCATCGGGATTAACCCTCCTAGATGAATATGTTCCGAGATCCCCAAACGGGGGAGGCATTAGAGCACATCTTATAGATGGAGCCTTGACGGGTTCATATCCCTAGTTCTATGCTCAACTTCATTGAAGTCGAACTTATTTCGGATTTTTGGGATAACACTGGGAAATCAATTTAACAACTGGAAGAAAATTGAACACCCTGAAGCTTTGTGTTCACACCCAGAAATGGGTTATATGGAAATCATTAAAATGATTTAAACGGATTACTTATCCACTAGAAATCCAGTTGTAGGTGACCATGTAGGAACATGCAAACCATCAGAACGTCTCCTTAGAAACTATTTATATGAGCCTGATCACCTCATATAAACAGTTTCCGAGAACCCCTAACGGGGGAAGCGTTTAGTGCACATCTTATCGATGGAGTCATGATGAGTTTACATTCCCATATCACCACTATGGACCATTTAAAACATTAATACTTATGATCTGATTATCATGAATAGTGATGAGATCCTGAAGATCCACACTTATGAAACTGTTAAACAGTTATTAGACATAGCTACTAACAATATAAATATTGTCAAATTCACACATCCCTGCTACTAAAAATCCAGCTAGGATTGACATACCAACTATAATGGATGCAATCTACCAGTAGCAGAAGTGGATATCCTCAATGGATGAGAGGACATACCACGAGACCCTAAAACAATACCACCACAGGAAAGTGAGCTCATCTCCATATTCTCTCCCTTTCCAGAACCTCCGGAAGAGATAAATCTGGAATAAATTGAATAATGTACGTATACGGAGAGGTATTTGGATAAAACACACTTGTCGACAATTACTCACATTTCATTTTGCCATTGATATCGTTCACAATCTCTGTTTACTGAAGCAAACGCAGAAATTTGGCCAAATTACGTGGAACGAGGCAATAATAAGTTGAGCTGGACTCACTTATGAAATGAGAAGTGTTTGGACCTGAAGTCCTGATATCAAAAGATATCAAACCTGTGGGCTACCGAGTATTGTATAAATAAATAAAATCGTATGCTATAAGCAAAACGCTATAGCTTTAGAGGTTTATTTCGCAGAAACCAGGAAGTAACCATGTAAGATGAGTTTAACTCACTTACAAAATTAATCAAACTGATGCATCAGGCTCCTTGGTCATAGTTGCGAAAACCATACAATTGCAGAGATAATTTTAGGCTATGTTGCTATGGATGATGTGACAACATACCCTTATGAATAATCATCCCGAAGATGAATAATCATCCCGAAGATGAAACCATCATCCCGAAGATGAATAATCATCCAGAAGATGAGACCATCATCCTGAAGATGAATAATCATCCAGAAGATGAGACCATCATCCTGAAGATGAATAATCATCCAGAAGATGAATAATCATCCAGCAGATGAATTACCATCCAGAAGATGAAATTATCATCCAGTCGATGAAGAAACATGGAAAATTGCAATTCACCAATACACCTACTGGTTGTATGGATCCACATTAAGACCCCTTCCGTTCGCTGGAAGAGGGGAAGGATATCCTAGGTCCTGAAGTGCCTTACTCAAAAGTCTTTTGTACACTCCTTTATCTGGCAGTAAACACTTTAACCAGATACAGTGCAGCGCCTGCAGCGCACCACTGGACCAGAGATATGTAGTTTCTGCGCTATCTCCAAGGGTCAAGGATCATACAACATGTTAAATGTGTTTGCAGATACAGGTTACAGATCATCGCGATGATTGCAACCAAGAAGCGACCAACTCCTGGAGACCAGCAAAGCATACTTCCAAGGCAACATCAATCCCACCATCCCGAGAGGCTCATCAATCCAAGAAGCAAATCATAAGTACGCACAGCCAGGTTCTGCAGTACCTCGCAGACACAGTGAAGACTGGTCAGAGACGTGATGCTACCTACCGAGTCCGCAGACCACTCCTCCTCAGAAGAGATCCCTCAGATTCAGTAACTGCCATAGATGAGCGATACTTGTATAGATGAGCGATGTCTTGTATAGGTGAGCGATGCCTTGTACTTTGTATCGGAACACTGTAAGAGATTGATGTATAGTTGCCTAGGAGATCTGCAAGCCTGCAGCTTGTACAGATCAAGGGGAGTCAAATCTAGTGTTGTACTCTTTTCCCTTAGCTATTGGTTTTTCCCACTGGGTTTTCCATAGCTAAAGGTTTTAACGAGGCAAACTCATTGACTCTGGATCCAGAAGTATCCACCCCCTAAATACTTCCACTAATCAGGGGAAGTTACGGAAACTGTACTCTTTTTCCTTGGCTATTGGTTTTTCCCACTGGGTTTTCCATAGCTAAAGGTTTTAACGGGGCAGTTATCCCTAACTTAGGATCCAGAAGTATCCACCTCGAGTGATATCCATCGATCAGGGGAAGTTACAGAGACTTGTACTCTTTTCCCCTAGCCATTGGTTTTTCCCACTAGGTTTTTCTTGGCAAAGGTTTTAACGAGGCAAGTACTCTTAAACTTGGGATCCAGAAGTATCCATAAACCCATGATCAGATAAGCTCTATGAACCATGAAGCGTTCATCACGGCTTACAACAATGGATGGATAAGGGGAAGTGTTATAAACGGGCTTTGGAGGCCCAACCCGTTAGTGGGTATCCACCCATTATGTAACCCTATTACTATAAATACAGGGCTACGGGGTCCCGTAGCCGCCATGGTTTACAACAATAATAAGTTTTTTAAAAAATGTCAATTTCTTTGCAATACAACATGGCATGCAGCATCCTGCAAATCACGTGTGCGTCGATGTCATGTGCAGACCCCACTGATCGAGACAACACGAGGGCAGAAAATAGATACCATATTTAACAATGGTTTTCGTGCATGCACCGAATGGTTCGGTGTAGATAGCAGGTCTCTAAAACAACAGCACACATAAGAAGAAGACGGTACGGACAAAGCCGTGAAAACCGACAGCTGCCAGTAACATTCTTACTGTGGGAAACAGCTGTAAATGCTAACGCAGATGATCCTACGTGTCAGGTGACATGACAGCCTCGCTGGTTGCATCAAAGGCGATCAGAGCTCGAGGCTGGCGCTCACGTGACGCCCCTGATTGCCACAAAGCCCAACGAGAGAGGCTCCTGAGCCAATCAAGGGATAATTAAATCGCATGCATGACTTTATGTGAAAGGTATCGCTAAATCACGCACCAACTCCCCTCCATGCTTGCAAATCCAATGCACTTTTTGCCATCAAAATGAGAACCATAAGTATCGTCACGACGTATATTACGACGGATCTCTGTGGTATACAATAAAATGGTACATTCTGTTTCCAAAATTAAGATGCAATTAAAGATTGCTATTGAAAATAAAGCTATACCAGACGGTGATAACACTACATACTCAATGATTATCTATTGAAACTTGTGCCATCCAAAAAAATGTGTGAAAATGGAATCCCAGGAAGGTTTGGTGGAATCCAATAGAACAAAAGCTGCTTTTTAAGAAAAGACTTGTCCTGCAAATGTAAGGTAATGTTCAATGTTATTGTTAGTCTTTTTTTTTTTTTGATAAATTAGAGTAACCTACTTACTGTCTTCGATTTTAGCTTAGCACATCTCAGCTTTTATCGATCTCCACATTGGTATGATATTGTTCACTTTAGGCCTCTACAAGACCGGCATGATTTTGTTCTTGAGCTTTCTTCAAAAAAGACTCAAAGATTCATATTAAGATTGCATTGATGTGTAATTAATGGAACTTTTTAATTTTCTTGTTGTCCAAGCCAACAAAATCATTAGGAAACCCAGACACAAAGGAGTAGGGAGGAAGGCACTCTCATTTCTCATCACTACACACAAAAAGCAAGCCAACAAGGGGAAAAAAGGCAGAGGAAAAGCCGAAGCTTCAAAAACAAGCCTCAGTCCAAAGAGAGAAACAACAAGGAGGACAATAAAAACTTTATATACAACTCCCACACCATTAAAACCCTCCATCTCTTTCATGCCCCAAAACCCTAAACCCTAAGAGATTATGAGGCCAACCATTGTCTTCCCGATGATCTTGGTCCTCATCTTGCCGTCCACGGCGGTGCTGGACCCCGGGGACTACCTCGCCCTACAGTCCATCCGCTCCTCCCTCCGCGACCTCCAGGGGTCCGCCTTCTTCTCCTCCGGGACTTCACCTCCGACCCCTGCTCCTCCTCCTTCGGTCTCCTCTGCTCCGCCGGCCGCGTCGTCTCCCTCTCCCTCGGCGACCCCCGCGCAGGCTCCCCCGGCCTCTCCGGCCGCCTCTCCGCCCTCATCGACCTCTCCCTCGTCCTCGGCCGCGTCTACGGGGCCATGTTGGATATGGACGACATGAATACACCCATGAGGGGATGTATGAGGGTATACGGACCTCAGATGTCGCGTGCACGAAGGCGTGCACGAAGGGAACCTTTTCTCGTGTGAAAAGGACCACTCGATAAGTGGAAAAAGCCACTCGATAAGTGGAAAAAGTCACTTTATAAGTGCATAAAGGCACTTGATAAGTGAATGAAGAAGAGGATAAATGAATGTGCTAATATAGGCTAATAAGCTTATAATTGGTTATTTCCTACAATAACTACCCCTAAAGCATATAAATAGGACCCAAGGGTAAGGCATTCAGACAACACTTTCCATGCCATAAGTTTTCATAAGGCATCTTATGTTCTTCTTCTCCCTTTCATTAAAATCCTCTTCTAAATAGAGATTTAGGAGGTGAAACTCTGCTTCGATCCTCCGTGACGAAGTATCGACCGTTGTGGCAAATCTGAGGGCGAAGTTCCGAGATTACGGTGCTGCGTACACAAGCGTAAGTCTCTACTTCATTAATCGATCCTAACGTCCTTGTTTTGACATGATCCTACATTGGTATCAGAGCCATACGGGTTCGCCCCGGTCAAACCGCCACCCCGTCGAACCGATGAACGAGGCGTTGTCTTTTTCACGAATGGGTATCCTACCATTATGGATATGGTAGGAACACTTCGTGACGGAGAGAACGCATCGGTTGTTCTTTTCACGTTAGGGTCTTCTGTCATTACGGATATGGCAGGAACTCTCCGTGACGGGAAGAACCAACCGTTCATATTGTCAAGCTCGCACTCTTCATGGATGCTGAGTCTCCATTCATAGGGAATGTGAACTCTCTTCATGTGGAGCGTGTAGTTTGCGAACTTTAGATTATGTTATTTCTTCATTTTGGCACACGGCCATTAGAGAATAACTACTTTCTCGACCAACGGGTGCTTCATCGACGAACGGGTGCTTCATCGAAGAAGAAGATGGTAGTTATCCCCATCGGAGAAGATGACCTTTGGTGCATGACCACCATGGCCAAATGGGCTATGGAGGCAATGCATCCCCCCTCCCCATGCGGAGGGGGTTGGCTACGGCCAAATAACAACGAAAACCACCCCGTCAGGGGGGAGTGTGTGCGGCAACCCCATACAAGGGGGTGGCCGGCCATGGCCATATGGGCCCTGGCCGGCCCTGGCCAGGGCCTGGCCGGCTCTGGCCAGCCAGGGCCAGGGGGCCCTGGCCAGGCCGGCCTCGGCCAGGACCAAAGGGCCCTGGCCGCGGCCAGACCAGGGCCAGAGGGCCCTGGCCAGGCCAGGGTCGGCCCTGGCCGGCCTCGGCGAGGGCCAGGGGGCCCTGGCCGTCGCCAGGCCAGGGCCTGGCCGGCCCTGGCCGGGAGCCAGGGCCCGGCCAGGGCCCTGCCGGCCCTGGCAGAGGCCAGGGCCGGCGCCCTGGCCGGCCAGGGCAGAGGCCCTGGCCGAGGGGTGCAAGGGTCCTTGGCCGACCAGGGCAGAGGCCCTGGTCGACCAATCGGGGATTTTTGGTCGCATTGGTTGGCCTCGGCGAGAGGCCTTGGTCGATGTAACACGAACATGCCGACTAGCCCATACGGGGCCAACGACAGTCGTCTGCGGCAAAATTCTCCTATACGGGGGAAGCGCTTGGATCCATACGGGAGCCGGCGATGGTGGCTTGAAGAAAAATCCCCTCAGGGGGGTCCGGCCTTGGCACGGCTACGACTCAATCCTGGCAGATGGCCAGGGATTGCCGTATGTTTCGCTAGTATCATAAGGGTACTAAGTTGAAATATCGTATTTTTTCCCAAGGGGGGATCCGGCTTTGGCCAAGTTGCGATGGCAACTCTCACTTCGGAAGGAAGATGAATTCGGCCTTGACACAACCCCGGCAATGGCCGGGGAATTGTCGAAATATTTCGGCTATGACACCCTATAATGGGGTATAGGCCTTGCAAAATACGTTTGCAAAATGCATTTGAAAAATACGATTTCAAAATACTGCAAAATACGTTTGCAAAATATTTTTGAAAAATACGTTTTCAAAAACGTTTTTCCGCTGCAAAGTACTATAAGAGTACTATTATTTGATAAAGTGATGGGGAAATATTGAAAGTTACTCTAGATGGTGGTTGGAAACGTAGTGACCTTTCCGATTCTAGAGTAACATCTTCAATATTTTTCGAAAGTAACTTATCAAATCATAAATATCATTCCAAGTGGAAGTTGAAATTAGAACTATCCAAATGGGATATTCTATTATCATTTCAAGTGGGAATTATATTTTAATAATTTTTAATGCAATGATTTTGATCAAACCTTCGATTTTGTGTCTTTTGCAGCATTTTAAAAGTAAAATGTCTTCCGCTTCAAAGAATATTGTCGCTGAGTTAAACAGAGGTGAAAAACTCAACGGCGATAATTACAAACTTTGGTCCATCAAGATACAATACATTTTAGAGGAGCAAGAAGTGCTCGAAACTCTAAAGAACGTAATGATTGAACCCGAGTTGGGCACTACGGCCCAACACAGACGAGACAAGGAAGCTTTTGATGCTTGGTCTCGGAAGAACAAGATAGCTCGCATTACGTTATTGAGCAGTATGGCCGATGACATAATGCGCATCTTCCGAGAGCATGACCTAGCCATGGACATATGGTCCAAGCTAGAGGAGAAGTTTGGTGGCACATCGGTGTCTAAACTTCGCGCCTTAACTATAAGATTTGATTCATACAAGAAACGTCCAGATCATTCCATGGGAAAATATCTGCGACATATGGCGAATCTTATCTCAGAGTTGAAGGATGCAGGTCATGTGCTCACTGATGAACAACAAATCCAAGCAGTCATACGTTCCCTACCAAATGGGTGGGACCAAATGAAGATGCATCTCACTCATAATGAGATCATCAAAACCTTCAGCGATGTTTCCAAGCACCTCGAATTAGAGGAAGAGCGGCTTGCGGCTGCCAAGCCAAGTGCAGAAGTGCACATGATTGCTAGTTCCTCACACGGGGGAAAGAAACGGAAAGATCGTTCGAAGTCTACTAATGAACGTAATAAGCAACATGAGTCTACCAAGAAACCCAAACATAAGGGTGGGCACAAGAAATGGCACAAGAAGAAAGACTTGAAGAGGATCAAGTGCTTCAAGTGCAACAAGTTCGGTCACTATGCTCGTTCGTGTACGAGTGGAAGCGACGAGGTAACTTGTAATACTAGTTACATATGTGTTTCTAGTTCAATATTTCTTGTAGAATCTAATCCATTTTGGATAATTGATTCAGGTGCCACCGACCACATAGCAAGGGACAGACGGTCATTCGTGGAGTATTACCGGATACCCCAAGGAACAAAGTGGATTTATGTAGGAAACAACACACGTGTTGAAGTGAAAGGCGTTGGGACTTGCAAGCTAGTCTTGGACAACGGCTGCACTCTCTTACTACATGATGTCCTCTTCGCTCCAGATATTCGAAGGAATATTATATCTGTGGTCGTGTTAATGGGTCTTGGTTATAGCTGGTTCTTTCAAAATTGTAATGTGGACTTGTTTTGTAATAATATTCTTATTGGTTCTGGGTATGTATTTAACGGATTTATTGTATTAAATACAATGTATGACTCTTCATTAAGTAATGAAAATTTCCTTGTCGTAAATTCTTCGACTTATGAGTCAGATATAATTTGTTGGCACGCAAGGCTTGGTCATATTGGACCAACGTGTATGGATAGACTTGCCAAATGTGGCCTTCTATCCAACGTTTCAAAGGTCGAAATGTCGACTTGCGAACATTGCCTTGTAGGGAAATCTTGTCGCAAGCCGTTTGGAACCGGCACAAGGGCCGAGGTTCCATTACAGCTCATCCATTCGGACATATGTGGTCCGATGAATGTCAAGACAAGACGCGGGAAGTCCTATTTCATCATTTTTATTGATGATTTCACCCGATTCGGACATATCTATTTGATATCCCACAAAAGTGAAGCATTACCCTGCTTTAAAAACTATATGAGTTTAGTGGAGAATCAATTAGATCGCAAGATTAAGGTCTTACGAACCGATAGGGGCGGTGAATATCAATCAGTAAGTTTTAAGGAACTTTGTGATGAAAAGGGCATAACACATCAGGTAACTATGCCTTATACTCCTCAACAAAATGGTGTCGCAGAAAAGAGAAACAGGACTTTAATGGAAATGGTCCGTTCAATGGTGACGCAAGCTAACTTGCCAATCACTTTTTGGGGTGATGCATTATTGACGGCCGCTTTCATCTTGAACTGCGTACCCTCGAAATCAGTTAGCTCCACTCCTTATGAGTTGTGGAACCAAAGGTCTCCTGACTTACACATTTTAAAACCTTGGGGTTGTGCATCCTACGCACATATTTCCTCCCATAAGTATGGCAAACTTGGGCCACGGGGAAGGAAATGTATCTTTATACGATACGCAGAAAACTCCAAAGGTTATGTTTTCATTAAGTCAGGAAGACAATGGATGTCTAATTGAATTTGAGTCGAGGGATGTCACTTTCTTGGAAAATGAGTTTCCAAGACAGGGCGAGATAAGTCAGGACTTATCTCTATTTGAGATTAATGATCAAGAAGGATTACCTCATTCGAGTGGGAGAATTCTTGGTGAAGACGAAAATACGTTTCAAACTTCACCAATGGATGATACGAATGACGCAAATCCTATTCCATACGGGAATAATGATCCAAGTGAGAGCATTTCTAACTTCATTCCAAGTGGGAGTGATATTAGAATTGATCTAAATTCGAGTCAACAAGGACTTGAAGAATCTCAAATACGACGTAGTAGTCGTACAAGGTTGGCTCCTCTAAGATTTGAGGATGAATTTCTGCAAACCTTTATGACTTTACTACAAGATGATAACGAGCCTGCTACTTTCAAACAGACTGTATCATGCCCTGCAAAAGACAAATGGATGGAAGCGATGAAGGAGGAGTTGGAATCCATGAAAGTTAACCAAGTCTGGGACTTAGTTGACTTACCCAGAGGACGTAGAGCTATTGGGAACAAATGGGTTCTCAAGTTCAATCATAAGGTTGATGGCTCTATATACAGATATAAAGCTCGCCTTGTCGCGAAAGGTTTTACGCAACAGGAATGGATAGACTACGAAGAGACCTTCTCACCTGTTGTTCGTTTTACCTCGATTCGCCTGATTCTGGCTTTGGTAGCTTGCTTAAACCTCGAATTACATCAGATGGATGTAAAAACTGCCTTTCTCAATGGAGAATTGGACGAGGAGATCTATATGGAACAACCAACAGGGTTTGTAAAAGAAGAAAACGAACATAAGGTTTGTAAACTTCGTAAGTCCATATATGGTCTTAAACAATCCTCGAGGCAATGGTATATACGATTTCAAGAAGTTATCTTATCAAATGGTTTTTCCATGCTTGATGAAGATAACTGTGTATATATCAAGAGGATTAAAAGTAAATATGTTATTTTGTCTCTATATGTAGATGACATTTTAATAGCCGGAAATGACAAGGGCTTTGTCATGGATATCAAGGCTTGGCTTTCATCAGTTTTTGAGATGAAAGACATGTGAGAAGCCGCATATATCCTGGAAGTTAAGATTTCAAGGAATCGTTCGAAGAAACTTCTTTCTCTTTCACAAGAGACTTATATAAAGAAGGTTCTAGAACGTTTTAATATGCAGGACTGTAAGTCCATTGATATTCCAATAAGCATATGCGATAATTTATGTCTGAAGATGTGTCCTAAGAACCAAAGGGAAAAGGAAATTATGGAAAAAGTTCCATATTACAGTGCAGTTGGTAGTCTTATGTACGCTAAGATGTGTACAAGACCGGACATCTGTTTTGCCGTTGGAATGGTAAGTCGTTACCAATCCAATCCAGGGTAAACACACTGGAAAGCGGTTAAGAGGATAATTTTGCAAAAGACTCTGATAAAACCAAGAAGGTAGACATAAGGTACATATCTACGCATGAGATGATAGCGGATCCGCTTACGAAGGCGATCCCCAGAGATGTGTTTTACAAACACTTATCATCTCAAGGATTGCGTAAGAGCTGAGTTGTACCAATGTAAATTCCCATGTCTGTAAATAATCAAATTTAATAAAAGAATAAGTTCTTTTTTCAACATTGCATATGAATTCTTTAAGAAATGTTTGTGTACATTTTTGAAATCTCAGCTATACTTTCTAGTATGTCGGACAGATTAAGGTTGGCTCTCTCACATGAGCAACCGCCTTTATTCTATCAGACGGATAAAATAAAGATGAGACCTGTTTAAAGTCAAAATTGTCAGACGGACGATGTAGAGTCATGACTTAAACAAAATGGTCGTATGAAAGATCTGCATCATATGGATGTTTTCAAAAGATCTAAGAGGATTTTTGAAATCCTATCTGTCTTATGCAGGATGTGGGTCCAGAAGATTATTTGAGTAGTAAAAGGGACTCAAAGTCAGACATTGTGGTGTCTGGTTATCATCCTTACAACATCATTAAGACATACGCTCCCTGGGAAAGGAGTGATGTTGTAATATGTATTCATACTATGTATGCATTTTGACCATTGGGTTAGAATAGTAATTATGCTTACTATTATGTGAGACCCAAAGACCACATGGGTCTTAACTCGTTACCCTTATGGACTCTAATTAGTTCCTTAAGATTTGACTGGGTGATTGCTATCTTAGCATGTTGCTTATGGACTATGGTTAATTTGGTCCGGCGGGGCATGTTAGAAAAGCGAGTCAAGTCAAGATCGAAAGGATCGTAAGAAGAGGAAGATTAATTTCATATTCACATTTGGACTTTAGAGATTGAAAGCTGGCCAGCCAATTGTAATCCAGATGGGATTTAATTGTTGAATATAAAGTATAAGAAATGTGAAGAAATAATCTAGGGTAAAGCATGCGTTGATCTACTCAACTTTGCACCTCGAGGGGTGTTGTGTATCTCTAACAAGTGCACAACAGCGGACTCTATGTGCATGACGGTCACACGGCCTATTTCTCGGTATGATAAACAGAAGAGTTAAAGGAAAGATGTTTCCTTACAATCCCCTCAAGTGTGAGGGGGAGATGTTGGATATGGACGACATGAATACACCCATGAGGGGATGTATGAGGGTATACGGACCTCAGATGTCGCGTGCACGAAGGCGTGCACGAAGGGAACCTTTTCTCGTGTGAAAAGGACCACTCGATAAGTGGAAAAATCCACTCGATAAGTGAAAAAAGTCACTTTATAAGTGCATAAATGCACTTGATAAGTGAATGAAGAAGAGGATAAATGAATATGCTAATATAGGCTAATAAGCTTATAATTGGTTATTTCCTACAATAACTACCCCTAAAGCCTATAAATAGGACCCAAGGGTAAGGCATTCAGACAACACTTTCCATGCCATAAGTTTGCATAAGGCATCTTATGTTCTTCTTCTCCCTTCCATTAAAATCCTCTTCTAAATAGAGATTTAGGAGGTGAAACTCTGCTTCGATCATCCGTGACGAAGTATCGACCGTTGTGGCAAATCCGAGGGCGAAGTTCCGAGATTACGGTGCTGCATACGCAAGCGTAAGTCTCTACTTCATTAATCGATCCTAACGTCCTTGTTTTGACAGGATCCTACAAGCCATCCCCCTCCCTCTCACGCTGCTCCGCCCTCCGCTTCCTCGCCCTCTCCCAAAACTACCTCTTCAGCCCCATCCCCACCTCCCTCTCCTCCCTCCGCTTTCTCCAAACCCTCGACCTCAGCTTCAATATCTTGACCGGCCCGGTGCCGGCGTTCTCCCATTCCCCCCTCGCCAATCTCATCCTCTGCCACAATCGCCTCTCCGGCGGAATCCACGCCACCCTCGCCTCCTACGCCTCCCTCGTCCGGCTCGATCTCAAACGGAACAATCTCACCGGTCCTCTGTCGTTCCTTCCTCCTTCGCTGAAATGTCTAGCCCTCTCTTACAACAACTTTTACGGACCGATCGATCATCGCACGGTCGGCAACCTCCACAGTCTGAACATCCTGGATCTGAGCGCGAACCGGTTCGCCGGTTCAATCCCCGGAATAATCTTCACGTTTCTGATCATTACAATGTACCTACAGAGGAATTTGTTTTCGGGCCCCGTGAGGGCCCCGGCGCCGGTGACGGCGAGGGTGGTGAACTTGAGCTACAACAGGCTGACCGGGGAGATCCTGGCGGGGGTGGCGAGCGCCGAGAGGATTTACTTGAATTCTAACAGGTTCGTCGGGAGGGTGCCGGAGAGATTTGTGGAGAGGGTGAGGGGTGGGGGGATCAGGGTTTTGCACCTGTCGCATAATTATTTTAGCGGGATGGGGGTCGACAGCCTCGTGCCGGTGAGCGTTTCGTTGTGCCTGAATTTTAATTGTATCGTGCCGCCGCCGGGGAATGTGTGTCCTGTGAGGTCTGGGAGGTGGAAGCGACGGCCGGCGGTGGAGTGCAGGAGGTGGACGGAGGAAGGGAGAAATGGATGAATTGAGAGATTGTAAAGATTTTGTTTCGTTTTTGGGTTGTTTTCTATTTGTACATAAATCTTGGAGAGAATTGGTTGGGATAAAAAAGGTATTTTCATGTCTTAAGGTACATGTCATTCTCTTGTATGGACTTCAAGTTGTCCATCTGGCCCGACCGGGCCACGGGCCGGAATGACTCCGGGGGCTGGAAGCCCTGCCCGTGGTCCGGCCAAGCCCGGGGCCAGACCGGCCCATCATTTTTTTAAAAAACCAAAAAAACTTCATGGACCCTAAAAAAATTCTAATGTTGGAGATCAAATCAACCATGACAATGGCCAATGGTCCCATTTTATTTTATCATGATCATAGGAGGGGAGACCAATGGTCTCTAGTATGCCAAAGGTCCACCCCGCTACCATGTAGTGGGTTGTTTATGATGGATAAATGAGAGGGAAGACCATAAGTCTCCCCAACTCATAACACTCCCCCTTATCTATCCACTATCTTTGACCAAGCATATGAATACTTCAGAATTCGTGATGCTAATGCGGTGGATACTTCTGGATCCAGAGTAAACGTGTTTGCCTCATTAAAACCTTAGCTGTAGAAAACCCAGGGGGAAAATCCAACAGTCTTAAGGAAAAAGAGTACAACCCATAGGTTACTTGTAATGCTCCTAAGTGATAATACAAGTATTGCTCCAAGTATGTGGAAATTCATACATTAACCACTAATTTGGACCAAGTTTACTTACACGACCAACTAGTTTACATTTATACCCGAAGAGGGGTATTTAATTAAAGAGAATGTTGTAATTTTAGCCTGTATGGATCAATACATTAGAGGGGGGTGAATAGTGTATATAATAAAAATGTTGCAAATAAAACGTTACTAATATTTGCAAAGATGGAATAGAAATAAAATGACAAGTGCTGAAAATTAAACCAATCGCAAACACAGAGATTTTATCCTGGTTTGGATCCTGTTGATCCTACTCCAGTCATCTACTCCCCGTAGAGATTTTCAATCCACTATAATCACTTGCCCCGCAAGCACGAACTTACAAAAATGGCGACACTCCCCGTGTCCCAAACTTTGTACAATCTCTAAACAGAGATTCAAATCTGTTAAATAATGAAATAGAAAAACACCTATAGCCTTGGTATAAAATTCAGAGAATGAATTCAAGGATGGTGTTTAAAATATGAACTTCAAGATGTATAAGATATGTAATGAAGAACAATACTTGAAGTTCTCTAGTTCATAAAAGAAGATAGAGATCTATCGATTTCTTCTTGCAATTATGAACACAAACAACTTTCCAAAATGATGTTGAAAATCCAAGTTCTTCCGTTCTTAAACGAAGAAAGAAATCTAATGATTTCTTCTTACAAATAAGAAAAGAACAACTAATGGCTGAATTACTTAAGAAAATCAATGGCTTACTTTCAACAAAATCAGAATAAAGAAGAGGAACGTGTGTGGAAAATGAGAGGGGGTACCCCTCCTTATATAGGTTTTAGAAAAGGTTATGAACGGCTCTAAAAGAGACGTTGCACAACGTTCAGAAACTGAAAGGAATGTTGGAGAACGGTCAGAAACTGTTCTGGAAAATTTCAGTCCAAAAAATGTTTTGGCAGGCTAGGAAAATTCGTAGCCTGCTAATTTTGAAACGGTAACAACCGGTCAAAAAATTTTGGTGACGTGGATTAGACAACGGATAGATTCTTGTCTGAAAGTATCAAGTCAAAATATAGTTGTTTTGGTAGGCTAGGAAAAATCCTAGTAGGCTAATTATGAAAAATACGAATTTTGACTTAGGATCAAATGAGTTAGGAGATGATGTAGATTTGAGCTTAGGGATATATGATATGATATAACCAAGGCCCTGAAGCTATCTAAAAAGTAAAATTTACAACATTCCGTAGATACGTGTTTCACACGTAATCTTGAGTAGCAAGGCTGTTTTTGTAGAGTTTCCTTGTACTTTGATCATATGTTTGATGTAAATGAATTTGCGTTTGTAGCTGTACATCTGTATAGATAGAGTTAGTAACATGAAATATATTGATTTGTCATATCAAAACCTTATGGAAGAGAGGATGGAAAATACCAAGTTCCAACATTCTCCCCCTTTTTGATGATGACAAATAATGAAGTATAAAATGCGAATTAATCATGTTTGTAAAAAGTTTTAATGAGTTTATTAACATGATGTAATGTGACATAATGTAATGTGACATGATGTAATGTGAAGTTACAGATGTTAGTCCCCCTGAATAAATGAATATAGACTCCCCCTGAATATATGAGCGTGTCTCCCCCTTTGTCATCCACAAAAAGTGGAAAAGAAAAATTGGCAAGCTAAGATTTTTTGTAGCAGGCCAAATGAGAAAAATGAGGAAATTGGAAAAATAACAGAGACAGAGTATTAATAAGAGCATAGAAGTAACAAAAGGAACTAATATTCATGTAAACAATGATCATAGAGTCGGAGTACACGAGATAACCATCATACATTACTAAAACATACGAGAAACGAACATACATAAACTACCAAGTACATAAACATACTAAATAACCCAGTCAACATAGAACCAGCGAGATAGCCGACAAGGACCATAGTGAAATCAACTAGTAATCATGGAAACTAACCAAACAACACACGATGAGGCAAAGTCACAAGTGATGGAAAGCAACCAAGAAGAGCCGAAATGAAAAGGAAGCAACAAGTCATGCAGGGATAGGATGCGACAAAACGAAACAGAGAACCAAAGAGCAGTAGCATGCGAGAGCCAGGGAGTTATGGATGATAGGATGACGAGCCAGGGGAGGAACGTCGGGTGCGGGTGCGACGGGTAGGGAGGATATTCTCGGATTCCAAGGAAGAACGGAGGGAAGACTGTTCAACTTGGATCTGTTCGAGTACTTTAGAGTGATGGCAGAGGATTTGGTCATAATTACTCATTTGTATCTGTATTCCAGCGAAGCCCTTGACAACCTGGGTAGAGAGACGATGAAGGAGGACGGCATTGGTCTCGCGGGATGGAGAAACGCCATCCTTTGAAGCAAGGACCTTTTTGCCGCACCGGGATCGGGAAGAGCCTGGGAAAGAGGCTTGGCCGCGAGATTGAGCAGTCGGGCCAGTAGGGAGGGAAGAGTCATTATCGGATGCAGCACGGTCGTCGTCGTTGTTGTCGGAGGAGGAAGAGTCACCATCGGGAAGGCCCATGCTGTGGAGAATATTCTCATCTATATGGATATCATGCTGAAGCAAAAGTTCACCATCGATAGGAACACCGAAAGCCCGAAGAATCAACGTGATGAGACTCGGCAAGTAAAAGTGAGTGGAAACAGGTTTCATGAGAGTACGAAGAAACAAGTGGCCCCAGTGAATGGGAAAACCGGCCATAATGGCATATAAGAAATGCTGGTGAGCGTTACTAAGGTAGTTCACAGAGCCGGCCTTGGGCATCAAATTGTGGATGATGATCTTATGAATGAGACGAGCCTTGGGATGAAGCTTGGCTGCGGACATATGTGGTGTATACTTCGGGGCGAGTTTGGCGAGGATAACGGGATCGTCCATAGCAAAGGAAAGGAGGCCAAGAAAATCTGGAGATTGGTTGATAATGGCGGCAAGTTTGTTGCTATTGACCGTAAAACAGACTCCCCGAACCATAGTGGAGAAGAACTTTTGGCCACGGTGAACGGTAGACTCGAGATTGGCATAAAACTCTCTGATAAGAGTAGGATAATAGGGTACTTTGTTCGCGATGGACCAAAGCTGATGAAGGCCGACCACCGCTAAGATCTGCTTGACATGCATCATGGTGGGCGTGCCATAGTCTAGGTAGCGCTCAGGATGAAATCGGGTCGCTTCGAAGGCAAGATAACGATCTTTGGCCGCCTGCGAACGAAAGCGGTCGGTGGTGGAAGGGGGTGTAGGTTCGGTCATGGTGGATTGGAGAGAAGAAAAATTAGAGAAGGAAGAAACTTAAACAGAGAATGGGAAAGGTAAAAGAGAAGGTGAACGAAATAAATAGAAAGAATAGAGGACCGATCAGTTGCCATTATAGGGAGTGGGAGCAGTTTCTAAAACTGAAAGAAGTTGGAACAACTGAAATGTTCAAAATACAAAAACCGAACAGACGGGAAGAAGAAGAGACCCAAGCAACGGTGTCGAAAACCGAAAAAAATACCCATTGGCATCTAAACCATACACAAAAAAATAGAATAAGTACAAATGGTAGATAAATGGCATTTAAAATAATAAAGAGTGTGTAGTCCCTAGACGCATAGAAAAATGGGGAGAGGCCGAAATAAATTGGGTAGAGGCGGTTGGTGTGTGGAACCAATAAAAGGAAACCATGTGGAAGAGATAGAAGGATCCCTTAATTGTCATGAAGAGAGAGCTTCATTTCCATGACAAGGGTAGGCCGAAAAATGAATCGGTTTGGTGAAGGAATATTAATTTAAGATAAAATAAAATAAGTATGAGTGAAGTTCCCAACGCGAGGAAGTGGGGTTTGGTGAAAGAAAATAAATAAGAAAGAGCCATGTGTCTTCTTATTTGTCCTTGGAAAGAGGCAGAAGTTAATAACCGATTGTCTTCTTGTGAAATCTCATTCCAAGTCAATGCAAGTGAATGCAAGTGGAAAGATTGAAGACAAAAACGAATGTCAGTACTTTGTCCAACGTGAAAAGCAGGGGATATTGGAAAAGACAAATGAGAAGTATCCATGTGACAGGAGAGAGAACAAAGAGATCAACAGGAATCAAAAAGAGAGAGACAAAGTGGAAGACACCGGGTAAGAATTTTGATACGAGATTTGATTTTGAGAATAAAATATATGAGAAGTGTTAAAAACCGAAAACCAAGGGGTCAAATTAGACATAATACTGAGAAGATAGAAGTAATTTTTAAAATTGGCATGCTACAAAATTACGTAGCATGCTAAAAATAAATAGAAGTCAGAAAATTATAGAAAATTCATAAAAATCAAAAATAGATAAACATATTCATAAATCAAATTCTGATTCACTAATAATACCCAGATTTCTTCTAATCTTAATGAAAGAGTCCTCCTTTAAAGGCTTAGTTAAAATATCGACAACTTGATGTTCAGTTGAAATAAATTTCAAAATAATATCTCCTTTCTGCACATGATCATCTAAAAAATGATGACGTACATCAATATGTTTTGTACGTGAATGATGCACAGGATTTTTAGATAAATTAATAGCACTGGTATTATCACACATAATCGGACATGTGGAATAATTAATTCCATAGTCCGAAATAGTTTGTTTCATCCATAAAATTTGAGCACATGCTAAACCGGCGGCAATATATTCTGCCTCGGTTGTAGATAATGAAAAAGAGTTTTGCTTTTTGCTAAACCAAGAAACTAAAGCATGTCCTAAAAAGTGACATGTACCACTAGTACTTTTACGATCTGATTTGCAAGCAGCAAAATCTGCATCACTATATGATAATAAATCAAATGTGTTTGATTTAGGATAAAATAAACCAAAATCAGAAGTATACTTGACATATCTAATAATCCGTTTTACGGCAGTTAAATGTGAAACTTTAGGATCTGCCTGAAATCGTGCACATAAACATACTGAAAACATAATGTCTAGTCTACTAGCAGTTAAATAAAGTAAGGAGCCAATCATACCTCTATAAAGACGTTGATCAACACTCTTACCATTTAAATTTTTGTCGAGGGAAGTAGATGTACTCACTGGAGTGTGTTTTTCTGCAGAACTTTCTAATCCAAAACGCTTGATGAGTTCTTTTGAATACTTGCTTTGGTGGATGAATATTCCTTCCTTCATTTGTTTGATTTGAAGACCGAGGAAGTAATTAAGTACACCCATGTGACTCATCTCAAATTCTTTCTGCATAATTTTAGAGAAATCTTGACAAAGAGATTTGTTAGTAGAACCAAAAATAATATCATCAACGTATATTTGAATAATGATAATGTCAGAATTTATGTTTTTAATAAACAAAGTAGAATCTATTTTACCAATTGAATACCCTGAATTTAAAAGATAGCTTTTAAGTCTTTCATACCAAGCATGAGGTGCTTGTTTGAGACCATATAAAGCCTTTTTCAATTTAAAAACATGATTTTCAAAATTTTCATGAATAAAACCAGGAGGTTGCTCTACATAGACTTCTTCTTTAAGAAAACCATTTAGAAAAGCACTTTTCACATCCATTTGAAAAAGTTTAAAATCTTTAAAACATGCGAATGATAATAACATCCTAATAGATTCAAGACGAGCAACTGGTGTATAGGTTTCATCATAATCAATACCTTCTTCTTGATTATAACCTTGTGCAACCAATCGTGCCTTGTTTCTAATTACCTGACCAGATTCATCCAATTTATTTTTGAATACCCACTTGGTACCAATAATTGAATGATCTGATGGTCTGGGAACTAATTCCCAAACATCATTCCGTTGAAATTGGTTGAATTCTTCCTGCATAGCCATAATCCATGAACTGTCTTCACATGCATCTTTGATGTTCTTTGGTTCAATGGTTGAGAGAAATGCACAATGTGCCATTTGCTCTATTTGGCGACGAGTTCTTACTCCATCCGTAATATCTCCAATGATTAACTCTGATGGATGATTTGGAACTTGTGCAAATGCCTTAGGAAGATCTGCATTATCTGAAATAGACTCAACAGAATGTTTAGTAGCATCAATTTCATCAAGTTTCATATTATCTAAAGAATTAGAAAGAGGTAATATATTCTCTTCATCATCAATGATGGGAGAATTAGATGAGGGATTCTCATCAAATGTGACATGAAGTGATTCTTCAACTGTTAAAGTTCTTTTGTTATATACTCTGTAGGCTTTGCTACGTGTTAAGTATCCAACAAAAATACCTTCATCAGATTTAGAGTCAAATTTGTCAAGTGCATCTTTAGTAGTAAGAATGAAACATTTACATCCAAATACTTTAAAATATGATACACGAGGAATGCGATTAAAGAATAATTCAAAGCAAGTTTTATTAAGTAATGGCCTAATAAGAACTTTATTCATAATGTAACAAGCAGTTGCGACAGCTTCTGCCCAAAAATATATTGGTAGATTACTATCACAAAGCATTGTTCTTGCACATTCTTGTAAAGTTCTATTTTTCCTTTCTACTACTCCATTCTGAGGAGGAGCACGAGGAAAAGAAAAATTGTGAGTAATGCCATTTTCATTACAAAACTTAGTAAAAGATTCATTTTCAAATTCTCCCCCATGATCACTACGAATAGTGATAATGTTAAAGGATTTGATCTTTTGTATCCACAAAATACTGAAAACTCTTCAAAAGCATCATTCTTGTTTTGTAAAAATATAACCCAAGTGTATCTAGAATAATCATCAACAATGACAAATGCATATCTACTTCTATTCAAAGAGGCTACTCTTGAAGGACCAAACAAATCTAAATGAAGAAGTTCTAATGGTCTTATTGTTGAGATAATGTCCTTTAATTTAAAAGAAGATTTGTGCATTTTTCCTTGTTGACAAGCATCACAAAAATGGTTGTGTTTGAAAGAAATATTTGGCATTCCATTAACTAACTTGTGTTTTGAAATACGTGCTAGGTTTTTGAAATTAGTGTGTCCAAAGCGTTTATGCCATAAAAGAGTATCATCTGATGTAATCATTAAACAATGATTATGAGTGGTAACAGACATGCATAAGATATATGTTATTCTTACGCTTACCACGAAATAAGATAGATGACATATCAAAATCATAAATTATGCAATCATTTTGTTCAAAAACTATTTTGTAATTTTTATCACATAATTGACTAATGGAAAGTAAGTTGTGTTTCAAACCGTCAACCAGGTGAACATTCTCAATGATAGGCTGATTTGTATTACCAACTGTTCAAGTGCCTATGATTTTTACTTTCTTGTTGTCACCAAAGGTAACTGTGCCTCCATCTTTATATTTAATGCTTGAAAGCAAGTTGACATTTCCTGTCATATGTTTTGAACATCCACTGTCCAAAATCCATCTTTCTTTCTTAGGTACCTGAAAGATAAAACATTAAGCATTGGTACCCTTTGTTTGAAGGTCCTTGGGATTAGATTTTAGGAAGCCAAACCCAAGTAGAATTTGGCTTTCTAATGTAATTACTAGAATGAACAATAGAATGTATATAATGAGAGATATAGCTATTTCTATCATTTAAACATGAATCCTTAGGAACCCATATACTAATTGTAGTAGGTTTCCTAGGAAATGTTTTTGAAATGTTTATAACATTTCTTTATGAAGAAGAAGTAAGTACGTTTACTTTCTTAGTGTAAATAAATGCATGATTCTTCTTTTGTAGTTTAACAAAAGTTGTTTTTCCACAAGAGGAAGAAGTGTTATAAGTCTTGGGTACATTCTTTTTAGAATATCCCAATCCTTGTCTATGATTTGCTAAATATTGAATTTTAAGCAAATCATCGAGATTTGTCTTTCCTTTGTTAAACTTATTAACATTAGATGACATCTCGTCGTATTTCATCTTTAGTAATGAAATATTTTTATCCATTTCGGATATTTGTGTATGTAATTCTAAATTCTTAGTTTTGAGAATATCATTCTCTTTATTAAGATCCAAAACTTGAGAAGAAGTATTCTCAGTGTTTTTAGAAGATGATAATTCTTGATATTTAGAAAGGAGATCATCATTATTCTGTTTCAATGATTTATGTTTACTATTCAATTTTTTGAAACGAGAATAAAGATCTTTTAATGCATCAAGTAATTCTTCGTTATTAAAAGAACTTACCTCATCTTCATCATCTTGTACCATAAAGCACATGTTAGCACTTTCATTTAGATCATCATCTTCATCATCTGAAGAATCATCCCATGTTGCTGCAAATGCCTTTTTCATTTTGTCAAACTTCCTTTCTCTTCTGGATTGATCATTGTTGGAAGTTTTGAAATTTGCTTTGAGAAGTGGACAGTCTTTCTTCATATGTCCTAGCTTATTGCAATTAAAGCAGAGAGAAGAATCAGTATTCTTAGATTTAAAATTATTATACTTACCTTTCTGAAAGAATTTTCTGAAGTTTTTGGCAAAGAATGCCATATCATCATCTGAGTCTTCATTTTCTGATGTAGTGTTGAAGGCGAGTACTTTCTTCTTTTGATTTGATTCTTCTTTCTCATCTTGTAGTGTAACTTCATGGGCCATTAGGTTACCAATAAGATCTTCCATAGATAATGTGGAAAGATCATTGGCTTCCTCAATAGCGGTGATCTTTGGACGTCATACTGGAGTTAAAGCTTTAAGAATCTTGCGAACCTGTTCAAGAGAAGTGTAAGTTTTTCCAAGAGCATTTAAAGAATTTATAATATTAGTAAACCTGGTGTTCATTTCTCCAATTTTCTCTTGGTCCTTCATCTTGAATAACTCGAATTTGTGAACCAAAATGGAAATCTTAGTTTCCTTCACTTTACTGGTTCCTTCATGAGTTACCTCGAGTATATGCCAAATCTCCTGAGCACTTTTGGCCTAAGATACTCGATTAAACTCATGTTTATCCATAGCACAAAATAAAGCATTCATGGCCTTTGAGTTGTTGGTTTTTGCAGCTTTGTCGTTGGCGGCCCAATCAGCAACAGGAGTTGTTGGCTTTGTGTATCATGTCTCTATGATGTCCCAAATCTCATAATGCATACTTTGGAGATGAATCTCCATTCGTATTTTCCAATATGAGTAGTTAGAAGCATCAAATAGAGGAGGACGAACTTGAGAGTGCCCTTCAGGATGTTGATTTGTGTTGTAGTTGTGTGGAACATCGTTCATGCTTGATTCTGCCATCTTAACCTTGCTCTGATACCAAATGTAATTTTAGCCTGTATGGATCAATACACTAGAGGGGGGTGAATAGTGTATATAATAAAAATGTTGCAAATAAAACGTTACTAATATTTGCAAAGATGGAACAGAAATAAAATGACAAGTGCTGAAAATTAAACCAATCGCAAACATAGAGATTTTATCCTGGTTCGGATCCTGTTGATCCTAATCCAGTCCTCTACTCCCCGTAGAGATTTTCAATCCACTATAATCACTTGCCCCGCAAGCACGAACTTACAAAAATGGCGACACTCCCCGTGTCCCAAACTTTGTACAATCTCTAAACAGAGATTCAAACCTGTTAAATAATGAAATAGAAAAACACATATAGCCTTGGTATAAAATTTAGAGAATGAATTCAAGGATGATGTTTAAAAGATGAACTTCAAGATGTATAAGATATGTAATGAAGAACAATACTAGAAGTTCTTTGGTTCATAAAAGAAGAGAGAGATCTATCGATTTCTTCTTGCAATTATGAACACAAACAACTTTCCAAAATGATGTTGAAAATCCAAGTTCTTCCGTTCATAAGCGAAGAAAGAAATCTAATGATTTCTTCTTATAAATAAGAAAAGAACAACTACTGGCTGAATTACTTAAGAAAATCAATGGCTTGCTTTCAACAAAATCAGAATAAAGAAGAGGAAAGTGTGTGGAAAATGAGAGGGGGGTACCCCTCCTTATATAGGTTTTAGAAATGGTTATGAACGGCTCTAAAAGAGATGTTACACAACGTTCAAAAACTGAAAGGAACGTTGGAGAACAGTCAGAAACTGTTCTGGAAAATTTCAGTCCAAAAAACATTTTGGCATGCTAGGAAAATTCATAGCCTGCTAATTTTGAAACGGTAACAAACGGTCACAAAATTTTGGTGACGTGGACTAGACAACGGATAGATTCTTGTCTGAAAGTATCAAGTCAAAATATAGTTGTTTTGGTAGGCTAGGAAAAATCCTAGTAGGCTAATTCTGGAAAATACGAATTTTGACTTAGGATCAAATGAGTTAGGAGATGATGTAGATTTGAGCTAATGGATATATGATATGATATAACCAAGGCCCTGAAGCTATCTAAAAAGTAAAAATTACATCATTCCGTAGATACGTGTTTCACACGTAATCTTGAGTAGCAAGGCTGTTTTTGCAGAGTCTCCTTGTACTTTGATCATATGCGTGATGTAAATGAATTTGCGTTTGTAGCTGTACATCTGTATAGATAGAGTTAGTAACATGAAATATATTGATTTGTCACATCAAAACCTTATGGAAGAGAGGATGGAAAATACCAAGTTCCAACAAATGTTGTAGGAACTTGCCAAAAAAATGAAAATGATGAAAGGCAATGGCTTACTTGTAAATAGTGAAATGATGAGCTTACCTAATTGGTAGTGGCAACTTTGTAATTAAAACACTAAATTGAGTGGCTTTTTAATTAGAGGCTTAGGCATGGCAAATTTGTAAATAATGAAACCCTTATAGATTTTTTTCCTCTCTTCTCTTCTACAAGCTTCTTCTTCTTTCTAATTTGTTTTTTCTCCCTTTAATTTCGTTGAACCCCCTCCCTTAGGGCCGAAAGATGCAATAAGAAAACACAAAAAAAACAAAAACAAAGAAAAAGAAAGAAAAGGAGAGAAGGAGAAGGAAAATTGGAAGGATGAGAGGGGAGCCCTTGCATCCACAACATCAAGAGACATCCTTAGCTCTCCTACAATCATTCCTAAGCATTAGAAAGATAGGATTCTCACCATACTCCCAATATTTGGCCATGTGCAGAATTTTATATTGTTGTTCTTTCACCTTTTGTAAAAGTTGCTATTTGGATCAAATTGAGTAATAGGTCAAACCTGGTTTTGTTAAATTTCATGTTTTTGATATTGATCATTATTCTCCTATTATTCTTTGAACAAGACTAGATGTTGGGGGTTATAGCATGTTTCTTCATGGGTTCTGTGTGCAATAAATCAAAAAGATCACATTTTTCCTTGTTTTTCTTAGCGAATCACCCTCTCCTAAAACCCAGAATTTCTGTTGTGTGTTTTTTCTTCAATTATGGTCTCTGTAGTTAGATTTACTTTCTGGAAAAAATATGTCAGTGTAGATCTTGAAGTTCTACCCCAAAATCATATAAATTTTGATATATGTTCAATTCAGAACTTATGAGCAAAAATTACATCTTTATAACATATCTGTTTGATTTTCAGTTTTGACACAGTTTAGTAAAATTGCCCTCAGTACATGCACACACAATGGAATTTCATGCTATTAGTCTTGTTAGAAAGTTAACAAGTTTTTCTAAAATTTCATCATAGGGTATATTTTTCGAAATTTTGGCTAAAACAATTCCAAAACATCAATCTTTACAGATTCTAAAATCTGTCTGGAAAACAGATTTGATAGACTTCACCAATAAATCACCATAAATTATATACTTCATATTTTTGCATGAAATTTTATCTGTGGATCCAAAACTTCCATATCTACAAATTTCGTTTATAAACTTTTGCCAAATTCGCATTAGAAATTGCTGATTTCGGTTGTTGTTTATGACTGGTGGTAATTGCCGGCAAACTGAACTGTTTTGTGATGTTTCAAATTTTGTTTTGTTTTCTATATGGAAGTGAGTTCATATTATGCATTTCTAAAGAAATTGTGGTCATGTGTATGATGCCCGTTATATGTTCGATGAAATGCCTCAGGTTTAGTCGCAGATAGGGTTTTTGGAGCTTGGAACTCCATGGGATAAATGTTGGCCTGTTAGGATATATTTGTTATATGTGTAGTATTTCAAATATAACCTAGTATTATATGTGTGTAGTATTCATGCCATGTATGTAGTATTCATCTCGTTTATCTCACGATTATAATGCCATGGCGATATTCCTTTATATATCAGAATGTTGGTTTGATTCGTTACATTGAAAGCGGGATATTTAAATTTTACACCATTGTGTTGCAGATAATCCCGATGCAAGGCTAATTTTTAAATGATTAAAATGAAAGCCCCGGGATGTCTCTTTCCACTTTAAGTTGGGTGAGCATCTTAGGAAATGGGGTGAAGAAACCAAAGCATTAGGTGGACATAGTGTGGACTGGACTTTCGAGGTTGTTTTCTTTGGCCCTCCTACCGCGGGGGTGGTCGTGCCCCTTTGGGGTGTGCGGTTCTTTGGCCTTTCGAGGTCGTGGCCCATTGGGTCGTGGAGAGAGATTGGGTTACGAAGGCTCCTGACGAGCTAGCACGCCAAGGATTCGGAGATTCTTTCCACCTGCCTTATGGGTGAGGTCCAGCTCCCTTGTGTCCCACTTGGTGTTTAGGTTCCAAACAACAAACATTAATTTAACAAACTTAGTACTAGTGACATATGTGCAGTGTTGTGAATATGGCTTGTATGGTTGAGTTTCCTACTAGACACGATGTGACGTGTCCCTTTCCCCCACTCTCCAGGTACAGGTCCAGGGACATCAGCTCACCTACCAGACTACCGACGCCCTGAGGGCGACTCTTCCAGGACAGGAGCCCAGAGCAGTTAGTTAAGGCTCGGGTGTAGTGGGTTGGGGTAGTTTCTTTTGTGAGCAGACAATTTTGTTTTCCCCTTCAGCTTTTGTGCCTCGTGCCCCTGGTGATAGTATATGTACGGTATATGATGTTGTGGTGTGTTGATAGTAGATGGTCTGTGATGTACACTCGTACGCTCCCGCTTGTTGCTTGCCGTCGCCTCGCTATACCTTTCTGTGTTGTGCTAGAGATTTACAGTTTGTGCTTTTCTTTTGCACCTGCTTTAATTGCCTGTGTTGTTCTAGCAGTTGCAGTGGCCTGCTAATTTCTTGTAGCGCCTTAACGCTTGGTACTCCCGTACCGCGGCCGTCACCCCTGCCCCCATTTTGGGTACCGGGGTGTGACAGGTTTTGTGGTGGCCCATGTAGGTCTCGAACCTACGATTGTGTAAGGATGACACAGGTAATGCTCCGACACTTCAAGATGTATATGAGGTACTAATTTAAGTTTGTTCTGTTTCTACTCTGCAGTATGGAGGCAGGAAACGGGACGTCTGGTGGCGACGGGACACCTGGAGGGTCTGGAAGGACCGGAGCTTCAGGTAGCTCGATAGACTGGACCTCAGAGTCGGCCCTAATGGCAAAGGTCCTGATTAGAGGACATGACAGCTGGACTCGAGGCGCCTGTGTCGAAGGCCCCGAGTTACAAGCAGTTCTGATCTTTGCGACCAGTGTACTTTTCTGGCAGAGAGACCAGCTTAGAGGTCGATGAGTGGCTGCGTCACACAGATGATGACCTGACTTTGGCTGGCATACCCCCAGAGGCATAGGTAGAGTTGGTCAAGTGGCAGCTGGCTCATCAAGCTTGAGATTGGTGGGATGCCCAGGAGAGGCATATGACAGGGGTAGTGGAATGGAAAACCTTCAGGGAGAGGTTTGAGGCCCATTACCTTCCAGGGGAGGCGAGGGATGAGTTGAGGCAGCGGTTCGAGCACCTGACGCAGGACCGCAGGACGGTAGACGAATACGATGCAGAGTTCTCTTTACTGAGCAGATACGCCCCAGAGTTACTGGCGACAGATGCTACTCGAGCTAAAAGCTTCCGCATGGGCTTGGACCCAGAGGTCAAAGGGGTTTTGGCTATACAGGAGCTGTTGATATGAGGCAGAGCTTAGCGCGGCTCGACGGTACGAACTACACTTGAGGAGTCTGGGAAAGCTTCCAGTCGTCGACAGACGACCTATAGCACCACAGAGAGATGTTCCTTGCCCGACTCACCAGGTGACCTTCAAGCGATCAGGACATCCACCAATATCTCAGAGGGGGCTTGCTTGTCCGAGGTGTGGGAAGCCTGGGCATACAGCTAAGGATTGTAGAGTTATGTGCAGACAGTGCTACGCTTGCAGTGAGATGGGTCACTTCAATAGGGATTTCCCCCGACGGAGACGGCCTATATAGGCACCAGTACCAATAGCAGCTGCACCACCTCAGCCGAGGGCTCTTCCACCGGCACTGCAGTGGTTGGCTCTTCCACCACCACCAGGGCCGTGACCGACTGCTCCGAGGGGACCTCCTGGAAGGCCTCCACGGCGCGACTTCCAGAGGCAGGCTCCTGCTCTGCAGAGGCCGTCGTAGTTTCAGATGACAGCAGTCGAGGCCGAGCGCTCAGGATAGGTGATCTCTGGTATGACCCTAACCCTAGTCCTTGTATTTCATGGTTCTATATTTAGCTATTGCTAGATGGTTAGTTGTTTGTGCTGTGCTATTATAGGAATGGTTAGAGTAGCTTCATATCCAGCTTGGTCTTTGTTCGATTCTGGAGCGTCACATTGTTTTTTATTCAAGGGATTTGTGGCGAAGCATTCAATAGTTGTTGATTCTTTTGCTGCTAAGGGGAATGTGCACACGGGTAATGGTGTGATAAGCAGTGTGTCAGGATCACAGAATTGTTCCGTGGAGATAGGAGGTCGAGAGCTATATGCAGACTTTCTCGTGATCGAACTACCAGACTATGAGGCAGTATTTGAAATGGATTGGTTGGGGATGTTTTATGCGACCATAGACTGTAGATTAAGGAGGTTAGTCTTTCGAATTCCTGGCCACCCAGAGTTTGACTTTTGTAGTGGTACTCGGGCTCTTGAACCCTTAAAGTTTAAGGCGACGTCCTTGGAGATGACGATGGATGCAGAAATAGTTTTGCCTAAGGTAGTTCAGGAATTTCCAGATGTATTTTCCGATGATATTTTTGGACTTCCTCCCGATAGGTCCTTAAAATTCACTATTGACCTATTACCGGGCACACAACCAATAACGAAAGCTCCTTATCGTATGTCTCCACCTGAATTAGTTGAGCTTCGTGATCAGTTGATTGATTTGTCTGATAGAGGACTGATACATTCGAGTGTATCCCCGTGGGGAGCACCAGTGTTGTTAGTGAATAAAAAGGATGGAACTCGGAGGATGTGCATTGATTACAGGGATCTGAACAAAGTGACAGTGAAAGACAAGTACCCCCTTCCTCGGATTGATGACATCTTTGATCAGCTCGGTGGTTCCCGAGTGTACTCGAAGCTGGATTTATGCAGCGGTTATCATAAAGTGAAGGTGCAGGGATCGGATGTTCTGAAGACGGCATTTAGAACTCGGTATGGGCGTTACGAATTTTTAGTTATGCCATTTGGAGTAACTAATGCCCCGACAACCTTTATGAAGCTGATGAATCAGGTCTTCTTTAATTATTTGGATAAGTTTATGGTAGTCTTTATTGATGATATTTTAGTGTATTCGAAGACGGAGGATGAACATGCCGAGCATTTGCGGATGGTGTTGAATACTCTTAGAGAGCATCGACTGTATGCTAAGTTCAGTAAATGCCAATTCTGGATGACTAAGGTCGCATTCCTGGGACACATTATTACAGGAGAGGGAGTGTCTGTCGACCCAGAGAAGGTCGCTGCAGTAGAGAATTGGCACATCCCTAAATCAGTCACTGAGATCAAGAGTTTCTTGGGGTTGGCTGGATACTATTAGAAGTTTATCAAGGACTTCTCTAAGATTGCCTCACCTATAACTCATTTGACTAAGAAGGAAGTACCTTATGTATGGTAAGAGGAGTGTCAATGCACATTTGAGGAACTGAAGCATCGTTTGACCACTGCTCCAGTGATGACAATTCCTGACCGATCAGGCGGCTTCGAGATTTTCTGTGATGCTTTAGGAAAGGGACTTGGCTATGTCCTTCATCAGCATGGACGAGTAGTATCTTATGCTTCCATATTGTTGAAGGTGCATGAGCAGAATTATCCTACCCATGACCTACAGCTGGTTGCCGTCATCTATGCCTTAAAGTCGTGGAGACGTTTTTTACTGGGTAAACATGTAAAGATCTACACTGACCATAAAAGTTTGAAATATGTCTTCACTCAGAAGGAGATAAACATGAGGCAATGTCGTTGGCTTGAATTAATGGCTGAGTATGAAATTGACTTGCAGTACCATACAATGAAGGTGAATGTGGTGCCTGATGCTCTTAGACGACTACCGACGGTGATGAGGTTGACTATTCAGCCTCAGCTTCGAGGAGATCTAAGATGGATGGGTATTGAAGTGATCCTTCCAGGCAAAAGGGTAGCTATGTTGGGTTTGCAGATACAATCTGATTTGATGGACAGAATTAAGGCTGCTCAGCTGGAAATTGATGCAGATTCGGGAATAAGTCGAGGCAGGGCTTCGGAAAGACTTTTGTATTCATGAGGATGGGTCCTTAAGGTTTAGTAACAGGGTGTGTGTGCCAGTAGGAAATATTCAAGAAGAGCTGTTGAAGGAGGCACACAATTCTCCTTATTCTATTCACCCTGGAGGGACCAAAATGTATAAGGATTTGTGACGATACTAATGGTGGCATGGGATGAAGCGAAGTGCGGCGAAAAGCGTGGCTTCATATGTGGTTTTCCAGCAGGTGAAAGCAGAACACTAGAGACCCGCAGGCTTATTGCAACCCCTTCTGATACCAGAATGGAAGTGGGAACATGTGACCATGGATTTTGTGACTGGTCTACCGCGTACGCCGAAGGGGAATGATGTTATATGGGTGATTATTGACCGATTGACTAAGTCAGCGCACTTTATTCCATTTCGAATTGGTCAATCTATAGAAGCCTTAGCTCGGAAGTATATGGAAGAGATTGTAAGGTTGCATGTAGTTCCTATGAGCATTGTGTCAGATCGTGATACTAGATTTACATCTCACTTCTGGAGAAGCTTGCAGGCCAGTTTGGGGACCCATTTGAAGTTCAGTACCGCATATCACCCACAGACAGATGGACAGTCAGAACGCACCATTCAAATATTGGAGGATATGCTTAGGGCTTGCATGTTGGATTTCAAGAGGTCCTTGGAAGACCATCTCCATCTAGTGGAATTTGCTTAAAATAATAGTTATCAGGCAAGCATTGGTATGGCTCCCTATGCGGCTTTGTATGGTAGAAATTGTCGATCGCCTCTGAGCTGGGATGATGTGTGAGATGGTGAAAATTTGGGACCAGACCTAGTGACTGCTACAGTTGATGTAGTGCGGATGGTCAGAGAGAATCTTCGTGTATCCCAAGACCGTTATAAGCACTGGGCAGACACGAAGCGGCGTCCACTTGAATTTCAACCGGGTGATAATGTATACTTGAAGATATCACCAGTCCGTGGGACGATCCGGTTTGGTAAACATGGGAAGTTGAGCCCTAGGTACGTAGGCCCATTTACAGTTGCAGCCCCGATAGGCGAAGTGGCATATCGGTTGGTGCTTTCGCCACATCTTGAAGGTGTACATGATGTGTTTCATGTATCGCAATTAAGAGGATATATTGGAGACCCTAGTCATGTCGTGGACTACTCAGAAATTGAATTTCGTCCAGACCTGACGTATGACCAGCAGCCAGTTGCAATTCTCGATCGACGACAGAAGATGTTGAGGAAGAAGGCCATTAATTTGGTCAGGGTCATGTGGCAACAAGAATCTCCCGTAGAATCAACTTGGGAGCGCGATGATGAAATGAGGGAGAAGTATCCTCATCTGTTTGTTTAAAGATCCTTCATAAGTTTATCATGTAGGGAAGACCATCTTCCTTGTTTTGAATTCCGAGGACGGAATTTCTTTAAGGAGGGTAGGGTGTAATGCTCATAAGTGATAATACATATGTGGAAAATTCATACATTAACCACTAATTTGGACCAAGTTTACTTACATGACCAACTAGTTTACATTTATACCCGAAAAGGGGTATTTAATTAAAGAGAATGTTGTAGGAACTTGCCAAAAAAATTGAAAATGATGAAAGGCAATGGCTTACTTGTAAATAGTGAAATGATGAGCTAATCTAATTGGTAATGGCAACCTTGTAATTAAACCACTAAGTTGAGTGGCTTCTTAATTAGAGGCTTTGGCATGTCAAATTTGTAAATAAATGAAAACCTTAGAGATTTTTTCCTCTCTTCTCTTCTACAAGCTTCTTCTTCTTTCTAATTTGTTTTTTCTCCCTGCAATTTCGTTGAACCCCCTCCCTTGGGGCCGAAACTTGCAACAAGAAAACACAAAAAAACAAACAAAAACAAAGAAAAAGAAAGAAAAAAAGAGAAGGAGAAGGAAAATTGGAAGAAGAAGAGGAGGGGAGCCCTTGCATCCACAACATCAAGAGACATCCTTAGCTCTCCTACAATCATTCCTAAGCATTAGGAAGGTAAGATTCTCACCATACGCCCAATATTTGGCCATGTGTAGAATTTTATGTTTTTGTTCCTTCACCTTTTGTAAAAGTTGCTATTTGGATCAAATTGAGTAATGGGTCAAACTTGGTTTTGTTAAATTTCATGTTTTTGATATTGATCATTATTCTCCTATGATTCTTTGAACAAGACTAGATGTTGGGGGTTATAGCATGTTTCTTCATGGGTTATGTGTGCAATAAATCAAAAAGATCGCATTTTTCCTTGTTTTTCTTAGCTAATCACCCTCTCTTAAAACCCAGAATATCTGTTGTGTGTTTCTTCTTCAATTATGGTCTCTGTAGTTAGATTTACTTTCTGGAAAAAATATGTAAGTGTAGATCTTGAAGTTCTACACCAAAATCATATAAAATTTGATATATGTTCAATTCAGAACTTAGGAGCAAAAATTACATCTTTATAACATGTCTGTTTGATCTTCAGTTTTGACACAGTTTAGTAAAATTGCCCTCAGTACCTGCACCCATAATGGAATTTCATGCTCTTAGTCTCGTTGGAAAGTTAACAAGTGTCTCTAAAATTTCACCAAAGTGTAATTTTTCGAAATTCTGGCTAAAACAAGTCCAAAAACAGCAATCTTTACAGACTCTAAAATCTGTCTGGAAAACAGATTTGATAGACTTCACCAAATAAATCACCATAAATTATATACTTCATATTTTTGCACGAAATTTTATTTGTGGATCCAAAACTTCCATATATATAAATTTAATTTATAAACTTTTGCCAAATGCGCATTAGAAATTGCTGATTTCGGTTGTTATTTATGACTGTTGGTAATTGCCTGCAAACTGAAATGTTTTGTGATGTTTTAATTTTGTTTTATTTTCTATATGGAAGTGAGTTCATGTTATGCATTTCTAAAGAAATTGTGGTCATGTGTATGATGCTGGTTATATGTTTGATAAAGTGCCTCAAGTTTAGTTGCAGATAGGATTTTTGGAGCTTGTAACTCCATGGGATATATGTTGGCATGTTAGGATATATTTTTTATATGTGTAGTATTTCAAATATAACCTAGTATTATGTGTGTGTAGTATTCATGCCATATGTATAGTATTCATCTCGTTTATCTCACGATTATAATTCCATGGCGATGTTCCTTTATATATGAGAATGTTGGTTTGATTCGTTACATTGAAAGCTGGATATTCAAATTTTACACCATTATGTTGCAGATAATCCCGATACAAGGCTAATTGTTAAATGATTAAAATGAAAGCCTCGGGATATCTCTTTCCACTTTAAGGTGGGTGAGCATCTTAGGGAATGGGGTGGGGGAACCAAAGCATTAGGTGGACATAGTGTGGACTGGACTTTCGAGGTTGTTTTCCTTGGCCCTCCTACCGCGGGGGTGGGGGGGGGGGGGGGGTGGGGGGGTGGTCGTGCCCCTTTAGGGTGTGCGGTTCTTTGGCCTTTCGAGGTCGTGGCCCATTGGGTCGTGGAGAGAGGTTGGGTTACGAAGTCTCCTGACGAGTTAGCACGCCAGAGAGTCGGAGATTCTTTCCACCCGCTTATGGGTGAGGTCCAGCTCCCTTGTGTCCCACTTGGTGTTTAGGTTCCAAACAACAAATATTAATTTAACAAACCTAGTACTAGTGACCTATGTGCAGTGTTGTGAATATGGCTTGTGTGGTTGAGTTTCCTACTAGACATGATGTGACGTGTCCCTTTCCCCCACTCTCCAGGTACAGGTCCAGGGACATCAGCTCACCAGCTGGACTACCGATGCCCTAAGGGCGACTCTTGCAGGACAGGAGCCCAGAGCACTTAGTTAGGGCTCGGGCATAGTGGGTTGAGGTAGTTTCTTTTGTGAGCAGACACTGTTGTTTTCCCCTTTAGCTTTTGTTCCCCGTTCCCCTGGTGATAGTATATGTACAGTATATGATGTTGTGGTGTATTGATAGTAGATGGTTTGTGATGTACACTCGTACGCTCCCGCTTGTTGCTTGCCGTCGCCTCGCTGTACCTTGCTGTGTTGTGCTGGAGCTTTACAGTTCGTGCTTTAATTTTGCACCTGCTTTAATTTCCTGTGTTGTTCTAGCAGTTGTACTGGCCTGCTAATTTCTTGTAGCGCCTTAATGCTTGGTACTCCCGTACCGCGGCTGTTACCCCTGTCCCCATTTTGGGCACCGGGGCTTGACATTACTCCCCTGATCCGTACAAGCTTCAGGCTTGTAGGTCTCTCAGCTGTTGCATCCCTATACAAGATTTCTAAAAGTACCTCTATGCAATGCCTTAGTAAACAGATCAGCTAAATTATTACAGGACTGAATCTGTCGTACTTCAATCTGCTTCTGCTCCTCTAACTCGTGTTTTCAGACGAACTTGGTAGAGATGAGCTTTGTCCTGTCGTCCTTGATGTAACCAGCTTGTAGTTGAGATATACAAGCTGCATTATCTTCAAATATGGTTTGCTCAAGGTGATCCGTCTGCAGACTGGTCGCCACTAGAATGTGATGAATGACTGAACGAAGCCAGACACATTCTCTGCTAACTTCATGGATTGCCAGGAGCTCTGAGAGGTTGGATGAGACTGCTGTGGTGGTCTGCTTTAATGATTTCCAGGAGATGGTCATTCCACCGAAAATGAACACCCCTCTGTGATTTCTCGGTATGTGGATCAGACCTGTAAGCTATATCTGCATAACCAATCAAAATGGAAAATCTACATTTCGGGATGTATAATCCCAGGTCAAATGACCCTTGGAGGTAGCGCAGAAACTGCTTTACTCTGTTTCAGTGGTGTTGCGTGCACTCAAAATGTATCTGGATAGTAGGAAGACTGCAAATGCTATATCGGGACACGTGCAGTTTGCCAGATATAATAGTGCTCCAATGACACTAAGGTAATGTACTTCAGGACCTAAAATTTCCTCCCCCTCTGCCAGCGGCCGGAAAGGGGTCTTTATGTATATCCAAAGATGTAACGGCCATTGGTGTACTTAGAGGATGGTACTTATCCATTTGGAAATTTTTAAGTATTTCCTTGTGCATGTGGTTTGGTGCAACAGGATTCCTCCGTTGAGGTTTTCTATCTTTAAGCCAAGACTATATTTAGTCTTGCCTAGGTCTTTCATTTCAAACGTTAGTTTGAGGCTTGATCATCAATCTCTGCAGGAGATCCGATAAGGTTTAGTCGTCTAATTAGATGGTTATTAATACGAATCATGTCCCCGTGGTTTTAATGAAAATACACGGACAGACTTAATTATTGTTGAAACCTTGTTGAACAAGGAAATCACTCAGTCTGTTATTCCACATTTTTCCCGATTGCTTAAGACCATATAATGATCTTTGCATCTTAACAGAATAGACGTCCCAAGGTCTATATTTTATTTCTGTTGGTATTTTGAAACCATCTGGAAGTTTCATATAGATATCTTTATATATATTTCCATGTAGATATGCAGTCACAACATCCATGAGCTGCATTTCTAGGCCTTCAATTTAAGCTTATTATGAATCAGAAATGTGATCGTATCTATAACATGGGGAAGTATATTCATAATATATCCTCGGTCGTTGGGAAAATCCCAAAACTACAAGCCATACTTTGTAGCGTACGATCTGATTATTCTCATTTATTTTTCTTACAAATATCCACTTGTATCCCACATGTTTTACACTTATTGGTGTTTGAACTACTGGTCCAATGACTTTGTCTTTCAAGAGTGAGTCCAGCTCTACTCATATTGCTTCGTTCCACTTGGGCCAATCATCTCTGCGTTTGTATTCAGCTAGAGATAGTTGATAGATATCATCGTTGCCTTTAGCGACATGAATAGCAATATCGAACGAGACGTCGTCGTCGTCGACGGTGCTTTTTCTGTCCAGTAACTCCCCAGTACGTACGAATTTTTATTATATTTCTCCTGTATTGTCCTCTTCTGGGGATTGAAGGAGGGGAGAGGTTACTGGTCTAAACTCAGCATCCTGTGGTGGGATATTCCTTATTTCTCCAGGTATTATCCTCTTGCGAGGGAATTTATCCTTGGAGCCAAGCGGTCGTCCTCTTTTTATTTGAGGTACGGCCGATTCTGCTGCCGATGGATTACACCGCATCTTTGGGGATGTCAATCCTAGCTGGTGTATTGGCAGCAGGGACGTGTGATCTGATAATCTTCTGGTTTTCAGTAAATTTATCCGGTAGTAAAAGTATTTTGAATGTGAAGGATCTTCAGGATCTCAACTTCACAGAGATTAGTACGCAAATCATATTGATACAAAGACCAAGTGTCCCAAGAAATGGTCTCAGAAGCTTCAGGCTTTTTTTTTGTGAGCCTAGTATGGAAAATAATTTTATTAAGATGCATCTCTCAGTACCATAAAGTACCGAAATGGAGAACTTAATAGGTGAATTAACCCACAAATGTCTCCATGTATTTTCTCCAAGAAGCTAGTAGATTCAAACCCCACTTTCAGGTGGGACTGTCTTCTGATTAGTTTTACCCTTATAACAAGGGGGACAAGGAAAATCACCCTTTTGAAGAATCTTCAGGTTCCTCAAATTATGTCCACAGGATTGGGTTATGATGCGGTGCATCAATACCGATCCTGGGTGACCTCGTCTATAATTGCCCGGGACTGAATTCTGGTGATGTAGAACACTACTGGTGCTCTATCAGATTATCTTCTATAGGTTGGATGAAGTTTGATAAAGGCTCGACGGGAGTCCTTTAAAACATTCTAGGATGGTTTTAATACCATCCTTTATGACGAATAACATACAATTATTCAACACTATTGAAATCATCAGTTTCCAAGTAATATCCGTTTAAACGAATGTCCTTGAAATTGAATAGATTTCTGTTTGATTATGGAGATAATAAAATATCTTTTATTATACTTTTTGTTTGGTTTGGGAGCAATAAAATTTCTTCACCTGATCCTTCTATTATATAATTTAGTCCCGAAATTGTAGTGACGGGACCATAATAATTAAGATGCTAATAAAATAGCATCTATCAAGAAGGATCTTGTGTGTGGAGGCACTATCCATTAGGTAGCCACAATTCATCTCTATCTTTAGAAAAGAATGTAAAAAGTTTTAATGAAAAGTAAAACTACATTCGATTAAGATAAAGAAGGACATAATCAAAATATTAATTATAATGGCTGAAAAGATGACTAAATTAGCTTTAGTCAAGGAGGTCATTATTCTCGAAATTCTCGGTATTGAACCGAGTTGGAGGCTGTATATCCACCAGATTTGTTTCAGAGGAAAGCTTCAGGCTTGCCATATACAAATCTTGGAGGTGGCAGGGAGTACGACAGACCCTGTACCAATGTCCAGTCAGGACACATCTGTGGAATTTTTCATCCAATGTTTTCTTGGGAGTAGAAGTCTGGTCAGGGGTATTCCTATTCCACGTATTCTTTTTCTTCACCTAAGTATTGTTGTTCTGGGGAGGAGCTCTGGTATGCCTCTTCACAGCTTTCCCCTTATTGAATCTTCCTCTGTGCGTGTTCTTCATCTTCTAGGAAGAAACTGTGTGAGCTTCAGGGAGAGGAGCAGAGCCAGCAGGGCATATGTTATGAGTGGCTAGTAGGAGATCTCTGTTCTGCTCTGCCATAAGAAGGCAGTAGAGTAAATTAGAGTACCACCTGAAATTGCGTTCACGTTACTGTTGCATGAGAATAGTATCCTTCTCATGGAAGGATGTATATGTTTTCTCAAGCATTTGGGTTTCCAAGACTTGTTCACCACACAACTTCAGGCGTGAGGTGATGTTATAGAGAGCTGAGTTATACTCAGCTACGGACGTGTATTCCTGAAGTCGGAGATTTTCCCACTCATAATGTGTACGAGGGAGGATAACATCTTTCTGATGTTTGTATCTGTCCTCAAGTGCTGGCCACAGTTAATGAGGATCTTAAACGGTTAGATATTCGGCCTTCAGGGTCCCATAAATATGTCTACTGATATAGATAATGGCTTTCACCTTCTCTTCATCGGAGACTCTAACAGTAGAAGTCCATTCATCAGTTGTCACAGTCGTAGCTGGAGCCTGAATTGTGTGACTTATGCCCTGTGAGCACAGATGGAACTTCAGGTCTAACTGCAAGCTCAAGTAATTTTTTTAGCCGCATTGAGAACATCAAAATCGATGCTCGCAATATTTGCCATTTATCAAAGCATGGAATATGCATGAATTAAATATTATACAAAAAATTAAGACATGCATAGTAGTAAAATTAAGACTGTTGTCGGGATTGGCCGGTCACCACCAAAAATAATAGAAGTCCAAAGTCCCTTATACATTTTGAATTACGAGAAAATAAAAATTACAATTTGGACAGCCTTGGGGGTCCAAGCATTAGCAATTTTCCTCAGTCTTCAGACGAAGTTTCTCCGGGCATTGGCTTTTACATTAAGTTCCTCACTATATTTTCACTCAAAAGAAAAAAATAAAATGCGAGAAAAAATAAATGGTGGTGACTAATAACAGTCGATCCAAAAACCACAATACAGTCATACTAACATTCCAGGCAGTATTAATAATATAATTATGCAACATCACAGGCATAAATAATACTTTTTTTCAACATCGCAGGCTATTATATTGGATAGATATATTAAATTTACGCTTTATAGTTACTTGGACCACGGGGAAACGTCATTACCCATTAGGTTAGGTAACTAACCTAACGACAGAGCGGTCTCAGAATCCTTGTAATGATTAAAACATAAATTAATATTTATTTTTATCCAATTAAAAAATAAAGCGATTAATAATGAATTTACACATCGAATTAAGTAACAAAATTATTACTTGCCATAAATACCATGAGAGGAGTTAATCAAACTTAATATCACAACCCTGGTATTCCCTGATTTTTCTGGATTTTTCCAGAATTTTTTCGGATTTATTCCGATATTTCCAGAATTTTTTTGGATTTTTCAGGGTTTAATAGGGTATTTACAGACATATATATTAATTTCTGAATTAAAATTAATTTGCCCTGCAGGCCAGAGGCCCGGCGGGCGTGCTGCGGGCTGCAGGCCCGTTAGCTAAAAAATAACCATTTTTTATTATCAATTTAAATACTGGGCTTCTGGCCCATCAGGTGAGGCCCATGCCTCTTCTCCTCCTTAACCTAGGGTTAGGATTTTAAGGGGAGAGGAGGCAGGGCAGCCTCCAGCTATTCCAAAATTTCACAAAGGCCCACAAAATCAACATCCTTTTGATCAAAGCTCATTTAGCCGTGTTACGTTCGTTTAGCCCCAAAATATCAACAATAGGGCGACGCTACACAGAGGCCACCCCGAGAGGGGCGGTGAATCAGCGCTCCGGGAGAAGGACTCCCCCTCTCGACATGGGGGGGGGGGGCAAATTTATGCGGTGGCAGCCCCCTCGACTCGATGCGTCACCGACAGCGCAGCACAATGGCAGGACCCCCCGACAGGGGGTCGACGATATGGGCCCCCCTCCGACAGGGGGAGGGGCAGCTCTCCGGCCCCCTGACAGGGGGGTGGTTCTTCGACACAACAGGCCCCCGCGACAGGGGGGCGGTTCTCTGACACCGAAAATAGCCCCCCAACTGGGGGGTGGCGTTCCGACGCCCAAGCGAAGCCCCTCTGACACCCTTCCCTTTGGATTCCGACAGGGAGGCGGCGCTCCTACATCGAAAAGAGTCCCCCGACTGGGGGTGGCGTTCCGACGGCACGGGGAGCCCCCCTGACAAGATAAGGAGACGATCCAAATGGCAGGTAGAGGAGCGCCCCGACCTGGGGGCAACACGGCGACGGAGCCCCCCGACAGGGGGGCGGTGGCACGGGGGGGGGGGAGCCCTCCACCCCCATCCCTGTTGAGTATTGATTCCCCTGATTTGATTTTGATGATAAACAAACATAAATATCGTGTACTAATCTCCTTGAGCGCAGTTATGGAGATCGTCGCCTATTTACTCTGTAGATCTCAAGTGATGTCTCAAGACTTCTTTAGAGGGCATAATCGCTGTGCCTGAAGCTTCGTTGAAGTTCAAGGACGTGTTGATGTTGTCAAGAGATTCAGACTCATCATGTTAGAGCTTTGAAGACGGTTTTTCTTGTTTATCTCTTTGTCTTCTAGCTCTACTTTATAGAATGGTAAGCCTTGAGTCAAACTTGCTTAGCATCCCTCTTAACTATCTTATCTATTTACTAGGAATGCCGTAGAAGCCATTAGATAGGGTCCCTTAGCCTATTGCTCTTCCACCTGGCTTCTGGTGCATCTTAGTTGGTTCAAGTTGAAGAACTAATCGATTAAATGTCAATCTAATCGATTAGGAATTCTTCTTGAATCGACTAGCCATCCTTTGAATCTTAGCCTAATCTCTGTTGACCAACTAGTCAGTCCAAGAAGGTTCACCGACCGATTAGTTCTCAAACTAGTTGGTTAGTGTTTCTTCTTAGACCGACTAGATTATCTTTCTTTTTTCACACAAATCTCTTTTTGCAACTAGTGGTCCAAGAAGGTTCACCGACCGATTAGTTATCAAACTAGTCGATTAGTGTTTCTTCTTAGACCGAATAGATTATCGTGACTTTTTTTACTAAAATCTCAGTTTCAAACCAGTCGGTCCAAGAAGGCTCACCGACTGATTAGTTCTCTATCTAATCGGGTAATGACTATTCTTAGACCGATTAAGCTGCTTTAATTTCCAGACGTTGGAGATTTTATTTCCACGATTTTCCTGGATCTGTTTTGATTCTTTTCATATCTGTTTGATGCGTTTCAAACTTGGAAATTCTTCCCTTATGTGTAGACATTCAGATCTAATTTTTCACAAATCGATTATTATTTTCAAAGGCTCGAATTCTTGAAAAAGCTCTAGCTCTCTTTTCGACCTAATCCTTTTCTAGAGATCATTGGCTCTTTAGCGTTCAATCTCCTGAAGGATTCAAGGATCACGATCAGCATCCTAGCCGTCTCCATCTGTTCATCTCAGTGGTGCTAGGGTTTCAATCATTCTTCGTGATCTCTTCTCTCCATCATCCTTCTTTGCCCTAATACTGTAAGTATCTCTCAAGGCATATGAATTTATGGTGAGTATTTCATATTTCATTAAAAATTTTATTAGAGTTTTGCTCTCGGTTTGTGAGAAGTACGTGATCCCGGTTTGTGGGAGTCACGATTGAATCTTTGTATTCGTTTGTCTTGTAGTAGTTGCTACAAGAAGTTTTAGTTGAAGCTTAAGTTAGTGGACTCTAACTCAAGTAGCTGGAAGGGATCCGGGTGTCTGGGATGTAGGATCACCCGGAACAAGTCGGGGAGACTTGTGTGGATCCGAACCCATTACATCACTTGTTTGCATTGTGATCTTCTTGTTGTCACTTCTATTCTGCATTCTTGTTTGTGTTTGCAAAATAATTAAGAATTATCCTCTTAGTTATTTTAAAGTACTATTCACCCCCTCTAGTACTTGTGCAGTAGCTTCCAGGGTATTACATTTGGTATCAGAGCCTGGTTCATAGCTATGATAAACAACGACAACAAGGCTGTTCGACCACCTCCCGACTACAGCTCTTACAAGAATCGTGAAGGAGCCTCTCCAGTGCTCGAAGGTCACTCCTCACACAGGCCTCTACACTTCAACGGTACCAACTATGGGTACTGGAAATGCCGAATGGAAATTTTCCTCCGGAGCGCATCACTTTGGAGAGCCACGTTAACGGAGTACGTTGAGCCCATTGAAGAAGACTTCACAAAGTGGACTACTGTAGAGGTTGCCGCGGAGGTGAGCAATGCCAAGGCAATGAATGCCTTACAATGTGCATTAGAGCCTGAAGACTTCGATAAGATATGCACATGTAAGAGTGCATATCAGATTTGAAATCAACTTCTCATCATGCATGAGGGAACGCGCATGGTAAACACTCTAAACTCACTGTTGCTAATAAAGATTTCGAGTTATTTCACATGGAATAGGGTGAAAGAATTAAGGAATACTATGCTCGCTTCGTGGATCTAACCAACGAATTGGAAGCGCTTGGGAAGACCTATTCCCAAGAAGAGAAAGTCGCAAAGATCATTGACGGACTTCCTTCGAGTTGGGAAAAGCGAACCTACGCTATCGAGGAAGGTAATGATATGTCTAAGTATACTGTTGTTCAACTAATGGGTACCTTATGTCTTATGAGGTACGAAAGGACAGCAAGATCAAGATGCATGACAAGATGAAGGCGTTCTTGAAGCAAGAAGAGCCGAAGAAAAAGGCGATTGCTTTCAAGGCCGCTCCTACCACACCAACCGATAGTGAAGAATCGGAAGCTGAGTTGGACATGGAATCTTTGGCCCTCATGGCAAAGAAGTTCAACCGGTTTTTCCGAAAAGGTAACTTCAAGAACAAATCCAAAGTTGGTTCTACTAATGTCTCTTCTTCTTTGTTTCAAATGCAATAAGCCAGGACACATCAAGGTCGATTGTCCCCTCAACAAACAAAAGGAGAAATTGAAGGTACCTAAGTACGACAAGTCAAGAAAGTACAATAATGAGTACAAGAAAGGGCTTGTTGGTCCATTCACTGACTCTGAAGAGGACTCTTCAAGTGGTGAGTCAGATGAAGAACAAGTGGGGAAGGCACACATGTGCTTCATGGCAAGAGAACAATATGATCAAGAGACCGCTTCAGATGAAAGCAAGGATGATGGTGAAGAGGTAACTATGGATGACCCTAGATTAGCTAATGAAGAAATGTGGTCTAAGTATTCTAAGTTAGTGAATAGATATACTAAAATCAAAGATGAGCTAACTAGTCTTCTAACCACACCTAAACCTGTCATCACCAACAATGACACCATTGTTGAAGCCTTAAGAATTGAGATTGTAAATCTCAAATCTCAACTTGAGCATGTTAACATTGAGGATCCGGATGAACATGAGATAGCGGATTTGATTTCTCGAAACTCAACCTTGAGTACTGAGAATGAGAATCTCAAGTGACGTGTTTGTGAACTCACCACGCAAGTGTCCACTTTGGATGCTAAAATACTTTTTCTCACTGAGAAATATGAGTTCACATTAGGCCGTGTTGAGAAATTCAACAAAGACAAGGATCGTTTGGATAATATTCTGAATGACTTACTTCCGACCAATTATCGCATTGGGTTGGGATATAATAAGTAAAATTCATCCAAATCTTCCACCACCTTTGTGAGGCCATCCTTCGATGCCTCAACTAGCGGGAGTAAACACCCCATGGATAGTTCATCTTCCAATGGTACTTCCACTAAGTTCACATCCCCTTTTGGACAGAAACCCACTTTGGGTGGACCTCTAAAGAAGGGTCATGCATTTATGTACACAAATGTTATACCACGTAGGAACACACCTCCTACTCCACATGTTCACACTAATGATGATTTTTATGCTCCACGTCTACGAGCACGTGCACACCAAGTGAGACACACTCACGAACGTGTTCCCCCACATGCATATGCTCACCCTCATCATTATTACATGAAGGATTACCATCATGCACCGTATCATATGTTGCCACCATCATTTCATCATGTACCGCATACTTATCCACGTCATGCATACACTAGGCCACTTCCTCGTAGAACATATGCACCACGTAGAAATCAACAAAATGTGCATGTTCCCAATAGGAATAGGGCTCCCAAGACATTCTCTATTTGGGGCCCGAAGGACACTAGCATGCATGAGAAACAAGCATATATAAACTCGTATTTTATGAATGTTGTGCACAATGATGATTATATTGGGAAGTCTAAGTCCAATTGGACTTGGCTTCCAAAGGTCTAATCTTTTAGGACCCAATGACCTTGGGTACCATGATACAATATTTTTATCTTCAGATACTCAAGAAAAAGAAAAGGAGCAACAAATCTAAAGTTGGCTCCAAGAATGGTTGGATACTTGATAGCGGGTGCTCAAAACACATAACTGGTAAAGCTCTGTTGCTATCCGAAGTGGTACCCATTGAAAATGGAACCGAGTGGTCTTTGGAGGCAACGAGAGTGGAACCATCATAGGTGTTGGGAAAGTTGGTAACCTTTCTAAACCTCTTATAAATGATGTTTACCTTGTTGAAGGTTTAAATCACAATCTAATCTCTATAAGTCAACTTTGTGACAAGGGTTACAAAGTTAGCTTTGAGAAAGGAATGTATCATATTTTAAGGACTGATAATAATAGTTTGGTGTTCTCTGGCACACGCCATAAGGACTTATATATCTTAGATATTCCAAATTCCCATGAACAATTTCTTATTGCCAACACAAGTGAGCAATACTTATGGCATAGACGTTTTGGTCATGCGAATTTCGGAACACTTTTCAAACTATACAAGCTAGATTCTATAAAAGGATTCACTAAGCTTTCTTTTAAAAATAAAAGCTTTTGCGGCTCGTGTCAACGAGGCAAACTTCCAAAATCGTTATTCAAACCTAAGAAAAGCATATCATCTAAACGGCATCTAGAGCTTTTACATCTAGATCTTTTTGGGCCAACTAGAGTTGCTTCATTAGGGAATGCTCCATATGGACTTGTCATCGTTGATGACTTTTCTAGGTTTACTTGGGTATTTACTTTAGTTAGTAAAAATAATGCTTTTGAAAACTTCACAGTATTTGCTAAGAAAATACAAAATCTCATTGGAAACACCATTGTCACTATTCGTAGTGATCATGGAGGGGAATTTGAGAATGAGTCTTTCTCAAACTTCTGTGATGAGGTTGGTATTACTCACACCTTTTCTTTTCCTCGTTCACCCCCTCAAAATGGTGTTGTTGAGAGAAAGAATAGGACGTTAGTGGAATGTACTCGCACTATGCTTGACGATAGTCACCTTGGCCATTAATTTTGGGCAGAAGTGGTACATACCGCTTGCTATGTGTTTAATAGAATACTCTTGAGGCCCGGCACTAAAAAAAGTTGTTATGAATTGTTGTTTGGTAGGTTACCTCAAGTTAAACATTTTAGAGTTTTTGGTGCAAAATATTTTATCAAGAACACGTATGGTAGTTTGGACAAATTTGATCCAAGATCCGATGAGGGGATATTTGTTGGATATTCCTCCCGTAGCAAAGCCTACCGGATACACAACAAGAGAACCTCAACAATCGAGGAATCACTTCATTTATCATTTAATGAAGACTTTGTCTCTCCTAGAATTATCGATGACGATGACTCTATGGAAGTAATTTGTGATTTTGTTGATAAGTCTAATGCTATTGATTCTGTTGAAACAAACCCTACTAATGAATCCCTTGAGAATGTTCCTAGTGACTAGGGTGTTCCCAGAAGGCTTCCAACTGTTCGTGACCATCCTCATGAGCATGTTATTGGCAACATGGAAGATGATGTCAAAACAAGGTCTCAAGTCAACGTCTTCGCTCATTGTGCCTTTATCTCTTCCGTGAAGCCAAAGAATATCACGAGGCGTGCGAAGATAATTCTTAGATCGTAGCCAAGGAAAAGGTGCTCATTCAGTTTGAGAGGAATGAGGTCTGAGAGCTCGTTCTGTTGCCTTCAAAGAACCACAACGTTATAGTAACGAAGTGGATTTTCAAGAACAAGACAGACGAGAACCAAAATGTCATCCGGAACAAAGCTCGGTTAGTTGCTCAAGGCTACAGGCAAGAGGAATATATCGATTTCGAGGAATCCTTTGCACATGTAGCTAGATTAGATTCTATTAGACTATTATTGTCATTTGCATGCCATAAAGATTTCAAACTTTTTCAAATGGACGTAAAGAGTTTGTTCTTAAACGGAGATGTTGTTGAGGAAGTATATGTTTCTCAACCTCCGGGTTTTATAAACGAAAAATTTCCGAATCACGTTTTCAAACTTAAGAAAGCACTTTATGGTTTGAGACAAGCTCCTAGAGCTTGGTATGACAGCTTAAAGAACTTTCTTTTGGATTTGGGTTTCAAAATAAGTGAGGTTGATTCAATGCTTTTTGTTAAGTAAGCTAATCACGATATTATTCCAATTCAAATTTACGTAGATGATATCATTTTCGGTGCTACTAACTTCACTCTTTGCGAAGAGTTTTCTAATGTTATGAAGGATCAGTTTGAGATGAGCCACATGGGTGAGCTCAAATACTTCTTAGGACTCCAAATTCGCCAAATGAACGATGGGATCTTCATCCACAAAACCAAGTATACGGTGGAGCTGCTAAAGCGATTTGGAATGGAGAGTGCTTCTAGCAAGAAGACTCCGATGAGCACCACAACACATCTTGAGAAAGATACGAGTGGCAAAGATGTAAACATTCGTCTATATTGAGGTATGATAGGTAGTCTATTATATCTTACTGCTAGTAGGCCAGTTGTAATGTTTACCGTATGTGTTTGTGCTAGGTATCAGTCACAACCTAAGGAATCACACTTAATAGCGGTTAAACGTATTTTCCGTTATTTAAGTCACACACTAGACTACGAATTATTCTATCCAAAGTCAAGCACATATGAGTTAATCTTATATGGTGATGCAGATTATGCTGGATGCAAATCCGACTGGAAAGGTACTAGGGCACTTGCCATTTTATAGGAAATTCCAGTGTCTCTTGGTTTTCCAAGAAGCAGAATTCCGTATCTCTTTCAACCACCGAGGCGGAATATATCGCCACCGGTGCTGCATGGCACATGTTCTTTAGATGAGACACACACTGAAAGACTTTGGTGTACACTGTGATACTTGCCCAATCATGGTGGACAACCTAAGTGCGATATGTCTCTTTAAGAATCCGGTACACCATTCCCATACCAAACACATAGATGTTCGTCATCATTTCTTAGATGATCATGTAGCCAAAAAGGACATCATATTAGTGTACGTTGAAACCCAGAAGCAAATCGCCGATCTTTTCATGAAACCACTTAAGGAAGATTCCTTTGTGCGGTTACGTCGGGAATTAGGGATTATGGGTGAATTTGAGATTTAGGATTCATATTTTTTATATTCTTTGTATGATAGTGATATTCATAAGCTCATGCATACATTTGTTATGATATTCTCTGTTCATGCTGGATTTATGACTGGTTTGCATTTTGCGAGTCGTGTTTATGGTTTTATGGTTTTATGGGGTAGCATAAGTGCATATGAGAGTGTTTATATGTTTAGTCCAAGTGCTCGTATGAAAGATCTCAAAATTTCTCATTTCTAACTTTTTGGACTCATCTAGTCGGTTATACGTTGAACTTAGACTGACTAGTCTGTATCTCCTCCTTGCCCAATCTCGATGTTTACCACTTAGTCGGTCCAAGTTCATTTGCCGACCGACTAGAATGCGTTTTAGTCGGTCAGCTACTGAACTCAGACCGACTAGTTGGGCAAGGGCAAATTCGTCTTTGGCCCTTTATCAATCGTTTAAGTCATCCCCCATACCGATTAGAACTCATTCTAATCGGTGCTCTCTCTTCCTATAACCCTAAGCCGCCGACCCCCTTGTCGTCTACCCGCCATCCATCGTCGTCTCTGACCGCCTCGGTCGCCGCCGGTCGTTCTCCTCTTCCTAGTGTATCTCCTCCTCTCTTCCTTCTTTATTTAGGGTTTGAAGTCCTTTCGAAATTGCTTGTTTTCGCTTCTCGATTTCATGGTGAAGACAAGAATCCCTATCTGCTCTTCCGATCCCTCTCAGATGACCGTCGAGCCTCCTTCTAACCCTAATCCATCCAAACACCGATCAAAATCATCTCGTCCACCTCCCTCTTCGCCAGTTTTGCCTTCGTCTTCTTCGCCTCCTCTCAAAAAGAAGAAGACGACATTCCCTCGACCTAAGCCAACATCTCAACCACAGTCCCAGCCAAAATTCAAAAAGACGTTGACCTATGGACCATATCGTGCTTCTTCAACGCACTCTGACTCTGACGAGGATTATATCCCGGAGTCTGAGGCTGTCGAGAAAGAACCTATCCCAACTTCTCGCACTACCCCACGACAGTCCAAAGGGAAGGGTCATATGCCCTCTGGTGGGGTCGATATTTCTATGTGTCGCAATGATCCGTTATGTCTTGCCTCTTATAATCGTATTGAGCATTACCCCTTGATTCTTGAATACTACGTCAAGTTTGCTAATTTCCCTGAGCTTGTCGATCTTTTATCTTATAGCAGGCTTCTTGACTATCTTCGCCACGATCCCAAGGCAAATCCTCATCCTTACCCACGACTCGTTAAGCTTTTCTATGCCAATCGAGTTAGGGGTGAGTATGATGAAAAGCACTGTATTGAGAGCACTGCTTTGGGGACGCCCATTGTCCTCACTGCAGAGGTCTTAGGACAGATTCTTGGGATTTTGTCTTCTGGTCTGCTTCCGTCTGACATTTTCGTGGAGAAGATTCATGATCTCAATCAATCTTTGTTGGCTGACATGTTTCACGTCATTCATCCTGCCATGATAGGCGTTCCCTCCAAATCCTTTAAGCCGAATGCATGGGTTCTCAATTTGATTTTGAAGTCGTGTCTTCTTTCGAAGTGCGGCTCTTCTAGTCTTCCATCCCAGCCCTTTCTGAAGCTCATCTATGCCATGTTTGAAGGGAGCGAAATAAATTGGGCTCGTATCATTCTGGACAAGATTGACTCTTTTGAGTGCATCAGGAAGTCGTCCAAGGCCGTGCGTATCCCATATCATTGCCTTTTGACTTTGGTCTTCTGTCATTTTGGAGTTCCACTTCCTTCTGACGATCAGCGTCCTTTGGGTCCTTCCTTGAACAGGACCACTGTCAAGAAATCTCTTGCTGCCTTGAGACATGTTCAGCGGGCGACCCCTTCTGTTCCTCCTCCATCATCTAGCGCTACCTCTTCAGCTTACCTGAGCAATCGGGACGCTCATCTCTTGAGTTGTGAGGAGATGCTGGAGCGCCTCTGTGATCGCTTGGGTGTTGAGGTTCCTCTGTCTGTTTCTGATGAGGAAGCCATGGATGCTGCTGAAGATGAGGAGCCTGCTGTTACCTCTCCTGTTCGTGCCCCCGAGGGCACTCCTACTGCCACCATCCCTTCGGTAGATATTTCTGTTGCTTCATAGTCTGCCATTCCGAATGCACAGCCTGACGCTGGTGCAACTCCTGCCTCTGCCTCCTGAGCCTACCATAGAGGACTCTCCTTTGAGCACTTTGGATGATACATCTAGCTATAAGAGAGTGAGGCTAGGATAGTTGGGTGATTGTTCTATTTTCTTTTGGTATATGATATGATGTTACTCCCTGCTGTTGTTAGATATTTTTTGTTGCCTGGATGTATGGCTTTTGCTGGTTACATATACACACACACACACATATACATACATACATCCTGTTGCAGTTCGTATCATTGTGCATGTTGTGATGTGTCTCTGCTGATTCTTTTCGTCACTCGTCGACTATGTTGTTCTCTAGCTTTGGATGTATGAAAACGTGAATTGTTTTCCATGCACTCAATTCGCTAAAATGTTGCTATTGAAGAAATTGTTTCTTTACTCAACCATATGATTTAATATTGGTTTTGTTGTTTTCACTTTCCGTTTTTAGACTATGGTCTAGTTGACACACCTTATTTTGACTTTGATGTTTTCATGGGTGTCATTTGGACCGTCGTCATGTTTTTCAACTCTCGTGTTTGAATTTCTATTAGCCATTATTGTATGTCGTTGTTTTTTACTCCCGCTCTTTTTGGATAATGCCAAAGAGGGAGAGAACATATAAGGACTTCGTGCTAAATGATAATTTAAACATTACCGTGAATCTAATTTCATATGCTAGATGCAGGGGGAGTGAAGATATAAAAAATCTATGGATTCTGATCCTATATTTCGATAGTTGGATCATGTTTTATTCTTTTCTCTGCTGCTTGATGCTTCTGTTCATTATTTAATGTAGAACTAACGTGTCATCAATGCAGGGGGAGTAAGTAAATTTCATTTATTTCATTATTATTGATTTATATTTATGTTGGGTTGTCATCACCAAAAGGGGGGAATGTTGAGTATTGATTCCCCTGATTTGGTTTTGATGATAAATAAACATAAATATCATGTACCAATTCTCCTTGAGCGTAGTCAAGGTTGTAAAAAACGCTAGGCGCTAGGCGTTCGGATTGCTAGCGCCTAGCGCCCAGAGCATTAATCGGGGATTAATCTGAGCGTAGTTATGGAGATCGTCGCCAATTTACTCTATAGATCTCAAGCGATGTCTCAAGACTTCTTTAGAGCACATGATCGTTGTGCCTGAAGCTTCGTTGAAGTTCAAGGACGTGTTGATGTTGTCAAGAGATTCAGACTCATAATGTTAGAGCTTTGAAGACGGTTTTTCTTGTTTATCTCTTTGTCTTCTAGCTCTACTTTATAGAATGTTAAGCCTTGAGTCATACTTGCTTAGCATCCCTCTTAATTATCTTATCTATTTACTAGGAATGTCGTAGAAGCCATTAGATAGGGTCCCTTAGCCTATCGCTCTTCCACCTGGCTTCTGGTGCATCTTAGTTGGTTCAAGTTGAAGAACTAATCGATTAAATGTCAATCTAATCGATTAGGAATTCTTCTTGAATCGACTAGCCATCCTTTGAATCTTAGCCTAATCTCTGTTGACCAACTAGTCGGTCCAAGAAGGTTCACCGACCGATTAGTTCTCAAACTAGTTGGTTAGTGTTTCTTCTTAGACCGACTAGATTATCTTCCTTCTTTTACACAAATCTCTGTTTGCAACTAGTGGGCCAAGAAGGTTCACCAACCGATTAGTTATCAAACTAGTGGGTTAGTGTTTCTTCTTAGACTGACTAGATTATCGTGACTTTTTTACTAAAATCTCTGTTTCAAACCAGTTGATCCAAGAAGGCTCGCCGACCGACTAGTTCTCTATCTAATCGGTTAATGACTCTTCTTAGACCAATTAAGCTACTTTAGTTTTCTAGACGTTGGAGATTTTATTTCCATGATTTTCCTGGATCTGTTTTGATTCTTTCCATATCGGTTTGATGCGTTTCAAACATGGAAATTCTTCCCTTATGTGTAGACATTCAGATCTAGTTTTTCATATATCGATTATTATTTTCAAAGGCTCGAATTCTTGAAAAAGTTCTAGATCTCTTTTTGACCTAATCCTTTTCTAGAGATCATTGGCTCTTTAGCGTTCAATCTCCTGAAGGATTCAAGGATCACGATCAGCATCCTAGCCGTCTCCATCTGTTCATCTCAGTGGTGCTAGGGTTTCAATCATTCTTCGTGATCTCTTCTCTTTATCATCCTTCCTTGCCCTAATACTGTAAGTATCTCTCAAGGCATAGGAATTTGTGGTGAGTATTTCATATTTCATTAAAATTTTTATTAGAGTTTTGCTCTCGGTTTGTGAGAGGTACGTGATCCCGGTTTGTGGGAGTCACGATTGAATCTTTGTATTCATTTGTCTTGTAGTAGTTGCTACAAGAAGTTTTTAGTGAAAGCTTGAGTTAGTGGACTCTAACTCAAGTAGCCGAAAGGGATCAGGGTGTCTGGGACGTAGGATCACCGGGAACAAGTCGGGGAGACTTAGGTGGATCTGAACACATTACATCACTTGTTTGCATTGTGATCTTCTTGTTGTTACTTCTATTCCACATTATTGTTTGTGTTTGCAAAATAATTAGGAATTATCCTCTTAGTTATTTTAAAGTACTATTCTCCCTCCCTCTAGTACTTGTGCAGTAGCTTCCAGGGTATTACAACCCCGCATCCCCCCCCCCCCGGCCGACGCCTTCGGGGGAGGGGATTTGGGCAAAAAAACAGGGGTTTTTTTCCTTTTTATATAATATATATAAAAAAACTGTCATAAACCCCAAATTTGGATAATTTGGGGGAAAACATGTTTGGGTTTTTATATTGATCAAGTACACCAAAAATCAAAGGATGTGCTTAAGATATTTTTTTAATTAAAGAGGTGTATATTCTTGGTTTTTAGCAAAAATATATAATATTTTGCATTACCTAATTATCTATGAGCCAAGAAAATTACCTCTAGATCAATGATCTAGGGAAGAACCAAGAGAATACATAGAGAGAAAAATAATATCCTTGCTCCCGCAACGCCTTGCAGGTTCGTCGCAACTTTGCCGCAACAAGCAAGATTCCTTCGCAAGAGGAAACTTTTGTGGGAAAAATTTGTGTGGAAATTTTGTTAGCTCAAAAAAATTTCTCTAGAGCGAATTCGTGCTGATAACGTGTTGGAGATCAAATCAACCATGGTAATGGCCAATGGTCCCATTTTATTATATCATGATCATAAGAGGAGGGACCAATGGTCTATAATATGCCAAAGGTCCACCCCACTACCATGTAGTGGGGTGTTTATGGTGGATAAATGACGGGGGAGACCATAAGTCTCCTCCACTCATAACATCTAAAAAATTATTAAAAATCTAAAAAATTCAAACAACTTGGAAAATAATATCTACACTTATTATTTACTATCTATTCTATATTTTATATATACATATTAATAGATAGTAAATTGTAATTATATAATAATTTTAAAAAATATAATACATTGAAATTTGTAAGTTGATAAATAAAGAAACGAACACATGACAAAATAAAATTTAAGATCTAAATTCTCGAAGGTCCCAGTTTGAATCTTTAAATTTTTTTAATTAAAATATTTCTTTGATGGGTGGACAAACGTCGGCCAGCCTTACCCCTCATACAATGGCCAAAACAAAAAAAATAATACAACTAGAAATTAATAATACATCACTTATCTTCTTCTTCGGAATCTTCGGAAAGGTCCTTCTTGTTCTGTGAGCGGTTTTCAGCATGGAACCAATCCTTTGCACAAACCGCAACTTCAACTATGTTTTCCTTCAGCCGTGATCTCTTGTTGCTCAGAAGGCAACCACCTGCACTAAAAGCAGACTTCGAAGCAACTGTAGATATAGGTACAGATAACAAATCCCGTGTCACAATGGGAAAAATGGGATAAACAGATTCATATCCTTTCCACCAAGCAAGAGGATCAAAATGCTTATCATCCATTACTTCCTCTGAAAAGAAAAATGTATTAGCTAAATATTTGGATGGTTCACTAGTAGAACAATCCGAATCTACGGTTTTTTGTTTCTTCTTTCCTAACATTTGTCGAATCCTACTAGAAGAAGAAGCAGTAGCACTAGCAGGCACGGATGAATTATGTGAAACATTACCAAATTTAGCCTCATAATAAGCATACATGGTTCTTAAGCTAGTTTTAACAGCAAATACTTGTTCAACATGGGGAAATCCCATGTTTTCAGAATACATTTCTAATAAACCTAGTGCAACATCCTCCTTATAACGATGATCAAAAACTTTAGACAATGAGTAAAGAAGAGGAACCAGATTCCAATACTTAGCTAGTTTTGCAGACATGTCATGTATCATATGCATTATGGCAGTGTTAGGGTGTGTACTTTCTCTATGCCTAGATATCTGATCAGAAATAAAAACTAATTGCTCTAATCCTAAAAAAAGATGTTGGCTAGTAAACCCCAGAAAATTTGCTTGTAGCAGTAAAAAAAACTTCTAAAAAGTCATGCAGATGCTCTACGTTTAACAACTCTATTTCAGTAATGTCAAAAACAGGGTCCTGTGAAAGATATGTAAGTGAATAATCTGTAAGCTGCTCTCTATTCTTAAGCATAGATCGCAGCATGAAGTAAGTTGAATTCCACCTTGATGCAACATCAAATTTAAATGTCAGATATGGTCTTTGTCTAGTACGACACAGTTGTTTGTACTGAAGTCGTCTAGTGCTAGAAGTATTTATGAACAACATGAGATGTCTAATTTTATCTAAATAAGGTGAACAAGTTGCAAGTCCATCGCGAACTATCAAGTTCAAGACGTGACATGCACATCTTTGATGGAACAACAACCCCTCCATATCGAGGGTCAAATTTCTTTTTAAAACGATAATTGCACTAGTGTTATTGGATGCATTATCAAACGTAATTGAAAAAATCTTTTCTGCAATATTAAAATCACGAATTACAGACATTATTACATTAGAAATAGCACCCCCAGAATGATCAAGCTCTAACATTCTAAATCAAATAATCATCTTATTTAGCATGTAAGAATTATCTACAAAATGCGACGTAACACATAAATATGATGCACCCCATTTTGTTGTCCAAATATCAGAAGTCAACGCTATTCTAGATTTTACACTAGCAAAATTTTCAATCAATTTAGCTTTACCAGCTTCAAATACTGACATAGCATCTCTTCGAAGAGTGTTTCTAGGCACTCTTCTAAAGGCAGGGTTAAGGGCCACTTGATTAAGTCTTTCTAATTCGAGGCTTTCCCCAAAAATAAATGGCAATTCTCGGTATATTACAAATCTTGCCATCTCTTTTCTCATAGTCTCAGCAGAGTATGAGAAATTAGATAAAGAGGAAGAAGAGCCAGATAAGTTTAAGGTGTCTGTTTAAGGTCTTTTTAAGTGAGAGGAATAGTGTCTCTTTAGGTGTGTTGTGCCATCAAAAGTTTTGCAAGTAAAATCAGATCTGCATATTTTACAAACTGTCCGCGTGCCACTACCAGGAACAATTTCAATTGTAAAGTGCTTCCAAACCGCAGATTTTGTTGATCTGGGTTGGGTTTGTTGTGTTACTTGTGTAGGTGGAACCTCAGCAGGAATAGGTTGTGCAGGTGTAGAACCGTGTACAGAAGATGTTTGTGCAGAAATAGTATAAGCAGGTTGTGTAGGATTTGTGTACTCATACGATTCAGTTTGTGACATTTCTAAATGGTCACAATTAGTTGTTTCTATCGGGTTAGCCCGCATCATATTAAAGTTATCTTAATCCTTAGTGTTAAGGTGGAATGTATAAGACCTACGGTTTGGTGCCGACATTATTCTAAAAATATAGGAACCTGATTTGTCGGGTTACGAGTGGTGTAGAGAGAAACTGATCGTAATAGTAGAGTGAACTGAGATGATGTTGATAGCGGAGGAAGATGAGAGAGATATCGATTTGAGCCTTGAATCTTGATCTTGCTTGAGAGTGTTTGATCTTTCTTGCTTGAACATATGAGAGAGTATGAGAGAGTATGAGAGAGTTTGAGAGAGTTTGAGAATTGTGAAAAAAATGAGAGGGGTTGGCTGAAATTAATAAGGTTTTTTCGGGGTAAAATGTCCAAAATACCCCTCCCAAATGGTCATTTATGACCGACCGTTGGGAGGGGTATTTTTGGTCAAATGACCAAGAAAAGACCAAAAAACCCCGAACATTTGCTGCCTAAGAAAAAGGGGGGAAATTAAAGCAGGCGCATGCTTCAAATTGCAGCCTGCATCAGCAGGCACAGGCCGTGCCAGGGGGCGCCAGAAGCCCGGCCCTAGCCATAGGCCAGGCCGGGCTTCGGGCCCGGTCAACGCCCCCGGGTCTAGGCCGGGCCGGCCCGTTGACCGGGCCGGGCAGGCCGGGTCGCAGGCTTTCGGACCTTTTGGACACCCTGATATGGGCTGGATGTGTCTTCCCATGTAAAGTGTGCATTATAGTCAGCAAGAACGTTAGCATGCACAACCTGTGGTAATGTTACCGTCTTCGACTCATCCGATGTTCAAATTAGAACTTGAGAGATAAGATATATAATTTCAAAAGAAAATATAGATAATGAGAAGAATATGATGCGCTTACCTTCTCCCGAATGGGAGGACTATATATAAGATTGTGTATGATCAATTTTTGTAATTTTACTTGTAGGCTTGGCATCTTGGAGTGCTGATAGTCACAATACATATTATGCTGAAGATATTACAATTTTAAGCACATTACAGTTTTTACCAAAAAAAATTGTTAAACTCATAACATTTTATTTCAAAATTTCCCTTTTTTCCATCTCTTCCTTAACGTCTCTGTTCCTCCACCTGCCACCGCAACCGCCTCATCTGCATCTCCACCTCCAAGTCATCCTCCAACAACTCCTTCGTCTTTCTCCACCTCTTCAAACGCCTCTACTGCCCCTCTCTCAATATTCTCCTACGCTTCTTTATCATCCTTGATCTAATCCTCCAGGAATTAAACTCAAACTTTTCTTTTGGAAAAAATCGATGACTTCCAAATTTGAGCACCATATGTGGCATTCGGGTTTATATCCCCAAACACCATATGTGGTGCTCGGAGACATGTGACCAAACACCACCAATTAGTGTTTAATATTTGCTCAAGCTCTCGAACCTAAGTAAAAATTTTGAATTTTTTTAAAGAATTCGAGTAAGAGCGGAACCGAGGCAGGCGGATGCGGGAGCAACAGGAGCAGGGGAAGAGGATGAGTAGTGTTGTGAAGATACAGCCGCTCTAAGAAGAAGCGGATGCATCATAGCTCAACGATTCAGAATCTGTCAGCATCTAATCTTCATTTTTGGGCCCTAAATTTCATTATTTAACGATGTTGTTTAATGGAAAACAATTTCATTTATGCTGGAAGTATAGATTTGTTTTCATATAAACTTAAACCGTACAAAGGCATATTAAAAAAAGACCATTTCCATAGGCTAAGGTGGGCTACAGCCCAGGCAAACTTTTGGGCCAATGTTTTTGATATAATATTAAGTTCAAGTTAAAATCTCAAAGCCCACTATGATAAAACCCCCAATCCTAGAGCAAATTGACACAAACCATCTCAGACTCCACAAAAAAATCATCGCGTGTAACTGCCGCTAGTCTCATCCTCACGCGACAACTCAACCGTGATCCCGCCAGGCTACCGAAGCGGCCTCGATCTTGGTACAACATTCCTTTCTCATTCTATTTTAACTTTTTTTGGTCTCATACTTTCATGACGGCGATGACGAGTAATAATCATACTCCATTCTGAATTTCTGACAGTGTATTGTCCTTAATTTGGGTGTGCTAGCTCGTTTTGTGTGTGTATAGACAAGAAAGTCAGTGATGAGATTTGATTTGAATTGAATTGATTTTTTGCGTTTTGAGTTCTTGGTTGATACCAATTTGGTTTTTGAATGATATACAGAACTAAGATTTGTGGGCCTAACCTCAGATGAAGAGACATACAAATTTAGGGCTTAATATCACAGTGCTTTGAATGATATATTGAATTGGATGATACAAATTTAGGGCTCTGATTTAGCCCTTAATTTAATTTCTAGCAAAAATTGAGTTTTTGGGTGATATAGACTTAAAATTCATTATTCATTCTTGCATATTAATATTTTTGAATGATATAAAAAATTAGGCATCTACACTTGTATGATTCATTTACTCAATGAGAGCAAAATTTGGGTACGTATGCTTATTCATTTTTTTAAAAGTATTTAGTTGCAATTTTTTGAGGGGGAATATTAGTTGGATTGGTTACATGTGATTGTTAGTATGTATATTGCATTTTTAGTTGTTATCTTATTGAAGATGATCAGCAGTAAGAAATTAAATGCCCTCAATTCTAAACCCAAAATGTGCTATTGTGGTTTTGCTTGCTTAGTTATCTACTCATCATTAGTGTTACGAGCCTTATGGCCGGTCCAGATAATAATGGCACATTTATTTGAAGCCCAAGCGGAAGGTCGCCGCGACACTAGGAAGCTTGCCTCGCCGAGCGGCAAGCTCGCCATCAAGATCTACCAAAAAAGCTTGCATGCTCTCTAACAGGGAGCGCGGCCAGACGGTCTAAAGACACCAAGCTCGGTCGCCGAGCTTGTCCCCAACCAAAAGCAGCCTAGCACAAATATATCTGACAGGGTGATGTAGGGCCATCTATGCCCCCTTTAATGCCAAAGGTTAAGGGCAAGAACTGATGGCTGCCCATCGCATCTCATATTAATGCATTAATGGTCCGACACCGTCTGACACCCTTTAATGCATAAATATTGCTGACACACCCCCGCCAACCTATCACTTCTCCACTTGTGCTCTAGCTAAACAGACTTGACAGGTGATTGGACGGCAAACAACCGACTCTCGACCCTATAAATACCCCCCTCCAGCCACCAAGGAGGGGGTTGGTTAGTTGGAATCTTTAACTCATTTTCAATACTCAAGGTTGGATATCCCCCATAAATTCATGCCTTCCTCATAAGCTCGCCACGCAACGTCAATCTGCCTTAAGATCGCCTAGCGTGTCCAACATACTCCATACAAATCATTCGCTAACTTAAGCATCGGAGAGGCTACGGGTTGACAGCCAACCCCGCCTTTCTAACGAGTTGTTATTCTCGCAGAAAGATCGCCTCAACTACCAGGAGTCGGCGATCTTCAGCGACCTTCAGGCGACCTTGAATTCCGTGCTTCTGAAGCGTGCTCCGAGTCGTGCTAACCTTGCCATCAACCCCTTACTTGTAATCATTGTACCTGAGATTCCCTCATTAAACAAATTCTATTGTTGGTGGACTTGACCCGCAACAATTGGCACCGTTTGTGGAAACTAGGGTTACACCCATGTCAAACACCGCACGTAGCCATTGCAGTCACCGTCACGACAAGCAGTAAAAGGCCAAGGAGAACCCCTCTCCCAGAAGGACTCCTCCCATGAATCTACCCCTTGGAGGGTCGATCGCGGTCCTTCAGGACACGGCCCGTGGTGTCTACCAAAGTTTCGAGAACTTCACCAAACTAATGGAAGACTAGGCCGTTGCCAGGCAGGCCAGGCCGCATTCATCAGAAGGCCCCTCCAGATCCTGCAATGTGAAGAGAGACCTCATCCCCCAATTTGACAGAGAAGCGATCGCACAGCAAAGGCAGTTGGAAAAGGGAGAAGGTTGGAAAAGGGAGAAGTGACCGCTCTGCAGAGGTAGTTCGATGAGGAGGAGGAGGCCGCATATCAGAGGCGACTGGATGAAGAAGCAGCCGTCTGACAGCACCGACTCCTTGCCACAGCGAGGGAGAGGCCTCGGGAGGGGAGTCGAGGAACCCCCCTGGCGTCGGCCTTGATAGTTCGAGAGAGTCCCATGCTGGGTCATGCTGAAAGCCATCGCTACAGGAGATCGTCGAGCCCTAGACGGGATGGGCATGCCCACTGTAGCAGAACCCCCCGGCCAGATAGCCATTCCCCTAGGCATCATAACCGACGGCGGAGGAGCCACGACCGAAGTCCGTCCCTGCGGGGGTGAGTGAGGAACGCCTCTGAGTGCCAAGGTGGATCATCTGGCGATTCCAACTAGTGGCGAGAGCATCGAGGTGGCAGGGACATCTCCCGATGGTCGTCGATGCCTCCCACAACCACGAAGAAGCCAACCCACTGACCCAAAGGGTGATCTCAACCCCGATACCCCATAGGTTCAAGCTACCTCAGTTTGAGCTGTATGATGGTTCGGTCGGGCAGTGATACCGGGGAGTGATGGAGATCCAGAGAGTAGACGACGCCCTCCTCTGTCGAGCTTTCCAGACGACTTTGAAGAAATTAGCTATGGAATGGTACAACAGCCTATCCAATCGCTCCATTTATATGTTTGGCGACCTTTCCCACAAGTTATGTCAGCAGTTCTTGGCAGGGCAAAGAAGAAGGAAGGTGTCCGACTATCTGTTTACTGTGGTCCATAAGGAGGAGAGACCATCCGTAAGTTCCTACATCACTTTAACGAGGAGAGACTCAACGTGACCAGCTGCGGAGATGAGCTCGTCATAGTGGCATTCAAGAAGGGTCTGAAGAACAACTGTTGGAAGCAACGATCTACGATCTCTAGTTTGATGATGACAACCGTTGTGTTATATGTAACGTGTGTGCTAAGTGTGTTTCAGGAAAGGCTTCTCAATAGTTGAAGTAATTGCTAACCATATAGCAAGTTGAATGGAGAAGAGGTGGTGTGCACACAGCTATTTGGACTTGGTCAATATTGGGAGAGATGGAGACGACTATAATCAAAGTGGGATTTGATCAAATCTATTTGAGATTCTTGCTCCTATCTATTTCTTACTCAAATCTCATTTAGACCAAGTCAATCTTTTTATCCAACCACATAGCAAAAATCTTCATAGCCAATACCAATTCCTATTGCTTTCCGATTCAGAGATGGGTGCAAATCTTATTGGTGCAAATATTTTTGAAAAGCCCAAATCTCAACCAAAAAAAAGAGGTTGAGTGCAGCAGCCAACAAAAGAATTGTACAGGCTTCAAAACCCTAGGCCTATAAAACAAAACACATTTAAAAAAGGTTTGAGAGGAGAGGGACAAAAAAGAAAAGGAGTTCCCAAGCAAAAAGCTGCGGCCAAAAATTTTAAATATCAAAAAAACCCATCAGCTCTCTTACCCTAGTAGGCGACGTATCCACGCAGCATCTTCAACCAAAGGGCCTCTTGGTCATCTTCTTGCTGAAAACCTTCGAGCCAAAGCCTCAAGGATCAACGCCGTAAGCCTCAAGCCAAACATCATTGTCTACTGTCGAGTTCTTTGTCGACATCATCAAAAGCCCACGTCGCCAAAACAGTCGTCCCTGCCACCGGAGAGGCCGAGTCGCTGCCATCTTATCGGAAACCGCCGCTTCAGCCGTTGTCGACACTGTCGAAAGATCACATCACCGTCAACACTTCACGCTGCCATCTCATTGGAAACCGCCGCTTCAGCCGCCATCAAAACCGTCGGAAGATCGCATTGCTATCAACGCTTCACACTGCCATCGGAGTTGTTGCCACACCATCTGAAGAAATCGCCACCGAAGATCCATACACCATCACCCTCGAAGAGAAGCTCCAGGCTGCCGAAGTTCATCGCCAGCGCTGCAGCACGCCGTAAAGTTGAAGATCATCCTGCTGTCGCCGACGGAGAGGAGCACACGGAGTAGACCCTGAACCATCGATGTTCTAAATCCTGCAGCTCTCATCATCCGATCGAAGTGACGCCGCAGTCTTCGTAGCCCACGCTGTCTCCATCACGTCGCTGGAGTTGTCGCTGCACCATCCAAAGAGTTCGTCGTCGGAGATCCATAAGCCGCTGCCATCATCTGCCCGTCGACAAAGTTGAAGCTACCGACGAAAGTCGCCGTGGGTAAGTGGAGTTATCGGAGTCGACATGTGCTCTCGACGAAGTGGGAAGTCAAAGATAACTTAGGTTGTGCGAAAGCGAAAGGAGAACGGAGATGCTGACGTGGCCACATGAAAAACTCAAAGTGCTGCGATCGAAGGGATGCTGACGTGGCCACGTGAAACTCAAAGTGCTGCGTAATATTTAAGTAATTTGGATCTGCTATACGCACAGACCGAGTTTATATTGATTTGTACAGGGATTACTTTACACACAGACCAGAGAGCCTTTTGATCCAGAACTTGAGATATAGACATCAGATTGAGACATCGTTTGTGCCAGACTGAAGCTGACGCCATGCTGATAGACAGAGACGCTACACAGATACAAATTGAGCATTTCTAAACTCTTAACTCTTTATATTTGTATGATTGTGTATCGATCTCTGTAGGGGAAACTTTACCTGTTTGTGTTACTTTTGGGGACCTGATGACTTGGGAGTCGTCACGGAGGGAGAGCATCTGACTATATTGATAGTGTAGAGCACGTGGTGTGCATACGAGCTAGGTGAGAGTAGATTTGGGATCTTGACTCATTGTAGCTGTACTTGATTACATATCTATCTAGTAGTTGCTTTCGGGGCTGGAGTAGGTCGTGGGGACGACCGAACCAGGGTATATCTGTGCGTATTCTATGATTATTATTTTATTGCCCTGTCTATGCCTATAACTGCGTGGGATTGTTCGTGGGTTGCACGAATATTTTTATTAGCCTATTCACCCCCCTCTAGGCTACGATCCAGATCCAACAGGATCCTGCTGAAGTCGCTGCTCCATGACCCGCCTGCCAACCTCGATGCCCTTTTTACCAGGGCAGAGAAGTATATGCTGAGCGAGGAGGCGTTGGGGACGATGCAGAAGGCCATACCAGCCAGAGCTACCTGTATCAAAGCAAGGCCTACCGAACGGCCTAGACAGGATGGTCACCCCCAGGGGCGTGATCAGGACCGCCCCCGAGGGCGTGATCAAGACCGTCCCCGAGGGGGCGACCAGGGAGGCCCTCGAGGGCAAGATCGCCTTGGACCATTGAGGGATGTTCCTCGCCCCCAGGAACCCCGCTCTGAGAGGCGGCCCCGAAAGAATGCAGGATGTGGCGCACTATACTTGGCTCAACGCCCCCTGGCAGAAGTGATGGTGGCAGCCATGACGGGCGGACTTCTCAAAGACGTGCCCCCAGAGATGAGGACACGGCCCGCCACGAGAAATATGCAAAAGTATTACCGGTATCACCGCGACCATGGCCATGATATCGACGACTGCTACGCATGATTGGTCCATATTTTACACCTTTTTTCTGCATATTTGCATGCCATTTCGATCACCCATATCACGCTTTTCACGATTATTCGACGATATTGCGTTACTTTTCACTATTTTTTGTTTTTGTCGGATTTCAGGAAATATGGAGCGATCGGGAGCAAAAATGAGCTTAAAGGATTTGCACCCACTCTGGAGTGTCAACCATGGCTCTTTTGAGGGTTATTCTGCAATGGAAGACGAGTGGAAGAAGAAAGAACGTCGTAGGAGCGACGAGGAAGCGAAAAGATGGAGATTGGGCATTTTCAGCATGCCACTCGGCCGAGTGAAGGAGTCACTCGGCCGAGCATTGAGACCCCGCTCGGCCGGCCAGATCGGACACGCAACAGAGATGTATCAGCGTGCACTCGGCCGAGCATCGCACGCCCACTCGGCCGAGTTCGGAGACTCTGTCCGCCCGAGTGGCACCCAGACGACGGCGAGCCAAAATGTCCAACTCTCTGTAATCCGTCAGTCGACTACGAGCTCCGACTCGGCCGAGTTCCAAAAGCCCCTCGGCCGAGTGACATTTGCCACTCGGCCGAGTGATGTCGAGGACACGAAGAGCCCAGATTTTCAGACATCCTCCAACTCTTTTGAAATCTGCTATCATTCTAGTGGGTAAATTATTTTTCTCATATTTTTTATGGATAGTAGACTTTATGATGATTCCAACGCCGCCAAGAATGCACAAATCGGAGGTCGGATGAAATCTGGGGAATTTCTGCAAGTCGATGCTGCAGTGCTGGAATTTGCATGTCAGTGTCACTCGGCCGAGTGACATTTCCACTCGGTCGAGTGACAAGTTTTTGACAGTTTTTGACAGTTTTGACAGAGTGCTATTTTCTGGAGTTTCTGCAGGAAAGCTCACTTGACCGAGTGAGATTTCCACTCGACCGAGTGAGCTGTCCACTCGACCGAGTGAGATTTCCACTCGACCGAGTGAGATTTCCACTCGGCCGAGTCGTAACTGGCGCAGATTTCTGGGCACACGCAGATTCAGTTTTGGGCCTGAATTTCAGGGGCTTTTTAGGCAGTTTTGTTAGGGTTTTTTGGGGGCTATTTATGAGGGTTTGTAGCCGTCGTTGAGGGGGATCCCCATTATGTTTTCTTAGTTCCCAAGATGTTTTAGGAGGGATTTATTTTAGAGGTTAGGCCATGCCGTAGGCCCCCTCTTGGATCTAAAAGCTTGTATTTTGGATTGAAGATCTTCATTAAAGCTAAGTATTTTCTTCTTTTTATTTGAATCTTTGTTTTTCTATCTTTTTGTATGCAAGCAATGATTTCTATTGATTCTCATATCCTTATTGCTATGCTAGAGTAGATTTGTTGTTCTAGGGTTTGGGGATGAACCCTATGGATCTAATTTCATATTTGTGAAGAATGAATTCTAAATTGCTAGAATTGCTAGGAGGTTAGGTTGTGATTGATTTCCTACGGATAGCTAGGGATTTCCATCGATTTGGGATTTGCAAGAGATTGGATTCTAATCGATGGGAAGGCCTAGATATTCGATTTAGGTTTACAATTGGGTTTCTCTAGATTTGGTTTGCAATAGATTGGACCAAAGCTAGGATTTTTAATTGTAAATCTATACACATATTCGTTTGCAAGAGATTGGACGAATACGAACTATCACAACCTAGATCGTAACTCGAGTTTGCACGAGAGTGGGCTCGAGGGGCGATTGAACGATGATGTCGATCCTCATGCTAGTGGCTTAGGCTAGGGTTTGCAAGAGATTGGGCCCTAACCTAGGTTTGCTATAGACCGACAATAGCGCGAGAGCGTGAGCTTGGTTCTACATTAAGTTGCGACTAGTTCACCTCAACGCAAGTCTAGTAATATTGAGATTCACTATTAACAATGATGCATGACGGTCCGTAGTGGGGATTCCCTAGCCCTAGACGTCTTTATTTGATTTTATATCCCCATACTTTGCCCGACGATTGTGACAGGATCGCCGCAAGGCAAATTCCCTCTTTTATTATATTGTATTTAGATCGATATTTGACCGATTTCTTTATCATCGACACCGACATCCACCACCATTTCCATTATATCATTCCATAGCCATCTCCACCAATAAAACATTCGTAGTCAAACCAACCTAGGATAGATTGGAGCCAACACCACCTCCTCGTGTTCGATACCCGCTCGCCACTTGACCGTGCGCTTGCGGTAAAACTACAATCGTTCTCCGGGTGTGTATCCGGGGCCGAGCAAGTTTTTGGACGTGCTCTTGGGTTGCATTTCGGAGCGATCAAGTTTTTGGCGCCGTTGCCGGGGAGGTGTTTTCCGTTGGGTGCCAATTTGTCACAATTAGGTTGGTTAGATTACATTAAAAAATCAAAAAAAAACAAAAAAAACATTGAGAGAAATTTTTTCCCACCACCTGCTATTATTATCTTTATCTCTCTTTGTACCACTGACGTCTTTTCCAGGTTGTTTACTTTGATTGATCAGGTACAGTTGTTGCAGCGATGGTGCTTCCAAAGAAAATGCGAGCGGGCTCTATACAATCCTACATATATCTCGCTGCATTCTATCAGGCTGATGGAGAATCCTTCGGGGAAGCCTTGTCTAGGTTTGAAGGAATGTTAGAAATGTTCCAGACGGAGTCAGACCACGAGTGGAATGACTCCACGCTATTTGATATCTTCACTAGAAGGCTAAAGGGACCCGCACGTGAGTTTTTGAAGAGGATGCAAGTGGGGAAGTTCAGTGATTTGCAGTTGGCAGCAGCCTTGGAGCAAATGATAGATGATGCTCGATCTACTGGTTCACTAATCGTTACGGTAAGTAAACCATACGACCAAGTATTCATCGATTTTGTTATGGCTAATGTCTCTAGTGCAGGTACTATCATAAATGGAGTGTATGCTTCACTTGAAGGTGATCATATCCACCTTTATACCATCAACACTCCACAGATAGAGACATCTGAGTTGCCAAAGGAGGACACATACACGGACCTATTGAGAAACATTGTCGACGTAGTTCGAAATTCCGGTCCATTGACAATAACGGCAGGTGATCCTTTTGAGCTTGAATTTCAAAACTTTATTACTCATCGTATCTCTTCCACAGGCACAATTGATGATGGAGTCTATGCTCTAGTTGAGGGGCACAAGACCCACTTTTATACCACGGTCAAGATACATGAGCCCATAGAGCCACCTGCACCTACTATTGAGGAGGCTAAGCCATGCAATCGGGTGCCTCGAGCTCCAGGACAGAAACAAAGAAGGAGGCATGAAAAGGAGATGATGACGTTTACAATGCCTTCTATACCTGAGGAGCCTGCGGAGGATGTCCACGTTCAGCTTGGGGGAGAGTCAGCTTGTGCCATCGTCGCTCCCCCTTGCCACCCACATGAGCCAGAGCTTGCTTTTGAGGAGGCCTTACATGCGGAGCCAGAGCTTGTCACCGAGGAGGCCATGCATTGGGACGAGGACACATCCATTCATGAGGATCCCAAGCATTACCCTCCTCCTTTCGAGCTACCGCAGCCATCCCCACCTTCTACAGAGGCTGAGCATCCCTCAGAGGACCACCCTTCCACTGAAGCCAAGGACAATCCCACAGAGCTTATGGCTCCCCTTCAGGGAGATCTCTTTACTCCCTTGCCCTTTATATTTGATTCCCCTCCAGTGTATGATGCTTGCTATGATTCAAATTTTGACGACTCATTGCACCTTTTGCAGGATTCATGTACATACGATCAAGAGGTACGATGGGACGTATACGAGGAGGAGAGTGAGGAGTTAGCACCCATGGATGCTATTAATTATGATCAGGAGGTGCGATGGGATAAGTCTGACGATGATGAGGAGCTGCCTGATGAGACCTACGCTTATATGCCCGAGCTACCTGAACAACCTGAGGCGAACAATGTGGAGTTGATCGATGTGGTACACGAGAGTAGAGATTTATTTCCAGGGAAGTGTTGTCAACCGTTTTTAATTTTAAATACTTATGTTGATGACCTTCTTTGGAATACATTTATTTTGGGGAAGAATTATCCACATCAGATTGATGCGGCTTATCTCTTGCAGGGTACAGGTGGAGTCCTTGGAGAGATGCTGGGAGTCGCATTACTGGAATCTGATGGAGTCCGTGGACATGTGCACCTGGCAGAGCCACGGAAGGAGCAGTTGGAGCAATTGCCTGCACCAGCAAAGATACTGGATCCGCCTTTTGCTATAGGTGATATCAATCCAGTAGTGTAGAAATTTTTATGCTTTAAATAAACACGAATCCTCTCGATAGCGAGAGGACCGTATAGATTTGCTTGAATAAATATCACCTCATATGACGGCAACAATAATCATTTACACCCCAAACCCATTATATATATTTATTGCCCTCTTCATATTTTTATGTGTCACATCCTTTTGCTCACCACCATAGAGCATTTCTTTCAAGTGAAACCTTACTTTCTTATTCGTTTGACTTGATCACGCTTTGCAATGCCATGACATTTTTGGTCAAGTCACTTGAATAGGATTGTTTGGTATAATCTTGGGGGAAAGCGCTCTCATGCATCATTGTATGTGCATGTAGTTGCATTAGGATTTCATGTCATTCATAACATCATTTTTCATTCACCCCCTTATTATTATCGTTGTTCCTCATATTCTTTCATTATGATCACATTGAGGATAATGTGAAGTTTAAGCTTGGGGGAGTGCATTTCCATGCCATTTAGATGCATTAGTTGCATTTTTACTTTATTTTAGGGTTTTTATAGAAATTTTTCAAAATTTTGCATCATCTTTTTGATTTTTCCATCTTATTTTCCTTTTATGTGCGTTCATGCATCATGTTGTGTGCTTATTTTTCTTTTCTTTCCTCTCTTTTATTTCTTTTATTTCTTTATTTTCTTTTATCTTCTTCCGCTAGATGAATTTCGTATGATGATATCTCTTATTGCTTTAGCAAACATCACGATGCTTATTATTCCTTGCCATGCTACTTAGAGTATTCCATAGTCTTGCTATTCACATGTGCTTGCAAATCTATTTCTCTTGATGATTCCTCTATATGAATGCATGATATTAATTGAAGCTGAATGTATGGATTAGTGTTTAGTATGCTTTTGTTGGAAATGCACCAAGATTCACGCATCATTAGTATATCGGAAGCATCAGTTTTATTGTCTTATTCACCTTCTGTTGCATGCCTGATATGGTTGTAAACTTTACTGCTTGACTTCACTATTTATTGAAATGATTGAGAATATCCATGATTACATATGAGTTTTAGTTGATGTATTATCTTATTGAACCGTTCGTGCACATCTTAGAGTGAACCGAGTGTTATATTACTTCCTTCTCCACATATATCTTTTTATTCTCTACATGTCACTTGAGTTCACCTCCTAAAGCTACTTATATCGCATCTATTTCCCAAAAATCCCCACAAAAGAAAAGTTAGCTCCAAAAAGTCCAAAAAGCCAAAAAGGAGCCAAAAACCAAAAATACAAATCATATAGCTCCTACAAAAAGCCAAAACGAAAAATGAGAAACAAAGTCCAAAAGAAAAAAAACATTTCTCTATCTCATTATTGGAGCCACAAAATACTTGGGAAAACCAAGGCAAAAATCCCATTTTCCACTATTATATTCCTTTGGATGCGACGCCTCAAGCTAAGCTTGGGGGTGAATTCATTTGACCATATGAGTGAGTATGACATTAGAGTGGAGACGTGCATGAATGGGAATATTCGATAATACTTAGACTTTGCAAAATATATTAGATATGAAGATTTTTCATGATTTGAAATAAATATGTGAATGCCATGACTTTTATTCTATTCTCTAATGCATGCTTGGTGTGTATCTTATATGCTTCATTTATAACTTTTGATTGAAAAGTGTATCGCCAACATTTGTATATTAAATTCTATGAAATGCGTGATGTGGATATGAATTGATTGTATGAATTTAGAGAGTCACTCTTATTGTTCTTAAAAGCTTGCAAGTACCATGTTTATGAAAGATATGAAATCCTTATAGCATGTGATTTGTATTTTCCAAGTCATCGTGATGTGTAGCTTATGGCTTGAGATCTGAGAGTATAATCTAGCGACCCCTTCCACTTCGTATTCTTTTATTTCATTTCCCTTATTTTTCATCTCCCGAGTTCGTCTTTTTACTTATCTTCCTCGAGGACAAGTAAGAGGTAAGCTTGGGCGATTTTGATCGGTCCATATTTTACACCTTTTTTCTGCATATTTGCATGCCATTTCGATCACCCATATCACGCTTTTCACGATTATTCGACGATATTGCGTTACTTTTCACTATTTTTTGTTTTTGTCGGATTTCAGGAAATATGGAGCGATCGGGAGCAAAAATGAGCTTAAAGGATTTGCACCCACTCCGGAGTGTCAACCATGGCTCTTTTGAGGGTTATTCTGTAATGGAAGACGAGTGGAAGAAGAAAGAACGTCGTAGGAGCGACGAGGAAGCGAAAAGATGGAGATTGGGCATTTTCAGCATGCCACTCGGCCGAGTGAAGGATGTTGGCCTAGTTAGTCAACTAACTAGGTCATACGATATAATTTTGATGATGACAAACAAGCCGTGTGATTGAAGTTTTTCATTAAGTGATTTCAGGAAGCAAAATGCAAAATAAATTTCGTTTGCAAGAGAGAGCGTGTATGTGGACATTGGTGCAAAAAGGAAATTCAAATTATTCCACATTATCTATATTCAGATTCACATGAAGACTTGGATTGGTCAAGTAACTGATTGGATCTTATCCACGCAAGAGATTCAAATGATCTGTTAACGAATTCGCTCTCAAATTTGAACTCACCTCTTATCCAAAACTGACGCAACAAATCGAAGCAAAAGATTTTTTAAAACGTGTGCAGGGTCATTTTTTATCTCTCTAATCACATATTTTTGAGCGGCCGCATGATCCCAACCAAAAATCTGAATTCTGTTAGTGGAGACGCAACATATATTTCAAATCTCATCTTACAGTTGCATATTTCAAAAATTAACCACTAATCAAAATTCAAGTGGTTAACTACCTTATTAATTTTTTTAGTGCGCCTCTTCAAAGAAAAGCAAGTACAGATCCTAAATAAAAAATGCATAGAGTTAATTCTTTTTGATCTTATCATTCCACTCATTTGAATTAACAGAAGTGGAACACATATAAAAACGAAGTGCTCTTGGCCATTCAATGAAATTCAATCAATATTTTTTAGTGCTCTTCCTCAAAAAATTGGACGCACAGAGTTTTCCTCAGGCCGTGGAACATTTTGAGGCCGTGAGTTAATTTCTTGGCTGCTGTCAAATATAGGGACACTTGCGCAACATCAGAAAAATAAAACAGAGGGTGTTGATTTCTTTTGATTTTGAAGACAAACGTGCATCATAGACTTGTGATCGGAAGCAACATCCTCCAGCGACTTGTGGCCGTAAGCGACATCCTTCAGCAACTGGTGGCAGCAGATTTCAATCTCCAAACTTACGGATTGTGCAAGGGCAGATTTCAAGTGCAGATTCCAGATTCGCGCATCCGACTTCGTATGCTCATATCTCCTGATCCAGACATCGGATCGACGAACCGTTTGCACCCACGCGACCACATCTTCATCCTATTCGCAACAGTGATAGTCTTCTTTGCTCAGTTCTCAGGATCATTCATCGTTCGGGCGTTTTTCTACAGATTCATCACTGCAGATTTCAGATTCGCGCATCCGACTTCGTACGCTCATATCTCCTAATCCAGACGTCGGATCGACGAGCCGTTTGCGCTCACGCGACCACATCTTCATGCCCTTCGCAACGGTGATAGACTCCTTTGTTCAGTTCTCAGAATTATATACAGTTCAGGCGTTTTACTACAGATCAGCCACTGCAGAATTCAGATTCGCGTAGTCATCTTCCGAAGACCATATCTTCCAATCCAGACATCAAATCAGCGAACCGTTTGCGCCCACGCGACCACGATCTCACAAACTTTATCACAGTGATATCTATCTGATTTTTACCGCAGTATTAAAACTATTTGAATCTGTTTTAGTTGTGAGATTGTATTGTGAATAGCTTTACTCTGAAGCTATCTCTGCGCTTTAACTATTGAACTATATTTGTACGGTGAGATCACTACCCGTAAGTGTGATCCGGTTTATTGAGTGAAATCCTCATAGGTCTTGGGGTCGGAGTTTGGCAGGGAGCCACTCCGTTAAAAAATATCTGTGTCTGATTATCTCTGTGATTGTGATTGTTTTTAAATTTGTGCAACACACCCTATTCACCCCCCCTAGGGTGTTTTTCAATTGGTATCAGAGCGAGATTCCTTTTAGACTCAAAGTCTAGTGGAATTTCGATCCTATGGCACAAATTCCACACACATATTCATATGACACACACAATCAAAGAGAAGGTCAGTCGTATCTCAGATCTCCTCTATTTGATGGTACGGACTATAGTTACTGGAAACAACGCATGTCCATACACATCAAAGGCATCGATATGGCATTATGGAAAATAATCAGTGAAGTCTTTACACTATTTGATAAACCCACTCCTGAGCAGCAAAAAGAAAATGATCGGTTACAAAATCTAAATTTTAAAGCCATGAGCATCTTGTATTATGGTCTTAGTAAAACTGAATTTAACCGCATTAGTTCTTGTTCTACTGCCAAGGATATTTGGACGAGACTTGAAGTTACTCATGAGGGAACTAGTGAAGTTAAGAAAACTCGTATTAGAATGTTATTACAGAAATATGAAAATTTCGCTATGATGCCTAATGAGTCTATTGATGCTATGTTTTCTCGTTTTGCAGATATCGTCAATCCATTGAAATCCTTAGGGAAGGACATCTCAGAGGAAGATCTGGTTGGAAAGATTTTATACTCTTTATCTGGGGATTGGATTCAAAAGAGAACGGCGATCGAAGAAGCACATGACTTGGCAAATATCAGTTTCGAGAAGCTAATGGGAAAATTAATGGCTTATGAGGTTCAATTAAAGATGGCCAATGATAGCACACCAAAGAAGGAGGAAACAAAGGAAAAGAACTTAGCTTTACAAATTTCCAAAATGCTCAAGGAGGAGATGAATGAATCAGACGATGAAAGCATGGCTCTTGTTACAAGGAAATTTGTGAAATTCATGAAAAACAACAAAAGAAGGACGGGAAACATTTGGGGAACCAAGAAAAACGAAGAAGATGATGGAGAAAGTTCTGCACCTCAGTGTTTCAGATGCAACAAGAGAGGGCACATGAAAGCAGAATGTCCACTTCTGAAAGGAAAAGGAAAAGGAAAGGAAAAGAATGGTGATGAAGAAAAGAGGACATCAAAGCGAGGAATGGTGGCTACTTGGGGAGAAAGTGACGCAGAGGAGCTCTCCTCAGATGATGATTGGAACGACAACACTGGAACCTGCTTTATGGCTGAAAACGAAAAGGTAAAAATTGGCTCTCTTGTTCAAAGTTTTGATGATGAAATGAATATTAGTGATGATATGTTTTCTAGCATGGAGGAAGCTTATGAATTTCTTGTAGAACTCCTTCAAGAAATGGGTCCTAAATTTCTTAAACTAAAAAGGGTTCGTGATTCATTAAAAGAGGAACTAGGGAGCATGACAAGAGAGAGAGAGAGATGAGCTTTTTGTTAAGTGGAAAGAACAAAAGGAAATAATAGATAATTTTGATGAAACCCAATTAGAAACAAAAACCTTAGAGCTAGAAAATACTAATAGAAAATTGGCCACGTTAGAGCTTGACAACGTTAATTTAGCTAAAGAATTAAAGGAGAAAATTAGCATTCTTGGCTCTAAAGATTCTGAAATAAAATTGTTGAACCTAAAAATGGCTAGCTACGAAGAAAAATTAGAAGAGCTTGAAAAAGAAAAATCTAATTTAATAAAAGGAAAACACATAGCCATCGATTTAGAATCTAGCGAAAAAGAAAAAAGATATGAGACTAAGATTAGAGAACTTGAGAATGAAAATCAAAATCTTAGCTTGACATTAAAGAAATTCACAAATAGCCAAGAAAGCTTTAATAAGATGATAAATGGGCTTAATGAACAATCTAGTAAACATGGTCTTGGTTTTCAGAAAAAACAACCTAAGAAAAAAACTAGGAAGATCATTGAAAAGAATTTTGCAAGAGAAATGAGCTTTCAACATTGCATGCATAAAAATCATATGTCATCTTCTAATAAGCATTTCAATGTTACATGTTTTTATTGCAACAAAAGTGGGCATGTTATGAATGATTGCTTGGCCAAATATTATCCTGAATATTTTATATGGATTCCAAAGCATCGTACTAACAATTGTGGATCCAAAATTTGGTTACCAAAGGGTGCATCTTCTTTTGTAGGTGCATCTTCAAGTAGAAAATGACATCATTTGGTACCTTGATAGCGTTTGCTCGAACCACATAACGGGCAACGAATCTCTCTTCACGACGCTATCAAGGAAAGATGGAGGGACGATTATTCTTGGAGATGGAAAGAAGTGCAAAATCTTGGGTAAATGTAACATTGAATCTTCAGATATTGCAGGTGGCTTGGATGGACTGGAGATAAACACTAGCAATTCCAATGAGCAAAAGAACAACAATGATGGTGTACCAAAAGAAGCAGAAGCTACTACGTCATCACAAGATCTCCCTAAGGATTGGCACTTCAAGAAGGATCATCCAAAGAACCACATCCTTAGAGACACCACGGAAGGTATACGCACTAGAAGTAGCTTTAATTTGATGGCCCTTAAACCAAAAACAATTTTGCTTCATTCGAAGGGAGTTGGGGATTATGTCACTAATTGAGCATTAGCACGCATATCCATGCACATACACATGCTTAAATATTGTACCTAAGCCACACACTATTTCATCTTAATGTGGGTTTGGTCATTCTTGGTATGTGCATGCATGATCGTCATCACTATTATTGATTTTGGTTGAGAATTTGATATGAACCTTGTTAGACATCTTAGAAACATTAAAATGTTTTTGATGATGATGCACCATATTATTGTAAAATCCCCATGCTTGAATTATTAATTAAAAAAATGAAACTTGTAAGCATGCCAAATTGTACGAATCAAATAGATTGATTGAGTCTTATAAACTGTGGAGACAATTGAATGTGCTTAGACTCTAAAGTTTCTGAATTTATATTTTATCTTTACAATTTTGTGCGCTAAAATCTCTATGGTAAATTATTTAGTAGGAGTCGAGTATGTGATGCCTTCATGCGTCACTATTTTGAGACACCAACATTGTAATAATTATAAAAATAGAAAAAGAAAAAGTGAATAGCAAAACATCTTCAAATATACTACATTTGATACCGGCGGCTAGTAACCGGATTTCGGGGGTTTGTTGAGCAATGCGTATGAAATATGGTAGATAAAGCAACCACTTAGCGCACCTCAATTCCAAAGGACCCGAAATTTAACACCATGGTATCCCTTGATTGGTGTCTCCCTACACATTACTTATTGATTATTTCATAGCAAAGAAGGCTCACAAAATGTATTAGATAATTTCATATTTTCATCTCTTAAGTTTCTAAGCACTCTTCATATTATCAAAGTGTTTCATAATACAACATCTTCTTGTTAGATTTCTTACAACGATAGTATGCTTTCAATGCTCATGATATTTGTTATACTTCAAGTTCGTGGGGAATAAGCATTAATATGAGCATCGTCATCAATTTCGTGTTTCTTCGATTTGTAAACGTGTTTCATGTCTCATTCTTAGCCTCTTCAATTTATTTTTGTGATCTTTTCGATTGATGGCAAAAGGGGGAGAATAGAAAAAAATGCGAAAAATAATGATAATGCACAAGGGGGAGAGATGCACTTTTTAAGGGGGAGCATGTCACAACCTTTCATGAGAGCACATTGATAGGGGGAGCTTTGTATGATGTTTATAATCATGTGCACTATATGACATGCTTTTTAATATCATTTCTCAATTTTTCCAGACTTGTTTGCCATCATCAAAAAGGGGGAGATTGTTGGCCTAGTTAGTCAACTAACTAGGTCATACGATATAATTTTGATGATGACAAACAAGCCGTGTGACTGAAGTTTTTCATTAAGTGATTTCAGGAAGCAAAATGCAAAATAAATTTCGTTTGCAAGAGAGAGCGTGTATGTGGACATTGGTGCAAAAAGGAAATTCAAATTATTCCACATTATCTATATTCAGATTCACATGAAGACTTGGATTGGTCAAGTAACTGATTGGATCTTATCCACGCAAGAGATTCAAATGATCTGTTAACAAATTCGCTCTCAAATTTGAACTCACCTCTTATCCAAAACTGACGCAACAAATCGAAGCAAAAGATTTTTTAAAACGTGTGCAGGGTCATTTTTTATCTCTCTAATCACATATTTTTGAGCGGCCGCATGATCCCAACCAAAAATCTGAATTCTGTTGGTGGAGACGAAACATATATTTCAAATCTCATCTTACAGTTGCATATTTCAAAAATTAACCACTAATCAAAATTCAAGTGGTTAACTACCTTATTAATTTTTTTAGTGCGCCTCTTCAAAGAAAAGCAAGTACAGATCCTAAATAAAAAATGCATAGAGTTAATTCTTTTTGATCTTATCATTACACTCATTTGAATTAACAGAAGTGGAACACATATAAAAACGAAGTGCTCTTGGCCATTCAATGAAATTCAATCAATATTTTTTAGTGCTCTTCCTCAAAAAATTGGACGCACAGAGTTTTCCTCAGGCCGTGGAACATTTTGAGGCCGTGAGTTAATTTCTTGGCTGCTGTCAAATATAGGGACACTTGCGCAACATCAGAAAAATAAAACAGAGGGTGTTGATTTCTTTTGCTTTTGAAGACAAACGTGCATCATAGACTTGTGATCGGAAGCAACATCCTCCAGCGACTTGTGGCCGTAAGCGACATCCTTCAGCAACTGGTGGCAGCAGATTTCAATCTCCAAACTTACGGATTGTGCAAGGGCAGATTTCAAGTGCAGATTCCAGATTCGCGCATCCGACTTCGTATGCTCATATCTCCTGATCCAGACATCGGATCGACGAACCGTTTGCACCCACGCGACCACATATTCATCCTATTCGCAACAGTGATAGTCTTCTTCGCTCAGTTCTCAGGATCATTCATCGTTCGGACGTTTTTCTACAGATTCATCACTGCAGATTTCAGATTCGCGCATCCGACTTCGTACGCTCATATCTCCTAATCCAGACGTCGGATCGACGAGCCGTTGGCGCTCACGTGACCACATCTTCATGCCCTTCGCAACGGTGATAGACACCTTTGCTCAGTTCTCAGAATTATATACAGTTCAGGCGTTTTACTACAGATCAACCACTGCAGAATTCAGATTCGCGTAGTCATCTTCCGAAGACCATATCTTCCAATCCAGACATCGAATCAGCGAACCGTTTGCGCCCACGCGACCACGATCTCACAAACTTTATCATGGTGATATCTATCTGATTTTTTACTGTAGTATTAAAACTATTTGAATCTGTTTTAGTTGTGAGATTGTATTGTGAATAGCTTTACTCTGAAGCTATCTCTGCGCTTTAACTCTTGAACTATATTTGTACGGTGAGATCACTACCCGTAAGTGTGATCCGATTTATTGAGTGAAATCCTCAAAGGTCTTGGGGTCGGAGTTTGGCGGGGAGCCACTCCGTTAAAAAATATCTGTGTCTGATTATCTCTGTGATTGTGATTGTTTTTAAATTTGTGCCACACACCCTATTCACCCCCCTCTAGGGTGTTTTTCAAAGGAGTCACTCGGCCGAGCATTGAGACCCCGCTCGGCCGGCCAGATCGGACACGCAACAGAGATGTATCAGCGTGCACTCGGCTGAGCATCGCACGCCCACTCGGCCGAGTTCGGAGACTCCGTCCGCCCGAGTGGCACCCAGACGACGGCGAGCCAAAATGTCCAACTCTCTGTAATCCGTCAGTCGACTACGAGCTCCGACTCGGCTGAGTTTCAAAAGCCCCTCGGCCGAGTGACATTTGCCACTCGGCCGAGTGATGCCGAGGACACGAAGCGCCCAGATTTTCAGACATCCTCCAACTCTTTTGAAATCTGCTATCATTTCAGTGGGTAAATTATTTTTCTCATATTTTTTATGGATATTAGACTTCATGAAGATTCCAACGCCGCCAAGAACGCGCAAATCGGAGGTCAGATGAAATCTGGGGAATTTCTGCAAGTCGATGCTGCAGTGCTGGAATTTGCATGCCAGTGTCACTCGGCCGAGTGACATTTCCACTCGGCCGAGTGACAAGTTTTTGACAGTTTTTGACAGTTTTGACAGAGTGCTGTTTTCTGGAGTTTCTGCAGGAAAGCTCACTCGACCGAGTGAGATTTCCACTCGACCGAGTGAGCTGTCCACTCGACCGAGTGAGATTTCCACTCGACCGAGTGAGATTTCCACTCGGCCGAGTCGTAACTGGCGCAGATTTCTGGGCACGCGCAGATTCAGTTTTGGGCCCGAATTTCAGGGGCTTTTTAGGCAGTTTTGCTAGGGTTTTTTGGGGGCTATTTAAGAGGGTTTGTAGCCGTCATTGAGGGGGATCCCCATTATGTTTTCTTAGTTCCCAAGATGTTTTAGGAGGGATTTATTTTAGAGGTTAGGCCATGCCCTAGGCCCCCTCTTGGATCTAAAAGCTTGTATTTTGGATTGAAGATCTTCATTAAAGCTAAGTATTTTCTTCTTTTTATTTGAATCTTTGTTTTTCTATCTTTTTGTATGCAAGCAATGATTTCTATTGATTCTCATATCCTTATTGCTATGCTAGAGTAGATTTGTTGTTCTAGGGTTTGGGGATGAACCCTATGGATCTAATTTCATATTTGTGAAGAATGAATTCTAAGTTGCTAGAATTGCTAGGAGGTTAGGTTGTGATTGATTTCCTACGGATAGCTAGGGATTTCTATCGATTTGGGATTTGCAAGAGATTGGATTCTAATCGATGGGAAGGCCTAGATATTCGATTTAGGTTTACAATTGGGTTTCTCTAGATTTGGTTTGCAAGAGATTGGACCAAAGCTAGGATTTTTAATTGTAAATCTATACACATATTCGTTTGCAAGAGATTGGACGAATACGAACTATCACAACCTAGATCGTAACTCGAGTTTGCACGAGAGTGGGCTCGAGGGGCGATTGAACGATGATGTCGATCCTCATGCTAGTGGCTTAGGCTAGGGTTTGTAAGAGATTGGGCCCTAACCTAGGTTTGCTATAGACCGGCAATAGCGCGAGAGCGTGAGCTTGGTTCTACATTAAGTTGCGACTAGTTCACCTCAACGCAAGTCTAGTAATATTGAGATTCACTATTAACAATGATGCATGACGGTCCGTAGTAGGGATTCCCTAGCCCTAGACGTCTTTATTTGATTTTATATCCCCATACTTTGCCCGACGATTGTGACAGGATCGCCACAAGGCAAATTCCCTCTTTTATTATATTGTATTTAGATCGATATTTGACCGATTTCTTTATCATCGACACCGACATCCACCACCATTTCCATTATATCATTCCATAGTCATATCCACCAATAAAACATTCGTAGTCAAACCAACCTAGGATAGATTGGAGCCAACACCACCTCCTCGTGTTCGATACCCGCTCGCCACTTGACCGTGCGCTTGCGGTAAAACTACAATCGTTCTCCGGGTGTGTATCCGGGGCCGAGCAAGTTTTTGGTCGTGCTCTTGGGTTGCATTTTGGAGCGATCAACGCACTGAAGAAGGACATAGAGCAGGTGATTCAGGGTGGGCATCTCTGTAGATTCGTCAACCAGGAGAGACCAGGCCGCGAGGGAAGGGCGACCGCGGGGCCTGACCGACCAACCCACGGCACTGGGAAAGTCGCCCACCATTGGCCCGAGCCGATCATGCGGGTGGATGTAATCTGTAGCAGACCGGCCCAAGGCGATACATCAACATCGACGAGGAAGACATATGCTCGACAGGTTATGACGGTGGGCACCGGTACAGGGGCAAGGTAGAGAAGAGTAGCTCATCCCCATCTCCTTCTCTGATGGCGATCTGGGGGGTCGAGCTTCCGCATGAGGATGCCATCATCATCGAATCTCTCATAGAGCCAGCGATTGTGAGCAGACTCCTGGTCGACACAGACCGCTCGTGCGACATCGTGTTCCTGTCCACGACTCATAAGATGGGACTGGACCTGGCAGAGCTGAAGCCTTGCTTAGGCCCGATTGTCGGCTTCACCAGTCATTCGGTGCCCATTGTTGAAGTGATCATCCTGCTTGTCACCCTGGGAGAGAGGCCAAAGATCTTCACTCGAATGACACAGTTCACCGTCATCGTTGTCGCCACTGCATACACCGGCATCATTGGGCGGCCTTACATGACCGCCGTTGAGGCTCGCCCCTCGTTGTTGCATCAAATGGTGAAGTTCTAGACTCTGTATAGGGTTGGACATGTGCGTGGATCCCAGAAGCTCTCCCGAAGTTTCTACATTGACTCCACCAAACACAAACAATCCAAGCAAGCCTTGTCAATCTACCTCCTAGACGGTCAAGAGGACTTCGCTCATCAACGACCAGCCCTGGTGGAGGACATAGACGAAGTTTCAGTGGCGGAGGAAGCGGACAAGACTGTGTCCATTGGCACAAGGCTGCCCACAGAGCTGAAGGCGGGGCTAGTCGACTCCTTAGGGTGAATGCGGACATTTTCGCATGCTCGCCCTCGGACATGCCTAGATTCGACCATGCGGTGATCGCCCATGAACTACACATCGACCCGGAAGCCCGCCCAGTTCGGTAGAAGAAGCGAAGTGCAGGGGGGAGAGAAAATGCAGACATCTGGCGAGGAGGTGGAGCGGCTCCTCGAGGCCAAGTTCATCAGAGAAGTGAACTATCCTGATTGGCTTGCTAATGTGGTGATGGTGAAGAAGCCCAGTGGCAAATGGAGAATGTGCATGGACTTCACCGGTCTCAACAAAACTTGCCCGAAATATAGCTTCCTACTGCCGAGGATCGACCATCTGGTGGACAACGCATCCAGGTACGAGCTACTGAACTTCATGTATGCCTTCTCCGGCTACAATCAAATTCAGATGGTGACCCACGACGAGGAGAATACGTCATTCATCACCGACCAGGGGATGTTTTGCTACACCAAGATGCCATTCGGACTCAAGAATGCCGGAGCGACCTATCAACGGATGGTGAACAAAATCTTTCATCCCCAGGTCGACATGAATCTAGAAGTCTACATTGATGACATGCTGGTCAAATCAAAGAAGGACGAGGAACATCTTGTCGACCTTGGGAGACCTTCCAGAAAGTGCGATGCTACAATCTGCGACTCAACTTGGCGAAGTGCATATTCGACGTCCGGTCTGGGAAGTTCCTCGGCTTCATGATCACGAAGATAGAAATCGAGGCCAATACTGACAAGATATCCGCCCTCATCAACATGGGCGAGCCAAAGACGATTAGAGACCTACAGAGGCTGAACGACCGGATCACCGCGCTGTGGAGATTCCTGTTGAAGTCCGTCGAAAGATCCCTCCCATTCTTCACGATCCTATGGAAGGCCCCGAGCGAGAGGAAAATTATAAGGAAGGAGGTCGAGTTGGACGACTCTTGCGCCCAAGCCTTTGGCAAACTCAAAGCATATCTGCAAAGCCCACCGCTACTCGCAAAGCCGAAGGAAGGAGAGCGGCTCAGCCTCTATCTCGCCACCACTAAAGAGCAGTCAGCTCGGTCTTAGTCAAGGAGGATGGTGGCATCTAAAAGCCGATCTACTATACAAGTCGGGTGCTCCGGGAGGCAAAGACCTGCTACAGCCCCATCAAGAAGTTTGCCTACTGCCAGACTCTGACGGCAAGGAAGCTCCGGCCCTACTTCCAGGTGCACTCCATCATCGTCTAATCCAAATCGCCACTTGAAAAGAATCTGAGGAGGCTGGAGAGATAAGGCTGAATGCTGAATTAGAGCATCGAGCTCAGCAAGTTTGACATCGTCTATAAGCCTAGAGCGACGATCAAAGGTCAAGCGCTGGCAAACTTTGTAACGGAGTGCACTATCGGAGAAATTGACGAAGCTTTGCCCGACGATCGGTCGGACACACAACAGCAGCAGCTCCCCAATGAGAATTCTCCATCAATGTCCACCCATTCTAGAGGCGAGCTATGGGTCATCCACGTCGATGGATCAGCCACGGGGTCAGGAAGCAGAGCGGGCATTGTAATAGAGACCCCGGAGGGAAGCCTACTGGAGTATGCACTCCGCTTCAACTTCTCGGTAACCAATAATGTGGCAGAGTACGAGGCTGCCATCAATGGGCTGAAGCTCCGTCGAGTGCTTGGGGCGATGAATGTGCTGTTGATCAGCGACTCAAGGCTCGTCGTCCAACAAATTAAAGGCAGCTTCAAAGCGAGGGAAGATATGATGAAGCGCTACCTATAATACTCCCGGGCCGAGCTCCATAAATTTAGAAAAGCAACGGTCCAGCATCTACCAAGATCGAACAACCTTCGGGCCGACACTCTCTTAAAGTTGGCATATGATGTGCGTCGATCGTGAGCAATCATGGATGAGCCCGATCATCGCCTACCTGGAGACTGGAGCCCTACCACAAGATTGGCTGGAGGCACAGAAGACTTTAGAGGTGGACCTTGACGTTTGTGATCTTTGACGGTGTGCTTTATCGACGTCTTGCCCTATTTGAAATGCATTGGGCCAAAAAGAGCGGAGGAGTCCGTCCGCGAGATACACGAAGGGCTCTGCAGGAATCATCATGGCGACCGCACCTTGGTGCACAAGGCAATTAGACAAGGCTACTATTGGCCGACCATGTTAAAGGTCGCGACTAACTACGTCAAGCGGTGCGAGGAGTGCTAGAGATTCTTCAAACATACAACCGCCCTGCCCGTCGATCTAACCCCGATCCTCTGTCTGGTCACGTTTGCCAAATGGGGCCTCGACATTCTCGGTCCTTTCCCCATGGCAACATGAGGAAGGAAGTTTCTCGACGTCGCCGTCAACTACTTCATCAAATGGGTCGAGGCAGAGCCACTGGCGCGCATCACCTGGAAGGACATGAAGAACTTCGTCTGGAAGTCGATTATATGGCGCTTTGGGGTACCCCGCTACATAGTGACAGACAACGGAAATCAGTTTGACTCCGCGGACTTCAGAAGTTTCTACTCGGATTGGGGCATCAACCTCCACTTCGCCTTCGTGGCGCATCCACAGTGCAATGGCTTGGCCGAAGCAGCGAACAAGTGCATCCTCGAGCCTTTGAAGAAGAACGATGGCAGCACCCCTGGATCTTGGCCTGATGAGCTACCTGACATCCGTTGGTCCTACCGCACCACATACAAAGCATCAACCGGCGAGAGCCCCTTTATGCTGGCCTATGGGGCGAGGCCATCGTCCCAGTGGAGGTCGGTGAGGAATCCCTTTGTCTCCAATATTTCAACGAGGAAGCAAATGAAGAAGGCCTCGACTTCAACTTTGAGCTCGTCGACGAGGTAAAGGATCGTGCACTAACATACGTTATCAAGCACAGCCAAAGGATGACGAGGTACTACAACTCCCGTGTGAGGAAGCAGAGCTTCAGAGTCAGCGACCTCGTCGTCGGAGACGCAACCTTCAGACCAGAGATCGACCGCCGAGGAAAGTTTTTCACCAAATGGGAAGGCCCCTACACAATAACAGACGTCAAAGACCAGCGACCTATATTTTGGCGACCATAAAGGGCGAGGAGCTAGCTCATCCATGGAACGCCGAGCATTTGCTCAAATATTTTCAATAAGTTTTTATGTTTGTACATTCAATAGGTATTTTCAATAAATATTTTTGTGTTTGTACACTTAATTGGTTGTCCTAATGTATATTTCAGCTACACGGCAAAATTAAAAGCGCCTTCTTGAAGGTCGGCTAAACTTTCGAGAGCACCTGCTCTTACGGTACGACCTTAAGAAAACAACAGGTCGCTCAATCTCCGACGTATAGTTATATTCCGACTTTTCTATTCTTCGCCCCCTTTCTTATGAAAGAAAATCTCGCAGGATGACCTTGTAGATAAAGCCACATTGGGAGCGATCCACCTAATCGGGTCGGCTACGGCCCAATACCCGCCCGAAGATGCGGGGTCGACTTCGGCCCAATACCAGCCCAAAGACCTCTGGGCAGATCGCGGTCTAGCTACAGGTCGGACCTTGCCACCTAAACCGGAGCAAAGATGTGGGGTTATCTACGGCTCAATACCCGTTCGAAGACGCGGGTCGGCTACGGCCCAATTCCTGCCCGAAGACGCGGGGTCGGCTTTGGCTCAATACCCGCCCAAAGGCCTCCAGGGCAGATCGCTGCATAAATACATGTCAAACCTCACCACCCAAACCCGCCCGAAGACACAGGGCCGTCTACGGCCCAATACCTGCCCGAAGACGTGGGGCCGTCTACGGCCCAATACCCGTCCGAAGACGTAGGGCCGTCTATGGCCCAATACCCGCCCGAAGACGCGGGGTCTCCTACGGCCCAATACTCGCCCGAAGACGCGTGGTTGGCTTCGGCCCAATACCTGCCCAAAGACCTCTAGGGCAGATCGCGGCCTAGCTACCGGTCGAACCTCACCACCCAAATCGGAGCAAAGATGCGGGGTCGGCTTCGGCCCAATACCCGCCCAAAGACCTCCGGGGGAGATCAATTCCTAGCTATAGGTTGGACCACGCCACCCAAACCGGAGCGAAGATGCGTGGTCGGCTACGGTCCAATACCCGCCCGAAGACGCGGGGTCGGCTTTGGCCCAATACCAACCCAAAGATCTCTGGGCCAGTTCGCGGCCTAGCTACCGACTCTACAACATTTCGCCTCTGCTCGGCCCTAAGCTCATCCATGCCGAATACTCGGGGCATACACATACAAAGACACAAATCAAATAATAAACAACCGCGAACAAACAAGGCATACAAACAACAACGACAGTAAGCCAAGAAATTTTCAAACTTCATTTCATTATATATGCACTGCAGAGTTACAGTAAAAATTCTGAGCTCGGCCTCAAGGCCGGCCATACATTGACGCCCCCAGGCTACGGCGCCTCGACTCAGTTGCCACCTTCCTGGTCACCCCCTTCTTGGTCGCTGCTGGTCGGAGTCTCCACCCTTTGACCTCGGTAGTGAGGTAAGACTCCCCTTCGTCGTCGGAGGCCGCTGACAAAAGAGAGACGTCAATCTCTAGGTTGGAGTAGAGCTTCCCCAACCTCGCCTTGACCCTCTCGAAGCCAGCCTCCAGACACACATTAACGCCCTCGGTCTTCATGGCTATCAGGGCGGGGACAAACTCCTTGACCTGGTACTGACGGACGGCCTCGTTTCTGACCTTGTGCATGTTGACCTTCGCCAGCTCAACGACCTGCCGCTCAAGGTCCACGATCTTCTTCGCGGCCGCCTTCTTCTTCGAGGCCAGGATGTTCTCGGCGGCGACCCTCCGGGCCTCCTCGTCACTGACCCTCCTCTATTCTCCAAAGCTACCTTCTCCAGCTCGGTGAATTTCTCCTTCTAGGTCGCATAGTACCCCCAGACCTTCTCTAACCTGTCACTGACGATCTTTAGCTTCGCCTCGGTTACCTTGAGTTCGGCCACCTTCATTGCTAGGGCAGCCTCGGCCTTGCTCACCACCGATGTGTGTCACTGAAGGGACACCAGAGCCGCCTACAGAAGGAAACAAAGCCGTGAGCATAACTCAAAAGGAGGAAGACCGATAAGGCGAATAGAGGGAGCGACGAACCTGCATGCTGTGCCAGATGGCCGTGTTACAGAGGCGTTCGATATCCACATTGGCCAGGGACTCCCGGTCCCTCGGCAGAGTGATGTTCTCTGCCAGGTGGGCCGCTACCCCGGCCTCATCAAAGACGGACTCCTAAGCTCCCGCCGGGTAAAGCGATGAGACGAGCTTCTTCGATGAGAGGGCGAGGATCCCCTCCTTCTTTAGCGAGTGTCGCCTCACAGCTTGGGTGGCCTGACTTTCCCAGCCCTGACGGCGGGCACTCGAAGGACTAGCGCGCGACGCGCGACTGCAGCCTGACTTATTTTGGCCGACCCAGTCGAACCTTTCAGAGGGCGGCCGAACTGATGGGGATGGTGGTAATGGCATTAAGTGACGGGCCCTGGGACATGGTGGCCATAGGGTTGGCCACCGGCTCGACCGGGTCGAGGTTGATGAGTCCGCCCGATGCCACCTCGCTCATACGAGAAGTGTGAGCGGTTGCCGCAGCCTCCTTCCTCGGCTTCTTACTCTGATCCTCCTTCTCGATCCAAGTGGTGGCCATCGCCTCTTGACTACGCTCTACCCAGCCTACGTCGAGCTCCTGGGCATGGGCTGCTTGCCCTTGGTCGTTGGCTCCTTGGATGTTGCACCCCTCGCCATCTTCATGATCTCCTCCATCGAAAGAATAATGGTCACACCTGAAAAAAGAAGAAAGATCAAGGTGAGCATATCAGAAGTAGATCACAAAGCTCGAAGTACCTTCGAGCCAGACGTACTGGGTGATCTGCTCGTCCGCGACCATGCCCTTAAAGTCTCTGCTCTCGTTAGGGATCTCCTCCAGGATCTTGGTGCTCTCCAGGTCGGTCCCCTCTAAGACTACCTCGGCGTTCATTGAGGGATTCAAGGTTCCCCAGTTCGACCTCAAAGCCAAGTCTGCCAGCATCGAGACGAAGACGAACTTTTCCTTCCAGTCTCGCACTTTGCCTGGCAGACCAAGGACGAGAGCATCTGCAGCAATCGGTAGGTGCAGTATGTTATGCAAAAAATGAAGGACTTCCTCCTCCAATTTTTGCGTAACATACTGCACCTACCGATTGTTACAGAAGCCTCCACGGCAAGGAAACCCATTTCTACCAACGTCGACACGATTTCGTCCTTCTCGACGGAAGCATCAACGATACTGGTATGTTAATCAAGATAGTTCCATGACGTCGATCTGCAGGATGGCCGAGGACGCAAGTGTTGATGTGTTGAAGGGCTAGAACCTTAGTCACGATACCTAATGCGATGATGCAAGACCCGAGACGACATACGTGCTGCCTGGTTCTTCCTCGGGCTACATCTTCCATGAAAACCCATAACGCACTCATTCTTTTGCCGGCGTAGTATCCATGGATTACTATATCCTTAGCCCTAAGGCTCCACCTTCATCCTTACATCATCTGGTGGAGGAACTATTAGTAGTTCAGTAACCACAATATTACTACCATTCTACTCCCTGTCCATCTCATCCAACTACTAGCTATTTTCGACCCGAAAGTTATTGCTACTGCACATACAACCTCAACCCTACTACACACTATTTCCTTCTGATCCAACCCATCCTCGCAATATTTCTGCAAAGTTCTTATTACTACCCAACCTTTTTCTTGCTCATGATAGGGGACAAATTTCAACGCCCACCTCGGAATCATCATTGTACATGTTGGGGTTGGTGAGAGAGCACCTCTTCACTCTTTGCCTCTGCTCCTCTAGTACTTCACCGATCACCACCTCAGTGGCGGCCGCAATGAGGGAGAGGTGAGTGACTGGCATTGCCAAGTCACGATGGTGATTAGTATGGTTGAGGTGAGGTAATAGAGGCTGAGAGTAGTAGTCGTATTAACCTGGCATTAGGGGGTTGGACTTGGTATCAGTAGTTGTTGCCGTAGCTTTATGCTTCATACAACTGTCTTGACTAATATCATACCCAACAAGCCCATATTCTGATTTGTTTCCCAGTGTAGTTTTTAACCAATACATATTACTTAATGCATGCACGGCTATCTAATTTTGATCTAGTTTTTTGTTGTAATCTAGATTTGTTGATTACTTTGTTGGATCAGCACTGCACTACATAGAACATCAGTGCTGCGAACTAAGGATATCTGCTCTTTAAGTATGAATTCGTTTATCTCCCCATGGACTTCATGTATGATACCAGGATACAACTTAATTATATCCAAACTTTGATGTGTTTGGAATAATTAAGATTAAGATATATATGACATTATTTATATTTACTCAACCCCTCCCCCCTCCCCCTCCCCCCCACACACAAATCTATTATACATTTGACAGCGATTTTTGAATCCTAGGGCTGACTAGGACAAGCTGACTAGGACAAACTGGTTGATAAAAGACGGCCAGGATTTAATCTTGATGAATTGATGGTTGGGATTAAACTTTGGGATGATTGTTTTGTATTTTAACACATACTTTTTATATTTGTGGGTCCCATTTGATAGCAACATACTTTTAAACTCAGATTTTTAAATCATTTTCGAGTAAGAGAAAGAGGGATATCAAAAGACTTTTTTTGGAAAGGTAAAAAGGGATATCAACAGATTTTTGGGGAAGAGAAAGATGCATTTTTGGGAGAGAGCTTTCCAAAAAGGCTCTTGCTCTTCCCCAAAAGAGCAACAGAAAGACCCAACAAAAGACTTTGGGGTTCTTGCTGCTTCCGGGTTCGAGTTGCGTTGCTGGATCTCGACGGCTCTGATGGAGGAGCTTCCCTAGATCGGCAACCGGAGAAGGGTTAGTATTCCTGGATCTCGACGGCATTACTGGATCTCGACCCCGCTGCTCCCTCCACTGCACGAGAGAAGCGTTTCTGCTCCCTCCACCGAACGTTTATCCGAAGCATTTCTTCAATCTTCTTCCTCAACTTCCTCAACTTCACTCCGTATGGATTCATGCACACATCTAATCGATGGCGACGGCGGCGGCGATATCTTCTTCTACTCTATTCAAAACCAACATAAGGCGCTTCTTTGTTACTGCGGCGAGTTCCGAGGCATCAGATATCAGAAAGGAAGAGATCGTCATCGTCGAAGGTGGAATCGCTGGCCTGGCCACCGCTGTTTCCCTTCACAGGTTTTTTTATCTCTCTCTCTCTATCGCTATCTGTATAAATGTTCACCGACTTGCCGAGAATTACGAGATTGCCACAACCCAGGCTTGGGATCCGATCACTGGTTCTGGAGCAAGGGGAGTCGCTGTGCACCGGAGGGACCTCGCGGACGCTCTTTAAGAACGGGTGGCGTGTGCTAGACGCAGTGGGCGTTGGAAACTAGCTCAGGAGCAAATTCATCCAAATTCAAGGGTAAGGTAGTCAAATAACACTGTATTTTTGATAAATTTCCTTTTATTTTCTATTGATCTTTTTGTTGGATATGCTGTGTGCAGTTTGGCGATGAGATCGGAAGATGGGAGATTGCTTCGGTCATTCTCATTTGAAGACGAGGCTCCAGGGTAATCCATTAGTAATTTAAAATTGGGGGTTTCCCCGAAAATTTGATAATTTGATGGAGTTCTGTTCTTAAGTAAATTTCCAACAACCTCTTCGGATCTGATGCAGCAAGAGGATGCAGCAAGTGTTGTTGGTTCACTTGAGAAGCCTGTGGATTGTTCTGTTGAGGAAAGCTGATTCTTGATGGTGGCTACTGATGGGTATGAGTTGACTGCCCATTAAACGATGGAGCTTTCGTTAGAAAAGGCATAGATTGTGGCTGGTTAGGATTGTTGAAGGTTGTAGCCTGAAGTGGATCCCGCCGCGCTTTCTTCGGATGATGTTCGGGAAATCTTCCAAGCATTTGGTATGTGAAATAAAAAAGTCAAAAATAGCGACATGTGGAAGGTTCTTGATTATTTTTCGTTTTGTTTCTATTTTTTGTCAAGTTGCAGCCTGTCAATTTTGTCTGAAAATTCTGGATGGATTTTTCTGATGTTTGATAACGTAATAGGCCCAGTGATGGAAGTGAGGGAATCACCGTCAAAGCCGCAGCACAAATTTGTGGAATTCTTTGACGTGCGGGACGCCGCCCGAGCCCTCATGGAACTCAACTGCAAAGAGGTCGCCGGCGTTCGTCTCTTCGTCGAATTCTGCAGACCTGACGGCGGTCAATATCAAAGAAGGTAGAAGTTACAATTGTCATGAGCTATTATTAGTTAATTATTATATCCAAACAATTGTTTCATAGCTGTTGATTTTATGATCGAATCGGCTTCAGTTACGATCATCATCATCGCCACAGCAAGAGATATGGCCACCAGAGTTTCACGCTGGTGCCGAGGCTCGCGCGGAGCGATTCCCAGGGATCAAAAGGGCTCATCGCTCCATAGCAAGAGGATTGCCCCATCGCTCGGCAACGGGGATGTTCTTGCCATAGCATTGCCCCATCGCTTGCGGACGGATCAGAAGGGATCAAAGACAAGGTGCCAAGCATGTAGAAGAAGAGGGATGGAGCCAAGCATGATGACACCCCTCCTCAAGCAATCAGTCTATGGCTTTCGCTTCTGCTAACATGGAAGAAACCAGAGGCATGAAGAGAATGAAGATCATTTCGGCAACATATGTTCTGCTGATGAGCTACCAGCACAAAGTTTTGAATCTGTAGAGACCTCACTGGTTTTGTTCGTAGGGATGTATATTCTAGCAGTCACAAGACTACTCATCACAGTTGACTTGCCTGAACTTATCAGAGTACTAGATGTTAACCGATTAAATTTGTATGAAAATTGCTGTCTGCACCGCAAATATGCGGTGGAGACAATGATTATTAATTCAATATAGTAAAAAACATCAACTCAGCAATTATTTCTACTCTCTCCTCAATTTTTACCGTAACCAGCAGCTAATTAATGCCTGCACCGCATTCCTGCGGTGCAGGGAGTTGTTCTCATTTGTATCTGGGAGAAAATGTACTACAACCCATGATCGATATAGATTGGAGATTTGATGAATGGTGAAGATGCTAATGTGGGGGTACTTACGGAGGCCTTTTTTGGATTTTCTTATTTTTTCCCCTCTTTTTCTATTATGTTTATAGTTATGATTATTTGTTTTTTTCACTTCCACGGTTACTGATTCAATTTGATAGTTTGTTTAAAATTGTGATTTCTCTTTGCTATCAGCATGTTCGATCTGGATGAAAGAATTTCATTGTTTATTCCATTTCTGTTCGATCTCGAAGCGTCGTTGAAGGTTGATCTTTTGATTTACCGAGGTTTCAGAGTTTGAGTCAGTGACAATGCGGGCCAAGTGGAAGAATAAGCGTATAAGGAGGCTCAAGAGGAAGCACCGAAAGATGAGGTAGAGATCTATGTTGCTGGACGAAGAATACCACAATCTCCGCACCTGTCACCATCTAATGAGAGATTTAGGTCCAAATCTGTTGCAAACGATTGAAAGGGGTGGTGCATTGATGGGGAACTTTATCTTTGGTGCCTTAATTTTCAGCAGTAGAAATTAAAAGTGGACTTCTCTCTGGTGATTTTTGAGTTTAGATGTTATCAAGGATGAATTTTTAGATAAATAAACAATACCCGAAATATTTTAGCAAAATAAAATAAAGCATATGTACATGAGTTGAGCTGCATAAGAACATCATTTTAACCTTTGGAACTGCGAGTGGTTGGTGGGTATGTAGATATGCACATTGTGAAAAAGCATGATGGTAATTGCCCTTAAAAGAATCTGGCTATTTTATTTTATTTGCACCATTCACTTAAGAACCTCTTCCACATATGGCATGTGAATCAATGGTTAGAACAAAAGTTTGTGTAATTTTTTGAGGTGGAAATCTTAAAATTTTGGTGGGAAACTAAATTTTTTGAAAAGAACTAAATTTTCTAGATAAAACTAAATTTTGCGGGAAACTAAAATTTTTGGGTAGAACTAAATTTCTATTATTGTGTTTTAATTATTTCTATTTGTTTAAAATTAGGGGATTCATGATTTTAAGGAATAAATATTTTAAATTAACGTAGGAATTAAATTTTGAGAGAACTGAAATTTTTGGAGGATAACAATTATTGTGTTAATTATTGTTGTTCGTTTAAAATTAGGATTTTGAGAGGGTGAATATTTTAAACGAACCTTATGGCACGTGTTATATCTGGAGTGAACTAAATTTTGGAGAGAAACAAAAATTTTGGAATGACTAAATTCTCTGGGGGAACTACATTTTGTGGAACCTAACATTTTTGAGAGAACTCAAGAACAATTATTAAACCTTAATTATTGTTTTTTGTTTAAAATTAGGGGATCCAAGTTTTTGATGTGGAATATTTTAAATGAACCGTGCCCTTAGGGCACATGTTGTGACTATTTATTATACATTTGACAGCGATTTTTGAATCCTAGGGCTGACTAGGACAAGATAAAAGACGGCTGAGATTTGAACTGGATAAATCAATGGTTGAGATTGGATTTTGTGAAAATTTTAGTGGGAAAACTTAAATTTTGGTGAAAAAAGTGCCTTGGAAAGCAAAACTTTAAAATTTGAAGTGTCTTGGAAAATATTGTGGAGATTAAATTTGGGATGAAAATGTATTGGGAACCTAAACATTGAAATTAGCAGTGTATTGGGAAAGATTGCGGAGATTAAATTTGGGGGGAAAAGTGCTTTGGGAATCTAAACTATGAAATTAAAAGTGCCTTGAAAAATATTGTGGAGAAGCATGATCCATTAAAATCAACAAAATAAAAAATTTAGCGTAAAACAATTTAGCGGAAAAATACACTGAGTCGCGCCCGCGCCGAAAAGCGCCCATTAAATTTTTTTACGCTAATTTGTTGTTCCGCACCGAAGGCGCGGGCACCAAATTTTTTGTTTGACGCCGAATTTATTGTTCCGCGCCTAAGTCACATGCATCGAATTTGTTGTTCCGCGCCGAAGACGCCCGCGCCGAAGATGTCCGTGCCGCTAAATATTTTTACGCTAATTTCTTGCTCTGTTAAATTTTGGCCGTGGAAATAATTTTTCGGGAAACAAAGATTTCGCAGGGGAAATCTTAAATGAACCGTGCCCGTGGGCACGGATTATGACTAGTACCATATATATAATATATATATCACACACACGCGCACACACACGCACACATATCACGCCTAATAAAAAAACCCTATGGCGGCTGGAGATCCAGGCAATCCATGTGTCAGCCAGGGCGATCCCGCCTCTTCTTCGGATGTTAACACCATAGATCACGAGGGGAAGACCAAGAATCATAAGGGGACCAATACTAATCTCGGCAGCACATGAGGAATTTTGGAAGGGGGGGTTTGGCAGCAAGTAAAGAGAAAGGGTAAAGAGCACAAGGGCCCAGGCATCAATCGAGGCAAGCAGGGGATGGGTTCTCTATATGGTGACAACATAGGCAAGCAGGGGGTTCGGGCCACAATGGAAGGGTCTGGAAGGACCATTAGAGGTTTTAATGGCAAATTTAATGGTAAAGGACGATCATGCCACAATGGGAGAGTCTTTCAAGATCGAATTATAGGGGGTCCTTTAAATATTCAAGGGGGGATTCACATCAACGATCGGAATGTGAAGGGCTATCACCAAGAGCCTGGCCGCAAGGTGCTCGAGGGAATGTCGGTAAGACCAAAAATTGCACTAAAAATTAATACTTCAGGTACCAAACTCACTTGGTCTGACGTCTGTGCCAATACACGTGCATATGATGAATCTATGACCATGACGTTCATACCCCCAGTTGAACCTCTGATCATAGAGGATGGCATTAGTATTGGCAAGGTAGCAGGGACTTTGCTTCAAGAGGGAACAGACCGTTGGAAGAGCACCCTTGTTGGTTATGTATTGGAAGATGTGACGTACTATGGCCAGTTGAGGGCGTGGGTGGACCGTTTGTGGAGGTTAAAGAAGAGAGTACAAATTTTCAGTCGAGAAAACAGGTTTTTCTACTTCAGGTTTGAGAGTGAGGAGGATTGTGAGAGGATCCTATATCGGGGGGCCATGGCTCTTTGACAGCTGTCTGACTGTCCTACAAAGATGGACACCGAAACTACAGTATGACCGGGACATTTTGGCTACTGTTCCAGTCTGGGTCCAATTCCATGGATTACCGCTGAATATGTGGACTTTGGATATTCTAAACATTATTGCTTCCATTGTGGGGTGTCCATTATGCCTTGATCGGGCTACATCTAAGTTGGAACGTCTGACCTACGCGAGATGCCTAGTCGAGGTTGATGCTAAGAAGCCGTTGCCTAAGATGGTTGGTGTGCAGATAGATGACGGATCCATCATCAAAATTGAAACCAAATATGAAGGTGAGCCGCCAAGGTGTAGCCACTGTGTCTGCTTTGGGCATTCTGACTCCCAATGTCCTGACATTCAGAAGCCCCCTTCAATCCAAACAAAAAAGCAATCCGTCCAGGAGACAGAAGATAATGAATGTGAAGAAGTCGCTAACCCTGAGATACACCCCTCAAAGCAGGCCGACCCCTTGCTGTATCCTGACCAAGCTACAGTTGAGAATGAACAGCCTTTGGTTTCAGAGGAACACAGAGTGGAAACGTGCACCCAGGGTTCACAACTATATGACAAAATGGGAGAGTTTGGGAAGGACAGTACACATGGAATAATTGATTCAACTATTATTCCTCAGGAGGCCAGTGGGGAAGCAAGTCATGCACCACAGAAGGCCAGTTTGGGAAGGACAGTACACATCGCAGAAGCAAGTCACGCAGAACTCACAAACGAATTGGTCACTACACTTCCTATAGCTCATCCGGATCAGGTTGCAGGTGAAATGAGTGCACCACAAGTTCCGGTAAATGATGCTACAAAAAACTCAAATGAGTCCATGGATGACCAGGTTATTGACCAAATACCCGATGAAATTTCGATGGTCAATCCAGAATGGGAACAGGAACTTGAAGTCCATCCCAATAACGAGGGGAAAAATGGTGTTTCAAAGAAGAAGCAATTAGCTACAGAAGGGGTGTTAAGGAAAAGTTCTCGGCTGCGGGAGGGGGCCCCGAGGCGCCCAAACCAAACCTCTTAATTAATGTCCATCTTCATTTGGAATACTAGAGGTCTCAATAACTCGGTTTGGAAAAGAGACCTCCGCGATAGAATTCATCAAATTAAGCCCTCGTTCATTATATTGCTTGAAACTAAGTTGAAAAAGGGGAATGGGGACTGGAGAACTTGGTTCCCTAAGAATTGGGTTATGTTTGATAACTTTTCAGAGCATTCGGGTGGTCGTATTGTAATGATGTTTGATAGCCAGATCTGGAGGGGAGTGGTACAGACTATTTCTAGACAACATATCTCTCTGCGATGCAAAAATGAGGGTGGCTTTTCGGTGGTTATCCCTGGGGTGTATGGGTCAAACTTGAGAAGTGAACGGAAAAGTCTTTGGGACAATCTAGTGGCGGATGCAGGTATGAACGGGGGAGATCCATGGATACTAGGAGGCGATTTCAACTGTATCAGATATTCTAAGGAAACATTAGGAGGTAGACGGTGTGATATTAAAGTGTTGGATGAATTTAATTTTTGCTTGGCCAAGTCTGCTCTATCTGACCTTAAATACGTTGGACGCCCCTTGATTGGTGCAATAGAAGGGTAGGGTCTACTCGGATCTCAGCGAGGCTTGATCGAGTACTTTGCAACCCTAGATGGCTAGACATTCTGCCAGAATCTTTCGTGGAGTATTTGGATCCCCTAACAAGTGATCACTCCCCTATGCTTGTCAAGCTCCACACTACGGTAAAATCTTTTCCCAAACCCTTCAAAATTCTTTAATGCATGGACCAATATGGAAGGATACAATGAGCTCCTAGCAACGAACTGGAGCATTCAGGTTAATGGATCGACAATGCATACTGTTTTCTCCAAACTTCGCAACCACAAATACTCTCTCCGAAATTGGTCCTCTCAACACAACTTGAAGAAAGAACTTGCGGCCTGTAAGGGAGAATTGGAGGAGGTGCAAAAATCTATATTCTTACCCTCTGATGTTAATTTACAAAGGGAAGAGCAGAACCTGGCTTTAAAACTTGCAAAGTTAATGATGTTGGAGGAAGATATTTTGAGGCAAAAAAGAAGGCAAAGCTGGCTTAGCTTGAGTGACAGAAATTCAAAATTCTTCTACTCTGCTATAAAATCTAGGCAATGCCACAATAATCTGAGTCACTTAGTAGATGCCCACGGTATACAAAACACCTCTTATGAAGAGCTTAGGAACAGTGCGTCTATCTATTACGAAGCTCTTTATAATCAAACTACATACTGGAAAGTTTTTCCTAAATTGGTCATAAAGCGTATCTTGAAAACTGTTGCTGCTACAAGGTTAGAACGCAGAGTCTCCAGAGACGAAATCAAGAATGCTGTTTTCCAAATATGGGTGGATAAATCCCCTGGGCCTGATGGGTATAACGGGTTTTTCTATCAACATGGCTGGAGCGTAATAGGTAATGATATCACTGATGCAATAGTCTCGTTCTTTCGTAATGGGTCATTAATGTTGGATCTGGATCACAGCCTAGAGGGGGGATGAATATGCTTATAAAAATAATTCGTGCAACCCACGAATAATCAGACGCAGTTATAGTAGCAACAGGGTAAATAAAAAGCAGACACAGAGTACACATCAGATTTACCCTGGTTCGGTCGACCCTTCGACCTACTCCAGCCCTCAAAGCAGATACTAGTATTGAATAGCGCAATAGGTACAAAACCACAAGTTAGAGCACGCTCAGAGCACCCTCTACGTCTCTACACTCACCAGGCTCTTAGTACCACACTCACTGTGTTTTCTCTCACTATCAATCCTAGTAAAGCTTTCTACCAGCTAGTCCCAAACTAGCTGGGTCCCACTTGTCTAGCCCCAACCAAACAAGTCCCAAAATAGTCACACGAAATGTAGGTAAAGTTTCCCCTACAGAGAATGTTACACTAAGACACAAATAAAAAAGTTTAAGGGTTTAGAAATGCTCAGTTTGTGTACGTGTAGGCGTCTCTGTCAATCAGCACGTCGTCAGCTCCAATCTGACGCAAACGGTGTCTCAATCTGATTCCTGGATGTCAAGTTATGCACTGGTCTGTGCGTAAAAAAGTTTCAGTTCAAATCCAAATAATTAGCTATCCGTGCGCTCAACAACTCCTTTAAATAATACGGTCAGTGCGCAGAGCAAAACAGTTCAAACCCAATTAACTAGTGGTCTGTGCGCTCAGCAATCCCTTTAATAACTCACGGCCACGTCAGCCCAATCTGTTTCAATTTGTTTCGCATGCAATATCAAATTGTCACCGCAGATTCAATTTGAGGAGCGATCTAAGCATTTGGCGCTTTTTCTTTGCGATGCCACGTCAGCGCGAAAAACTTAATTACTTTGTTTTGATTTCTCTCGCATCAAATAATCCCAGCCGTTAATATGTTTCGCTTTGCAATCTCATCCGTCCACTTCATCTCTCCTTCGGGGTAATTAGGGTATGCAGCGATAATAAGCGGCGGTGAGAAAAAGATCCGATGGATTCAGCATGTGGCAGCGGCTTCTCTGGGATCTCGACGGCGAGCAGCAGCAGGAGATGGCTACGGCAGCGATCGACTCGATGTTGATGGCAACGACGATCTCTCAGCGATAAGGCGACGGCTTCTTCAATCTCTCTCGTTGGTAAGTGCTTCAGCAGCGACGTCGAGTTCGCTTTGACAACGACGAGGCAGATGATGGCAGCGGCAGTCTCTTTGGTGGCGACTTCGTTTACAGCAGCGGTCTTCAACAGTGATAGCTTCGGCGATCGTTGGCAATGACGGCGGGCTCCTTCGAGCTTCGACGGGGACGACGACGCTTCACGACTTCTGATGCAGCGATGGTAGCGGCAGCTTCGACTACGACTCCGTTCCTCCACTCCGATGGCGGCGGACTTCTTTCTTCTTCACGACGGCGGCTTCCTCTTTCTTCTTGATGACAGCAGCAGCTACGGCGACGAGAGCTGGTTCGATGATGGCTACGGTACTTCACATCGAGGGCTTCTCCGACGATACATGGCTTCGTCTTCATGCATCATTGATCCCGATGGCAACTGCGTAAGCTCTTTGGTGTGCAAAGGTGATCTTTCGTCAACGGCGTCTTCCTATGGCAGCGTTGAGGCACGGCAACGGCTGCTTCAGCCTCGACGATGACGACTCGAAGGCAGCGGCGACTTCTTCTTCGAGCTTGATGAAGAGCAGCTGCTAGGTGCTTGTGCTTGGATGATAACGTGAATGGAGAGGGTTTTTGTATTGGCTTTAGGAGAAGTAGGTTTGGAAAAATTTATAGCTCGGTTGTTTTGATAATGGCCGTGAGTAGTTTTAATTTGCCATCTTCTTAATTCTTTGATTACCGCACTAAACCAAAAATTGTATATAGTCGTCAGCCCTCTTCTTTGTGATGTCGTGAGTTCCTTATATAGGAATTGGGCTAGGGTTAGAACTTTATTGGCATGGCAATGGATAGGGTAGGATCTATTGGCATCCCTAAGGATATGGGGGTTGAGAATAAATAGGATTTTGGTATAAACAAGTAGATTTGATGAAATCCCTTTAGAATTCAAATTTGGCTCAATCTATTTGTCTCGTTGGACCAAGTCCACCTTCTTATCTCAAATTGGACTAAGTCCACTTTGCTTAGTCCAAAGCTCCCTCACACACCCAAATAGCTATACGAATAGAAATTTCTCAAATAGCGAAGGGTGTATCATTTCGCCAATCTTGAAACACACTAAGCACACACGTCAGATATAACGACACGTTTGTCATCATCAAACCAAGATCCTATATCGTTGCTCCCAACAATCTCCTCCTTTTGGTGATGACAAACACATAAAAGATTTGAGCAATAAGTATGGGTGTGTGAAGTGTGTTGAAGGGTGTATTTTTCTCAAGCTCCCCCTTCAACAAACAATACCGACAACAAACAACACACAAATCTTTCTTTATCTTTCTCTCCCTTTGTAATCACCAAAAGTGGATTAATGAAGTCACAACACTATTCCATGCAAAAATAAACCATTATTAAATGTAGCGTGCAATTTGCTTGAGTTTTCCAAAAAATAGACAATTCAAGCTCATAGAGTTTCATAACACGACTTCCCACCTTTGTGTAAGTGTAGTAATATAGACAATACAGTACCAAGGGAGATTCAATTTTAGAAAATCAACCAAATCAATCCACATTTTCCAATTTTCATGAATATCGCTAGGATTGAATTTTCCCACCTCATCAAAGATGAGTTCAAGTTGCCGAACCCCAAAGCATGGCCTAAACGGACTTTTAAATGTGGGGTGGCATTGCTTTACGAGTTATATACACCAACGCTAATGATTACCCATGTAGCATAAGTTGGATACTCGTGGGTTGTGTATTAGCCATGAAGTGTATCCATTTTTCATACGGAGCAAATATATAGAATATTTTTTATTTTCAATTCTTTTGTGCTCAATTTTAATTCATGGCTAAACACTTCATATCCCTTAGAAAAATTAGAAATTAATCATTCCTACATTCACTTTCCATTATTCTTCAAAGGAATCTCCAAAAGCACTAAAAAGTCAATTATCGTGCAAGTGCAAATGTAGGTGTAGAAGTCAAGTTTAAAACTTATGAGACATGTAATGGCTACTAAAAAGAATAACATCATGTTCATTTAGCTACAACAATAATGAATTGACTTCTACAAGGGATAGATTTGATCATTCATACAATACCACTTAGGATAAAACATAAAGGGTATTCTTTTAAGCCCAAATTTTTTTTTTGATTTTTGGTTTTTCAAATTTTTTTGTTTTTTTCAGAAATAAAAACATTAAAAATCATGCAAGCAAGCACACAAAATAAAATAAAAACAAGCACACAAAACAATCTATGAAGGTATGCAATGAAATGGAAAGAGGGATAAAAATTATACCTTCTCGTCGCTATTTGACGAAGGAGCTAAAAGAATGAGACATTGAAAAAATTTGCTCCTCGCCAAATCTCCACCTTACCTACATGAAAGGTGTTAAGTGTGACCTTGGAATCCAACAAGGTCCACTAGTGTTAACCATTATTGTTTTAGAAACCCACACTTGTTTAAACTTGATATTAGTGTTCCTAAATTTACAATAATATGAAGTGTGGCATACACTATCACAAGTAAAGCACTTTACATATTTGTTCTTTGCAATAGAGGGTACATTGTGGAATTTCTTGAATTTTTGCTTTTCAACGTTTTTCAGACCAAAACCAAGACCTCTTCTATTATTGCCATATAATTGATTTTCTAAAATAGTGTCCAACGATTGTTTTCCCATAGAGAATTTCTTAATGGCTACTTCAAGATGAGAGACTTTGGTTTTTAATTGTTTATTTTCTTCCACAAGCATCGTGCATTTACTAATAAAAACTCTCTTGTTTTCCTCTTCCTTCTTTTCAAATTCAATCATTTTTCTTTTAAAGTCATTATCCAACATGCAGAATTTATCATTAAGCTCTCTAATCACATAGTCTTTTTCCGTTTCGAGCTTAATCAAATCAAGTTTAAGCATGCTAATTTGGTTTAATAATGAGGAACAAGAAATACAGGGAGCATTTTCATCAAAGCTTTCTTTTTCCTTCTTCATGACTTCAATAGTAGACTTACATGCATTAAGTTCAATTTTAAGTTTTTCATTCTCTTTAAACACCTTATCATCTCTAACTTGCATGTCATAGTTCTGATTTTGGAGACATTCAATAGTGAACTCATGATCTACTATTTGATTTTGCATTTCTTCACAAATTTTAAGAAGTTCAGATTTGCTACCTGACGGTGTCTCATCTTGGATCCTCATCAAAGCCATGCAAGAATGGGTTTCATTTTCCTCCTCGCTTTCAGCTTCGCTATCCATATCCCATGTTAATACCTTCGCTTTTCCTTTTCCTTTAGCGAGCTGAGCAGTTTCATTTGGGTAATCCTTCATCAGATGTCCTCTTCCCTTGCATTTAAAACATTGCATTCTATCAGTAGATTTTTGATCATTAAATTGCTTGGAGGAATTATTAAAGTTAGAACGATTAAACCTGGGTGCCATTTCATTTCTCCCATGCTTGGTCTTGATGAACTTTCTGAAGTTTCTCACCATTAGCGCTATGTCGTCGTCATCATCATCATCTTCTTCGCTAGCTTTCAAAGCAATGGGCTTTTTGGCTTTCTCTTTCTCCTCAGGTTTCTCTCTTGCTTCAACATTTTACAGTTCCAACTCATGGGACATCAAATTACCAATAAGGTCCTCCACCTTCAATTGTGACAATACCTTTGCTTCCTGGATGGCGGTGACCTTTGGTCTAAAAGAGCTTGGCAATGCTCTTAGGATCTTCCTCACTTGATCGAGGCTATCATATGGCTTTCCAAGCAAGCTAGACTTGTAGACTATGTCGGTGAACCTCGCATACATCTCTGATATGCTCTCTGATGGTAGCATGCGAAATCCCTCGAACTCTGTACTCAAAAGAGACAGTCTAGACTCCTTTACATGTGACGTTCCCTCGTGCGTTACCTCCAAAGTATGCCATATTTCCTGCACAGTTAAACAATGTGAGATTCTATTATATTCAGATTTATCAAGTGCACAAATGAGAGCATTCATAGATTTAGCATTTAAAGAATATGATTTCCAATCATTATCATCCCATTCGTCATTTGGTTTTTCAATCTCAACATTGTCTACTTTAATAACCGGCAGTTTATAACCTTTTTCAATTATTTGCCAAGCTTTAAATCAACAGAAATGAGGTAAATTTTCATTCGATTTTTCCAATATGCATAATCACCTCCATTAAATCGAGGGGGACGGGAAACAGACTGACCCTCAGCAAAAGCACTATCCATATGGTTATTCATGGTCAATCCTAGGCTAGATCCTAAAACCTGCTCTAATACCACTTGTTGGATCTGTATCCTAGCCTAGAGGGGGGGGGGGGTGAATAGGCTTATAAAAATAATTCGTGCAACCCATGAATAATCATACGCAGTTATAACAGCAATATGGTAAATAAAAAGCAGACACATAGTACACATCAGATTTACCCTGGGTCGGTCGACGCTTCGACCTACTCCAGCCCCCAAAGCAGATACTAGTATTGAATAGTGCAATAGGTACAAAACCACAAGTTAGAGCACGCTCAGAGCACCCTCTACGTCTCTACACTCGCCAGGCTCTCAGTACCCTACTCACTGTGTTTTCTCTCACTATCAATCCTAGTAAAGCTTTCTACCAGCTAGTCCCAAACTAGCTGGGTCCCACTTGTCTAGCCCCAACCAGACAAGTCCCAAAATAGTCCCACGAAATGTAGGTAAAGTTTTCCCTACAAAGAACGTTACACTAAGACACAAATAAAAGAGTTTAATGGTTTAGAAATGCTCAGTTTGTGTCCGTGTAGGCGTCTCTGTCAATCAACACGTCGTCAGCTCCAATCTGACGTAAACGATGTCTCAATCTGATTCCTGGATGTCAAGTTATGCAATGGTCTGTGCGTAAAGAAGTTTCAGTTCAAATCCAAATAATCAGCTATCTGTACGCTCAGCAACTCCTTTAAATAATACGGTCGGTGCACAGAGCAAAATAGTTCAAACCCAGTTAACTAGTGGTCTGTGCGCTCAGCAATCCCTTTAATAACTCACGGCCACGTCAGCCCAATTTGTTTCAATTTGTTTCGCATGCAATATCAAATCGTCACCGCAGATTCAATTTGAGGAGCGATCTCAGCCTTTGGCCCTTTTGCTTTGCGATGCCACGTCAGCGCGAAAAACTTAATTACTTTGTTTCGATTTCTCCTGCATCAAATAATCCCCGCCGTCAATATGTTTCGCTTTGCAATCTCATCCGTCCACTTCATCTCTCCTTCGGGGTAATTAGGGTATGCAGCGATAATAAGCGGCGGTAAGAAAAAGCTCCGATGGATTCAGCGTGTGGTAGCGGCTTCTCCGGGATCTCGACGGTGAGCAGCAGCAGGAGATGGCTACAGCAGCGATCGACTCGATGTTGATGGCAACGACTATCTCTCAGCGATAAGGCGACGACTTCTTCAATCTCTCTCGTCGGCAAGTGCTTCAGTAGCGACGTCGAGTTCGCTTCGACAACGGCGAGGCAGATGATGGTAGTGGCGGTCTCTTCGGTGGCGACTTTGTTTATAGTAGCGGTCTTCAACGGTGATAGCTTTGGCGATCGTTGGAAATGACGGTGGGCTCCTTCGAGCTTCGATGGGGACGACGACGCTTCACGACTTCTGATGCAGCGGCGGCAGCGTCAGCTTTGACTACGACTCCGGTCCTCCACTCCGACGGCGGCAGACTTCTTTCTTCTTCACAACGGCGGCTTCCTCTTTCGTCTTGATGACAGCATCAGCTATGGCGACGAGAGCTGGTTCGATGATGGCTGCGGTACTTCACGTTGAGGGCTTCTCCGACGATACGTGGCTTCATCTTCGTGCAGCGTTGATCCCGACGGCGACTGCGCAAGCTCTTTGGCGTGCAAAGGCGATCTTTCATCAACGGCGTCTTCCTATGGTAGCGTTGAGGCACGGCGACGGCTGCTTCAGCCTCGATGATGACGACTCGAAGGCAGCGGCGACTTCTTCTTCGAGCTTGATGAAGAGCAGCTGCTAGGTGCTTGTGCTTGGATGATAACGTGAATGGAGAGGGTTTTTGTATTTCCTTTGGGAGAAGTAGGTTTGGAAAAATGTATAGCTCGGTTGTTTTGATAATGGCCGTGAGTAGTTTTAATTTGCCCTCTTCTTAATTCTTTGATTGCCGCACTAAACCAAAAATTGTATATAGCCGTCAGCCCTCTTCTTTGTGATGTCGTGAGTTCCTTATATAGGAATTGGGCTATGGTTAGAACTTGATTGGCATGGCAATGGATAGGGTAGGATCTATTGGCATCCCTAAGGATATGGGGGTTGAGAATAAATAGGATTTTGGTATAAACAAGTAGATTTGATGAAATCCCTTTAGAATTCAAATTTGGCTCAATCTCTTTGTCTCTTTGGACCAAGTCCACCTTCTTATCTCAAATTGGACTAAGTCCACTTTGCTTAGTCCAAAGCTCCCTCACACACCCAAATAGCTATACGAATAGCAATTTCTCAAATAGCGAAGGGTGTATCATTTCGCCAATCCTGAAACACAATAAGCACACACGTCAGATATAACGACACGTTTGTCATCATCAAACCAAGATCATAGATCGTTGCTCCTAACAACTAATGCATCCTATAAATCATAATAATCTCACTTTGGTCCCCAAAAACTCGGTCGCCTCCAGTTTAGGCGACTATAGGCCTATTGCATGTTGCAATGTGATTTACAAGGCTATTAGCAAGATTATCTGTAATAGGCTAATAATCGTTGTTGATGAGCTTGTTTCACCTAACCAGTCTGCCTTTCTAAAGGGGAGATTGCTCTCTGATTGTGCCTTGTTAGCGCATGAACAAATTAGAGATTTTAGCAACCCAATGGGGGCTAGAGCTTGCCTCAAACTTGATTTACGGAAGGCTTTTGACAGTGTCAACCGTGAATTTATTTATTATATTCTGCATCGTATGGGGTTTGGAAGGAATTTTATATCCTGGATTAAAGAATGTATTTCATCGCCAACTTTTTCTGTTATGGTCAATGGCTCTCCAGTTGGTTATTTTGAAGGAAAAAGAGGACTGAGGCAGAGGGATCCCCTCTCCCCTTACCTTTTTGTTATTACTATGGAGGCTTTTTCCTTACTTATTTAAAATCTATGGCTACTAGCTGTATCCAACCTATGAGACGGTGTGGGGCAATATCTCATCTCCTATTTATAGATGATCTCCTGGTATTCTGTCGGGCAAACAAGCATTCTTTCCAAGGCCTCCAGGCTCTACTTGCGGAATTCTCAAATTTCACGGGATTGGTGATTAATTGGGAAAAGAGCATATATATCTTCAGCAAAGGTACTAAGAGTCATATTTCTTTAGCAAATTTATTGGGTATTAAACTTGGAACATCCATAGCTATATACCTGGGATTGCCTCTATCATCCATATATCCGAAGCCTTCTATGTTCAGCAGATTGATAGATTAATGCAAGAAAACGACATATGGGGTGGACGTCTACCAAGTTGTCTATATCAGGGCGCATAGAGCTGGTCAGAATGGTCATTTACGGTATGGTTAACTTTTGGTTGTAAGTATATCGCATCCCTAAATCCGTCATGCGCACCATCACTTTAGCATGTAGGAAGTTTGTTTGGGGCTCTTCCCGAGTATTGGCATGGAAAGATATGTGCACCCCGAAGGAGGAGGGGGGTGTGGGCCTGAGATTATTAACGGATCTTAGCATGGCAGCAGGCGTGAGACTAACTTGGCGTATGCTATCCACTGAGGGGCTCTGGGCACGTTATATAAGTAACAACTACAGTGACATTACTCAATTATTCGCCGCGAAAAGTAAAGAAACTCATTCAGGTACCTGGAAGTTCATGCTTGGTTGCAGGCACTTTTCAAAGAAACTTATTAAGAGACAAATTCGGGACGGGCGCTCTACTCTCTTTTGGCATGACAACTGGCTTTCGTGCGGTCCACTTGTAGATCTACATAATGTCCCCCCAGAAACGTCTGGCAGAAGAGTTGCGGAGTACTGGACATGTGGTGAATGGGCTAATGATGCAGCTATTGAAAGTTTTCGGCCAATTCTACAAACTGTACAGCTAACAGTCGGTAGTGACGAATGGTCTTAGGGGGCGGAATAAATTTCACCTTTGCTGGCGCATAGAATGGTGTATGCCAGAGGGGATCTCCATTCCCATATAAAAACCTTGTGTGGTCCCAAAATATCCCACCGAAGATGGCTTTGACCACCTTGAGAGCATTTCGGGGAAAACTGTTAACCCGAGAGCTCCTAGAGAAATGGAACCCTAATACATTGAGTAATTGCATTTTATGCGATGCGGGGGAAGTGGAAACATTACACCATCTTTATTTTGGTTGTGAATATACAAAATACATTCTCTACAGGAGCCTCCTCGAATTGGGTGTATCAGACCCTGTCGATCCTCATTTACATAGTGTGGGATACTACTTCTTGCAACATTTTGTGGGAAAAGATGCTCTCAGCAATTTGGTAAGGACTGTTCTCTCTGCAATTATTTGGCATGTGTGGAAGGAAAGAAACAGGAGAATCTTCGATGGGATTGATAAGCCTAAGACAGCTCTATTTGATGATGTTTCATCTGATATCAGAGTAATTTTGAGAGACTATGACCCAACATCTCCAGAGGCACTGCAGGCTATGGACAGATGGGGGTTTAGAGATGCAGGATAGATTTAATCCAACATGTATTTTTAGCTTATAACCTTGGTTTGTAAAGTGGAGGGGGGAACTAGGTAATGGGTGACGGCGCTTATGTCCTCTCCCCATTCCTACATTTCCCATTTCCACCGAACAACCAATTGTATTCTTGTGTAGTTTTGCTATACTAATAAAGAAGAACACTAACTTTCCAAAAAAATATCACGCCTATAACAGTAAACTGTATATTTCAATTTAATCTAAAACCACATTTGTATTGCTCTCTTGAGAACTTATATGGGGAGATAAACGAATTCATACTCAGCGACTTATAATCTAAATCCAAATATCACTTATAACCCTAAAACTTGTTAGGAATGTTCTTTATCATGATCGTGTTACGAATCATAAACCTAATGACTAAGACGGATGCATACACATCATCATATAGCACATATAATAAAAGGAATTGTTACATGAAATCATTACATGTGCCGCTCTCATGCGCCTGATAACCTCCAACTCTGCTGGATTATGGCCCACCCAGGACCCAAAAAAATGCACTCCCCTCCTTCATATTCCTCATATCCTCCCCGACCTGTGCCACGGTCGCCTGAACCTGAGCCATGCATTGCTACTTGGTGGACTAGGGAGGTTATGTAACACTCTCATGATGTGAAGAAGAACCGGCCAAGTCCTCGTCGTCATCGCTCTTCTCCGCGCCTCGCATCCGGTACCGGTTTTTCCTCATCCCTCCCAGTATATCCACAATGAGCACATCCTTATCAACCAGGCGCCATGGAACTCAAGCCCGCCTAGGACTGTGCCCTCACCATCGCGATAACATTGTGGACAGACTCATGAATAGAAGAGAAAAAGATTTATATAATCCATGCAATAAAACCGCATAATAATGTAAACTTAATCTTTTAGTAACCGCAAGCACACCATTTTTTGCAAAATTCTCGGGATCATTGTACTTTGGGTGGGCCTTAGTAAGTGTATGCTCTATTAAAGACTCGATACCCGGGCGGCTCTAAAATCAATAAGAAAAAATGTATACACTCTTTCAAAAAAATATTTGTTACAAAAATTAATTACAATATTTTACCTGACGTGCCAATTCGTACCCAATCGGGCTGAAGCTCTTCGAGCCGCCATGATGCTCATAGCCTCGAGGCACCCTGCGTTTGGCGGCGGTCGTTTCCGAAATTTTCTATATATTTTTACACTATGTCAAAAAACATATATAGAATATGTGTTTAAAAAATATGAACTATACCTGCCCAGCAGCAGACTCCCACAGGAAACCATAGCCAAAGAACTGCACCGGGTCCGCATGATTGTCCAGGTGCCAGTATCACTCCCAGTCCTCAGTGAACCATTTCCAGTACTTCTTTTTCAATTCCTTCTGCCATTGGACAAGTCCGTATTGAATCTTATCCTTGCAGTAGCCCCAGGCATCAGGGTTGCAGGCCAGGACGTAATGCCGCTATGCCAGATAACAAACACATTATAACAGTAATTACCTATTAAGAACCTTAAATTAAAAGTTAGCTAACTTACGTTGATCTCCCGCTAACAGGTGACCAAGGACTCGTGCCACTGATCCTTCCATGTCAGGCAGAGGTTGAATAAGTCCGACCTTGTAAACTGGACATCAAGGAAATAATTAAATTTTACCGACCGTGGGCCATTGATCACTCCTTATTTTACACTTTTTCCCGCATGTTTGCATGCCGTTTAAATCGCCCAAATCATGTTTTTCACGATATATCGACGATATTGCGATGCTTTTCACGATTTGTTGTTTTTGTCGCATTTCAGGTGATTTGGAGCGATTTGGAGTGATCCCGAGATACGCCTACCCCAGAGGGTCACCGACGACCTCCCCAAGGGGTATTTTGCTGTTGGAGAGGAGCGGAAGAAGAACGGACGTCGCAGGAGCGACGAGGAGGCCAAAACAAGCTGTTTGGGCATTTTTAGTGTCCCACTCGGCCGAGTGAAGGAGTCACTCGGCCGACCAGCGAGACACCGCTCGGCCGACCAGATCAGACACGATTCATATGTGCACTCGGCCGAGCGACAGAGACCACATCGGCCGAGTGACGAGATCCCGTCCGCCCGAGTGGCGCCCAGACGAAGCCATTCAAAAATCGCCAACTTACTGTTTTTCGGCTGCCTGAGCTTCAGAAGACCCACTCGGCCGAGTGGATAATCCCGACCGCCCGAGTACCATGAAGCCATCGGCCGAGTGACGACAACTCACTCAGCCGAGCCGCCCCCGAAGTGAAGACCCCGGAAGATCAAGACTTACTGGAAAATTACAGGGTTTCTCACTCGGCCGAGCGACTTTTGTCACTCGGCCGAGTGCGACGCGCTGCCTGTAGCGAAAATTGCGGATTTCAGGCTGCGCAGGGGTATTTTGGTCACAGTTTTTGGACGATTTTGTGGGGTATTTAACCCCTGTTTTTACCCTAGTTTTGGAGAGCTTTTCTCTTAGATTTTTGCAGCTTTTTAGATTAACTTTTTAGCTTTATTCTTGTGATTGGAGAGGAGACAAAAGTTGATTTTTGTTGGATTATTTGAAGAACTCCATTGGTTTGCTTCTCTCTTCTTTAAAAATTCTATTTTTATTGCATATCTCAATATTGTGATGAATTCTATTGTTTATTTCATTGATTATTTTTGTGTTTGTGCTATGAATTGTGAGTAGTCTCCACGTCTTGGGGCGTGGGGATGAACCCTACAATCCCAATTTCATATTTGTGATGAATTGGTAGAAATTTTGCTAGAATCGTTGTTAGGGATTAGTTTGGGATCGATTTACTACGGATAGCTAGGAGTTCATACCGATTGGGATTTGCAAGAGATTGGATCCCAATTCGATAGGAAACCCTAGAAATCCGAATTGGGTTGGAATCAAATTTCTGAAGTATCGGTTTGCAAGAGATTGGACTGATACTAGGGTTTCCGGTTGCAATTCCGTGCTGATACCCGTTTGCAAGAGATTGGACGGGTAGGAACTATCCCAACCTAGGTCGCGGGCCGAGTTTGCAAGATATTGGGCTCGGTGCGCGATTGAACGATGATGTTGATCCTAATGCTAGCTTCCCTAAGCTAGGGTTTGCAAGAGATTGGACCCAAACCTAGGATAGCTATAGACCGGCAACAGCGCGAGAGCGTGAGCTTGGTTCTACATTCAGTTGCGACTAGTTCATCCAAAATCTTATTCTAGCAATTTTGATACCGACGAACCACATTTACGAAATACGGTGAGTAGCGGGAATTCCCCATTCCCTAGACGTTCTTTATTTGATTTGATATTTCCGTACTTTGTCTGACGATTGTGACAGGATCGCCAAAGGCAAATTTCTCTCTTCTTAAATAGCCAGGTTGATTGGAACAAGCACGGTCATTCGTCCTCCCTGTGTTCGATAACCCGCTCGCTGCTATACCGTGCGCTTGCGGTAAAACTACAACCGTTCTTTGGGTCACATCCCGGAGCGATTAAGTTTTTGGCGCCGTTGCCGGGGAGGGCATTTTGACGGTGTTCGGCATCGACCACCCGGTTATTTCTTCTTTCTCTCTTTCTTTACTTTCTTCTATACCTTGTTGTAACTTTGTTCGCAGCCCTATTTGCATATTCTTCCCGTATTTTGCATGAGATCTTAACAGGGAGAATGGAGGATGCAATGCCAACAATAGAACTCAGTCAGGAAGACTATGACTCCTTCACAGACCTCCTTAAGGAGCTTGTCGACGAGGTCCACGCTACCGGAGCTTTCGCAATCGATGTCAAGGACCCCGACGAACAACTGTTTGCTAGTTTCATGATGGACCAGATCTCCCCGGAGGGGACTATCGGGGGCAATGTCAGAGTTGACGTGATCGACGACAAATTATATTTCGAAGACGGTAGAACAAATGTCGAAGAACACTATACTCCAGAAGAATCCTTCGAGCAAACCGGCATTCAGGGAGTTGGACTATATGACGCTCACTCTTGCTTTTATGAATCGTCTGATGTGTTTTTTGATTCCAGGCACGAACCAGAACAGAGTGAAGGTTTTGACGATGCTAGCACAGAATCGGAGAGCGCCTATTTCGATGCATCGTCCTCACTAAGTAGTGAGTCTGACTCGTCACAAGAGAGAGCGCCACCTGAACATGAGCTAAACCCGGATGACAAGGAAGAAGCCAAACTCATGCGAGCTGATGAAGTGGAAGGAGCAGCGCCTCTTGAGGTAGAACTTAAACAATTACCTCCGAATATAAGGTATGCTTTTTTGGGTAATAAATTAACTTTCCCGGTGATAGTCAATTCCCACCTCACGCAAGATCAACTTGAAAAACTCCTAGACGTTCTTGGGAGCCACAAAGATGTCCTGGGATACACTATCTCCGATCTAAAAGGGATAAGCCCTAGGCTTTGCACGCATAGGATCCATTTGGAGGATACCGACGCCACCTCCATAGAGCCTCAAAGGCGGTTAAACCCGAACATGAAGGAGGTGCTTAAAAAGGAAATCCTAAAATTGCTAGACGCTGGTATTATTTATCCTATCTCTGACAGTAGGTGGGTTAGCCCCGTTTACGTCGTCCCCAAGAAAGGGGGGATGACAGTCATAAAAAATGAAAAAGGTGAGCCCATATCTACGCGCACTGTCACGGGATGGCGAATGTGCATTGACTATAGGAAACTCAATAAAGCCACCCGAAAGGACCATTACCCATTGCCCTTCATTGATCAAATGCTTGAACGCCTAGCAAAACATAAATACTTTTGCTATCTAGATGGGTATTCAGGATTCTTCCAAATCCCTTTGCACGAAGACGACCAAGAAAAGACCACTTTTACTTGTCCCTACGGTACCTATGCCTACCGTAGGATGCCGTTTGGTCTTTGTAATGCTCCCGCCACTTTTCAGAGGTGTATGACATCCATATTTTCCGATTACATTGAAAATATTATGGAAGTTTTTATGGATGATTTTTCGGTTTATGGGAGTGAGTTTGACTCTTGTTTGGCCAATCTTACTAAAGTCCTTAAAGGTGCCAACAAAATAATCTCACTCTAAATTGGGAGAAGTGTCACTTCATGGTCACGGAAGGTATAGTCCTCGGGCACCTTGTTTCCTCGAGGGGAATTGAGGTAGATAAAGCAAAGATTGAGGTAATCGAAAAACTTCCTCCTCCTATTAATGTCAAGGGCATTAGAGGCTTCCTTGGTCATGCGGGGTTTTACCGTCGCTTCATCAAGGATTTTGCCTCGATTGCCCGACCACTTACTTCCTTACTCGCTAAAGACACTCCTTTTATTTTTTCAGGGGAATGCTTGCAAGCCTTCAACACCTTGAAGGAAGCACTAGTTTCCGCGCCCATCATACAACCACCGGATTGGAGTCTTCCCTTTGAGCTAATGTGTGATGCTAGTGACCAAGCCATTGGAGCAGTATTGGGACAGAGAAAAGATAGGAAGCTTCATGCGATATACTACGCGAGCAAGACATTGGATGACGCGCAGAAAAACTACACAACTACCGAAAAAGAGCTTCTAGCGTCGTCTATTCCATCAAGAAGTTTCGCTCCTACCTCCTAGGTTCCAAGGTGATTGTCCACACCGACCATGCCGCGTTGAAGTATCTTTTGAACAAGAAGGAAGCCAAACCTCGGTTGATTAGGTGGATACTCTTGTTGCAAGAATTTGATTTGGAGATCAGAGACAAGAAAGGTACGGACAATGTCGTGACGGATCATTTGTCTAGGCTCATTCGCGACAAGGAGGATGAGAGTTTGCCTATCGACGACACATTCGTGGATGAGAGGCTATATGCCATAAGGACCGGTGAAGTACCTTGGTACGCGGACTTCGTCAACTACTTGGCTTGTGGAATCAAACCGCATGGGATGCCCACGCATCAAAAGAGGAGATTTCTGCATGAGGTCCGTAGCTATTTTTGGGAAGATCCATACCTTTTCAAGATATGCAAAGATAGTGTCATTCGTAGGTGTGTTTCTAAAGAGGAGGCAACGTCTATCATTTTGCATTGCCACGGTCTACCATGCGGGGGACCTCATGCCGCCTCTAAAACAACCGCTAAGATCTTGCAGAGCGGATTCTTCTGGCCAACAATGTTTAGGGACACCCACGCTTTTGTAAAGGGGTGCGATCGATGCCAACAGACCGGGAATATCTCCAAGCGCAATGAGATGCCAATGAGACCCATCCAAGAAATTGAGCTTTTTGATTGTTGGGGAGTAGACTTCATGGGACCATTTCCGTCAAGCAATGGTAACAAATACATCCTATTGGCCGTTGACTATGTCTCCAAATGGGTAGAAGCAATTGCCACCCCTACTAATGATGCAAGGGTCGTCTCCAAGTTCTTCAAGCAAAATATCTTCCCGCGCTTCGGAGTGCCTCGTACCTTGATAAGCGACGAGGGAAGCCACTTCATAGAGAACAAGTTTGAAGCCATGTTTTATATTATTTTTAATAATTTATTTTTAAAATTAATTTCGGCCAAATAAAATTTATTTGAGTTTAAAAACGTTTTAAAGAATTTTTGAGCCAATTTCCAGCTCATTTGGACCTGGTCAAATCCTAGATTGGGTTGGAGAAGTTTAAATTCAAATTTCAAATCTTTTGAATTCTAATCCTATTAGATTTAGCCCTAGACCAAGTCAACCCACCTACACTATATAAGCAAACCCCTAGCAAGTCCTATTTTTCCAAAGAAATTAGCCCTAGCCTCTTCCAAAGTCATTTTGGACGTTGCGACGAATCGTCGCAACGTTGCGACGTTCAGCCCCCGCACGACCGAGGGAAAATCGCCCCGTTCGCCCCGCTCCGACCGAAGCCCCCCCGCCCGCACCCAAGCCGCTCCGCACGCTGCAGCACCCCCGCTCCGTTCCATCGACCTGACCAATCGCTTGGCCCCGCTCTGACCGGTCGCCCCGCTCCGCACCGACCCCCGCTTGTCGCCCGCTCTGTCGCCCCGCTCCGCTCCGTGCCCGACCGAAGGAAGCGGCCGCTGTGACCGAGCGCGCCGAACGTTGCAACGTTGCAACGCTGCAACCCCGCATCCCAAGCGCACGACCGACGGTCCCTATCGGTCTGACCGAAGGAAACGCCCGCACCCCGCCGCTGTGACCGACCCCCCGCTGCTGCACAGCCCCGTTCTCTCGCAGCGACCGAGGAATTCTCCCGCATTGGAGGGGTACGACCGAGAGTCACTCGTCGCAACCCCCGCATCCGTCGCACCGCTTGCCACCGTGGTCCCCCCAAGTTCTCCAGAGTTATTGTGGGACCCCCAAAGGCCCCTAGGAGTACTGTGGGCCCCAACTAGGTGCTTGCTCTTCGAGGATCCGTCGCGTACGACGTCGTCGCAACGTCGTAGCCCGTCGTCGCACGTATTAGCTTTGGAATCTGGAATCGTCGCCCCGAGTTGATTGCTCTGAATTTCCAGCGAGGAATTTAATTGGAATCTGGACTTGGAGCGCGATCTTATTATTCCAACCCCCGGCGTCGCTACCCGACGCCGGTTGTTAGCTTTCGCGTCGTGTTGAGGTAACGTTTTGCACCCCTAGGACCCCCAACCCAATTGCATGCTAATCAAGACTAAAAATCAGTATTTTAAAAGTATTTTAAATGTTTTAGAATCCACTAATCAAGATTAATAAAACGGATGTAGGCCGGTGGACTTGTGCACCGTAGGAATCGTGACTTTGGACTCGTTGGACGGTGTTTTCTTGACGTGATAGTTGCAGGCAAGTGAAACTTGCCAACTCTTGTGTAGGGCCATGTTTTTAGGCCACTTACTTGCTTTTAGCGTAAAAGAGACTAGTCAGTGAAATGATAGCTGGCTAGACGCCTACTTGATCTAGTTTGACAACGAAACTAGATCCGTCACCTAAATGATCTAGCTTGACAACGAAGCTAGATCCAACCCCTTAAAATTGTTGTTCATGCATGCTAAACTGTCACGTTTACTTTCCTTACCTGTACGCCTTACTTTAACTGCCATGTCATGTCATCCATGCATTGAATGTTGCATTCGTAGCACACGCTACATACTTGTACTTGCTTGTCCCGGGCTAGGTGCACCCCTACGCCATACTTGTTTACACACTTCCTGGCTCGTGGTCCAGAAGCGAGCATTACCGTTCGGGGGTAAGGCCCTGGCTCGACACACGTGGAGGGGTAGGGATAAACGTTCGCTTGAGCTTAGGAGTTGGCTCCGCGCAGCCACTCTAGCCAAAAGACGGAATCTCTGTGCACGAGGTGCTTACTTTTCTTGTCTTGTACTTGTCTTGTGAATGTCATGCCATGCTCGTACTTTACTTTACTTTACCCTACTTGTTGCACTCATTACTTTAAACTGCCATGTCGTTGCATCATGCTAGAACTGCTAGGTTGCTTTACTTTCACCCACCTTTCAGTTTCACTTGCACAAGTCTTCCAGACTTGCTGACATGTGCCCCTTGCTCTTTTGGGTGTCACATGTTAGACCCTGAGCCAGAGACAGTTGCTGGAGGACGAGAGGTGTTTGCTGACGCTGAGCCCGAGCCTACGTTCGTTGAGGAGTTCGAGGACACCGGAGACCAGTCTTAGAGACTGATTTTACTTGCTTTTGCTTTAGGTTGCTGTTAGATGTCGGTGCTTGCACCTTGTTCCTTGTTTTTCGGTACTTTGTACTTTGGTTGGCCATGCTGGGCCTCTTTTAGACTCTTTTATTTGTAGCCTGGTGGCTTTCTTCTGCGATGTTGAGATTTATTATTATGGATATTCTGAGATGTTCTTTTTGTCTCTTTCGTTATTGTTATCTTTGTTTCGTTTCGCATTGCAAGGACCTGCAGATTAAAGTGATTGACGCTTATCGGACTTGCGGCTTTGTAGCTTCAAGTCTGAGCGGACCTTCTCACGCTTCGCCTCCACGTTTTTTGGGAAGCGGGGCGTGACACTCGTACCTTGATAAGCGACGGGGAAGCCATTTCATAGAAAACAAGTTTGAAGCCATGCTAAAGAAGTACGGGGTAAACCATAGAGTTGGCATGGCATATCACCCCCAGACAAGCGGCCAAGTGGAAGTCTCAAATAGAGAGATCAAGCAAATTCTTGAGAAGACGGTGGATCGATCTAGAAAGGATTGGTCAATGAAGCTAAACGATGCTCTATGGGCATATCGCACGGCCTTTCGCACTCCCATCGGCACCACACCGTTCCGACTTGTTTATGGGAAAGCTTGCCACTTGCCGGTAGAATTGGAACACCGCGCATATTGGGCCATTAAGACCTTTAATTATGATTATAAGAGTGCGGCGGTAAGGCGACTCTTAGACAACAACGAGCTTGATGAGATAAGAAGAGACGCCTACGAGAGCTCGAGAATTTACAAAGAAAGGACCAAGATTCTCCACTATGCCCGCATAACCGTCACAGACTTCAAGGTGGGAGACAAGGTCTTGCTCTATAATTCCCGACTCCGACTATTTCCCGGTAAGTTGAGGTCACGTTGGTCCGGACCTTTCACCATCAAGCACATACAACCGGGAGGAGCTTTCGAGTTGGAAAGCAAGGACGGTTTCACATTCAAAGTAAATGGTCAGAGGCTCAAACACTATTCCGAGGGAGTCCCGACGGGCGAAACCAATAGAATATATTTGCTTAAAGGACGGGCGGATGATCTTTCGGACCTCCTTGATGAGGTAATTGAAGAAGCGATCCCCCACTCGATTGGCGCTCTTTTCGATGAGGATTTCAAGGAAGGCCCGGATTTAGGCCGAGATGAGAAGATAGATGATTCCCCCGACCTCTCCGCTGAAAATGATGAAGGCGACGCTGATGTCGCAAGGATTCGAGAGCTCTGCAAGCTCTCGAAATTGAAGTCCCCGAAGAAAGCTCCGTCGATACGGAAATCGGTGTCACCGGTGAAGCCGTTGACCGGAGCAAACACTAGCTTGGGGGAGCCTCCCCCCAACACTATTCGAGACGGGAGACCACCGAGGGAGAACACGCCGCCGCAACTTCCGAATCCAAGCGTTCTCCCCAGAAAGTTTGATGGGTGCATCTCATATGCACCAAACATCCCGCATTAATTGAAAATCATAGGGGTTCGAGCTCACGACCTTAAACGAGCGCTTGTCGGGAGGCAACCCGACGGTTATTTCTTTATTTTTACCTTTTCTTTATTTTTGTTTTAGAAATTTTTAGTGTTTTGAGTCGTTCGCCCAAAAATTTTGTGATAACGGGTCCTATTTTTCTTGACAGGAGAGGAGATAGGTAAATCCATTATGAGGAGGATGAACGAGACGACGAGGAGCGCCCCAGGAAGGCGCTCGACGCTTAGGAGGAAGATGAAATCGACTGGAGGAAGAAAGACGGAGTTTAGAGCCCAAACGAAGACAAACAGCAGAACACAAGGCTCACTCGGCCGAGTATACTAGTCACTCGGCCGAGTACACAAGTTCGTCCGGCCGAGCCGCTCACGAACAAGGGAAGTCTGCTACACCCAACTCTCTGTTTATTTTCCTGATTTCAGTATAACTGCTACTCGGCCGAGTATATATATTCACTCGGCTGAGTAAAACGGATATGCTCCTAGGGCGAGTCTTGCCGAGTAGCTTGAGCCACTCGGCCGAATGGACTTACTCCACTCGGCCGAGGCTGGCAAGGCCACTCGGCCGAAGCGTAAGCGGGTAGGAATTTTCCATTGATCTCACTCGGCCGAGTGACCTGGTCACTCGGCCGAGTCGTAAATTTTGCTATATAAAGGGCCGGGGGGCGTGTTTTTCGAAACGCAATTTCCGAACTCGCCCGACCCCTCGCATTCCCCTCGCACGTTCCCCTCGCTCGCGCTCCCTACTCGCCCGACTGACGTCACCGCGCCGCCGATCGGCCTGCCACCGCCGGCCGAGCCCCCGCCGCGCCTCGCCCGAGTCGCCGCCGGCGGCCACCACTCCGGCCACCTCCGGTATCGCCTATTTCACCTTTTTCTCCTCTTTTTGTGTATTTTTCGAGGATCCATGTGCTTAACGAACCCCAAACCCAAATTGATTTCTATTTCTATCTATTATATCCCTAATGCCCCATACGTTTTGAATATTACCCGCTGATATCTCCATTTCATGCGCAGGTCATTTTTGGGAGCTTAGGGGAGCCCAGGGGAGCTTCTAGGGACTGATTCGGGCTTCGCGGAGGCGCTGTCTTCGCACGCTTCCATTGATTAGCACTCGCGACGTGTCGGGGTATACTCTTGACTTTATTTTGCACACGCCGCACTTTTCACGCTTTTCGGCGCGCGCTCGGGGCCCATATGCCGCCCCGGACACGGCCGCGGTCGAAGAGAGCTTCCGCCAAGCGAAAGCGGTCGGATGATGCCGGCCCCTCCCACGAGTTGGAGGACTCTCCTCCGCCTTCTCCCACACACACCGTCCACCCAGCACAGCCTGTAGGCCCCGCACACCCCGCACAGCTTGCAGAGCCCGCACAGCCCGCACACCCCGTATAGCCGCTCCCTGCCGCTCCACATCCACCACCTCCGGCTCCACTTATCGGGCCGCTGGGGATCACGTTCCGGAACGATGCACACCGCGTCGCTTTCGAGCGTATTTCCCAGCGCTCGATCGTACCCTCCAGGTTTGCACACCTTGCCGACCTAGGACGCCTGGGGGTACTAGAGGGGATGCTCACGTTGTACGACAACGTGGGCTGGCGAGATTTCTTTCAGGTGTCGGCAGACACGTTTGTCCGTCCGACACTTGAGGTACTTAGTTCGATCGCCCGGACCGACGAGGGATGCTCGTTTCGGTTCATGGACCGGGAGTGCCAGGTCACTCTCGGTATGATGAGAGCATTTTTCTCGTGGCCCGATGTCCCCGGGGCCGATCGAGGTTACGCCCCCACCCATATCCCCCCACCTTCCTTCGACGCCGGTGCCTTCTGGGCCCGTATTACGGGTCTTCACGCTGCCTTTGACCCTAGTAGGGCCAAGGCCTCGGCCATTATCCATCCCTGCCTCCGTATAGCTCAGCGCCTTATGGCGACGACCTTTTTGGCCAGATATGAGCCGGGCACGATGTCCACGCTAGAGCTCTACATGCTCTACGCGATGACACGGCCCAGAGCTCTATCTAGGGATGGCGATGAGCTTGTCCCCGCCGTCGTGATTGATGTCGCGGCTTGGTTTTTGGACCGCATCATTGTATCGGTGGGCGCTCGCTCACCGATATGCTGCGGCGGCCTGATCACCTTGCTTGCCCTTATGACCGGCGAGGACTTCCCTGACGACCTGCGACGAGCACCGGGCCCCACTTCTCTGTCGATTGATGTTATGGCCCGGATGAAGATGCTTTGTCCGCACGGTGAGCGACACTAGGTCTGGTTGCACGGCCCTTACGGTGCCGATTACATGATTCTTCCGAGCCCAGCTCGGACCCAGATTACACCAGCCCATGTGGACTGGCTCCCTGCGATGGATGTTCTCATCCCAGCTGCTTACGTGCTCGAGGCCGAGGAGGCCGAGCAGGCCCACGCTGCCCCCACAGACCCTGTTGCCCCTGCCGAGCCTGCTGCCCCTGTTGACCCTGTGGCCCCTCAGCCTATCCCCGATGTTTCTGATGCTCCTGACACCTCTGTCCACACCTCTGTCGGTGTCGGGAGTCCCTTAGCTGAGCCCACTTCCGCTGCTTCCACGCCTGTCACCACCACCACTGGCCCTCTGTCTGCCGAGCCCGTTTCTTCTGCCCCACCCGAGTGCCCGCCGACCTTAGTTGAGTGCGGAGAGCCCTCTGTCTCCATTGCTGCTGTATTTTCCAAGAGTGTCGTGGCGTCTGTCCACACTTCTGTGTCACCGACCTCTCCGGCCGCCTCGCTGCCTCTTTTGTATTCTTCTTTCGTTGCTGCTGCCTCCACTTCTCACCGTCCTGCCCAGCCTCGCACTGAGGCCAGGCACCCACCTGCGAGCGTAGCACCTTTCGTTCCCCTACCCGCTGAGCCCGTCACCTACGCCACCAGAGTACGCCAGCCCCGACCCGCACAGCCCCGACCGGTGCGTCCATCTACACCACCTCCCCCTGACACTGTACTTCAGAGCATTCGTGATCTAGAGGGGGCGGTGAGTGGCCTCAGAGGTGACCTTCAGACCCTGTCCTCCACCGTCTCCGCGATGGCTGGCCGCTTTGACCTGCTCCCGCAGATTCACTACTGTCTTACCCAGGTCCTGGAGCGTCTCCCCCGCGTACCCGTACCCACCCAGCAGGTTCCCACCCACACTTCCACACACACTCAGCATGCTACCACTTCCACACCCACACCCGCTCAGCAGCCTGCCCCACTCCCACCACCACTTCCGCCTCAGGACGGAGACGGCGCATCACCACCTTCTTAGGCACCCTTGATGCCGTCGATTATTTTTGCCGGTGTGCTGCCCGTTTCTGCTGGGTCCTGTTGCATTTTTGTCCACCCCCTCCCCTCACTTATTTTGGGATTCTCATTTTGATTGTATCTTTGTATATCTTTTTTGGGAGAGAGGGAGAGTTTTTGGTGCCGCACCTATATATCTGTATCACTCCTATATCTGCATGCATCATGTCCGCATCATCTTTTCCGTTTCATTATTTTCTTATTTTTCATCATGCATGCATCCTCACTTACCCCTCACATTACTTGTCTCTCGGTGTGCCCCACTTTGCGCATTGAGGACACTGTGCCATTTAGCTTGGGGGAGTGAGTTCTTACGTTCTTTTTTTGATTTGCCACCATTATTTTTAGTTTTCCACGCCATTTTCCGCTTTTGCACTTATTTTCATCATTTTTTCTTTTATTTTACCATGCATCACGTTTTCCTTATTTCTCTGTATGCCGCATTGTAATTAGTTCTATTTTCTCTTTATCTTTATTTCTTTCTTTTTCATCTCATGCTAGAGATGACTTTTCTATGATGATGATGACGTGGAGTTAGCTTACTCTATTTGCATGCTATATTTGTCATGTCTTAGACTTTATTTCTGATATCATATGCTATGACTTGCCTTGCATCTAGAGATAGTAACCCACACTTTTTTCACATGAAAATGGATGAAATTTTATTATTAGCTGAGTCTGAATATTCATATGTATGCTATCACAGAAAACACACCAAGATTCACGCATTGAATGCTTATATCTGGAGTACCGATTTCTTTTCCTATATCACTTCTATATGCATGAATTGTACATTTCACTTCAGGATGATTGAATGATGTTAGCTATGATAAATCTGGATTAGTTAGCTTTTTTGTGATCGAAACTGAGTAGATTAGATACCCTGCTGAAGTTGTCGTGCATGTCTTATAGAGTGAACCGAGAGATATATTTATTTCTTTCTCCACAAATCTTGAACATCATTTCTCTACTTTTAAAATCATTGGTGAATCTCCCCTTAGCGATTCTATTATATGGCATTTCCCCCGCTATTAATTCCTAGCTCCAAATTTCTTATTCAAAAAAAATATATAAGAGAAAATATTCTTGTATATCATTATCTCTCTTTGAGTTGGGATCGTTGTGTATATATGCTATGTCAAAAAAAAAGAAAAAGAAAAAAAAGAGAAAAAAAAAGAAAAAAAAAGAGGAAAAATCCTCAATAAAAGATCCCATCTCACTTTCTTTCTTTCTTCTCTCTTTTCATGTTCATTTTCATTGCTTTTGGAGCTTTATAAAAATGGGGATGTGAATATTTTTTATGCCACCATGCTTATAGATAAGCTTGGGGGAGGGAATCCATTGATGTGTGAGAGAGTGACTACTTGACGTTGCACGACAACCTAGGCTAAGTAATATTCTATACTCGGTGAGATTATTTCTAGCTTTACGAAATCCAGAAATCTAAGCCTAGCATTCATATCATGAAATCCATACTTTTCTATTCTCTCTATTCTATTGTGTGATACTCTTATACTCCTCATAGAAAGCATCCAATTGAAAAGTGTGTGATCTGCGATTTGTATACCGCTTTAAATGATTCAGACGATGTTAATTCTAAAATTATTCCGTTGTTCATGATTATATCGTTGTTCGTGGGTTTTCTATTTCTATTTGCACTATTATACTATGATATCAAAATAAAACTCTTTGACATGTATTTTTCATTCGGAGCATGCTATATGAGTAAGCGGAACCCACGTCCTGAGAAAATGATCTAGCAGCTTACCTCTTCGCTTCTTTCTTTCTTCTTTATTTTTATTTCGTTTTCCATTCTTCTCCGTATTTTCATTTTTTTCATTTTTCGCCGTTTTCGTTTTCCGAATCCACCGGGTTTGCCTTTTACTTATCTTCCTCGAGGACGAGTAAGAGGTAAGCTTGGGGGATTTTGATCACTCCTTATTTTACACTTTTTTCCCGCATGTTTGCATGCCGTTTAGATCGCCCAAATCATGTTTTTCACGATATATCGACGATATTACGATGCTTTTCACGATTTGTTGTTTTTGTCGCATTTCAGGTGATTTGGAGCGATTTGGAGTGATCCCGAGATACGCCTACCCCAGAGGGTCACCGACGACCTCCCCAAGGGGTATTTTGCTGTTGGAGAGGAGCGAAAGAAGAACGGACGTCGCAGGAGCGACGAGGAGGCCAAAACAAGCTGTTTGGGCATTTTTAGTGTCCCACTCAGCCGAGTGAAGGAGTCACTCGGCCGACCAGCGAGACACCGCTCGGTCGACCAGATCAGACACGATTCATATGTGCACTCGGCCTAGCGACGGAGACCACATCGGCCGAGTGACGAGATCCCGTCTGCCCGAGTGGCGCCTAGACGAAGCCATTCAAAAATCGCCAACTTACTGTTTTTCGGCTGCCTGAGCTTCAGAAGACCCACTCGGCCAAGTGGATAATCCCGACCGCCCGAGTACCATGAAGCCATCGGCCGAGTGATGACAACTCACTCGGCCGAGCCGCCCCCAAAGTGAAGACCCCTGAAGATCAAGACTTACTGGAAAATTACAGGGTTTCTCACTCGGCCGAGCGACTTTTGTCACTCGGCCGAGTGCGACGCGCTGCCTGTAGCGAAAATTGCGGATTTCAGGCTGCGCAGGGGTATTTTGGTCACGGTTTTTGGACGATTTTGGGGGGTATTTAACCCCTGTTTTTACCCTAGTTTTGGAGAGCTTTTCTCTTAGATTTTTGCAGCTTTTTAGATTAACTTTTTAGCTTTATTCTTGTGATTGGAGAGGAGACAAAAGTTGATTTTTGTTGGATTATTTGAAGAACTCCATTGGTTTGCTTCTCTCTTCTTTAAAAATTCTATTTTTATTGCATATCTCAATATTGTGATGAATTCTATTGTTTATTTCATTGATTATTTTTGTGTTTGTGCTATGAATTGTGAGTAGTCTCCACGTCTTGGGGCGTGTGGATTAACCCTACAAGCCCAATTTCATATTTGTGATGAATTAGTAGAAATTTTGCTAGAATCGTTGTTAGGGATTAGTTTGGGATCGATTTACTACGGATAGCTAGGAGTTCATACCGATTGGGATTTGCAAGAGATTGGATCCCAATTCGATAGGAAACCCTAGAAATCCGAATTGGGTTGGAATCGAATTTCCGAAGTATCGGTTTGCAAGAGATTGGACTGATACTAGGGTTTCCGGTTGCAATTCCGTGCCGATACCCGTTTGCAAGAGATTGGACGGGTAGGAACTATCCCAACCTAGGTCGCGGGCCGAGTTTGCAAGAGATTGGGCTCGGTGCGCGATTGAACGATGATGTTGATCCTAATGCTAGCTTCCCTAAGCTAGGGTTTGCAAGAGATTGGACCCAAACCTAGGATAGCTATAGACCGGCAACAGCGCGAGAGCGTGAGCTTGGTTCTACATTCAGTTGCGACTAGTTCATCCAAAATCTTATTCTAGCAATTTTGATACCGACGAACCACATTTACGAAATACGGTGAGTAGCGGGAATTCCCCATTCCCTAGACGTTCTTTATTTGATTTGATATTTCCGTACTTTGTCTGACGATTGTGACAGGATCGCCAAAGGCAAATTTCTCTCTTCTTAAATAGCCAGGTTGATTGGAACAAGCACGGTCATTCGTCCTCCCTGTGTTCGATAACCCGCTCGCTGCTATACCGTGCGCTTGCGGTAAAACTACAACCGTTCTTTGGGTCACATCCCGGAGCGATCAGCCAATGGGAGCTTGGTGGCTCCACTGTATAACGACCCGCTACCCGTTTCTAGGTATCAAGGTCGAAATTTTCGTCCCGCCTCGTCCTTCATTCGGCGGAGGGTTCGTGTCTATGAAAACCTAAACATACTTAATGAATGTATAAGATTACAATAAATATGATTACATTATACGTACCATGTCGTCTAAAGCACTCAGCTTTGGCCTCCATCATCATCGGTGCAGCTCTGTCTGCCAACTGTGCGATCACAAGCCGCTGCGTGTTTACCACGTCAGGCTGCCTCATATTTACCTCTTCGTGCCTACAGGCCGTCGGTAAGGCGTCACGCTCTATCTCTCGGTCATATGGAATGAACACCATCGACTCTGGTTCGACATGTGGAGGGGCAGTCTGAGAAGTGGATGTGGCATGTGACCCGATCGTGTCGGGAGTCTCAATATGTATATCCTCTAGCCCACTTGTATCCATACGCTATAAGAAAATTGCAAATTCAATTAGTTTAACAAACTCGACTGGACATTTAAAATAAAAATATGCGTACATGTACGTGTCGGCAGTGGGGTATGTGGGGAAGAGGGTATATGTCCTGCAGTGCCTGAAAATATATAAAGAATGTTATGCAATTAGTTATACAAACACTTAAAAGGTCCACATTTAGACACATACTAAAACTGCAATAAGCGTACCTGTCCCAGATGGCAGGGGGTATGTGCCACCGTGGAGCCATGTCCTGCACCACCTAAAAATGTATAAAGCATTTTACCAATTAGTTTGACAAAAATTTAAATTGTGCATGTTATACAACAGTACTACAACATATACATATCTGACCCAGAGGGCGGGGTGGTATGTGCCGAAGGAGAGCCATGACCTGCACTGCCTGAAAATGTATGAAGCATTTTACCATTTAGTTTCCCAACAAATTAAATGTGCACGTTATACAGCCGTACTTAAACCACAAAATATGTGTACCTGCCCCAGATGACCGGGAGGTCTGGGATGTCCCTATACTAGGTGTAAAAATCGTGTTCCAAACTCTCTTCATCTGCACTTCATAATATTTATTAATAAAAAATAGATGCTTACGTGCTGTAAATATTTGCGTAATTTATAAGAAATAAATGGGATGTAAAACATAGGGTTATTCACATTCTTTATTGATTCCAAGCAAAATCATCGTAATGAACATCTTTATACATTTACATATTTTATTAGCTTATTACTGAAAAAGTTCAACAATTTGATGTTGATGTTGACGCCCTTTGTGACCTAGTCCAAACGGTAGATGAAATGACTTTGTTTATTGTGTTTCTTCGTCTTGTGCACTCCCCTACTACAATACATGTGCATGTGATTGCCAAATCGGGTATATCAACACGCAACGATGTAATGTCATCAAACGTTTCATTATTTGTCTCGATTGAAAAATCATCCACGACATCATCTGCTACGATTACAACATCTTCGTCATCTTCACTGCCCTCTTCAGCACATGTTTCATCCAGTGCATATGCTCTAGGCGGATTTCTAAGAACCATCCAATCATCGTCTACCATTTTATCTTTAACATAAAAACATTGTTTTGCTTGCGAGGCAAACATGAACTTCTCATCCGGATAGATTTCCTTATTCAGATTAATGATTGTGAAGCCCAAGTCGTCCTTCTTTCCTTACTCACACCATCGCACCTTGAACATAACATGGCTTACTTCCTTCCGAAAGCCATAAAATAACTCAACCACGTCTACAACCTGGCCATAATAGAATATTTGACCTTCTTTTTGTTGTTGATCTCTGGATCTTGCATATGACAACTGCGTAAAGGATGAGAAGATTCCACAATTTTGGCTGCATCGGTCCTTCTCGACTTCAACGGTATTAAATCTGTAACCATTGATAGAATAACCTCCATTTCGATGCACTGTGTCGTCAGGACCTCTGGCATATTTTTGGATATCCTAGGGTAGTCGTGTACCACGAACACATTGTTCTGCCACCTTTAAGATAAATAAGAATCACACTCATATACACAAGTTATCGAAATTGTTTTTGTGATGGGTGTGTAACTATCGTGAGAAATCGATGCGCATACCGTCAGTTTAAACCATGACGTAAATTCTTTAGAGTGTGCATCTGCAACCTTTTGGTTAAGAGTTTTTGCATGCAATTTGGCTTGGAGCACTTCTATATGAAGACTGAGGGACAAGTAAAGAAAACTATTAAAACTTGAGAATTACACCACTTACAAAGGCGAATAACTCAGCTTTATTACCTCCGATATGAGTCAAATATGCGTAGATTATTTAGAACATATGAATGTGCTCGTTCAAGCTCAATTTTACTATATCGTGTGTCCTATCCATACTCATTATAGAATACTCCATCAGTAACTCTTGTCGAACGATTTACCCTTGTGTCTACACCCCGCAAATAACGAAATATGAACATCATGGCCTCATTTGACGTATAATTCTTGGATATTGACCCTTCTGGCCGTGCACGATTGTGCACAAGTTGCTTCATGAACCCTAGATACCTACGGTTCAAAAATCATAAAAAGATTCATATTCACGTTTAATTTTGTTCCTAGCAAAATAGAATAATATATGGCACGATGTTCTCCTTTCAACGGGGTACATCCACCGATATTGTACCGGCCCTGCAATGTGGGCCTCATATGCCAGTTGAACAGTAAGATGAACCATGATTGTAAAGAATGAAGGGGGAAATGTTTTCCATATTACATAGTGCAAGGATAACACGTGTCTTTAAATCTTCAAACTCACCAACGTCTATCACCTTCAAGCACACCTGCCTGAAGAACCCACAAAACTGTATTAAGACTTTTGCAAGCTCCTTATCGACATGAGGTAAAGCAACCGGAAGCAACTGATGTAGCAAGATATGATAATCATGTGTCTTCAATCCAAATATCTTCATCTGGTCTATGTGCACACATCTTGATATATTCAAAGCATATCCATCTGGTGTCTTCAATAACCTGAGAAACACAGATAGATTATGAATTTCATCTCTTGACAGGTGACCCAAGAAGCTGGTAGGTCGTACTTGTAATTTTCCTTTTGTACAGCCTGCAATTCAGGATGTATATTTAATTATTTTAAGTCAAGCCGAGCCTTTACTTCGTCTTTTGACTTGTTGTTGTCTTGCATCAAGGTATACAACAGATTTTCACATATGTTCTTTTCGATGTGCATGATGTCAATATGGCAATTGGAAGAAAATACTAAACTTTAACCAACCACTTGGTAGTATTCGAACATCTATTGTATTAGAATCTGTGCGCGACACTCGAGGCGTTCTTCTTTTTGTTTTGCCTTTGCCCTCGCTCTTTCCTTTTCTCTTTGCAATCCTCCTTTTAACACCAAGAGGGTGCTCTTTGCTATATCTGCTCTTTTCGAACTTCACTCTCTACAAAGGGTGAAGTGCTTCAGATATGTCCTCTCCGGTTAGTTGCTCTGGGGCTTCTCGGCGTTTGGTTTTACCGTCGAACAACTGTCCCTGTCTCCTATAACTATGACCCGCATGCAACCATCTTCTATTATACCAAAAGCAAAACTTACGGCTATATTTCAGGAATGTGCCCTCATAACCTGGCATGCAAACCAGGCAAGCTGTCCTACCTTTCGTCGACCAACCAGATAGATTAGTATACGCCGGGAAGTCGTTTATCATCCATAAAATAATAGCATGCATGTAGAAACTTTGCTTTGTCACGGCGTCGAAAGTGCACACACCTTGTTCCCATAAAAGCTTCAGACCATCAATTAAGGGCTGCATGAAAACATCGATATCATTTCCAAGCGAGTATTTTCCCAGGAATCAATAATGACAGTATCAAGTATGGTTGCTTCATGCACATATGAGGTGGGAGATTATACGGGGTCAGCAACACGGGCCAAGTGGACCAACCAAAGCTCATCACTCCAAACGGATTAAACCCATCGCTTGAGAGACCAAGCCTAAGATTCCTCGTCTCCCTTGCAAAGTCGGGATAAATACGGTCGATATGCTTCCATGCTTTCCCATCGGCAGGATGCCTCAATTTTCCGTCCTCTATGCGGTCGGTGGCGTGACATCGCATTTTTCTTGCCAATTCAGCAGACATGAAAAACCTCTACAGCCTTGGTATAATTGGGAAATATCGGAGAACCTTCGTCGAAGTCTGCTTCTTCTTTTGGACTGTAGGACCATCCCTCGACACACCTATTCTTTGTTCAACTTGCCACCATGGAACATGACATGTTGGACATTCATGTAGGTCCTTATTATCTTTGTAGTATAGAATGCAATCGTTAGTGCATGCGTCGATTTTCTTGTAATCGAGCCCTAACATATTAACGATTTTGCTCGCTTCATAATGAGTAGCTGGAATGATGTCCCTCCCACCAGGAACTACCCTTCTCAACAAATCCAACAACATCTCAAAATGTGTAATCCCCATTCTACTTAGTGTTTGGATATGCAGCAGTCCAATCATGAATGATAGCCTCGTGAACTCTGTGCATCCTTCGTATAAAATAGACTCATTATTCTCCACTAATTTCATCAATCGATCATAGTTACTGGTGTGAAGATCATCATCTGACCTGTTTTTGCTAGAATCGCCAATATCTTCCAGCATTGTATCTACGTCATCTGCCCTTTGATCTCCATGCACAGTATGCTCTTTTACCCTAAGTATCTCCTCTGTTACGACACCTTCTCCGTGGTAACTCCAAAATTTATAATTGGGGTCGAACCCTTGAGATACCAAATGGACACGTACAATGTACTTCTGAAGGATCTCATTGTTCTGGCACCTCTTGCAAGGGCAACAGATTTTTCCACTGGACATGTATAGAGGGTTGGCATCAGCATACGCTAAGAACGCATCTATAGATGCCTCTAAGTATCTTCGGTTTCTAGTCATGTTTAGATCCGATATTTCCAAAAACGACTTGTCAGGAACCTCCAGCATCTGTGATTGACGATAAAATTTACATGTAATTGTGTATCAACCATTTATATATTTCTAACGTAATTATTTTGAGAACCTTTAAATGATAGTCGACTCTTTCATAAAAGTATGCGGCTATCATTGTGATGTTTAAACATGGCAAGGTTATCATTAATATAAAATTAAAATAAATTCTATTTTTTCCTTGATATCGACAATATAACTAAAATAAATTTTATACCAAGAGTGTATGCTTTAACATGGCTAGGTTCTCATTAATCTAAAATTAAAATACATTCTATTTTTTCCTTGATATCGACAATATAACTAAAATAAATTTTATACCAAGACTGTATATTTTAACATGGCTAGGTTCTCATTAATCTAAAATTAAAATAAATTCTATGTTTCCTTTGATATCGACAGTATAACTAAAATAAATGTTATGGCACAGTCGTCTAACGAGTATACCAAGAGTGTAGTGTCGGAGTTGATTTGACTAAGTCCAAGCCACGGTCCTCTTACGAGTATTCTCTTTTTGCAATTCAGATTTTACCAAATTAATTCCATATAGCGATGGATATTGAAATTGCATCGTGATGCAAGTCCCATGGTACACCCTCACCCTCACCCTGACCCTCACCCCTACCCCTACCCTAGCACCAACCCATACCCTAGACCCAACCCCAACCCCAACCCTAATTGAACCCTAACCCACCCTAACCATTCCCTAACCCTAATCCTAACCCTAACCACAACCCGAAACCTTCCCCCAACCCCAATCCGACACCTAACCCTTTACCCTAACCTCAACCCTACCCTCAACCCTATCCTAGCCCTGACTCCAACCCTAACACTAACCAAACCCTAACCCAAAACCATATTTTTAAACCCTACCCTACCCTACCCCAACACCTAAATCGAACCCATACCTTAAACCCTCACCCTAAACCGAACCCCTTCCCATACCCTAACCCTAGCCCCAACCCCTTACCTAGACTCAACCCCAACCCTAACATAACCAAAACCCTAACCCCAACCCCAACCCTAACCCCAACCCCAACCCAACCACAAACCCTAACCCTGCCCTTACCCCTAACCTTAACCCTAACGCAAACCCTAACCCTAACCCTAACCCTAACAATTAACACGTTTCTCGAGCGGGGGGTCGCCGTTGAGGGATGGGTCGGTGGGGGGTCGAGGTCCGGGATTGGGGGAGTAGGAAAGAGAGGGGTCGTAGGGGGCAGCGGTAACTGCCGTCGCCCCAGCTCCCGCTCTCCTCCGTAAGTTCAGAGCGTACCTTGCACAACGGCTGTATTCGTCGCTGTCGTCATCGCTGTTGTTTGTCGTCGTCGTCCTCCCTCTCTCTCTTTCTCTCTCTCTCTCAAATGAAAAGTGAAATCTTACCCAAATTGGGGGGCGCAGGCTCCCCTAATTTGGGTAAATTTTTTTTACTGGCAACGGACCTTTAGCCACGAACATATCCGTGGCCGTTACAATTATTGGCCACAGAAATATCCCTGGCTAAACCGTAACAGCCACATCAAAATTCTTCACCACTTTTCCATGGCTGATAGTTATCGTCCACGGGCAATTCTGTGGCTGAAGGTCCACTAACGCCCACGAAAAATTCTGTGGGCAATACTCCATGAGCCAATAATTTATTCAGCCATGGATATTTAGCCACAGAAAAATCAGTGGCAAGTGGCTGATATCCTACTATCAGCCACGGAATTGTTAGTGGCCAAATATCTGTGGCCGTAGAACCTTTTTCCACCAGTGGTGTTTTTCAGGGTTGACCAGTGACATGGGGTGTCAGCTTCAGCTCTGACATAAGGCTAGTTGGGACCCTTACCTAGTGGACCTACAGAACTGATCTTTTTTTTTAATTTTTTTGCTGCAGCCATACCGTAGAGAGAGAAGAACAGAGTGAAGGGAGGAGCATGTGGATTTATTGAAAGGATGAAGGGCTAAGATTTAAAGAGAATAAAGGGATAAGATTGGTTGAAAGTAGGATCACACAGATCGCTAAGCACTATCTGATGCACGCACTTGGATGTGTGGGAGAAATCCCTCCAAAAAATTCATATTTTGATTCTAGCACTCGATTTTACATGATTAAATCTAAGCCCTTCTACCTACATGTTTGTCTAAGTCAGCATCTCCATTTAAAAATAGTCTTTTTTATAATAGATACTTGTTAGAAACTTAGAAATAGATCTTTCGACATAATTTCACTAGCCTTAGATGTCCTAAGCTAGTAAAGGATAGTTGAAGAATATTTCACCTCAACGAGTTGGGGATCTTCAATATGGTCCCTTGATAAAAACTCCAAATTTTTTAGAGGAGGAAAATGCCTATACTAGAAACTAGAAAGGGCCAATGTCCTAGGAGATCAAAAGTGATTATTTATTTTCTTGAAAGATGATCATAAAAGTTATTTTCTAGACAGATGAGCCTAAAAGTAAGGAGAAAGTTTAGTTGTACAAATACACCCATATTAGAAACAAACCCCTTGGAAGCTTTATAAGGTCCAAGTTCTATGTCCTCGTTTAGCAACATAGTTTCATTTTTGCAAACTATGGTTTGGTGGGGTTTGGGATCCATACCTCATTTTCAAAGCTGGCTCTTGTTTGGATGCCAAAATAAAGCTTCATAACATGTTGTTACGGGTTCAAGTCCGTCCAACAATAGAATTTATTTTATAAGGGAATCACAGGTACAATGATTTCAAGTGTGGGGTTGACGATGAGGCTAGCACGACTTGGAGCATGCTTTGGAGGCGAAGAATCCAAGGTCGTCGGTAGGTCGCTGATCGCCTAGTCGCTTTGCCGAGCTTCCTGTGAGAATAAAAACTCATCAGAAAGGCTGGATTGGCTGTCAAAATGTAGCCTCTCTGATGCTTAAGTCAATGGATTACTTTTAAAGGGTGGGTCGAACACACTTGACGATCTTAAAGCATATCGGCTTGGCTTGGCGAGCTTATGAGGAAGGAACAGATATATGGGGGATATCCGACCTTGAGTATGGAGAGAGTTTTTATGATTTCAACTAACCAACCCCCTCCTTGGTGGCTGGAGGGGCATATGTATAGGGTTGAGAGTCGGTTGTTTTCCGTCCAATCATCCGTCGAGTCTGCTTAGCTAGAGTACAAGTGGGGATGCGATAGGTCGGCGAGGGTGTCCGATATATTTACGCATTAATGGGTGTCAGATGGTGTCAGATACATTAATGTATTTATGGGAGATGCGATGGGTGACCATCAGTTCGCGTTCTTAATCTCTGGCATTAATGGAGGCGTAGGTGGCCCAACGTCACCCTGTCAGAGATATTTATACTAGGCCGTCCTTGGGAAGAGCCAAGCTCGGCGTCCAAGCTTGGTGTCTTCAAACTCTTTGGCCATGCTTTTTGTTTGGAGAGTAGGCGAGCCTCTTCCATGCTAGTCCGGCAAGCTTCCTGCTTGATCAGCTAACGAACCATTTGTATGGTTTTCTAGGTTCTTATGGCAATAAAATCGACGTCCGGCCTAAGTCGGTCGGACAAAGATATCAAATAATGCAACAGAAAAATCAACTTAAAAAATTTTAAGTCTATCCCTAAAGAAACAACCCTAGCCAAGATCTCTACTATCCCTGGGTTGGGTCCGACCAACCCCTAAAGATAGTTCTATCTAACATTTGTAATTTATTAACGTTGTTTAATTTAAACTACATACCTTTCACTTCGTTTTCGCAGAATACGAAGCGTCGTTTTTAGTAGCATTTGTTTGGCCCCGCGCCGCTTCTCCCAAGCTGAACCGTGTCCCGAGCTACACCGCGTCCCGAGCCGCACCGCTTCCCAAAAACGCACCGCGTCCCGAGACGAACAACCCCCTTGTTGTCGTGTCAACCATGCACCGAAGAAGATTTCACCTTGAGTGGATCCTTCATCAAGACTTCAGATCCGATCCGAGCTCCTTCGTAGCTTTGCTAGAGCCCGAACAGGAGCAAGGAAGAAATTTAGGGAGAAAGAGAATATTTAATTTAAGCTCAGATCCAGTCTTGCTCACGTTAAATGGAGCTACTCGGATCTAGAGCTTGGGCCGAGTTTCAAGGAGGGCGGTAGACCCCTATTTATATAGCGGATGACCCCTCTGCTTCACTCCATATCCGAAGTGGGACTAAAAGTTTTGGAGAAAAATTAAACAAAATTTGCCTTTCAAAAAGGCCAAACTTTAGCAAATTTTTCCTCCCTCACCGTTGAGCTTCGTAAGTGATACAACATATAAAATCGAAGAGGGTTGAATGATGAACGCGTAGGAAGAAACGGCACGTCATTCCGAGTTCGTTTGACCCCTCAAACAAGTGTCTAAACATAACCCAAAACTAGTTTTTCGCAAAAACTGCGGCCGTCGCATAAAACTAGATTTAAAAACCCCTACTGTGGCCTCCAGGCAGGTCGGGCGCCCGACCTGCAATGCCAACTTTGGCGTTTTTTTTCACTGTTTGGGCTCTATTTTGTGCATTTGGTGTCTGTTTTTGACGCTGTTTGAATCTGTGTTTAGTGCAGGACGATCCCGTCATACATGTAACCTTTTCCTCTCGTTTATTATATTAAATATGTACATAAATGACATCCCCCACGTTCTTGAGTTTGTGTTGTGATCATGCAGGTGTGCAATAAGATAGGGGGCGCGAGATTTAATATATTTATAATCGCAAGCGCACGGTGTTGTAGTGTGTCTTGGGGGTCGAACACAGGGAGGCGTGGTTATGCTTGTGTCAGAAGGGACCGAATTCAACCTATGGGTGAGCTAGCCTGAATCGATGGATGGGTTGTCACGGAATGTAAATACGGGGCTAAACAATATAAAAGGAAACCGAGGACTTCGGTTTCCACCCAATCATGTGTTCTCGCTATTACGACCGAGGGATAGGATAACGATCGGGATTAGGGTTTAGTGGTGAGACGTTACCTCTAAGAGTGATACCAGCGTCCCATGGGCCCGATATTCCGGTCGGTGCCCAGGATGATACGCCGGACTACCCGGGTTCGGTCAATGGGCATTCCCATGTCCATTAACACTGACCGACTCCAGGAGCACTAAGCTTGCAACGATAACCCCCAACATCTCATCATGCCGCTCCCGCATGCTAGGATTCTATGTCTACGCTAAGGGCGTGAGCTATGGCTAGGGAGTCAATCGCCAAGTTTATTCCCCCTTGGCCCAACGGTCAAAGGAGGTCTTTTTTCCGCCGATGACAATAAAACACCCAGCGTAACCAATAGATTCCTATTCCCTATCGATATCCTAGTCCTATGGACGTATTAGGGAGAACCCACGAAGGGGTTTCCACCAAAATCCCAGATTAGGGAACTACTCACGCAATATAGCTAAAAAGCGATCCAAATGAAAATCGACCGTTAAAAACATAATCAGGCAATAGGGAATGCAGTAGTAGTAATGCAATTAAGATAATATCAAAGTTTGACAAAGATCTAAACACTTACATATAACCAAAAAATTCCAGCCGTCACAATAGGGAAAAAAGACAGAAAAAATCAGCTCCCGTTTCTGAAAACATATGGCTTCTATATATAGAAAATGACGTCACCCGATCGGTTGATACTATTGATCGCCCCCCGGATACACACCCGAAGAACGGTTGTAGTTTTACCGCAAGCGCACGGCAAAGTGGCGAGCGGGTATCGAACACGAGGAGGTGGTGTTGGCTCCAATCTATCCTAGGTTGGTTTGACTACGAATGTTTTATTGGTGGAGATGGTTATGGAATGATATAATGCAAATGGTGGTGGATGTCGGTGTCGATGATAAGGATGTTGGTCAAATAGCGATTCAAATACAATACACTAAAAGAGGGAATTTGCCTTGCGGTGATCCTGTCACAATCGTCGGGCAAAGTATGGGGATATAAAATCAAATAAAGACGTCTAGGGCTAGGGAATTCCCACTACGGATCGTCATACATCATCGTAAATAGTGAATCTCAATATTACTAGACTTGCATTGAGGTGAACTAGTCGTAACTGAATAGAGAACCAAGCTCACGCTCTCGCGCTATTGCCGGTCTATAGCAACCTAGATTAGGGCCCAATCTCTTGCAAACCCTAACCTAAGCCACTAGCATGAAGATCGACGTCATCGTCCAATCGCTCCTCGAGCCCACTCTCGTGCAAACTCGAGTTACGATCTAGGTTGCGATAGTTCGTATTCGTCCAATCTCTTGCAAACGAATATGGGTATAGATTTACAATTAAAAATCCTAGCTTTGGTCCAATCTCTTGCAAACCAAATCTAGAGAAACCCAATTGTAAACCTAAATCGAATATCTAGGCCTTCCCATCGATTAGAACCCAATCTCTTGCAAATCCCAAATCAATGGAAATCCCTAGCTATCCGTAGTAAATCAATCACAACCTAACCTCCTAGCAATTCTAGCAATTTGGAAATTCATTCATCACAAATCTGAAATTAGATCCATAGGGTTCATCCCCAAACCCTAGAACAACAAATCTACTCTAGCATAGCAACAAGGATATATGAATCAATAAAAATCATTGCTTGCATACAAAAAGATAGAAAAACAAAGATTCAAATAAAAAGAAGAAAATACTTAGCTTGATGAAGATCTTCAATCCAAAATACAAGCTTTTAGATCCAAGAGGGGGCCTAGGGCATGGCCTAACCTCTAAAATAATCCTAAGAAAAACATATATGGTGGCTAAGAAAACATAATGGGGATCTCCCTCTAATAGTGGCTACAAACCCCTTAAATACTCTCCCAAAACCCTAGCAAATAACCCTAGAAAACCCCTCAAATTCGTGCCCCAAAACAGCCCAAACCGCAACTTAAAATCTGGGCCCAGGCCGCACTCGGCCGAGTGGAACATTTGACCCGGCCGAGTGGGAATTCCAGCACTGCAGCATCAACTTGCAGAAATTCTCCAGATTTCATCCGACCTCCGATTTGTGCGTTCTTAGCGGCGTTGGAACCGTCATGAAGTCTACTATCCATAGAAAATATGAGAAAAATACTTTGATTGCTGGAATGATAGCAAATTTCAAAAGAGTGAGAGACTGTCTGAAAATCTGGGCGCTGCGTGTCCTCGGCGTCACTCGGCCGAGTTGACTTCTCTACTCGGTCGAGTGGGCTTCTCTACTCGGCCGAGTGATAGACCCTGTAAAATTCCAGTAACTTCGAGGTCCTCAGGGGTCTGTCTCCGGGGGTGGCTCGGCCGAGTGGCTTTACTCACTCGGCCGCGGGGCATTCGATACGCGGCCGAGTCGGAACCCTCAATCGCCTGACGGATTCCAGTAAGTCTGAGATTTTTGCTTGCCATCGTCGTGATGCCACTCGGGCGGGTGGTGTCTCCGTGCTCGGCCGAGTGGGCTGGCGATGCTCGGCCGAGTGCACGCTGATACTCAATCTGCTGCGTGTCCGATCTGGCCGGCCGAGCGGGCTTCTTTGCTCGGCCGAGTGACTCATTCACTCGGCCGAGTGGCATGCTAAAATGCCCAATCTTCTCCGTTTCTCTTCCTCGTCGCTCCTACGGAGTTCCTTCTACTTCCACCTGTCTCCCATCGCCGAATAGCCCTCAAAAGAGCCTTGGGTGACGCTCCGGAGTGGGTGCAAGTCCCTTAAGCTCATTTTTTGCTCCCGATCGCTCCATATTTCCTGAAATCCGACAAAAACAAGAAATAGTGAAAAGTAACACAATATCATCGAATAATCGTGAAAATCGCAATATGAGCAACCGAAATGGCATGCAAATATGTAGAAAAAAGGTGTAAAATATGGACCGATCAAAATCCCCCAAGCTTGCCTCTTACTCGTCCTCGAGGAAGAAAAGTAGAGAGACGAACTCGGGAGATGAAAACAAAGAAAATGAAATGGAGAAGAAAGAACACGAGGTGGAAGGGGTCGCTAGATCATTCTCTCAGATCTCAAGCCATAAGCTACACATCACGATAACTTGGAAAATACGAATCGCATGCTATAAGGATTTCATATCTTACATAAACATGGTACTTGCAAGCTTTTAAGAACAACAAAAGGGATTCTCTAAATTCATACAATCAATTCATATTCACGTCACGTATTTCATAGGATTTAATATACAAATGTTGGCAATGCGCTTTTCAATCAAAAGTTATAAATGAAGCATATAAGATACACACCAAGCATGCAATAGAGAATAGAATAAGAGTCATGGCATTCACATATTTATTTCAAATCATGAAAAATCTCCATATCTAATATATTTTGCAAAGTCTAAGCATTATCGAATATTCCCATTCATGCACGTCTCCACTCTAATGTCATACTCACTCATATGGTCAAATGAATTCACCCCCCCAAGCTTAGCTTGAGGCATCGCATCTAAAGGAATATGATAGTGGAAAATGAGATTTTTGCCTTGGTTTTCCCAAGTATTTTGTGGCTCTAATAATGAGATAGAGAAATATATTTTTTTTCTCTTTTGGACTTTGTTTCTCTTTTTTTTTCTTTTTGGATTTTTGTAGGAGCTATATGATTTGTATTTTTGGTTTTTGGCTCCTTTTTGGCTTTTTGGACTTTTTGGAGCTAACTTTTTCTTTTGTGGGGATTTTTGGGAAATAGATGCGATATAAGTAGCTTTAGGAGGTGAACTCAAGTGACATGTAGAGAATAAAAAGATATATGTGGAGAAAGAAATAATGTAACACTCGGTTCACTATAAGATGTGCACGAACGGTTCAATAAAATAATACTTCACCTAAAACTCATATGTAAGCATGGATATTCTCAATCATCTCAATAAAAAGTGAAGTCAAGCGGTAAAGCGCACAATCATATCAAGCATGCAACAGAAGGTGAATAAGACAAGAAAACTGATGCTTCAGATATACTAATGATGCGTGAATCTTGGTGCATTTCCAACAAAAGCATACCAAACACTAATCCATACATTCAGTTTCAATTAATATCATGCATTCATGTAGTGGAATCATCAAAAGAAATAGATTTGCAAGAACATGGATAGCAAGACTATGGAATACTCAAAGTAGCATGGCAAGGAATAATAAGCATCGTGATGGCTACTAAAGCAATAAGAGATATCATCATACAAAACAAATCTAGCAAAAGAAGGAAAAGAAGGAAAAGAAAATAAAGAAAATAAAATAAAAGAGAGGAAAGAAAAGAAAATCAAGCACACAATTTGATGCATGAACACACATAAAAGGAAAATAAGATGGAAAAATCAAAAAGATGATGCGAAAATTTGAAAAATTTTAAAAACCCTAAAATAAAGTAAAAATGCAACTAATGCATCTAAATGGCATGGAAATGCACTCCCCCAAGCTTAAACTTCACATTGTCCTCAATGTGATCATAATGAAAGAATATGAGGAACAACGATAATAATAATGGGGTGAATGAAAAATGATGAAATGAATGACATGAAATCCTAATGCAACTACATGCACATATAATGATGCATGAGAGCGCTTTCCCCCAAGCTTATACCAAACAATCCTATTCAAGTGACTCAATCAAAAATGTCATGGCTTTGCAAAGCGTGATCAAGTCAAATGAATGAGAAAGTGAGTATTCGCTTGAAAGAAAAGCTCGATGGTGGTGAGCAAAAGGATGTGGCGTATCAAAATATGGAGAGGGGAATTAATATATATAATGGGTTTGGGGTGTAAAAGATTTTTGTTGCCATCATATGAGGTGATATTTATTCAAGCAAATCTATACGGTCCTCTCGCTGTCGAGAGAATTCGTGTTTATTCAAAGCATAAAAATTTCTACACTACTGGATTGATATCACCTATAGCAAAAGGCGGATCCAGTATCTTTGCCGGTGCAGGCAACTGCTCCAACTGCTCTTTCCGTGGCTCCGCCAGGTGCATGCATCCACGAACACCAACGAACTCCAGCAATGCACCCTCCAGCATTCCCACAAGGACTCCACCTGTACCCTGCAGAGAATAGGATGCATCAGTTCGCCGCAAAAAATTCACCCTCATAATAAAATTATCCCAAAGAGAATCGTCTATAGAAATGTATGGAATAAATAATGGTGGACGATACTTCCCTGGAAATAATCCAATATCCTCATGTGCCGTGATAGTTGTCTCCACGGTGTCTTCTCTATGCTGCTCAGGTAAATCTAGATCATAGGTGTGGACCTCATCGAGATGCTCCTCATCATCGTCAGACTCATCCCAGTCCACCTCTTGATCATATTCATATGCGTCCATGGGTGCTAACTCCTCGCTCTCCTCCTCATATACGTCCCATCGTACCTCTTGATCGGATGTACATGAATCCTGCAAAAGGCACGATGAATCATAAAAAACATCATACACGGGAGGAAAATCAAAGATAAAGGGCGAGGGAGTAAAGAGATCTCCCTGAAGGGGGGCCAAAAGCTCTGTGGGGTGGTCCTCTGCGTCAGTGGGAGGATGAGGTGGCTGCGGAAGCTCTAATGGAGGAGGATAGTGCTCAAGATCCTCATGAATGGATGTGTCCTCGTCCCGATGCACGACCTCCTCGGTGATAAGCTCTGGCTCTGTGTGTAAGGCCTCCTCAAAAGCATGCTCCGACTCCGTATGTGAGGCCTCCTCGGCAATATGCTCTGGCTCGATAGCGTGCTCCTTTGCCTTCTCATCAACTATCAATGTAGGCCCTCTCTGGGATGGTGATGCTGGCTGCTCAGGTGTGTCAACTTGTGGGGATGTATCATGTGGAGGGGAATGCCCGCAAGCAATCCGAAAATATAGTCTATCCCCCTCAAGACTGACATGGATGTCCTCCTCTATTGTTCCTGCAGTTGAAACACGGTTCATAACAAAATCTGTAAATCGTAGCTCAAATGCATCACCTGCTGTAATGCTCTCTGAACCGGTGAACCTCACTGACTCCAAGAGACCCTCCAATAATCTCTGAAATCCATCCTCCTCTGGCTGCGCTGGTGGCTCAGTTTCTGCTTCCTCCACTGTACATTCGTCCATCCACTCTTCATATGCAACAGCTGTATTGTAGGATGTGGGATCGACGGCGGCACATTCTGGCTCTGGTAATATGATTGGAGATGCTTCTTGCCCATAAGATGAAGGAACAGAACTGATATCTTGGGGAATCATCGCAACCTTAAACATGAGCGCATTCATTTCAAGTTGCCTCTTCACCCGTTCCAATAGAAGGTTACCCTTTTCAAGCCCGGCTTGCATTTCAACCTGGTGTGCATGCATCTCATCAAAAAAGATCCTTTGTCTCTCATCAAGCTCGGGCCAGTGCATCTCCTCAAAAAAGTATTCTCCCATCTGAGCACTCTGATCATAATAGTATTCTCCTGTCTGAGCACTCTGATCATAATAGTATTCTCCCATCTGAGCACTTTGATCAAAATAGTAATCTCCCATCTGAGCACTCTGATCATAATCTGTGGTCCACGTAGTATAATCCATAGCACCTGATCAACAAAGATAAATACCTGGAGAAAAGATATCAGTGGCACAAAAGAATATAGAAATGATAATAATGGTGGCGGGGGTGAAAATTTCCTTTTGTTAGTTTTTTTTTCGTAGTCTAACCAACCTAATTGTGACAAATTGGCACCCAACGGGAAAACACCTCCCCGGCAACTGCGCCAAAAACTTGATCGCCCCCCGGATACACACCCGAAGAACGGTTGTAGTTTTACCGCAAGCGCACGGCAAAGTGGCGAGCGGGTATCGAACACGAGGAGGTGGTGTTGGCTCCAATCTATCCTAGGTTGGTTTGACTACGAATGTTTTATTGGTGGAGATGGTTATGGAATGATATAATGCAAATGGTGGTGGATGTCGGTGTCGATGATAAGGATGTTGGTCAAATAGCGATTCAAATACAATACACTAAAAGAGGGAATTTGCCTTGCGGTGATCCTGTCACAATCGTCGGGCAAAGTATGGGGATATAAAATCAAATAAAGACGTCTAGGGCTAGGGAATTCCCACTACGGATCGTCATACATCATCGTAAATAGTGAATCTCAATATTACTAGACTTGCATTGAGGTGAACTAGTCGTAACTGAATAGAGAACCAAGCTCACGCTCTCGCGCTATTGCCGGTCTATAGCAACCTAGATTAGGGCCCAATCTCTTGCAAACCCTAACCTAAGTCACTAGCATGAAGATCGACGTCATCGTCCAATCGCTCCTCGAGCCCACTCTCGTGCAAACTCGAGTTACGATCTAGGTTGCGATAGTTCGTATTCGTCCAATCTCTTGCAAACGAATATGGGTATAGATTTACAATTAAAAATCCTAGCTTTGGTCCAATCTCTTGCAAACCAAATCTAGAGAAACCCAATTGTAAACCTAAATCGAATATCTAGGCCTTCCCATCGATTAGAACCCAATCTCTTGCAAATCCCAAATCAATGGAAATCCCTAGCTATCCGTAGTAAATCAATCACAACCTAACCTCCTAGCAATTCTAGCAATTTGGAAATTCATTCATCACAAATCTGAAATTAGATCCATAGGGTTCATCTCCAAACCCTAGAACAACAAATCTACTCTAGCATAGCAACAAGGATATATGAATCAATAAAAATCATTGCTTGCATACAAAAAGATAGAAAAACAAAGATTCAAATAAAAAGAAGAAAATACTTAGCTTGATGAAGATCTTCAATCCAAAATACAAGCTTTTAGATCCAAGAGGGGGCCTAGGGCATGGCCTAACCTCTAATATAATCCTAAGAAAAACATATATGGTGGCTAAGAAAACATAATGGGGATCTCCCTCTAATGGTGGCTACAAACCCCTTAAATACTCTCCCAAAACCCTAGCAAATAACCCTAGAAAGCCCCTCAAATTCGTGCCCAAAAACAGCCCAAACCGCAACTTAAAATCTGGGCCCAGGCCGCACTCGGCCGAGTGGAACATTTGACCCGGCCGAGTGGGAATTCCAGCACTGCAGCATCAACTTGCAGAAATTCTCCAGATTTCATCCGACCTCTGATTTGCGCGTTCTTGGCGGCGTTGGAACCATCATGAAGTCTACTATCCATAAAAAATATGAGAAAAATACTTTGATTACTGGAATGATAGCAGATTTCAAAAGAGTGAGAGACTGTCTGAAAATCTGGGCGCTGCGTGTCCTCGGCGTCACTCGGCCGAGTTGACTTCTCTACTCGGTCGAGTGGGCTTCTCTACTCGGCCGAGTGATAGACCCTGTAAAATTCCAGTAACTTCGAGGTCCTCAGGGGTCTGTCTCCGGGGGTGGCTCGGCCGAGTGCCTTTACTCACTCGGCCGCGGGGCATTCGGTACGCGGCCGAGTTGAAACCCTCAATCGCCTAACGGATTCCAGTAAGTATGAGATTTTTGCTTGCCGTCGTCGTGATGCCACTCGGGCGGGTGGTGTCTCCGTGCTCGGCCGAGTGGGCTGGCGATGCTCGGCCGAGTGCACGCTGATACTCAATCTGCTGCGTGTCCGATCTGGCCGGCCGAGCGGGCTTCTTTGCTCGGCCGAGTGACTCATTCACTCGGTCGAGTGGCATGCTAAAATGCCCAATCTTCTCCGTTTCTCCTCCTCGTCGCTCCTACGGAGTTCCTTCTTCTTCCACCTGTCTCCCATCGCCGAATAGCCCTCAAAAGAGCCTTGGGTGACGCTCCGGAGTGGGTGCAAGTCCCTTAAGCTCATTTTTTGCTCCCGATCGCTCCATATTTACTGAAATCCGACAAAAACAAGAAATAGTGAAAAGTAACACAATATCATCGAATAATCGTGAAAATCGCAATATGAGCAACTGAAATGGCATGCAAATATGTTGAAAAAAGGTGTAAAATATGGACCGATCAACTATATATAGAAAACGACGTCACCCGATCGATTGAAGTATCAACCGATCGGGTGACTTGCTTCGTTCTTCGGAAGCGATCTTCAGAAACATCACCTGGTCACGCGACACGATCGGTTGGCGGAAGCAGTTGGTCGTTTGGATCTTGCGGTCATCGGGTGAACCAATCGGTTGATAAATCAACCGATTGGTTGGAAACATCGCCCAAAAGACAGAAAGTTGCGACGTTTAGGCACGGTCAGCTGGCAGTCGGGTGAGCTCTTCGAGTCGTGTCTTTGGGGGAATCGGCTACAGATGAACCGATCGGGTGAAGGTCACCCGATCGGTTGGAGTTCAGCTTCGATTTCCCGAGAAGACAGCTGGGCTGAACCGGTCGTCGACCCGGTCGGTTGATGCTCTCTTGCTTCAGCGGCTGTCCGGGTCGTGCACACGTGCATCACCCGATCGGTTGGCGGTATCCAACCGATCGGGTGGGGGCTGAAAGATAGTAATCTTGGTCGTTTGACCCCCCTGGATCACGCGTGACTCCTCCCATTGCTCCGGGGACTTATGATATCCTCGTTATGTGTCCCTTACGCTGGCAAACTCCTGCAAACACGCATAAACACGGAGAAGTGAAAGAAAACTAGAAAATACGAGAAAACAGATACGGGACGACGGAAAATAACGGAAAAACACAAAAGAAGACGTGCGTGAACATATGAAATATAAATGCACGTCAAAATCCCCCAAGCTGAACCCTTCCTTGTCCCCGAGGAAGATGAGCTAGAGTAGGAGCTCATAGGGATAAAATAGAGGGGAAGAGAGAAAAAGAGAACTCTAAATCCTAAATCGCCCATCATGGCCAACAAAATCAAAACCGCCACACCAAACAAGCAAACGACAAATCACAACACTAAAACTAAGGAAACGAGTCCAAACAAGTGTCGTGGGCCCACGCAGTGAAGCACGAGTGAGTGTGGTCGTGTGCTAGCAGACGGTGTCACTATCTACTCTGCTATAAGCTCCATATACACAAGTCCAAGAAAAGACCCAAATATCGATTCGATTTGAAATAAGCGGTGAATATAAAGCTCAAGCATGCATGAGAGGAAAGTGAGAATCGAAACGTACCATGTGTCAGGGACTCCACAGCTAGGGACTTGGACATCACCACACTATCGCCTAGATAATAGCTAGAAATTCCCTATTTCAAGTGTTTTCGAAAGCGATGTGGGGTTGAGATGATGTGGAGTAGAATACTCGGTACAAATTCTTGCCTTCCCTTTATTCTCAGTAGGTAGGAAAATATTCACACACATTTTTTGGGTTTTGGATATATGTATTTTTTTGGGGCTTTAGGCTATACATCTGTATATATTTTTTTTCCTGTTTTTTCTTTTTTTGGGTTTTGGATTTTGGGGTATATACACGTGTGTACTCTTCCAAGTGGGAGAACGGTACACGACGGGGGAATTTGCACCAAGTAAAATAAAAAAGAAATCGGATTCTAAACACTTGGGCAAAGGAGATTTTTCGCTAATCAGAGCATAGGCTAAGTGTGTTATCCTAGTCCTAATTGTGGAATCCCGACACATGCGAAATTAAGCATACGATATATATATATATATATATATATATATATATATATATATATATATATATATATATATATTCATGCATACAGAAGCAGATTTCTGTAGCCGTTGAAAGGGATGATGGATCTATACTATCACTTGTCGCAAAGTACGAAGGACAGCTACCTCGTTGTAGCATCTGCATCTGTTTCGGACACTCAGACGAACAATGCCCAGCAAACCCTACGCTCCCTTCAATCCAAACCGAGGAGACCAGGAACCAATTTCAGATAGTGGACCGGAGTCTTGGAAATGATAGTAAGAAAGTCAATCAGGATGATCACAAGCAGGTTGCCAGCTCAATGGGATCACGGCTACTGAGTCCGGTGTAGGCAATCAGGGCGAGAGTAAGCAAAATACATCTGCAAGGGGGAAAGATGACACTAGTCTGAGGGTCAATATGAACTTGGCTGGAGGTATTATTGAGGCTGGAGTTGGCATGGAAGTTCATTCATAGTCTTCCACTAAGGCTGCCCCAAGGAAAGAGGTTATAGAGGATTCAATTCCAGCTGTAGCGGATGATGAGCATGACGATATGGGTAGTCAATTTGAGCAGTCTGAGCAGGCAGCTGATGCGGACTGTTTGTACGAGCCAAATGAACTTCTTAATGAGGAGAGCGGAGAGGATAGACATGTTTCGGCCAAGTGCAAGGCCAACTCAACGCCAGGTGCAAGGCCAAATCCTTCTTTGCTTGAAGACTCCTTGGTTGCTGAAATCGATTTTCTACCTACTACCTTGACTATAGTCAATCCGGAATGGGAATTAGAACAGGAGGCAAGCTCTGGAAAGCATTCCACTCTCAAGACTACCAAGGCTACTACCAAACCTGCTGAGAACCCCAATATCAGAAAGAGTGCGAGGATATCTGAGAGTACCCTCACACGCCACATATCCAAACCCAATTAATGTCCGTATTCATATGGAATACGCGTGGTCTCAACAATTCGGTGAGGCGTAGAGACCTGAGGGATCTGGTGAATAAGTTGAGGCCTTCAATTTTAGTTCTCCTGGAAACTAAATTAAAGGCTAGCACAAGTGCAATAAAATCGGGTATGCCTAAGCACTGGGAAGTTATAGCCAACTTTGCAGCACAAAGAGGTGGGAGAATACTAATGGGCTTTGACCCCAAAATTTGGCATCTGAACATATTTTCCAGCTCCCCTCAGCATATTACGATAAGATGTAATAATACGGGGGGGGGGGGGGTTCTCCATGGCCCTAACAGCAATTTATGCCTTTAACACTAGTGGGGAAAGAAGAAAACTATGGCATCAGTTGAAGGAGGAGGCTCCCAGGCTAATGAATGATGCTTGGATTGTAGGGGGAGATTCTAATTGTGTCCTCTATGCAAATGATAAAATGGGTGGGCGCAAGCTAGATGACAACATGTTGGAGGATTTCAGCAGCTGTATAAATGAGTGCATGCTTTAGGAGCTAAAGTCTGTAGGGTCCCGCTTGAGCTGGTGTAACAAAAGGCTGGGCGAGGGTCACATTGTGGCTCAGCTGAATCGTAACTTCTGCAACCCACGCTGGCTAGACATGCTTCCAGAGTCATTCGTTGAATACCTGGACCCTCGAACTAGTGATCACTCCCCTATGGCGATTACTCTCCACTCTCAGGTACCAACAAATCCCAAACCATTTAAATTCTATAATCATTGGATGAAATGGACGGGCACCAGGGAGATTATTGAAGATAATTGGAATCAATACACTCATGGTACGCCTATGTATCGAGCTGTCTCGAAGTTAAATCGACTCAAAAATGTGTTGCGGAATTGGGCCAGGCATCAGGCGGCTGAAAATTCAGTTGCAATATGTCGTCAACAATTACAAGAGGTGCGGAAGCAGGCACATATTCATTCGGATCTGGACCTTCAAATAAGTGAGCAGCAAATTTCAAATAAGCTTTTCAATCTTTTGAGGATGGAAGAGGAGATGTATCGTTAGAAAAGTAGGCAGGATTGGTTGTGTCTAGGAGACAGAAACACAAAATTCTTCTATAATGCCATGAGGGCAAGGCAAGCTCACAATAGCCTAGGTCATTTCGTGGCAGCGGATGGTACTAATGCTAGTCCATTTGAGGACTTGAAGTTAGCAGCCCCAAATTTCTATAAGGATCTGTTTAATCAAACTCATTACAAGAGGTCTTTTCCTATATTGGTCCCAAAACGAAAAATCACACCTGAAGCTGCAAGTTGGTTCGACAGGAGAGTAACTAGGGATGAAATCAGAAATGCAGTATTTCAGATTGGACCAGACAAATCCTCCGGTCCTGATGGGTTTAACGGATACTTCTATCAGCAAAATTGGAATCTCATTCAGGATGACATTACAGGAGCAGTTCTATACTTTTTCAGATCTGGTGTTTTGTTACCTCAAATAAATCATACTTTTCTGACATTAGTACCTAAAGGTAGCAATGCCACAAGTCTAGGTGATTACAGGCCCATTGCCTGCTGGAACGTGCTTTATAAAATTATTAGCAAGGTGCTTTGTAACAGACTAAAAGAGGTAATCCATGAGCTCATCTCCCCTAATCAGTCTGCATTTCTTAAAGGAAGACTGCCTGCGGATTGTTCTCTTTTAGCCTATGAGCAAATCAGGGATTTCAGCAACCCTATGGGGGCCAGGGCATGTATCAAGATTGATCTTCGCAAAGCTTTTGACAGTGTGAACTGGGAGTTTATTTTCTACATATTACGCCAAATGGGGTTCAATCCAACTTTCATTAACTGGCTAAGGGAATGTATCACGACACCCACCTTCTCAGTTATGATTAATGGAACACCGGTGGGTTACTTCGAGAGCAGCAGATGTTTAAGGCAGGGGGATCCACTCTCTCCATACCTATTTGTTATTGTCATGGAAGCTTTCTCGTTACTTATGTACAAAGGTATCACTTCACGGGCCATACACCCCATGAGACGCGCAGGTTCTATTTCCCACCTTCTCTTTGCTGACGACCTTTTAATTTTCTGCCGGGCAAACTGCCACTCATTACAGGGGCTTAAAGATTTGTAGGAGGTTTTTTACAATTACACTGGACTGGCTATCAATTGGGAGAAAAGTGCGGGAATTTTCAGTAAGGGGGCTAAAAATTCCGTAGAGTTGGCACATTATTTGGGGATCAAGTTGTCGTCTAATATCACTACTTACATGGGACTTCCCCTTTCTTACAAATATCCCAAGACTCCCATGTTCAGTAGATTGGTTGATAAGTGTAAAAAAAGGCTAGCAGGATGGACGTCGTCTGCCCTCTCCATATCAGGCCGGATTGAACTTGTTAGATCAGTTATTTCTGGCATTGTATCCTTTTGGATGCAAGATTTTCGAATTCCCCGTACTATTTTGAATTCCATCTCCTCTGCATGCAAAATATTCATCTAGGGGCCATCTCGTATTTGGGCATGGAAGGATATTTGCACCCCAATAGAGGAGGGGGGTTGGTCTACGGCTTCTATCGGATCTTAATAATGATTCAGGGGTTAGGATGACTGGACACTTTCTATGCGGCATCAGGAAAGGCCACAGACTCGGGCACATAGAAACATCTGCTGAAATGCAGAGAAATATTCCAAAAGCTCATCAAGAAACAGGTTAGGGATGGTAGAGCTACACTCTTTTGGCACGATAGCTGGCTTCCGTGCGGACCGATCAAGCTCATTTATGATATCCCGCCTGGTGCAAGTAACAAAAGAGTAAGAGACTATTGGGATGAGGCTAGCTCGGATTGGACCCAGGATCCGGCCTTGGAGCCTATGCGGAGTATGTTGCAGCAAGTAGGCCTAACCCATGGTGAGGACACATGGCAGTGGGGCGCGGGTGTGGATTTCTGTTTCCGAGATGCGTGGCAGGGATCTAGAGCCCGAGGTACTCCCAACCCATACTATAAGCTTATTTGGTATCCTAAACATAGCCCCAAAATGTCCTTGAACCTCTTAAGAGTTTTTAAAGGCAAGTTACTAACTAAAGACATCCTGCAGAAATGGGGGATTGAGACTTCGGGGGACTGTGTGCTGTGAGGAGGCGGTAATGAAGAGAGCATCAATCACTTGTTCTTTTCATGTGATTACTCACGATACCTATTGCGCAGAAGCCTTCTTAAGTTAGGTGTGAGCATGAATATTCCGCCTACAATGCCTGATGTTGGAAACTTCTTCCTGAGCAAATTTGGGAATAAAGGCATTTTGGTTTACTTGCCAAAACGGCCCTTGCAACTATGTTATGGCATATTTGGAGGGAGCGGAACAGGAGAATTTTTGACAATATTGTAAGAAGCAAGATTCAACTCTTCGAAGACATCGCTGCAGACGTAAGGATCAGCCTCAAGGATGAAGATTTGGGTGATGATGATGCGAAAGAGGCTGTGGCCAATTAGGAATTCCGTGATGCGGGCTGAGATTATTTCTTTTTGGGGTTTTGAGATTATGTAACATGATATAGTGAAATTTTGACTGTTGGGAGAGTAGGCTTGGGAAGTAATAGTAGAGAGTGACGACGCTTGTGCCCTATCCTCTCTCTATTACATCCTGAATCCCTATTCCTCCAACTCTGTATTGTTTGCACATATTTATTAATAAAGAATCACAATTACCTTTCAAAAAAATACAGAAGCAGATAAGAGAGGCAAATACCGTATATTCAAATCGAAGCACGATAATCTAGGGGTCATTCCTGGACAGGTATATAAAACAAAATCACAAAGTAGAAGCACACCAGACAGCTAATCACGACACATGACTCACAGAAAAGCTAAGTGGACCCACGATGCGTGAAATGCAAGAGGACTCGGCTTCCTAGGGTTAGTGAATTTGATTATCGAAGCCATGCTAGGTGTGTGTGTGATTTTTGTGGCAATTCATCATATGTGGTCATCTCTAGGAGAAAGAGATAAAAAGAAGAAAAAAAGAAAAAATAAAAACACGATGAAAACCACTCAAAAATGAAGAAAAAGACGCAAATGACGCACGAAGTGCGACTCCCCCAAGCTGAAACTTGCATTGCCCTCAATGCAATAAAAGTGAATACTGGAGGGCAATGAAAATGGGGGGAAATACGCACCGACTCAAAAAGAAATGAAAAACAAGAAAAACACACATATGAAAAAAGAAAAATAAATAAAATCACACAACACGAAATATAAAGAGAAAATAAAAATAGAAAAAAAAACACACATAGAAAACATCACACGATAGCACACAGAAACAACGACTTCCCCCAAGCTAGACGTGACAATGCTAGCGAAATGATATGATCATGAAAATGCAGAGATATGCAAGGGGCATGTCAGAAAACAAAATGGAATCAAAAAGCAGGAGAGGAATCGTCCTCGTCCTCCTCGGTGGAAGATGTGGGGGATGCGGGGGAGTGAGCGGGAGAGGTGACTGGTGTGCGGAGAAGTGGAGAAAGTGGTCGAGGTGATGGATTGGTGGGTGTGAAGGTGTGAATGATGGGTGGAGTGGTGGTGGTGATGGTGAATGGGAGTGAGAGGGAGACCAACGCGGTGGTAGATGGGGTAGAAACGGTGGTAGATGGGGTGGATACGGCGACGGAAGAGGATGGTGGGGGAAGTGATCGCGATCGCACTACAATTTCTTGTGGCGCACATATGGAGTGACGGAAGTGGATGGTGGTGGATCTGTGGGGACAACAGTGGAGGGAATGGAAATGGTGATGGAAGTGGTGATAGGAGGGGATGGTCGCCTAGGGGTGATGGTGGAGGTGAAGAATGTGATGGTGGAGGGGAAAATCGTCGAGGGGGTGAAGGTGGTGGAGAGGGGTGTGGTGTGGGAGGAGGTGGTCCGTGGACGTGAGTGAGAATGCGGAGTATGGTGGCCACGTTCCTCTCAAGTGTGAGGAAGCATGGGTGAGAGAAGATCGAAGAGGATGGGTCCGAGGCAGCGGAGGATGAAATGACAGCACGTAGTGAAGCCAGCTCAGCCTCGAGAGCGAGGCGAGCGGATGCGGCTCGATGAAAGGAGGAGGAGGTCGTAGTACGGACTGGAGGGGTGGTGACAGTGGTGGTGGGGACAGAAGCAGGGACGGCACTACTAGGCCCAGCCCCGGGGTCTCCACGGGACACAGGAATGTCCTGCTCGCCTAAGTGGGCGGCAGGGGAAGGTGCACTAGGTGCGCCTGGGATAAATGGAAGATGTAACTCCCCCTAGAAAGTCAGGATCGGGTGGGAATGTCCAATCTGCCACAAGCTGGATAGTCATGTGAGCGGGGTTGGGCAGAATGGTATATGATCGGAGCCCGGATGCACACCCGGGCACGCGACTCGCTAGTCTTACCGCATGCGCACGGTGTAGCGACGAGCGGGTATCGAACACGAGGAGGCCAAATGACAGTGTCTTATTCAACTCACCTGGCTATAGGAATAGTCTAGAAATGTTCGCAATGAAGCGGTCACAGTCGTTCAATTGTATAAAAGGACTATCAAATTAATAAAGACGCCTAGGGGATAGGGAATCCCCGCTACAAACCGTATCTCGTCATTGTGATTCGTAGGTTTCATAATTGCTAGACTTGAAATTCAGGTGAACTAGTTGCAACTAAATGTGGAACCAAACTCACGCTCTTGCGCTATTGCCGGTCTATAGCAAACCTAGGGTAGGGTCCAATCTCTTGCAAACCCTAACCTAGGCAAGCTAGCGTGAAGAACAACATCATCGTTCAATCGCATCTCGAGCCCACTCTCGTGCAAACTCGAGCTACGACCTAGGTTGGGATAGTTCCTACCCGTCCAATCTCTTGCAAATGGGTATTGGCATAGAATTACAATCGAAACCCCTAGTTTCGGTCCAATCTCTTGCAAACCGATTCCGGAGAAGTTCAATTGTAACCCAATTCGAATATCTAGGGCTTCCTATCGAGTTGGGATCCAATTTCTTGCAAATCCCAATCGGTATAAATCCCTAACTATTCGTATTAAATCAATCCCAAACTAACCCTAATCAATTCTAACAATAATTTCACCAATTCATCACAAATTAGAAATAGGGTTCGTAGGGTTCATCCCTATGCCCTAAGACGATGAAACTACTCACAATTCATAATAAAATTCAATAGAAATTCACAAATAAAATCAATAGAATTCATTGCAATATTCAATATATCAATAAAAATGGAGTTTTTGATAGGGATAGAGACAAACCAATGAAGAACTAATAGCATCCAACAAAATAAACCTTTTCTCTCCCTCCTAAAAGCTCAATCAAATCTCCTAAAAGTAATCTAAAAAAGGCTGCAAAAATTTCTGGAAAAGCTCTCTAAACTAGGTTAAAAACTGGGGTTAAATATCCCCCAAAATCGCCCAAAAAACTGTGACGAAAATGCCCATGCGCAGCCTCAAAATCGCAATTTACGCTACAGGTAGCGCGGCTCACTCGGCCGAGTGACAAATGTCATTCGGCCGAGTGACAAACCCTGACAAATTCCAGTAAGTTCGGACTTTTGGGGGTCAGCTCTTCGGGAGTCACTCGGCCGAGGGACTTTCTTTGCTTCGGCCGAGGGGACTTCTTCACTCGGCCGAGTCGGAACTCGGGATTCGACTGACAATTTACAGTAACTCTGGACTTTTTGTTGCCGTCGTCTTGATTCCACTCAGGCGAGTGGTGTCTCCGTGGTTCGGCCGAGTGGGCTGGTGATGCTCAGCCGAGTGCACGCTGATACTCTATATTCTGCGTGTCAGATCTGGCCGGCCGAGCGGGCTCTCGATGGTCGGCCGAGTGACTCCTTCACTCGGCCGAGTGACATGCTGAAAATGCCCATTCTTCATATTTTTGCTCCCTCGTCGCTCCTACGACGTTCTTTCTTCTTCCACTCCTCTCCAACAGCAAAATTCCCCTCCAAGGAGTCATGGGTGACACTCCGGAGTGGGTGTATCTCAGAATCACTCCAAATCGCTCGAAATCTCCTGAAATTCGACAAAAACAAGAAATCGTGAAAAGCATCGCAATATTGCCGAAAAATCGTGAAAAACGCGATTCGAGCGATCAAAATGGCATGCAAACATGCAGAAAAAAGGTGTAAAATATGGAGTGATCAAAATCCCCCAAGCTTACCACTTACTCGTCCTCGAGGAAGATGAGTAAAAAGCGAACCCGGTGGATAAAGAAAAATAGAAACGCTGGAAAGGCGGAAAATGAAAAATGAAAAGCAAAGTAGAAAGCGAAGAGGGAAGCTGCTAGATCATTTTTCTCAGGACGTGGGTTTTGCTTACTCATATAGCACGCATCGAATACCAAACACATGTCAAAGACTTTTATCTCGATATCATAGTATAAATGTGCATTTGAAATAGAAAACCCAAGAATATCAATATAGCATGAAAAATGGAATAATTCTAGAATTAGCATCGTCTGAAGCATCTAAAGCGGTATACAATATCGTAGATCACACACTTTTCAATTGAATGCTTTCTATAAGGAGTATAAGAGATATCACACAATAGAGTAGTAAGAATAGAAAAGTGTGGTTTTCATGAAATGAATGCTAAGCGTAGATTTCTGGATTTCGTAAAACTTTAAGCAATCTCACCGAGTATAAAATATTACTTAGCCTAGGTTGTCATGCACCGTCAAGTATTCACTCTCTTACACATCATAGGATCCTCTCCCCCAAGCGTATCCATAAGCGTGGTGGCATATAGAAAACAATATTTACATCCCCGTTTCTTTTGAAGCTCCAAAAGTCAAAGAAAATAAAAATAAAATTAAAATTAAAAGATGGAAGAAAGAGAGAAAGGATATGAGATGGGATCGTTTTCGAACTTCTTTTCTCTTTTCTTCTCTCATTCTCAAATCTTTTTTTTCTTTTTCTTTTTCTCTCTTTTTTTTGAATAACATATATACACAAATGATCCCAAATCAAAAGAGTAGGATATACAAGTATTTTTTTCTTTGGGTTTTGGGGAATTTGGAGCATGTGATATAATAACGGGGGGATGCCAATAATAGAATTGCTAAGGGGAGATTCACCAATGAATTTAAAATAGAGAAATAATGTTCAAGATATGTGGAGAAAGAAATAAATGTATCTCTCGGTTCACTCTATAGGACATGCATGACAACTTCAGCAGGGTAATCTAATCTACTCAGTTTGATCTCAAAAAGTAAACTAATCCAGATTTGTCAATGCTAGCAAACATTCAATCAACCTTAAGTGAAGCGTACAAATCATGCAATAAGAATTGATGTGAGAAAAGAAAGCAGTACTCCAGATATAAGCATCAATGCGTGAATCTTGGTGTGTTTTCTACGATAGCATACATATGAATCATCAGACATCAGCTAATAATAGAATTTCATCCATTTTCATACGGAAAAAGAAGTGGGTTACTATTTCTAAATGCAACACATGACATAGCATATGATATCAGAAACAAAAGCTATGACATGACAAAATTAGCATGCATATAGAGAAAAGCTAACACCACGTCATCGTCATCACAGAAAAATCATCTCTAGCAAAAGATGAAAGAAATAAAGATAAAGGAAAACAAAGATATTTACAATGCAGCACACAAAGAAAATAAGAAAAACATGATGCATGGTAAAAGAAATGAAAAAGTGATGAAAAATGGGTGCAAAAGCGGAAAAACGTGAAAAAACTAAAAATAAAGGTGATAAAAGCAAAAAGTGTGAGAACTCACTCCCCCAAGCTAAAGTGCACAGTGTCCTCAATGTGCAAAGTGTGGCACACCGAGAGACGTGAAATGGGTGGGGAGGGTGAGGATGCATGCATGATAAAAAAAGTAAAAATAAAAAGAAAATATGATGATGTGAGTGATGCATGCAAAGATGGGAGTGATGCAGAAATGTGTCACCAAAAATACTCTCACTCTCTCCCAAAAAAGATATATAATGATGTGAGCAAGATAGGGACAAAAATAGTGAGGGAAGGAGGGGGGCAAAAATATATCGACAAGACCTAGCAGAGAATGGGCAGCATAACGACAAAAAGAGCAATGGCATCAAGGGTGTGCCTAAGCTGGTGGTGCTGCACCATCTCTGTCCTGTGGCGGAGGTGGTGGTCGAGGTGGTGGTCGAGGTGTCGGCTGGGTGGGTGGGTGTAGTGGAGGGAGTCGCGCCACTATCTGATTCAGGCAAGCCTGAATATCGGGAAGCATGGCGACACATGACTCCATGGAACTGACCGCGGCAGAGAGAGCCCTAAAATCTCCCCTGAGTCCACTCACTGCCCCCTCAAGAGCACGAATGCTCTGAACTAAGGCGTCAGGGGGTGGTGGAGCGGAGGGACGGACAGGTCTAGGCTGTGAAGGTCGGGGCTGTCTGATACGGGCAGTGTAAGTAATCGGGCCAGTAGGTAGGAGTGGAAAAGGTGTTGTGCTCACTAGTGGATGCCCAGCCTCAGTGTGAGGCTGGGACGCAGGCTGTGACGAGGAGGCAGCAACAGTGGTGGTGTGTGGCAAAATCGGCGACGAGGCAGTAAGAGAGGTCAGTGACACAGGTTGAGGACAGACGTCACGACACTCTCGGATAGGACAGCTGCGGTGGAGACAGAAGGGTCGACCACTGGGGTGGAAGAGTAAGGACCAAAAAGTGACACCCCAGCGAACATCAAACCGGACAGGGTCCCCACAACGGCAGCAAAGGAAGGCTCACCGCACTCAAGTATGGTGGGTGGACGCTCGGGAAGAAGTGAAGAAATAGGCTCAACTGAGATAGGCACAGTAGTGGTGGGGGGGTGGTGGACGTGGTGGATGGCTCAGCAAGGGTACTCCCGACACTGGCAGAAGTGGGGATAGAAGTATCGGGAGGTGCAGAAAGTGCAGGCTGGGGCTGAGGGATCATGGGGTCAGCAGGAGGTGCAGGGTGTGCAGGGGGTGCCTGCTCAGCGCCCTCAGCCTCAAGTACATAGGTAGCTGGGATGAGGAGATCCATGGCTGGGATCCAATCCTCGTGGGCCGGTCCTATATGTGTCCGAGCGAGGCTCAGGAGGATCAAGTAATCAGCACTGAAAGGACCGTGCAACCACACCCGGTGCCACTGGCCGTGGGGACGAAGCATCTTCATCCGGGCCATGACGTCTATCGAGAGTGCAGTGAGGCCCGGGGCTTGTCTAAGGTCAGCAGGAAGGTCCACGCCGGTCATCAGGGCTAGCAAAGTAATCAGACCGCCGCAGCAAATCGGTGGCGAGCACCCACCGAAATGATGATGCGGTCTAAAAACCAGCTAGCAATATCAATCTCTACGGCGGGGACCAGGTCATCACTATCCCTATCGAGAACTCTGGGGCGAGTCATCGCGTAGAGCATATAGAGCTCAGGCGTAGACATCGTCCCAAGCTCGTACCTCGCCAAGAAGGTGGTCGCCATGAGGCACTGGGCTATGCAGAGGCAGGGGTGTAGGATGGCTGAGGCCTTGGCCCTACTAGGGTCAAAGCCATGGTGGGAGCCCGTGATACGTGTCCAGAACGTGGAAGTGTCAAATGATGGTGGTGGGATGTGAGTGGGTGCGTATGTTGGATATGGAAGACGTTAGTACACCCTTGTAGGGGATGTACGAGGGAATACGGACCTCGAACGTCGTGTACACGAAGTCGTGTGCAAAGGGAATATGTTCCCTTGCGGAGAGGATCTCTAGATTGATGGGAAAGTCGCATTATATATGCATAAGTGCATGCGACATATGGCTAATAAAGGGGTAATATCTTAAGCTTATGTTGTACCATGCATATGGTACAACTTAAGCTTATAATGTGCCATGTATCATGGTACACCTTAGTTAAATTGTTCCAAAGGAACAATTACTCCTAAAATAACTACCTTGGGGGATATAAATAAGACCCAAGGGTAAGCCATTTCCTTACACTTTTGCATGGCATTCTTGCATGCATTTCATTCTAGCGAAGCTCTGCAGAAATCCTTCCTCTCTCTTTATCCAAGTTCTTAATCTAAAAGTAGAGATTTAGATTGTGGATTTAGTAGCCTTACTCTGTTCGTGAGAAGACTCGATCCGTCGTGGCGAATCCGAAGGTGAAGTTCTGTGACTACCGTGCCACATACGCAAGCGTAAGTCTCAACTTCATTTATCGATCCTAACTCTGTTTTGGCAGGATGCTACAATGGTATCAGAGCCATACGGGTTCGTCCCGGTCAAACCACCGCCCCGTCGAAACTATGAACGAGTCGTTGTCTTTTTCACGAATGGGTATCCTACCATTACAGATATGGTAGGAACGCTTTGTGACGGAGAGAACGCAGCGGTTGTTCTTTTCACGTTAGGGTCTTCTGTCATTACGGATATGGCAGGAACTCTCCGTGACGGGAAGAACCGACCGTTCATATCGTCAAACTCGCCCTCTTCATGGATGCTGAGTCTCCATTCATAGGGAATGGGCGCTCTCTTCATGTGGAGCGTGTAGTTTACGAATTTTTGAAGTGGGTTAATTTTTTGGCATACGGCCATTGGAGGCTAACTACTTTCTCGACGAACGGGTGCTTCACCGGAGAAGAAGATGGTGGTTATTCCCATCGGGGAAGATGAATTTTAGTGCATGTGCACCATGGCCAAATGGGCTATGAAGGCCATGCAACCCCCTCCCCATGCAGAGGGGGTTGGCTACGGCCAATAACCACCACGGCCACCCCTCCGACGGGGTGTGCGGCAACCCCATGAAGGGGGGACCGGCCATGGCCAAAGGGCCATGGCCGATCAAGGCCAATAAGCCATGGCCGGGCCATGGCCGGCCGGCCCTGGCCGGCCATGGCCAGGGCCAGAAGGCCCTGGCCGCGGCCAGGCCAGGGCCGGGCCGCCCTGGCCGAGGCCAGGGCAGGGGCCCTGGCCCCGGCCAGGGCCGGGCCGCCCTGGCAGTGGCCAGGGCAGCGCCCTGGCCCCGGCCAGGGGCCTCTGGCCTAGGCCAGGCCAGGCAGAGGCCTGGCCGGTCTCTGGCCGAGGCCAGGCCAGTGACCCGGCCGGCCCTGGCAGTGGCCAGGGCTGCCGCAGGCCACCCCTGGCCGGCCAGGGCAGAGGCCCTTGGCCAGCCTTGGCCAGGGCAGGGGCCCTGGCTAGGAGTGATGCAGACCAATTCGGCAAAAGGCCTTGGTCGAACATGAACGTGCTGACTAGCCCATACGGGGCCAAACAACAGTCGTCTGCGCCAAAATTCTCTCATACGGGGGGAAACGCCTGGATCCATACGGGAGCCGGCGACGATAGTTTGCAGAAAAAACCCAAAAGGGGAATCCGACTTAGGCACGGCTACGGCTCATTCCCGACAAATGGTCAGGAAGTGCCGAATATTTCACTAGTATCATAAGGGTATTAAGTTGAAATATACATTTTTTTTTGAAAAATACGTTTTCATACGTTTTGAAAAATACGTTTTCAAAAACGCTTTTCCGCTGCAAAGTACTATACGAGTACTTCTATTTGATAAAGTGATGGGGAAATATTGAAAGTTACTCTAGATGGTGATTGGAAACGTAATGACCTTTTCGATTCTAGAGTAATATTTTTCAATATTTTTCAAAAGTAACTTATCAAATATAATAATATCATTCCAAGTGGGATTTTTTTTCCAAGTGGGAGTGATATTAAACTAGTCTGAAATTTCACATTCGATTGATTCAGTATCTCAATGGATCATGATTCGACCAGTGGTCTTTTGGACTAGTTTGTGGGACACCTCAGTTAATCTGGGAGTAGTGAACCATGACTTAGCCATTTCCCTGGTCGGTCCGCTGGCCGAGACTAATGAATCATGAAAATGTATGATGACTATGTGTATAAGAAATTTATGCAATGATTTTTGATCGAACCTTTGGTTTTTGTGTCTTTTGCAGTATTTTAAAAGTAAAATGTCTTCCGCTTCAAAGAATATCGTCGCTGAGTTAAACAAAGGTGAAAAACTCAACGGCGATAATTACAAACTTTGGTCCATCAAGATACAATACGTTCTAGAGGAGCAAGAAGTGCTCGAAACTCTAAAGAACGTTGTAATTGAACCCGAGTTGGGCATTACGGCCCAACACCGACGAGACAAGGAAGCTTTTGATGCTTGGTCTCGGAAGAACAAGATAGCGCGCATTACGTTATTAAGCAGTATGGCTGATGACATAATGCGCATCTTCAGAGAACATGACCTAGCCATGGACATATGGTCCAAGCTAGAGGAGAAGTTCGGTGGCACATCGGTGTCCAAACTTCACGCCTTAACTATAAGGTTTGATACATTTAAGAAACGTCCAGATCATTCCATGGGGAAACATCTGTGACATATGGCGAACCTTATCTCGGAGTTAAAGGACGCAGGTCATGTGCTCACTGATGAGCAACAAATCCAAGCAGTTATACATTCCCTACCAAATGGGTGGGATCAAATGAAGATGCATCTCACTCACAATGAGAGCATCAAGACCTTCAGCGATGTTTCCAAGCACCTCGAATTAGAGGAAGAGCGGCTTGCGGCTGCCAAGCCAAGTGCAGAAGTGCACATGGTTGCTAGTTCCTCACACGGGGGGAAGAAACGGAAAGATCGTTCGAAGTTCACTAATGAACGTAATAAGCAACCCGAGTCTACCAAGAAACCCAAACATAAGGGTGGGCACAAGAAATGGCACAAGAAGAAAGAATTGAAGAGGATCAAGTGCTTCAAGTGCAACAAGCTCGGTCACTATGCTCGTTCGTGTACGAGTGGAGGCGACGAGGTAACTTGTAAATATACTAGTTACATATGTGTTTCTAGTTCAATATTTCTTGTGGAATCTAATCCATTTTGGATAATTGATTCAGGTTCCACCGACCACATAGCAAGGGACAGACGGTCCTTCGTGGAGTATCACCGGATACCCCAAGGAACGAAGTGGATCTATGTAGGAAACAACACATGTGTTGAAGTGAAAGGCGTTGGGACTTGCAAGCTAGTCTTGGACAACGGCCGCACTCTCCTACTTCATGATGTCCTCTTCGCTCCAGATATTCGAAGGAATATAATTTCTGTGGTCGTATTAATGGGTCTTGGCTATAACTGGTTTTTTCATGATTGTAATGTGGACTTAAGTTGTAATAATACTCTTATTGGTACTGGGTTTGTATTTAAAGGATTTATTGTAATGAGTACAATGTATGATTCCTCATGTAATGAAAATTTCCTTATTGCAAATTCTAAGACTTATGAGTCTGATGTGATTTGTTGGCACGCAAGGCTTGGTCATATTGGACCAACGCGTATGGATAGACTTGCCAAACGTGGCCTTCTATCTAATGTTTTAAAGGTTGAAATGTCGACCTGCGAACATTGCCTTGTGGGGAAATCTTGTCGCAAGCCGTTTGGAACTGGCACAAGGGCCGAGGTTCCATTACAGCTTATCCATTTGGACATATGTGGTCCGATGAATGTCAAGACAAGACGCGAAAAGTCCTATTTCATCACTTTTATTGATGATTTCACCCAATTCGGACATATCTATTTGATATCCCACAAAAGTGAAGCTTTGGCTTGCTTTAAAAACTATATGAGTTTAGTGGAGAATCAATTAGATCGCAAGATTAAGGTCTTGCGAACCGATAGTGGCGGTGAATATCAATCAATGAGTTTTAAGGAACTTTGTGATGAAAAAGGCATAGTACATCAGGTAACTATGCCTTATACTCCTCAACAAAACGGTGTTACAGAAAGGAGAAATAGGACTTTAATGGAAATGGTCCGTTCAATGATGGCGCAAGCTAACTTGCCAATCACTTTTTGGGGTGATGCATTATTGACGGCCGCTTTCATTTTAAACCGCGTACCCTCGAAATCAGTTAGCTCCACTCCTTATGAGTTGTGGAACCAAAGGTCTCCTGACTTAAACATTTTGAAACCTTGGGGTTGTGCATCCTACGCACATATTTCCTCCCATAAATATGGCAAACTTGGGCCAAGGGGAAGGAAATGTATCTTTATACGATACGCAGAAAACTCCAAAGGTTATGTTTTTGTTAGTCAGGAAGACAATGGTGGGCTAATTAAGTTTGAGTCGAGGGATGTCACTTTCTTGGAAAACGAGTTTCCAAGACAGGGCGAGATAAGTCAGGACTTATCTCTATTTGAGATTTATGATCAAGAAGGATTACCTCATTCGAGTGGGAGAATTCTTGGTGAAAACGAAAATACGTTTCAACCTTCACCAATGGATTATACGAATGACGATTATCCTATTCCATACGGGAATAATGATCCAAGTGGGAGCAATTCTAACGACATTCCAAGTGGGAGTGATATTAGAATTGATCTAAACTCAAGTCAACAAGGACTTGAATAATCTCAAATACGACGTAGTAGTCGTACAAGGTTGGCTCCTCTAAGATTTGAGGATGAATTTCCGCAAACCTTTATGACTTTACTACAAGAAGATGACGAGCCTGCTACTTTCAAACAGGCCGTATCTTGCCCTGCTAAAGACAAATGGATGGAAGCAATGCAAGAGGAGTTAGAATCCATGAAAGTTAACCAAGTCTGGGACTTAGTTGACTTACCCAGAGGACGTAGAGCTATTGGGAACAAATGGGTTCTCAAGATCAAGCATAAGGCTGATGGCTCTATTGACAGATATAAAGCTCGCCTTGTCGCGAAAGGTTTTACGCAACAGGAAGGGATAGACTACGAAGAGACCTTCTCACCTGTTGTTCGTTTTACCTCAATTCGCCTGATTCTGGCAATGGTAGCTTGCTTAGACCTCGAATTACATCAAATGGATGTAAAGACTGCCTTTCTCAATGGAGAATTGGACGATGAGATCTATATGGAACAACCAACAGGGTTTGTAAAATAAGGAAACGAACATAAGGTTTGTTTACTTCTTAAATCCATATATGGTCTTAAACAATCCTCGAGGCAATGGTATATACGATTTCAAGAGGTTGTCTTATCAAATGGATTTTCCATGCTTGATGAAGATAACTGTGTATATATCAAGAGGAATAAGAACAAGTATGTTATTATGTCTCTATATGTAGATGACATTTTAATAGCCGGAAATGACAAGGGCTTTGTGATGGATATCAAGGCTTGGTTTTCATCAGTTTTTGAGATGAAAGACATGGGAGAAGCCGCATATATCCTTGGAGTTAAGATTTCAAGGAATCGTTCAAAGAAACTTCTTTCTCTTTCACAGGAGACTTATATAAAGAAGGTTCTAGAACGTTTTAATATGCAGGACTGCAAGTCCATTGATACTCCAATAAGCAAGTGCGACAATTTATGTCAGAAATCATGTCCGAAGAACCAAAAAGAGAAGGAGATTATGGAAAAAGTTCCATATTCCAGTGCAGTTGGTAGTCTAATGTACGCTATGATGTGTACAAGACCGGACATCTGTTTTGCCGTTGGTATGGTAAGTCGTTACCAATCCAACCCAGGGTAAGTACACTGGAAAGCGGTTAAGAGGATAATGCGGTATCTCAAAGGAACTGCAGACTTTGCTTTATGCTATCAAGGAGATGCCTTGAGGCTCGAAGGCTACACTGATGCTGATTGGGCGGGTGATCTCGATGAGCGATGATCGACCTCAGGATATGTTTTTCTACTCGGATCTGGTGCAATATCCTGGAGTAGCAAGAAACAATCCTGCATCGCACTTTCAACCATGGAAGCCGAGTTTGTAGCATTTTGCATGGCAGTCCAAGAGGCTGTTTGGCTTAGGAAGTTCTTAGACAGGCTAATTAATGCAAGTGACTCAGGTGCTGTACCTATACACAGTGACAGTCAAGCATCTATAGCCTATGTCAAAGATCCGAAATTCCATTGTAAGACCAAACACATAGATATCCGCTACAAATTTGCAAAAGACTATGATAAGACCAAGAAGGTAGACATAAGGTACATATCTACGCATGAGATGATAGCGGATCCGCTTACAAAAGCTATCCCCAGAGATGTGTTTTACAAACACTTATCATCTCAAGGATTGCATAAGAGCTGAGTTGTACCAATGTAAATTCCCATGTCTGTAAATGATCAAAATTAATAAAAGAATAAGTTCTTTTTCAAACATTGCATATGAATTTCATAAGAAATGTTTGTGTACATTTTTTCAAATCTCAGCTGAATTCTAGTATGTCGGACAGATTGAGGTTGTCTCTCTCACATGAGCAACCGCCTTATTCTATCAGACGGATGGAATAGAGATGAGACCTGTTTGAAGTCAAAATCATCAGACGGATGATTTCAGAGTCATGACTTAAACAAAATGGTCGCATGAAAGATCTGCATCATATGGATGATTACAAAAGATCTAAGAGGATTTTTTTTTGAAATCATATCTGTCTAAATGCGGGATGTGAGTCCAAAGGATTATTTGAGTAGAATAAGGGACTCAAAGTCAGACATTGTGGTGTCTGATCATCATCCTTACAACATCATTGAGACATACACTCCCTGGGAAAGGAGCGATATTGTAATACATGTTCATACCACGTATGCATTACGACCACTGAGTTAGTAGCAATAGTGTTTGCTATTATATGAGACTCAAAGGCCATATGGGCCTTAACTCTTACCCTCAAGGACTCCAATTGGTTCCTTTAGATTTGACGAGATGATCGCTATCTTAGCGTGTTGCTAATGGGCTATGATAATTCGACTCGGCGGGGCACGTTAGAAAAGCGAATCAAGTCAAGATCAGAAGGTTCGCAAGAAGAGGAAGATTGATTTCATATTCACATTTGGACTTTAATGATTCAAAGTTGGCCAGCCAATTGTGATCCAGATGGGATTCAATTATTGAATATAAAGTATAAAAAATGTGAAGAAATAATCTAGGGTAAAGCATGCGTTGAACTACTCAACTTTGCACCTTCGAGGTCATTGTGTATCTCTAACAAGTACACAACAACAGACTCTACGCGCATGACGGTCGCACGGTCTATTTCTCGGTATGATAGATGAAAGAACTAAGAGAAAGACGTTCTCTTACAATCCCCTCAAGTGTGAGTGGGAGATGTTGGATATGGAAGACGTTAGTACACCCTTGTAGGGGATGTACGAGGGAATACGGACCTCGAACGTCGCGTACACGAAGTCGTGTGCAAAGGGAATATGTTCCCTTGCGGAGAGGATCTCTAGATTGATGGGAAAGTCGCATTATATATGCATAAGTGCATGCGACATATGGCTAATAAAGGGGTAATATCTTAAGCTTATGTTGTACCATGCATATGGTACAACTTAAGCTTATAATGTGCCATGTATCATGGTACACCTTAGTTAAATTGTTCCAAAGGAACAATTACTCCTAAAATAACTACCTTGGGGGCTATAAATAAGACCCAATGGTAAGCCATTTCCTTACACTTTTGCATGGCATTCTTGCATGCATTTCATTCTAGCGAAGCTCTGCAGAAATCCTTCCTCTCTCTTTATCCAAGTTCTTAATCTAAAAGTAGAGATTTAGATTGTGGATTTAGTAGCCTTACTCCGTTCGTGAGAAGACTCGATCCGTCGTGGCGAATCCGAAGGCGAAGTTCTGTGACTACCGTGCCACATACACAAGCGTAAGTCTCAACTTCATTTATCGATCCTAACTCTGTTTTGGCAAGATCCAATAGCGTAGGCTTGGTCGGGGATGTGGACAGCGGGCCACTGGAAGAATGCACGAAGCATGTCGAGAGTGACCTCGCACTCTCGATCGAGCTAAGTACCTCAAGTGTCGGACGGACATAGTTGTCCGCCGACACGGACAAAAAGTCTCGCCAACCCACGTTGTGGTACAACGTGAGCATCCCCTCAAGCACCCCTAGGCGGTCCCAGTCTGCTAAGTGTGCAAACCTAGAGGGCACTATAGATCGCTGGGCGATACGCTCAAATCGGACGCGCTGTGCATCGTCTCTGAACGTGATCCCCAGCGGCCCGACAACGGGAGCCGGTGGTGGGACAGGATCTGCGAGGATGGGCTGTGCGTGTATGGGATCGGTGGGAAGCGGCTGTGTGGGTGGTGGTGGACTAGGTGGAGGGGAGTCCTCCCTAGCGTGAGAGGTACCGACGTCATCGGTCCTCTTCCACTTGGAAGAGGCTCCCCGCGTGCGTGGCGGCATGTGTGCCGCGAGTGCTCACCCAACAAGAATGTAATGTGGCATGCTCAATAAAAGGAGCAAGTGTACCTGAACATGCTGCAAGAGCAAATCAGCAAGTGCGTGCGAAGAGTGCCGCCTCCGCGGAGCTAAAAACGCGTCATGAAGCTCCCCTAAGCTCCCCCAAGATAGCCTGCAATTCAAACAACGATATCAGCGGGTAATATTCAAAATACATAGGGGAGATGGGGTATAATAGATAGATAAAGAGGTTAATTTGATTTTTGGGCTCAACGGGTCTATGGATCGTCAAAAATGGGGAGAAAAAGAGTTTTGCACGAAATAGGGGATCACCGGAGGTCGGCCGGCGGTGGGGGAAGTCGCCGGAGGTCGGCGAGGGTCGGCGATGGTCGTCGCCGACGGTGGTGCGACGATCGGGGCCGGCGGCGAGGTGAATCGGGCGTAGGAGGGTGCGTCGCGGGCGAGGGAGTCGAAAGGTCGTGGGCTCGGGCGAAAAGAACTGAATATAGGCGCTTCGAAGTTTGCGCCGAGCCCAAGCGGTTTATATAGGGGAGATACGACTCGGCCGAGTGACTATGTTGCTCGGCCGAGTGACGTATTGATAGAAAAAAATTAAATTTCTCTCTGCCACTTACGACTCGGCCGAGTGGCTTCTGTTCACTCGGCCGAGTGGCACAAGCTACTCGGCAATATTCAGGCTTGGAGGGTATCTGTTTCCCTCGGCCGAGTGACTAAACATACTCGGCCGAGTGACAGTTAATTCGAAATTCACAAAAAAGATAGAGAGTTGGCTCAGCAGACTTCCCTTGTTGGTGCCCCACTCGGCCGAATGGGATCCTTTACTCGGCCGAGTCACATATGATACTCGGCCGGGTGGCATGCTGTTTTCTGCTTCGGGGCTCCGTTTTCGCTCTACTCTCTGTTTTTCTTCCTCCAGTTGGTTTCTTCCTCCTCCCAAGGCCTGGGCGCATTCCTGGAGCGTTCTTCCTTACCTCTATCTTCCTCCACATAAGAGATCTCCTTTTCTCCTCTCCTGTCATAGAAATTAAGACCCGTTGTCACGGTTTTTATAGGCAAAAAGACTCAAAACACTAATTAAATCTAAAACAAAAATATAAACCAAAATAAAAAAGAATGCAAAAACCATCGGGTTGCCTCCCGATAAGCGCTCGTTTAAGGTCTTGAGCTCGACCCCTTTGGATTTTCAATTAACGCTTGATGTTGGGTGCATATGAGATGCACCCGTCGAACTTGTCGGAAAGACCGCTTGGGTTTGGATCATGGTGGTGTGTGGCCTTCCTCAGCGCCCCTTCATCATGAGCAATGTTGGAGGATTTCTCCCCCAAGCTTGAGCTTGTTCCAGTCTTCGACTTTGCCGGTGACACCGATCTTTGAATCGGTGGAGCTTTCTTCGGGTTCTTCAATGTCGAGAGCTTGCAAAGCTCCCGTATTCTCGCGACATCAACGTCGCCATCATCATTCGCAGTGGAGCTATTGGGAGAGTCCTCCATCTTCTCTTCTTCGACCAAATCTTGGCCTTCTTCGAAGCCGTCATCATGGAGCGCACCGATGGAGTAGGGGATAGCCTCTTCAATGACCTCATCAAGGAGGTATGAAAGGTCATCCGGCCGTCCCTTGAGTAGATATATTCTATTTACCTCGCCCAAAGGGACTTCTTCGGAATAATGCTTTAGCCGTTGCCCATTCACCTTGAAAGTGGCTCCGTCTTTCCCTTCCAATTCAAATGCTCCTCCTGGTTGTATGTGCTTGATGGTGAAAGGTCCGGACCACCGTGACCTCAACTTCCCGGGGAATAGTCGGAGTCGAGAATTATATAGCAAGACCTTGTCTCCGACCTTGAAGTCTGTGACAGTTATGCGGGCGTCGTAGAGAATCTTGGTCCTCTCTTTGTAAATTCTTGAGCTCTCGTAGGCATCTCTTCTAATTTCGTCAAGCTCATTGATGTCCAAGAGTCGCCTCACCGCCGCACTCTTATAGTCATAATTGAGGGTCTTGATGGCCCAATACGCGCGGTGCTCCAACTCTACCGGTAGGTGACAAGTTTTCCCATAAACAAGTCGGAACAGTGTGGTGCCAATCGGAGTGCGAAAGACCGTGCGATATGCCCATAGAGCATCGTTTAACTTCATGGACCAATATTTTCTAGATCGATCTACGGTCTTTTCAAGAATTTTCTTGATTACTCTATTTGAAACTTCCACTTGTCCGCTCGTCTGAGGGTGGTAGGCCATGCCAATTCTATGGTTTACCCCGTACTTTTTCAACATGGCTTCAAATTTGTTTTCTATAAAGTGACTTCCCCCATCGCTTATCAAAATACGGGGCACCCTGAAGCGCGGGAAAATATTCTGCTTGAAAAACTTGGAGACAACCCTCGCATCATTGGTAGTGGTGGCGATGACTTCTACCCATTTGGAGACGTAGTCCACGGCCAATAAGATATACTTGTTACCCTTGCTTGACGGAAATGGTCCCATGAAGTCCACTCCCCAACAATCAAAGAGCTCAATCTCTTGAATGGGCCTCATTGGCATCTCATTTCGTTTGGAAATATTCCCGGTCCGTTGGCATCTATCGCACCCCTTGACGAAGTCGTGCGTGTCTCTGAACATGGTTGGCCAAAAGAATCCACTCTGCAATATCTTATCGATAGTCTTAGAAGCGGCGTGATGTCCTCCGCATGGCATACCGTGGCAATGCAAGATGATAGAGGTGGACTCCTCCTTAGAAATACATCTCCGGATAACCCCATCCTTGCATATTTTAAAGAGATACGGATCTTCCCAAAAATAGCTACGGACTTCATGCATAAATCTCCTCTTTTGCTGTGTGGGCATCCCGCATGGTTTAATCCCACAAGCCAAGTAATTGACAAAGTCTGCATACCAAGGTACTTCCCCAGGCCTTATGGCGTATAGCCTCTCATTAACAAAGGAGTCATCGATGGGCAAGCTCTCGTCCTCCTTGTCACGAATAAGCCTAGACAAATGGTCCGCCACAACGTTTTCTGTACCCTTCTTATCTCTGATTTCCAAATCAAACTCTTGCAATAGAAGTATCCACCTAATTAACCTAGGTTTGGCCTCTTTCTTGTTTAGAAGATACATCAATGCTGCATGGTCGGTGTGGACAATCACCTTTGATCCAAGGAGATAGGAGCGGAACTTTTCAATGGAATACACGACCGCTAGAAGCTCTTTCTCCGTAGTTGTATAATTTTTCTGTGCGTCATCCAATGTTTTGCTTGCATAGAATATTGCATGAAGCTTTCTATCTTTCCTTTGCCCAAACACCGCTCCAATGGCTTGGTCACTTGCATCACACATGAGCTCAAAGGGAAGGCTCCAATCCGGTGGTTGCATGATGGGCATAGAAATTAGTGCTTCCTTTAATGTATTGAACGCCCGCAAGCATTCTCCTGAAAAAACAAACGGGGCATCTTTAGCAAGCAAGGCGGTAAGAGGTCGGGCAATCAAGGCGAAATCCTTGATAACGCGGCGGTAAAACCCCGCGTGACCAAGAAAGCCCATAATGCCCTTAACATTAATAGGAGGAGGGAGTTTCTCGATTACCTCAATCTTCGCCTTATCAACCTCAATCCCTCTTGAGGAGACAAGGTGCCCAAGCACTATCCCTTCGGTGACCATGAAGTGACATTTCTCCCAATTAAGAGTAAGATTATTTTGTTGACATCTTTTAAGAACTTTGGTAAGATTAGCCAAACAAGAATCAAACTCACTTCCATAAACTGAGAAATCATCCATGAAAACTTCCATAATATTCTCAATATAGTCGGAAAAGATGGAGTTCATGCACCTCTGAAAGGTGGCGGGTGCATTACAAAGACCAAAGGGCATCCTTCGGTAGGGGTAGGTGCCATAGGGACAAGTAAAAGTAGTCTTTTCTTGGTCATCTTCATGCAAAGGGATTTGGAAAAACCCCGAATACCCATCCAAGTAGCAAAAGTATTTGTGTTTAGCAAGCCGTTCAAGCATTTGATCTATGAAGGGTAGTGGGTAATGGTCTTTTCGGGTGGCTTTATTTAGTTTTCGATAATCAATGCACATCCGCCATCCCGTGACAGTGCGTGTAGAAATGGGCTCTCCTTTTTCATTTTTTATAACAGTCATCCCCCCTTTTTGGGGACAACGTGAACGGGGCTAACCCATCTACTGTCTGAGATTGGATAAATAATGTCGGCCTCAAGCAATTTAAGGATTTCCTTTTTGACTACCTCTTTCATATTCGGGTTCAACCGCCTTTGAGGCTCAATAGAAGTGGCTTCAGTGTTTTCCAAGTGGATCCTATGCGTGTAAAGCCTAGGGCTTATTCCCTTTAGATCAGAGATAGTGTAGCCAAGGACATCCTTGTGATCCCTAAGGACTTCTAGTAGTTTTTCAAGTTGATCATGGCTGAGGTGGGAATTAACAATCACCGGGAAGGTCAATTTACTACCAAAGAAAGCATACCTTAGATTCGGCGGTAATTTTTTGAGCTCTACCTCAAAGGGTGCCGTACCCTCTGCTTCATCATCTTATGTGAGTTTGGCTTCTTCTTCAACATCTGAGTTTAGCTCACTCTCAAGTGGAGGCTCAGATTCACTTCTTAGTGAGGACGGTGCATCGGAATAGACGCTCTCCAATTCTGCGCTTGCATCGATAGGACCACCACCTTGCTCCGGTTCATTCCTGAGATCGAGAAATACGTCAGCAGATTCATAATTGCAAGAGTGGGGGTCGTAGAGTGTAACTCCCGGAATTTCGGTTTGCTCGAAGGATTCCTCGGGAGTGTAGTACTCTTCGACGCATGTTCTACCGTCTTCAAAATATAGCTTGTCGTCCCTCACATCAACTCTGATATCGCCCCCAATAGTCCCATCCGGGGAGATTTGATCCATCACAAAGCAAGCAAACAATTGGTCGACGGGGTCCTCGATATTAATAGCAAAAGCTCCGGTAGCATGGACCTCGTCAACAAGTTCCTTAAGGAGCTCCGCAAAGGATTCATCATCTCCCTGGCCAGACTCAGTCATTGGAATTGCATCCCCCATTTTACCTGTTAAGATCTTTGTGGAAAATTTTGGGAGAGTGTGCAAATAGGGCTGTAAACAGAGTTAGAAAAGAATGAAGAAATAAATAAATAAATAAATTGAAAAATAACCGGGTGATCCAAATTGAACTCCGTCAAAAACACTTCCCCGGCAGCGGCGCCAAAAACTTGGTCGTTCCAAAATGTAACCCAAGAGCACAATCTAGTATGGCGCAAATGCACGGAGATAAATCCCTGGCAACGGCGCCAAAAACTTGATCGGAGCCCGAATGCACACCCGGGCACGCGACTCGCTAGTCTTACCGCAAGCGCACGGTGTAGCGGCAAGCGGGTATCGAACACGAGGAGGCCAAATGCCAGTGTCTTCTTCAACTCACCTGGCTATAGGAATAGTCTAGAAATGTGTGCAATGAAGCGGTCACTGTCGTTCAATTGTATAAAAGGAATATCAAATTAATAAAGACGCCTATGGGATAGGGAATCCCCGCTACAAACCGTATCTCGTCATTGTGATTCGTAGGTTTCAAAATTGCTAGACTTGAAATTCAGGTGAACTAGTTGCAACTAAACGTGGAACCAAACTCACGCTCTCGCGCTATTGCCGGTCTATAGCAAACCTAGGGTAGGGTCCAATCTCTTGCAAACCCTGCCCTAGGCAAGCTAGCGTGAAGAACAATATCATCGTTCAATCGCATCTCAAGCCCACTCTCGTGCAAACTTGAGCTACGACCTAGGTTGGGATAGTTCCTACCCGTCCAATCTCTTGCAAACGGGTATTGGCATAGAATTGCAATCGAAAACCCTAGTTTCGGTCCAATATCTTGCAAACCGATTCCGGAGAAGTTCAATTGTAACCCAATTCGAATATCTAGGGCTTCCTATCGAGTTGGGATCCAATCTCTTGCAAATCCCAATCGGTATGAATCCCTAACTATACGTATTAAATCAATCCCAAACTAACCCTAATCAATTCTAACAATAATTTCACCAATTCATCACAAATTAGAAATATGGTTCGTAGGGTTCATCCCTACGCCCTAAGACGATAAAACTACTCACAATTCATAATAAAATTCAATAGAAATTCACAAATAAAATCAATAGAATTCATTGCAATATTCAATATATCAATAAAAATGGAGTTTTTGATAGGGAGAGAGACAAACCAATGAAGAACTAATAGCATCCAACAAAATAACTCTTTTCTCTCCCTCCTAAAAGCTCAATCAAATCTCCTAAAAGTAATCTAAAAAAGGCTGCAAAAAGTTCTGGAAAAGCTCTCTAAACTAGGTTAAAAACTGGGGTTAAATATCCCCCAAAATTGCCCAAAAAACTGTGACGAAAAATGCCCCTGCGCAGCCTCAAAATCGCAATTTACGCTACAGGCAGCGCGGCTCACTCGGCCGAGTGACAAATGTCATTCGGTCGAGTGCCAAACCCTGACAAATTCCAGTAAGTTTGGACTTTTAGGGGTCAGCTCCTCGGGAGTCACTCGGCCGAGTGACTTTCTTTGCTTCGGCCGAGGGGACTTCTTCACTCGGTCGAGTCGGAACTCGGGATTCGACTGACAATTTACAGTAACTCTGGACTTTTTGTTGCCGTCGTCTTGATTCCACTCGGGTGAGTGGTGTCTCCGTGGTTCGGCCGAGTGGGCTGGTGATGCTCAGCCGAGTGCACGCTGATACTCTATATTCTGCGTGTCAGATCTGGCCGGCCGAGCTGGCTCTCGATGGTCGGCCGAGTGACTCCTTCACTCTTCCGAGTGACATGCTGAAAATGCCCATTCTTCATATTTTTGCTCCCTCGTCGCTCCTACGACGTTCTTTCTTCTTCCACTCCTCTCCAATAGCAAAATTCCCCTCCAAGGAGTCATGGGTGACACTCCGGAGTAGGTGTATCTCAGAATCACTCCAAATCTCTCGAAATCTCCTGAAATTCGACAAAAACAAGAAATCGTGAAAAGCATCGCAATATTGCCGAAAAATCGTGAAAAGCGCGATTCGAGCGATCAAAATGGCATGCAAACATGCAGAAAAAAGGTGTAAAATATGGAGTGATCAGTATATGGAGCAGAGGGGTGTCCATTGTGGAAAGTGAAACGGGCATCGGGGTGGGGCTTGATCATGTGTATATGCCGCAGGACATCAAGATCAAGACGTGTAGGTCCTGCGACAGTTGGTAAATCTCGGGGGATGGCAATATTAAACTGAGGATATGAAGCTATGGTAGCGATAAGGCCCCCACAACAAAGCTTGCCCTTGTCGGCGCGGCTAATCTTAAGTAGCTTGTGAACAAGCCAAGCACCAGCATGGATGGGGACAACAGGGGCCCTAAAAGAAATCACGTCATCACCACGAAAAAAAGGGAAGGTCATGGCCCACAAAATGAAAAGATCAGGGTTGGTCACAGTACATGACTCATTCCTGGGGAAGAATGTGGAGGATATGATTCGGTGAGCCAGACGGAATATTGGGTGAATGATGGAGGAGGCCTTGGCCTTACCTCGGGGATAGCGAGCGTGTAGGGTGGGCAGAACCAAAATTGATCGACGTCAAATTCGGGGGAATACCCGTAGGGACGGATAGCGTCGTCCCCAAGAATGGGAAAACCAAAGATGTTATTAATGGTATTGAGGTGGGTGCGAATGGTTTTGTTACGGATGCGGAAAATGACGATCGACCCCGACTCACAAACAAGTGAGGATAGAAATTCAAGTGTAAGGGAGGGGTAGGATACCGCGGTGGTGTTTAGGAAAGCTAACCAACCTAAATTGGCGAAAAGAGTCTCGACCTCGGTGAATACCCGAGATCGATAAGAGTTTGGGTATGGGCAAATTTGGTCGAGAGATGCCCCCGTGCATCAAGTCTATGATAAAAATCTTTTTGTTCTTGATTCCTAAAGCGGTAGCCATGCGGGCCCATTAATGGGTCCATAGCTGGGATGATAGGTTGGGGTTGGGGTTGGGGTTGTACAGGCTGTGCAGGAGGAGGGCGTGAGTGTGGTGGATGAGTGGTCTTGCGTCTTTTGCGAGACGACCCCTCCTCTCGCATGATACCCTTACCCTTATCTTGATCCTGGGCCATGTGGGTGTGTGTGCGTGAGTGAATGCAAAATGTGATGAATGCACACGAACACAGGCAATCGAGCAAAATAGCTAAACTAGGGCAAAAAATTTAAAATGGATCTAAGGAGCGAAGTTAACCAGTCAAGATAAAGATCCTTGCTCGTAGATGACCCAATGCAGCGCAATAGGATGGAGTGCGAAGCCGCGACGTTTCTTTTCAGCAAAATTTTGAAACAGGGGGGAGTGGGCGAAAACCAGGGGTTTTGAGCGGGTTAAATTGAAGATGGAGAGAGGGAAATCGATGGAGGGAAGGAGATGGAGAGTGGAGGGATCGATTTAGGGGGATTTGTGGTCGGTTGAGGGTGGATCGTCGCCGGTTGGAGGAAGAGGAAGTCGAAACGGCGAGGAAAATCGAAATCGGGTGAAGGGGAAATGAACGGGTGAGGGTGGGATATTTATAGGGTTTAAGTCGAACCGATCGGGTGAAACCCCACCCGATCGGTTGACTATTAGGTCGAAAAAATTGCTGAAAAGAGGCTACAGGAGAACCGATCGGTTGAGAATTCAACCTATCGGTTGACCGCTTCACCATTTTCCCGAGAATTCAGTACAGCTCACCCGGTCGGTCACCCGACCACGCTTCATATCAACCGATCGATTGATCAAATCCCAAATTTACCGAGACTTCAGCCATTCCCACACGGTCAGCCACCCGGTCTCAGCTTGCTTCACCCGACCGGTTCGCTGGAGAACAGATATGGCCATTGTCTGATACGTCTCACCCGATCGGTTGAATGGTCACCCGATCGGGTGAGGGCTTGTTTCCTGCAAAAATTCACAAATGGCCTAAGTCTCTTGACGGAAGTTCCCGCGGCTGGATTTATTTATCAAAATAAGAAAATAAAGCTAAAAATAATCCCGAAAACAAAGATAAAAGTTTAGAGCATGGGTTGCCTCCCATGAAGCGCTTTTGTTTAATGTTGTTTGCTCGACGCCCGTAGATGATCTTCAAGATGGACAGGGGTGATGCCCTAAGATCGACATCGCTTCAGATTCTGAGTTGGTGGCATTTGGTGTCGTCGGCGGTGACAAGTAGACTTGCTTGACGACTCTCCCTTCGTTGACGGGATCCGGGGGCTTCTCCCTTATATTGGCGTCTACCGCCACTCGTTTCAAGATCCGGATCTCGTCTCCGGTGAGCCCCATGGGATCTTTTCCTTTTCTCCTTGTCAGAGGAGACTTTTGGAATCCGGGAGGGATTGTATGTGACGGACCCGCTTTCTCAGCAACTTCTTTTTTCTTCAGGCCGACATGTTCTTCTAAGTCCCCCAAGCTGTCGGGGGGATTCCTTGAAAGAATTTCCCAGGCCCCGGCTTCCACAGCTCTTTCTTCCTCTATATCCAGCATATTGCACCCTTGCTCATCAGGAGGATGCTTCATGGACAACCAAAAGTCGAACTCCACCTTTTCGTTGCCGACATTAAGGGATAACTTCACTTTCTTCACATCTATTAAAACACCGGCGGTGGCCATGAAGGACCGTCCAAGGATGATGGGGGTATGCGTATCTTCAAGCATATCCATAACGACGAAGCCACTGGCACATGCACCCCACTCACGTTGACAGGTAGGTCATCAACAACCCCCACTGGATATTTGACCGATCGGTCTGCAAGCTATAGGGTCATACCGGTGGGCTCCACGTCGCCCATCCATGTCCTCGTATATAGTGACAGTGGCATTAAACTGACGCTCGCTCCAAGATCGACGAGCGCGCGATGGATCTTTACCTCCCCGATTGCACAAGGGATAGAGAACCTCCCCGGGTCTTTAAGCTTAGGCGGATTCGCTCTCTGAGTGAGAGCGCTGCATTCCGACGTTAGAACGACCTTTTCCTTTCTGGACCCTCTTGTCACCAAATCCTTAACAAAATTTGCGTAGGAGGGAATTGTCTCAATAGCTTCGAGGAAGGGGATTTGCAAGCTCAGATCCTTGACCATGGCAAAGAATTTTCCGTACTTTTCATCTATCTTTGCTTGGGCAAGTCGTTGTGGAAAAGGCACAACGGGCTTGAATACTTTGAGGCTCCCTTCCTCGTCCTTCTTCTTCTCCTCTTCAGGGACTCCCTCCGGAGTCGTAGTCTTTGGCGACGAAGCACCATTGTCATTAGATTTTTCAATTGGTCGCTCTACGACCAACGATGCTTCCGGTTCCTTGGCGAGCACTCTTGTGGGGATTTGTGTTCCACTTCTCAAGACGATAGCAGACACATTCGCATGCTCGTGCGTGAGTGCCAAAGTCTGGCTCGCCCCCTTGGGTTCACTTCCGGTTATGGCGGCAATAGATTTTGCGACCTTTGAAGGTTCGCCACCTGTAACCCCAGCTGAGTCACCTGGTCAGTGAGTGCCCTCTGCCCCATTTCCAGCTTCAAATTTATCGTCTCCTGGTTCGAAATGTACTGAGTCAATAGGGACTCAACCGGGGAGATAGCACGCTGCTGGCCGTATGGCTGATGCTGCTGCTGCATGGGCTGCTGGTTCCTTGGGGGGTACTGTTGGTATGATTGTTGGGGGCTGCTGCTGCTGAAACTGCTGCTGCTGTTGTCTAGGTGGCTGATATACTTGTGGTTGCGGTTGCTGAAAGGGCGCCCGGTAGCTAAGATTTGGGTGGTACCGTTTATTTGGAGAGTAGGCCGGATTTGAGCTAGTCCGTGGTGGATACGGCGCATTTCCTGTAGGATTGTAGAATAGTGCGCTCGCCTGGTCCAACGGTGGTGAGGTGTCACCACCCTTGAAGTCCCCCATGACTTCTGCTTCCACCGCTGCAATTTGTTGTGTACTGATACCACCGGCTCCTACCATTAGCGCTGAGATCTGGATCGACATCAAGTCAAACTTGCTGGATAATTTGTCGACGTCCTTGACCCTGTGGATACCCCCAGATCTAGGTGTGGCTCTCTCGTCACACCACCGCTCATTGTTCGATGCCATGTTTTCAAGAATTTGTCCGACATCTTCTTCACTCCTAGACATAAAGGACCCTCACGTCCATCAAAGACTTCAAGTCGTCCCTCAATCCATTATAAAACAGATTAATTATTTGCCACTTCGGAAGCTCGTGATGAGGGCATCTCCACTGCATTTCTTTGTATCTCGTCCAACTTCATAGTCTTCCCCAGAGGAAAGAACTTCGTCAAGAATGCATTTGAAAGCTTCTCCCAAGTGTTGAAAGTGTGGTCCTTTCCTCTTAGCCACTGCTTGGCCTTATCCCGCAGAGAGAATGGGAATAGCTTCAGACGGATTGCTTCAGCTGTGACACCATTTATCCGAAACGTGTCACACTTCTCTAGGAAGGAGTCCAAATGTTCAATAGGGCTTTCCATGGGTGCCCCAGAGAATTGATCCTGCTAGATCCACGTCACTAAGGACGGCTTAAGCCCGAAGCTCTGTGCCGTAATAGCAGGAGGTCGGATGGCGGAGGTAGACTCGATGGATGGCATCGAGTACTCCAGTAGGGACTTATGCAGTGGGGTATTCTCCCCCATGGCTTCGGACTCTTATCTTCTTCTCTTCTCTGTGGCCAGACGCCTTAGGGTGGCGTTTATCTCAGGATCAACATGAATCAAGTTGTCAAGACTCCTTGTGTTCCTGCGCATTAAAAGCAACGAACACCCGTGAAGCAAAAGTGGGAAAGAAATAGATAAAAATAGAAAATAAAAATAAAAATAAGAAAATAAAAACGAAAAAGAAGAATGCGAAAATTATCGCGAGATAGAGATGTGAGCTAGACTCAAGGGTTCAAAAGATCCAAAAATAAACAAGCATGTTGCCTCCCCGGCAACGGTGCCATAAAGCTTGACGTCCCCCACGTTCTTGCGTGTGTGTTATGATCATGCAGGTGTGCAATAAGATAGGGGGCGCGAGATTTAATATATTTATAATCGCAAGCACACGGTGTTGTAGTGTGGCTTGGGGGTCGAACACAGGGAGGAGTGGTTGTGCTTGTGTCACAAGGGACCGAATTCACCCTATGGGTGAGCTAGCCCGAATCGATGGATTGGTTGTCACGGAATGTAAATACGGGGCTAAACAATATAAAAGGAAACCCGGGACTTCGGGTTCCACCCTATCATGGGTTCCCCCTATTACGACCGAGGGATAGGATAACGATCGAGATTAGGGTTTAGTGGTGAGACGTTGCCTCTAAGAGTGATAGCAGCATCCCATGGGCCCGATATTCCGGTCGGTGCCCAGGATGATACGTCGAACTGCACGGGTTTGGTCAGTGGGCATTCCCATGTCCATTAACACTGACCGACTCTGGGAGCACTAAGCTCGCAACGATAACTCCCAACATCTCATCCTGTCGCTCCCGCGCGCTAGGATTCGATGTCTACGCTAAGGGCGTGAGCTATGTCTAGGGAGTCAACCGCCAAGTTTATTCCCCCTTGGCCCAACGGTCAAAGACGGTCTTTTTCCCGCCGATGACAATAAAACACCCCGCGTAACCAATAGATTCATATTCTCTATCGATATCCTAGTCCTATGGATGCATTAGGGAGAACTCACAAAGGGGTTTCCACCAAAATCCCAGATTAGGGAACTACTTGTAATGCCCTGCTAAGCTACTGCACAAGTACTAGAGGGGGGGTGAATAGTACTTTAAAATAATTAAGAAGATAATTCCTAATTATCTTGCAAACTCTACCAATTAATGCAGAAATGCGGAAATGTAAATATGACAATAAAGAAGACAATCGCAAACAAGCAATATTACTGGGTTCGGATCCACCCAAGTCTCCCCGACTTGTTCTCGGTGATCCTACGTCCCAACCACCCGGATCCCCTCCGGATACTTGAGTTAGAAACCCTAACTCAAGATTTCCACTATGAAATACTTGTGAAAAACCTTCACAAGTCAAATCATACACAAATGAAAATTGTGACTCACACAACTCGGGATCACAAACAAACTCTCACAACCGAGAGTAAAACACTTACAATAATGAAGTAAATGAAATACGAAATTGCTTACTGACAAAATCCTATGCCTTGAGTATAACTTACGATTTAGGGCAAAACGGATTTTGGGGAAGATGAAGAGGCACCAAACCCTAGCTCCAAGATGTAGATCAGCTATGGAGAGCTATGAGGTTGTTGGTGACCTAGGATCAAGCACTTGGCTTGGAAGGCTCACAATCAATGAATCTCTCTTTTGAAATAAGAGTGAGGGAGAGATTCTTGAAAGGAAATGAATGAGCTTTAATGAGATTGAATGCTTTCTCTTTGATCTCTAAACTTCTCTTAAAATCAGCCTTGAGTGCAATGAATGCAGCACACCAAGTATATATAGGTTAGAGGAAAGAGAGAGAAAAAAACGTTTCAATTAAAGCTCCAACGGCTCTATTCTGAACCAAACTAGTCTGTCAAAGAACAACCACCGACCGACTAGTTCATCAACTAGTCATTCGGTCAAACAGTATGAACCGACTAAGTGGTGAACAGGGAATAGGTCGAAGTTCAGACTAACAGAACTAGTCGGTCAAAGAACACTTGCCAACCGACTAGTTTCACAACTAGTCGGTCGGTGAGTGAACTTAGACTGACTAAGAGATAAAACAAATAGTTTGAGTACAAATTGAATTAGTCGGTCCAAGAACAAATGTTGACCGACTAGTTCATCAACTAGTCGGTCGCCAAATGTGCATAGACCGACTAACGATAAACAGTAACTTGGCATGTACAGGGAAAGCTCAACTAGTCGTTCTAAGAAGCATCACTGACCAACTAGTTCACAAACTAGTCGGTCGGTGAGTCAACGTAGACCGACTAACTGTAAACAGTAAAGAGCTTAGAATTGAGAAGGCAAACTAGTCGGTCCAAGAAGCTTTGCCGACCGACTAGATCACCATCTAGTCGGTTGGCTCTTCTTCTTGAACCAACTAACATGAACAAGAAGTCGCGAAACGAATCGCGAAGCTTCGGGAAAGTTCGTATGGACTTCTTACAAGATCCTATGTCTAAGATAGGAGCGTTATGAAGATTAAAACGTAAGACCTACTCAAGGCTTAACATTCTACGGAACGAAGCTAAAAGACTATAAATAAAACTTGACGAACCGTCTTCGAAAGCTTCGATCCGAATCTTCATGACTTCTAAAATGGTCCAAAAGCTTCAACGAAGCTTTAGGCATACGATCACGCGCTTTGAGAAGTCTCGAGACGTCGCTTTGGATGTTCATATAAGTTTAGCGACGATCTCCATAACTGTGCTCACAAATTGTTAGTTCACGATATATTTATGTTTGTTCATCATCCAAAACCAAATCCGGGGAGTCCAATATCCAACACTACTCACGCATTATAGCTAAAAAGCGATCCAAATGAAAATCGACCGTTAAAACATAATCAGGTAATAGGAATGCGGTAGTAGTAATACATTTAAGATAATATCAAAGTTTGACAAAGATCTGAACACTTACAAATAACCAAAAAAATCCAGCCGTCACAATAGGAAAAAAAGACCGAAAAAATTAGCTCCCGTTTCTGAAAACCTAGGGCTTATATATATATATAACGACGTCACCCGATTGATTGAAGTATCAACTGATCGGGTGACCTGCTTCGTTCTTCGGCAGTGATCTTCAGAAACATCACCCGGTCACGCGACACGATCGGTTGGCGGAAGCAGTTGGTCGTTTGGATCTTGCGGTCACCGGGTGAAATGATCGGTTGATTTAGTTGGAAATGTCACCCAAAAGATAGAAAGTTACGACGCTTAGGCACGGTCAGCTGGCGGTCGGGTGAGCTCTCCAGGTCGTGTCTTTGGGGGAATCGGCTACAGATGAACCGATCGGGTGAAGGTCACCCGATCGGTTGGAGTTCAGCTTCGATTTCCCAAGAAGACAGCTGGGCTGAACCGATCGTCGACCCGATCGGTTGATACTCTCTTGCTTTAGCTGCTGTCCGGGTCGTGCACGCGTGCATCACCCGATCGGTTGGCTGTATCCAACCGATCGGGTGGGGGCTGAAAGATAGTAATCTTGGTTGTTTGACCCCCTGGATCACACGTGACTCCTCCCGTTGCTCTAGGGACTTACGGTATCCTCGTTATGTGTCCCCTATGTTGGCAAACTCCTGCAAACACGCAAAAACACGGAGAAGTGAAAGAAAACTAGAAAATACAAGAAAACAGATACGGGACGGTGGAAAATAACGGAAAAACACAAAAGAAGACGTGCGTGAACATATGGAATATAAACACACGTCAATAAACATTTTACGATACATTTAATTCTCTTTGCATCATATGCAAAATTCTCACGTCTTATAGTAATATCCATTTGCATCAAATACAAATGAACTAAGGGCATACATCCCTCAACATCTCACACTTGCACTCAGGGTCATTTATCCCGAGTCCAGAAGCTAACTGCAAACTCTTTGCAGTTTTCTATCTCTTGCATTAAATGCATTTTCTCCTTATTTCTACCTATTACTTGATGAAGGTCTCACTCTGTGTGAGACTGTACAACCAGACTCTACTACATGTGGGGCTCGGCAGTGACCACGAGTAGTAGGTGTCGTCCATGTTTTAGTATCATACTTATATGGTTAACTCATTGATATGAGTATTGTCGGGACCACCCCGAATGTGTCCGTGATGAATACCGCAGTTATAGTCTTTTCTTCAAAACTATGTCGCTTAGTCAAGCCAAGGGTATGGTTAACTGTCAACACTACTAGCTTGAACTTGGTTAGTCTCCATGGATCTTAGTCAAATAATGTTGGACTTCTTCCAACATACTCTGGCCAAAGTTTTCACTAAAGATCGAACTAACACTGCGACACTAACTCCCCTTGACCAGGAGAGACGAATCCTATCTTGGTCATTACTCTCCTTGCATGCTTCAAGTGTCATCCAACCAAAAACCTTTCAACGGGGCTTTCCCGATGCTAGATTGGTGATCTAAGTGACACCGTTCACGCACAGTTTCGTACAATGACCTCAAGTCAAAAGACCAACTAGTCTATCATCACTAAGAGTTATCATTGACAGATTGGTCAATATCAACCATATGATAACTCTTGTTGGGTCGTTCAGTGAACTCATTCTCCAATGAGCACCTGTGTCTCGTCTTTGACTTCGCCAAGTCGAACGACCATGAGATCATTGTCACCACTCCATGGTGAAGACAAAGACACAATGGTCTTATTCGATGTTTCGATATCCTTTTCTGGAAACATATATGACCACGGTCAAACAATTCTCTTTGATTGAGATCCTCATTTCGATAATTGTTTAACCTTGCATTAAGTCTTAGGACTTTACCTAAGTTGTAATGTCGACTACATTATGCTTAACTTAGACAAATTCTTACCATACAGCTTACGGTAATTTTGAACAAGATGTTTGTACACATACAAAGAGATAAATTGCCTCGAGTTCGAGACTATACCTATCTTCCAACCTCTTTCACTTGTACTCAGGCCCATTTATCCCGGTATCTCATACTGCATTTACAAATAAGTCTCTCTAGACCTGTGTGGCAGAGCCTTCGTGAGTGAATCTGCTAAACGTGTCTTTAGTTATAGACTTAAGGAGTTTCTACGTTCATGTTAGACCGCATATTTGAATCTCATCCAAATAATTTTCTTGGTATCTAGGAATCCATAATTAATGTCTTGTCTGGATCTCATCCAGCTCATTGTACCTTACGAGAATAATCCAAATAAGCTTACTGGTCATTTAGACGGTTCATAATCATCTCTGATAAAATGTCAAACTCTTTGACCACTTTGTCAAAGCATATGTTTCGGCTCCTTAATCGCCTTGAATGCCTTTTATTTTCTCACACTGACCTTGAAAACTTCATATGTTTTTTCTTCTAAATCATATTTAGAAAACATATATATTCCAATTTTCATGGCCATTAGAGCATTTACATCGAGTTTAATCCGAATAGATCTGTACACAGTTGTTGGCGAGAAAGTTTCATCATAATCTGTTTATAGTAGTTAGGATGATAACTGTTTAAACCAACATAAGTTATTTCCTTCCCAATCTTCTAGAACTCGAAGATTCACTTGCAGCCAAAGGAAACACTTTTCTTGGGCACGTAAACTAAAGTCCATACTTTATTCACGTGCAAGGACTCTTTTTGGATTGCATTAAGTTATTAATCAGAGTCCCTACTCCGAATCGCATCCTGGAAGTTGACTAAGTCATCATCAACTATGATGTTTTACTCGACTTATTCGTCTCATAATACTCGAGTAATCCAGTAACTTCCTAACGATTGATTTAATGAATATCATATTAATATGGTCCTCGTAAAACTTTATCAAGAACATAGGTGTTACTATCTGGGACTTATCCCAGAGGGAGGATTGTAACTCAGAGTTGCTTGCCATGCATCGCACCATGTCTAACAAAGTGTGATTCATGCTCTTCAACACACCGATGTATTAAGAGACTTGACCTGAGTGAAAATCACATTTTGTAACGGCCGCTTTCCGATCGTACGTTGTTCGTGCACGTGCTTTTGGCCGTGCACGTATTAATTTTAGACCTTGTTTGTTTGTGAACACTTGGGTGCGATATGCCGTTGTGAACGTCTCTGAGAGTAGTAAATTGTGGCACTAATTTGGAACGACATTTCTCGTGTCGTTTTCCCACGGTTTGATCTTATTCGAAGAGACGTTGTGATTTTCACTTTTGACGGGAGATGTTTCTATTTTTAGTTTCGTCGTCCGACGTCAAAATTGAGATCCGTCTTTTTAGTTAGCTTTCTTTCGTCATCACGATCACCCCCGATATTTATTTTATAATTTTTGGAGTTCATTTGACCTACTTTATATTTTTAGAAGGTTTAAAATATTTTTAATAGCTACGTTTTAAATTATTTTTGGCCAAATAAAATTTATTTAAGGTTAAAACATTTTAAACAATTTTTGAGCCAAATCTTAGCCCCTATCTTGGCCGCACCCAATCCCTATGTTATTAGGAAAGAGAGTTTTGAATTTTAAATTATTTTAAACTCCTAATCCCATTAGGATTAGCCCTAGACTAGTCAACCCCTCTACACTATATAAACAACCCCTAGGAAGACTCATTTTCGCAAGAAATTAACCCTAGCCGCTTCCAAAACCCAAAAACACACTTGCGACGATTCGTCGCAACGTCGCACGGCCGTCGCCCGCACCGACCGAGGATTTCGCTTGGTTTCCCCCGCACCGACCGATAGCTTCCCCCGCACCCGCATCCGCTTGCACCCGCTACATCGCCCGCTCCGTTCGCCCGCACCGACCGAGAGGAACGCTCGGTCTGACCGAGAGCCTCGCACGCACCGCACGCCCGCTCCGCACCACAGCAGCCCCCGCCTCGCAAGCCCGCTCCGCACCCGCTTTGCCTTGTGTCTGACCGAGGCGCCCGCCCGCTCACGCCGCATCCCCACTCCGTTGCAACGTTGCAACGTTGCAACGTCCCGCTCAAGCGTCCGACCGGCCCGCTCTACCGCACCGACCGAAGAATTTCTCCGCACCGCCACTGCGACCGACCCCAAGCGCTGCACAACCCCCGCCGCATGTGTCTGGCCGAGAGAATCCCCCGCACCAAGCGTGTCTGACCGAGCGACGTTCGTCACAACGTCGCAACTCCTGCACCGCTTGCCACCGTGGGCCCCCCAAGTGCTCCAGAGGTATTGTGGGTCCCCCATTGGTCCCTAGAACTACTGTGGGCCCCACCTAGGTGCTTTCTCTCCGACGATTTGCCGCTTACGACGTTGCGATACGTCGTAGCCCGTCGTCGCACGTGCTAGCTTTGGAATCTGGATTCGCTGCTCCGGTTGCTGCCCTGATCTTTCCAGCGAGGAATCTATTTTGGAATCAAGACTTGGAGCGCGTACTTTTATTCCAACCTCTGGCGTCGCTACCCGACGCCAGTGTAGCTTTCACGTCCTGTTGAGGTAACGCTTTGCACCCTTAGGACCCCCAACCTATTGCATGTTAATCAAGACTAAAATTGATGTTTTTAAAGTGTTTTAAATGTTTTAAATTCACTAATCAAGATTAATAATATGGACTTTAGGCCGGTGTACTCGTGCACGTAGGTTATTTGTGACTTGGACTATCTTGAATGGTGTTTCTCAGACGTTGTACTTGCAGGCAAGTGAAACTTGCCAACTCTTGCTTAGGGCCATGTTTTTAGGCCACTCCCTTGTTTTAGCGTTAAAGAGACTAGTCAATGAAATGATAGCTGGCTAGACGCCTATTTGATCTAGTTTAACAACGAAACTAGATCCGTCACCTTAATTGATCTTGCTTGACAACGAAGCTAGATCCAACTCTTTAACTTATTGATCATGCATACTAAACTATCATGTTTACTTTACTTATCTATATGCTCTGCTACCTGCCATGCCATGTCATCCATGCATTGATTATTGCATTCGTAGCACACGCTACATACTTGTACTTGCTTGTCCTGGCTAGGTGCACCCCTATGCCATCATGAAAAACACTTCCTGGCTCGTGATCCAGAAGCAAGCATTCCCGTTCGGAGGTAAGGCCTTGGCTCGATACACGTGGGAGGGGTAAGAGTTAAGCGGCCATTCAGCTGTGAGTCTGCCTGATCAGCAACTGCAGCTGTAAGGCGTAAACTCTGGGTTTGGGGTGGAGTTAAGCGGCCACTCAGTGTGAAAGAAAGCCATTTCAACTGTAAGGCGTAAATTCTGCACATGACATGAAAACGTGACTAGAGAAATCCTTGTAAATGTTAATAGTTTTGCCACTCATGCCATGCTAGTTTACTTGTTGTTTTCCTTACCTGCTGCACTCATACTTTAACTTCCATGTCATTGCATCATGCTAGAACTGCTAGGTTGCTTTACTTTCAGTTTCAGTTTCCTTGCACAAGTCTCTTGTAGACTTGCTGACATGTGCCCCTTGCTCTTTTGGGTGTCACATGTTAGACCTTGAGCCAGAGACCATTGCTGAGTACGTGATGTTTTGCTGACGCTGATCCCGAACCCAAGTCTGTCCAGGATGAGTTTTGTGGCTACCGGTGACCTTTCTTAGTGACCTTGCTGAGCTTTCTTTTGTTTTAGGTTTTGTCACGCCCCGCTTCCCAAAAACGTAGAGGCGAAGCGTGAGAAGGTCCGCTCAGACTTGAGGCTACGAAGCCACAACTCCGATAAGCGTCAGATAATACGAAGTAGCAGGTCCCTGTAATGTGACTCGGAACAACAATAACAATAATAGAGAAAGTGACAATTAATATAAAATTAATCAACTCAGAGTCCAGATAAAAAGTTCAATAACAGAATAGCCACCAGGCAACCAAAAAGAGAGTCCAAGAAAAGGCCTAGCATGGCCAACAAAAGAACTAACATCACGGTGCTACTCACCGACAACAACACAACCAACAAAGAACGAAAGAGCACTAGGACTGGTCACCGGTGTCCTCGTACTCAACGTCAGCAACAGGTTCGGGCTCGTACTCCACGAACTCGTCGCCCTCAACTGCAACCTCTGGCTCAGCAACTAACATGCGTCACCCAAAGAGAAGGGGCACATGTCAGCAAAGTCTACAAGACTTTGTGCAAGGAAACAAAAGAAGGTAAAAGCAACTAGCAAACTAGAGTATGCATGTCATGGCATTTTATGCAATAAAACAACAACAGTTTTAGTTATGGCATGATTTTAGCAAGGCAAATAAACGTGGCATGGCAAGTCAACAATGTCAAGTACAAGGAATTGTAAACACGTCGTGCTCAGAGATTCCGCCCTTTGGTTAGAGTGGCTGTACGGGCCAACTCTTACGCTCGAGTGACCGTTTATCCCTACCCCTCCACGTGTGTCGAGCCAGGGCACTACCCCTGAACACGTAATGCTCACTTCTGGATCACGAGCCAGGAAGTGTTTTTAACACGTACGGCGTAGGGTTGTGCCCGCATAACGGGTGCCTAGCCGGTAACACGGAAATACGGATTGTACACGGATTTGTAGCGTGTGCTACGATGCAATATGCGACATAATATGTATAATGGATGCATATGACATTAGAATGCAATTGCGTACCGTTAAAGAAAAGTAAACATGACAGGCAATTGTATGAAATGGCATGGCAAGTAAAATTCCAGCTTCGTTGTCAAGCTAGGGTTCGGATTTGCGCCTAGACCGCTATCATTTCACGGTCTAGTCTCTTTCACGCTAAAACAAATATTGGCCTAAGAACATGGCCTAAAGGTAAGGTTGGCAAGTTTCACTTGCCTGTTTCTGGTGAGGTCAGTTGTCGTGGGTTCGTCTTGTCGAGCGTTACACTATGGAACGACTGGTTCTCTGCTTGGATTGATCATATCTCTGAATTAGGTTCACCCCAACTTATTTAAATATTAGTTCATTCTATTAGGTTCTTTAACCTAGGGTATTGTCCAAAATTAAACCATCTAACATATAACATGTTACTAGTAATAATTCTTCTAGCATATATCAGATTCTGCTAATAATAATTAATGTCTTGTTTATAATTCTGTTTGGAGTTAAAATTAATATAAGGTCCATTTCAATTTACATTCTGTTTGGAGAAAACATTAATGTCGGACTTTATAAACTTCACTATCTTTGCCATAACTCTGCTCATACAAGGAAAGACAGGACAACTCACTATAGATATAGGGTACGTACTCATCCTTGTTACTCTGTGAAACATTCGCTATCTTTCAGGGCATTTATTTTTTTAATAAACTAAGAGTTATTCACAGTCTACACATAACCTAGGGTACTGCTAGCATATAATTACATCTACTGTTCATCATGTCCTCTTCCTATAAAGGAGAAACACCTATAGCTTAAAAAAACAAACTGTAACATATTATAAAAGCATGCTTCTCTATTATAGGGTACTGCAACTTGTAAAGTACACTACATATAATAAGAGTTAACCCGTAAAAATCCACCGGCTCACGAATTCATTAGCTTTATAAGTGAACCTAAAGGCACTAGCCCCATGTTTCAAATTTATAATATAACTAATATTCCTTTAGGATTAAGACCCCAGTGCACAACTCATTTACACATGTTGCAATTATTATATACTCCACTTTATTCAACTTCTTATTTGCATGAAATATTTATAACATTGTTAAGAAAAGACTTACAGATTTATTGTTTTCGTCTTCTACAGTGGTTGCAGATGGGGGTGGCGAAGGGTGGCAAAGCAGCGAACGGCGACGGTCGCTGGGTTCGTCGAGGCTTTGGAGGAGGACGTCGGATTTCGGGCTGTGGGGGTGGTCGTGGAAGGAAGAGCACGGCGCTGGGCTTGCAGGGCATCGGACGGAGCGAGGTGGGGCGTGGCTCTTGCGTGCGTACAGTGCGAAGAGGAGGAGGAAAACTTTTTTTGGGTTGTCCAAGGTCACAGGCTGTTGTTGTTTCTTTTGTAAGGAGGGGAGAGAGAGAGAGAACGTGGGGTAAGAGGGTATTTCACGTTGGAGAGAGGTTAGTGGGTTTAGTTAGGATTTAGTGGGAAGAATCAATTTGTTTTGATTTTGTTAATAGAGTTGGTTAAAAGAAATTTGATCTTCCTTTGAAACTCTCCAGCACTTGGATTATTAGTAACTAATGTTAATGTTTTAATATAATTGTAATATTAAGTTTGTTTAAAAAACACACAGTCACGAAATTTCAACCATTTAATAAGAAATGTTTTTAATAACAATAGTGCTAGATGGTTTACAAACGCATAGGCCCTTTAGCTTGGAATATTAGAATATGATTATGTGAATTTGTAATGAAATAGGCAGGTTGGTCTGTTGATGTCCAAAAATTTTAAGAAAAATACCGGGGCGATCGCGCCTCTGAGAGGACCGAGAATATGAGGTTTGGTCGCGCATATGAACTATGGAAATACAATAATAAAACTAAATACGAAAATACACACACGAATCAACATACGCACCAAAATACGTACGACCGGAAGTGGCCGTTACATCCTACCCCCCTTAAGAAATGATTCCGTCCTCGGAATCTACATCAACTAATGCCCTGTAAATAAATGCGAGAAGCGCTCTTTCATCTCTTCTTCCCGTTCCCAGGTAGACTCCCCAGGTGAACCATGACGCCACAACACTCTAACCAGGTTGACAGTCTTATTCCTCAATTTCTTCTGCCGTCGATCCAGAATCTCCACTGGTTGCTGATCATAAGTAAGATCTGGACGAACCGTGATCTCCGAGAAATCCACAGCATGAGACGGATCACTGACGTATCGACGTAACTGAGATACGTGAAATACGTCGTGAACTCCCTCCAGTGACGGCGGCAGCGCCAAGCGATAAGCCACCGCTCCAACTCTCTCCAGGACGTCAAATGGCCCAATGTATCTCGGACTCAGCTTGCCTCTCTTCCCAAATCGGATAACTCCCCGATTCGGAGAGATCTTCAGAAAGTCGTGATCTCCAGGCTGAAACTCCAAAGGTCGTCGTTTAGCATCTGCCCAATGCTTGAAACGGTCCTGCGCAATTCTCAGCTTCTCCCGGATGTTCCTCACAACATCCACAGCATCCACGATCATCTCAGGCCCCAACAGCTCCCGATCTCCAACGTCATCCCAGCTCAGTGGCGATCGACATTTCCTCCCGTATAGCGCGACGAATGGTGACATGCCAATACTCGCCTGGTAGCTGTTATTATAGGCAAACTCAACAAGGTGGAGATGATCCTCCCAATAACCCTTGAAGTCCAACATACACGCCCTCAGCATGTCCTCCAAGATCTGGATCGTCCTCTCGGACTGTCCATCTGTCTGCGGATGGTACGCCATGCTGAAACTCAGACTCGTACCCAAACTCTTCTGCAGACTCTGCCAGAACTGAGATGTGAATCTCGTGTCTCTGTCTGACACGATACTCACGGGGACTCCGTGAAGTCGTACGATCTCCTGCACGATTCACGTTACATCACTATCCAAACTAGGAGAAGGAAAAAGAACGGAGAGTAAAAAAAATTTACCTCCATGTATCTCCTCGCTAGCACCTCAGTGGACTGTCCTACTCGGAATGGAATAAAGTGCGCGGATTTGGTCAATCGATCTACGATCACCCAAATCGTGTCATTCTGCTTTGGTCTCCGAGGTAGTCCAGTCACGAAGTCCATAGTGATGTGTTGCCACTTCCACTCCGGAATCGGAAGCGGTTGTAGTATCCCTGCCGTACGCTGATGCTCCGCCTTTACCTGCTGGCAGACCAAACACTTGGCTACGCTCCGAGCCACACTCCGCTTCATACCATGCCACCAAAAATTTAGGCAAAGATCCTTGTACATCTTGGTCCCACCAGGATGCACAGAATACGGCGAACTGTGTGCATCCACCAACAGCTCCTCCCTGATATCCCCAGCCGGCACACACAACCTGGCTCCAAATCTCAGCGAGCCATCCTCATGAATCAAGAAGTCAGTCCGAAGATCGGCTTCTACCTGCTCCCGAATCTTCACCAGCTTCGGATCTCCGGCCTGACCTGCCTTGATCCGATCCACGATCGTCGACTGTATCTGCATACACATCAACGAAGAAGCCTCTCCAGGAAGCACGATCTCAATACCAGACTCGCAAAAATCCTGCTGCAATCTCCACTGCGAAGTCAACATCATCACCGTTGGAAGCTTACTCAACGCATCTGGAACCACATTCACCTTGCCAGGGTGATACTGCAGATCGATCTCGTAGTCCGCCATGAGCTCCAACCACCGACGATGTCTCATGTTGAGCTCCTTCTGAGTGAAAATGTACTTCAAACTTTTGTGATCAGTGAAGATCTTCACCTTCTCACTCAGCAGGAAGTGCCTCCAAATCTTCAGCGTAAACACGACAGCGGCCAACTCCAAATCGTGCATCAGGTAATTCTTCTCATGAGGCTTAAACTGACGAGAAGCATACGCAACCACGTGGCCATGCTGATGCAACACACAACCGAGACCTTTGCCAGAGGCATCGCAAAAGATCTTGAATCCTCCACTCCGATCAGGCACAGCAAGAACAGGGGCAGACGTCAACCGCTCCTTCAAAACACCAAACGCTTCCTCACAACCATCAGACCAATCAAAAGTTACATCCTCCCGCATCAATCTGGTCATCGGCTCGGCAATACGGGAGAAATCCCTGATGAATCGCTGGTAATAACCTACAAGTCCAAGGAAGCTCCGGATCTCGGACGCTGACTGCGGAACCGGCCACTCTCTGATAGCCTTAATCTTCTCAGGATCTACTGAAATCCCATCACCAGTCACCACATGCCCGAGAAAAGCCACTCTATCCAGCCAAAATGTGCACTTCGAATACTTAGCATACAACCTATGCTTCCTCAGAATCTCCAACACCGTCCTCAAGTGCGACGCATGCTCCTCCTCTGACTTAGAATAGATCAGAATGTCGTCAATGAAGATAACGACAAACTTATCTAAGTAGTCATAGAAGATCAAATTCATCAGATTCATAAAAATTACGGGTGCATTGGTCACACCAAAAGGCATAACCACGAACTCGTAGTGTCCATATTTCGTCCTGAATGCTGTCTTCGGAACATCTCCTCACCTTCAGCTGGTGATAACCACTCCTCAGATCCAATTTGGAGAACACCCTCGATCCTCCCAGCTGATCAAAAATATCATCAATTCACGACAAAGGGTATCGATTCTTGATGGTCACCGCATTCAGCTCTCTGTAATCCACGCACATGCGATGCGAACCGTCCTTCTTCTTCACCAGTAGGACCGGTGCTCCCCACGGAGACACACTAGGATTAATGTACCCTTTCTGCAAAAGCTCATCCAGATGCTTCCGTAACTCCTCCAATTCTGCTGGAGCCATACGATATGGTGCCTTCGAAATGGGCTGCGCTCCAGGAATAAGGTCAATAGAGAACTCAAGAGCTCGATCGGGCGGCAGTCTAGACATCTCCTCGGGGAATACGTCACCGAATTCACGCACCACAGTAGGCCTATCCTGCTCTATCAGCATAGCCACAACCTCCACTGGACTGGCCCGAAATCTGACAGGGCCAAGCGAACTGCTACCACGGCTGAACTCGAACACCGGATGTCCAGGGATCTCGAACACCACCTTCTTCCTCTGACAGTCGATCGTAGCATAGAAGCTCGCAAGCCAATCCATTCCAAGCACTGCATCGTAGTTGATCATGTCGTGGACAATAAAATCAGCATAGAGCTCATGTCCACAGACCACCAACGGGCAAGAATTGCAACCATAATGCACCGAGATCACGCCATTCCCTGTGACGATGTTCCAACTCTTGGGAAGAGGGGAAGTCGACAAGGAGTGCTTCTCCACGAAGCTCCAGGAAATGATGTACATCGATGCACCTGAGTCGAAGAGGACTCGTGCAGGAAATGTGCAAACCAAAATTACGCCTAACAGACAGTCTAACAATCAATTTCTATTCTAACAACATAACAACAACCAAACAATTTCCAACAAACGAGACTAACTAAGGAAAGGACAACTAGGTTGGGAGTTACCTGCAATAACCTCGTCCACCACCTCGGTCTCAACAGCAGTCATCAGAAACACCTGTCGCCTCGGCTGGACAGCCTGTTGAAAAGCCTGCCTATACGGAACGAGAGGCGCTCCACGTCCAGCAGGTACAGGCGCTCTCTGCTGCAACGGCTGGGCTGCAACAGGTCCCTTCCATGGCTGCTTGGACTTCGGGCAGTCCTTCATGGTATGCGTAGGATCACCACAAACCAAGCACTGCCCCAACATCTTCCGGTACTGATCTTTGACATGCCCAGTCTTGCCACACGAATGGCAAGTCTTCAGAGTAGGAGGTCCTCCGGGCCTCTTGAACTGTACCGGCTGATTGGGCCTGAACCCTGGTCTCATCACTGCCCTGGCCTGCTCCATAGGCCTCTTCCCAGCTCCAGAAATCTGTCCTCTCTTTTGATTCACGATTCGCTCCTGCCGCTTTGCCGCAATCAAAACCTTCTGATTGGTCTCCGCATCAGAAGAAGTAACATAGCTCTACAGATCCAAAGAAAGCCCCTGTAGGAACCTCTGGGCTCTCTCCTCAGCATCTTGCACCATCTTTGGTGCAAAACGACTCAGCCTAGTGAACTCCTGGTGGTACTGATCCACCGTCAAGCTCCCCTGCTTCAAGTCAATGAAGCACTGCGCCATCTCCCTCCTGGCAGCCTTCAGAAAATACTCCTCGTCAAATTTGGACTTGAAGGTAGCCCAGGATATCGGCTCCTCCAGCAACTCCTCCTCTGCATCCCACCAGTTCCACGCATTATCCTTAAGCTGCCGCTTCGCCAAGTCAACCCATCCAGTTGGGTCGACCTTCGACATCTTCCAGTTGTCCTCCATGTTCCTGGTCCATTCATCCGCAGCCAGAGGTCCTTCGGTCCCATCAAAGTATGCGGGACCCAGCTCCCGAAACTGCTTCGCTCCTGGCTCGAAGCGAGGGACATTCTGAACAGGCTGCGCTGCTCGAGTAGGTGGAACATGCGACATAATATTAGAATGTGCTCGAGTAGGTGGACATTCTCGGAAATACGGATTGTACACAGATTTGTAGCGTGTGCTACGATGCAACATGCGACATAATATGTATAATGGATGCATATGACATTATTAGAATGCAATTGCGTACTGTTAAAGAAAAGTAAACATGACAGGCAATTGTATGAAATGGCATGACAAGTAAAATTCCAGCTTCGTTGTCAAGCTAGGGTTCGGATTTGCGCCTAGACCGCTATCATTTCACGGTCTAGTCTCTTTCACGCTAAAACAATTATTGGCCTAAGAACATGGCCTAAAGTAAGGTTGGCAAGTTTCACTTGCATGTTTCTGGTGGGGTCGGTTGTCGTGGGTTCGTCTTGTCGAGCGTTACGCTATGGAACAACTGGTTCTCTGCTTGGATTGAACATATCTCTGAATTAGGTTCACCCCAACTTATTTAAATATTAGTTCATTCTATTAGGTTCTTTAACCTAGGGTATTGTCCAAAATTAAACCATCTAACATATACCATGTTACTAGTAATAATTCTTCTAGCATATATCAGATTCTGCTAATAATAATTAATGTCTTGTTTATAATTCTGTTATGAGTCAAGGTGGCCAAATGGCCCGCCGGCCCGGAGCCCGGCCCGCCCGGCCCGGTTTTCGGGCCGGCCCGGCCCGGCCCGGTCAACCCGGGCCGGGCCGTTGACCAGGCCCGGCCCGCCCGGCGGGCCGGGCATTAGCCCACCCGCGGCCCACCGGGCCGGGGCGGCCCGGCCCGACAGCCGGGCCGGGCTGGCCCGTGGCCCGGCGGGCCGCGGGCCGGGCCGGCCCGCCCTGCCCGCCCTGCCTCCCAACAGCCATATTATGGCTGTTGGAGGGGGTTTTTGGTCTTTTTGACCAAAATAACCCCCCCAACAGCCATAAACAGCTATATTGGGGGGGTAGTTAGGTCAATTTCTGCCAAAATGACCAAAAAACCGTCCCAACAGCCATAAAACGGTCATATTGGAGGGTTATTTTGGTCTTTTGGGCCTTAAAAAATCCTATAAATACCGCACACATTCATACCAATTTCTTCACAACTCTAAAATTCTCTACTCTCAAATTTTACTATAATCTCAGGCTATTGCTCTCATCTCACGGCGCTCTCAAGATACGGCTGCTACATCTACACTTCCGCATCTCAAATTCAAGCTCCAACTCAGGGATTCGATCAGCTGCTAGACTGCTACCTCACTGCGGCTCTATCTGCAATCAGGTTCCTACTTCCTATTATTATTAAATTAGCATAATGGCCGGATCAAACAACCCACGTAGATCTGTTACCGCTTAATTTTAACACTGAAGAATATGGTTTTTTTCAAAATTTGTTGAACAACCCTATTGAAACACCGGACTTTCCGGAAATGACTCCAAATGAACAACATGAATGGCACGATAGTAATAGCCCCATAGTGGGTACACCGGGATTTTCTGGTTCTGCACACACTTCAACCCCTTCTACTACTGCTGGCCCCACTGCTTCACAAGCAACCCAAGGCAGAAAACAGAAATCTGATGTTTGGGATAACTATTCACTAGAAACAGTGCCTAGAAAAGGACTTAGGGCTTTTTGCAAAATCTGTAGATCAGATTTCAATTGCGCAGCCAAAGATGGCACAACACATCTAAAAAGACACACAGAAGCACATAAAAAAAGAGAGGCTAGACAGACAACGTTAAACTTAACAGCTAATTCTAGCTCTCTGTCTGCTTTTTCGTATTCTTCTGAAACAATGCGAAAGGAGATGGCTAGACTAGTTCTTTGCCAAGAATTACCTTTAAGTTATGGGGAAAGCTCCTCAGTAGAACGTTTTAACCAATTAGCCCTGAACCCCGCATTTAAAAAGGTGCCTAGAATCACACTTAGAAGAGATGTTATGGCAGCTTTTGAAGCTGGCAAAGCCAAATTGATTCAAACTTTTGCGGCCTTAAAATCTAGGATAGCTTTAACGTCCGACATATGGACAACAAAATGGGGGTTATCCTACATTTGTGTTACGGCCCATTATGTAGACAACGACTATATTATTCATAAGATTATTATTGGATTTAAATTGTTACCCTTTGGTCATACTGGTGTTGTTATTGCTAATGCGATTATGCCTGTTATTCGTGAGTATGGCATTTCTGATAAAATCATTTCATTTACACTTGATAATGCCTCTAACAATACAACTGCAATATCATTTTTAAAAACACATCTGAACTCTGATCTGGATGGTCTTTTATTTCATTAGCAATGTGCTTGTCACATCTTAAACTTGATAGTACATGATGGGCTTAAATATGCTGCTGATTGGGTATAAAAGGGTAGAAACCTTATGTTATACATACAATCTTCTACCAATAAGAGAGCGTTATATAAAGAATTATGTAGAAATTGCCAACTTCCTTACCGGAAGTTTACATATAGTGTTCCACATAGGTGGAACTCAACATATCTTATGATGCGTTGCTTGCTTAAAAACAAGATGCAACTGACTTATTTTGCTAGCACCCACATTCCGTATGAGACGGATTTCAACCTTACTAATTTAGAGTGGAAAACAATTGAGCAGCTTTGTGATTTTTTTGAGGGTTTTTATTATGCTCAAACAAATTTTCGGGTATGTATTACTCAACATCCTTTTTAGGGCTTGGTCAATTAGTTATAATTTCTGACACTTTAGCTAGGTATAGAGACACTACAGACACTACCCTCATTCTTCAACCGATGATCGAAGAAATGGATACTAAACTAGCAAAATATTGGAATCATGTCCTTTTGCTTTATTCATTAGCTAAGGTTTTTGATCCACGATATAAAGATGATGGAGTAGCTGGATTATTAGAAACGTTTTATGAAAACATGCAATTTGAAGTTGAAGATCATATAATGCATTTTAAAACTAGCTTAAGAGCTCTGTTTGCAACGTATGAAGCTAGATATGGAACTTCATCAAACACTTCTTCTGTTCTTGCTAGTTCTAATATTACATGCAAACTGAGGCAGATTTTGGGGAAGAAAAAACAAAAAACCGTAGCTTCAGAAAGTTCGTCAAATGAGTTGTCCAAGTATTTAAAAATTTATTATCCTTTCACTGAGGAAGAATTGGATGATCCAAATTTTGACATTTTGGGATGGTGGAAAATGTATGAACCTAGGTTTCCAATTCTTACCATTATGGCTCGTGATCTGTGATCACTCCATATTTTACACTTTTTTCCCGCATGTTTGCATGCCATTTAGATCGCTCAAATCATGTTTTTCACGATATATCGACAATATTGCGATGCTTTTCACGATTTGTTGTTTTTGTCGTATTTCATGAGATTTGGAGCGATTTGGAGTGATTTCGAGATACACCTACTCCAGAGTGTCACCGACGACCTCCCCGAGGGGTATTTTGCCAATGGAGAGGAGTGGAAGAAGAAAGAACGTCGTAGGAGCGACGAGGAGGCAAAAACAAGCTGAATGGGCATTTTTGGTGTCTCACTCGGCCGAGTGAAGGAGTCACTCGGCCGACCAGCGAGACCCCGCTCGGCCGTCCATATCGGACACGCTTCATATGTGCACTCGGCCGAGCATCGGAAGCCACATCGGCCGAGTGACGGGACCCCGTCCGACCGAGTGGCACTCAGACGACGCCCATCAAAAAGAGCCAACTTACTGTTTTTCGTCTGCCTGAGCTTCAGAAGACCCACTCGACCGAGTGGAAAATGCCGACCGCCCGAGTATATAGAAGCCATCGGCCGAGTGACGACAACTCACTCGGCCGAGCGACCCCCGAAGTGAAGACCCCCGAAGACCCAGACTTACTGGAAATTCTCAGGGTTTCTTACTCGGCCGAGCGACTTTTGTCACTCGGCCGAGTGAGCCGCGCTGCCTGTAGCGTAAATTGCGATTTTCAGGCTGCGCAGGGGCATTTTGGTCACAGTTTTTTGGACGATTTTGGGGGGGTATTTAACCCCAGTTTTTGACCTAGGTTAGAGAGCTTTTCCTTTACTTTTTGCAGCTTTTTAGATTAAACTTTTAGCTTTTGATTCTTTTGATTGGAGAGGAGAGAAAAGTTTATTTTTGTTGGATTCTTGGAGAACTCTATTGGTTTGTCTCCCTCTCCTTTAAAAATCCTATTTTTATTGCTTATTTGAATATTGTGATGAATTATATTGTTATCTCCATGGATTATTTTTGTATTTGTGCTATGAATTGTGAGTAGTCCTTACGTCTTGGGGCGTAGGGATGAACCCTACAAGCCTAATTTCTGATTTGTGATGATTTGGTAGAAATATTGCTAGAATTGCTATTAGGGTTAGTTTGGGATCGATTTACTACGGATAGCTAGGTGTTCATATCAATTGGGATTTGCAAGAGATTGGATCCCAATTCGATAGGAAACCCTAGAAATCCGAATTGGGTTGAAATTGAGTTTCCGTAGTATCGGTTTGCAAGAGATTGGACCGATACTAGGGTTCTCGGTTGCAATTCCATGCCGATACCCGTTTGCAAGAGATTGGACGGGTAGGAACTATCCCAACCTAAGTCGCGGACCAAGTTTGCACGAGAGTGGGCTCGGGACGCGATTGAACGATGATGTTGATCCTAATGCTAGCTTGCCTAGGCTAGGGTTTGCAAGAGATTGGACCCAAACCTAGGATAGCTATAGACCGGCAACAGCGCAAGAGCGTGAGCTAGGTTTTACATTCAGTTGCAACTAGTTCATCCGAAATTCTACCCGTTTGCAAGAGATTGGACGGGTAGGAACTATCCCAACCTAGGTCGCGGACCGAGTTTGCACGAGAGTGGGCTCGGGACGCGATTGAACGATGATGTTGATCCTAATGCTAGCTTGCCTAGGCTAGGGTTTGCAAGAGATTGGACCCAAACCTAGGATAGCTATAGACCGGCAACAGCACGAGAGCGTGAGCTAGGTTTTACATGCAGTTGCAACTAGTTCATCCGAAATTCTACCCTAGCAATTGTGATACCAATGAATCAAATTGACGAGATACGGTGAGTAGCGGGGATTCCCCATTCCCTAGGCGTCTTTACTTGATTTTATATCTCCATGCTTTGTCTGACGATTGTGACAGGATCGCCAAAAGGCAAATTCCATCTTTTCTGTTCCTATAGCCAGGTTGTTCGGAGAAGACACCATCATTCGTCCTCCCTGTGTTCGATAACCCGCTCGTCGCTACACCGTGTGCTTGTGGTAAAACTACACGGTCGCTCTTTTTGGGTGTACGCCCGGAGTCGATCAAGTTTTTGGCGCCGTTGCCGGGGAGGCGATAGTGTTTGATCTTATCACCCTAGCTATTTCCTCTTTTTGTTTTATTTCTTTATTTTTTATCTAACCCTTCCACTGTGCTAATCATTTCTTTGAAACTCTGTTTTCTCATTGCATGTACACAAGATCAACGGCGGACCCTGAAGCTATATTATTTGATCCCGAGATTGAACGTACTGTGCGGTGAATTAGAGCGGAGAGGAGACAAAATCCGGAAGGGAGGTTTATGACCAACCCGGAAACTGCGGAACAATTGGCGGTAAGAATGGCGAGGATCATTTCCATTCGCGATAGGCTTCGGCCTAAGACCTCTTCTACGACCTCGTCCATTGTCGTGCCGGAGTTGGCGGCCGACAAGAATTTTGAGCTGAAGACCGGACTAGTGGTTCTGATGCAGCAGGATCCATTTCATGGGAATGCCCATGAAAATCCTCACTACCATATCCAGCTATTTTTGTCGAAGTGCGCCACATTTCAGATGCCGGGCGTCACCTTAGATGCCATCAGACTGCGCCTCTTCCCCTTCACATTAAAGGACAAAGCTCTTTATTGGTTGAGGACGCAAGCTGACGGAGTCTTTACCTCATGGGATGAGTTGGCGAGTGCGTTCATTGACAAGTTCTATCCGCCCTCCAAGACGGTAAAGATTAGGAGTGCTCTTATGTCCTTCAAGCAAGGACCTCAAGAGACACTCTACGAGGCTTGGGAGCATTTCAAAGATCTGCAGCATCAATGCCCCCACCATAGCATCGAAGATTGGGAGCTAGTCCATAGCTTCTACAATGGTCTCCAACCGGGGACCAAGCAGATTATTGATGCGGCGGCAAATGGTGCCATCCTATCGAAGACTCCCAACGAAGATACGGCCCTATTTGAGGAGATGGCCTCAAACAATCAACAATGGGGCGACGAGCGAGGACACTATTTGTCCTCCTTGAAGCCATCTAGCATCTATGAGGCAAAGGCCGTAGCGGAACTTACCAACAAGTTCGATTCTCTCCACAAGGTAGTGGAGAGACTGGAGAAGTACATCACAGAGCCCCAAGGAACCCCTTCCACATCCGCACCAACGAATCAAATGTGTGATTGGCAAGATCAATCTCAAGCTATGTATTTAGGAGGCGAACAAGGAGAGGGATCTTTGGAGCAAGTTCAATACGTCGCGGGGAACCAAGGATATTGGGCCAATCCGGCCACTAGAAACCATCCCGGTTTCTCATATGCAAACAATGATGGAGCATTGAACCCGCCGCAACAACTACCTCAACAAGCTTGACCACCACAACAACAACAACAATATCCACCGAGGGGGCCTCCACAACAACATTTCCCACCAAAGCAACAAGTTGGACCCTATAGGCCGCCCGGATACAATCAAGGGTGGAGAAATCCAAACCCCCCACAAGCTCATCAACGATCCGAATTTGAAGCTAAGGTGGAGGAGTTTATGGTCGAGCAAAAGAAAATCAATGCTTCCTTGAAGGCGGACCAAGACTCTCTTACAACCGTTGTAGCCCAAATCTCGGAGCAATTGGCGTTGCTCAATCGAAATACTCAACAATTGCCGGCTCAACCCGGGCAAAACCCACGGGGCGCCACCGGCCACATCAATGTTGTGGTTGCGGTTACAACTAGAAGCGGGAAGGATACCACTCCCGTCATGATTCCAACCGAGGAGCCCGTGGTGGAGAGAGTAGAGCCAAGTGAACCTATCAGTGAAGTTGAGCCGGAGAAAGAGCCGCAAGAAAAAGAGAAGTCCAGAGCAGAGCAACTGCTTGAAGAGAGGCATTTTATGCCACCGGTCCCATTCCCTCAGAGGCTTGCTAGAGCGAAGATGGAGAAGCGACTAGCGAAGTTTCTCGAATATTTGAGAGGGGTAAGCCTCAATATTCCCTTTCTTGATGCTATCGTTGACATCCCGACATACGCAAAATTTTTAAAGGATTTGATTTCGGGGAGAAAGAGGAAGGAGAAAATAATGCTAGCTGAGGAGGGGACTTGGTTCGCCAAGAGAGAGAAGGAGCCCGCTAAGTTCAAAGACCCGGGGAGTTTTCGAATTCCTTGCACCTTAGGCGGCGTCCCCCTTCAAAAGGCATTAGTGGACTTAGGGGCTAGTGTTAGCCTCATGCCTCTCTCTATGTTCCAAAGGCTAAACACCGGCACAGAATTGAAGCCTACCGACATGCGGATACAACTAGCCGATGGTCAGATCACAAGGCCGGTGGGGATTGCAGAGGATATCCCGTTACAAGTCCCGGGGGGCATATGTTTGCCATGCGACTTCGTGATCATGGATGTCAAGGAGGAGGGAGATACGTCGCTAATACTTGGACGCCTGTTCCTCGCCACCGCCGGTGTCATCGTCGACGTACGAGAAGGAACCCTAACATTGAATGTCGGCAACATCGAGGTGGAGCTTCATATTCCCAAGGCAATGAAACACATGCCTTACCATGAGGAGCTGGACTATATGGACCTCCTTGACGAGGTTATTGAGGAAGCGACCCCCCATTCCATCGGCGCTCTATTCAATGAAGATTTTGAGGAAGGCCCGGATTTGGGCCAAGAAGAAAATATGGAGCATTCCCCCGACTTCTCCACGGAAATTGATGAAGGCGACGCTGATGTCGCAAGGATTCGAGAGCTCTGCAAGCTCTCAAAATTGAAGTCTCCGAAGAAAGCTCCGCCGATACGGAAATCGGTGTCACCGGTGAAGCCGAGGACCGGAGCAAGCGCTAGCTTGGGGGAGCCACCCCCCAACACTACCCGAGACGAGAGATCACCGAGGGAGAACACACCACCGCAACTTCCGAATCCAAGCGTTCTCCCCGGAAAATTTGACGGGTGCATCTCATATGCACCCAATATCCCGCATTAATTGAAAATCAAAGGGGGTCGAGCTCACGACCTTAAATGAGCGCTTGTCGGGAGGCAACCCGACGGTTATCGCTTTATTTTTACATTTTCTTTATTTTTGTTTTAGAAGTTATTAGTGTTTTGAGTCATTCGCCCAAAAATTTCGTGATAACGGGTCCTATTTTTCTTGACAGGAGAGGAGATAGGGAAATCCATCATGAGGAGGATGAACAAGGAGTCGAGGAGTGCTCCAGGAATGCGCTCGATGCTTAGGAGGAAGATGAAATCGACTGGAGGAAGAAGAAACAGAGTTTAGAGCCCAAACGAAGCCAAACAGCAGAAAACATGGTTCACTCGGCCAAGTATACTAGTCACTCGGCCGAGTACATAAGTTCGTCCGCCCGAGCGGCTCTCGAACGAGGGAAGTCTGCTGTACCCAACTCTCTGTTTCTTTTCTTGATTTCAGTATAATTGCTACTCGGCCGAGTGTATATAGTCACTCGGCCGAGTAAAACTGATACGCTCCTAGGGCGAGTCTTGCTGAGTAGCTTGTGCCACTCGACCGAATGGACTTACTCCACTCGGCCGAGGATGGCAAGGACACTCGGCCGAGTCGTAAGCAGGGAGGAATTTTTCAAAGTAATTCCGTTGAGTTCACTCGGCCGAGTGACTTAGTCACTCGGCCGAGTCGTAACTTTTTCTATAAAAGGGGGCGTGGGGGCGCGTTTTTCGAAACGAATCAAAACGCACAGCGCCCGACCCTTCGACTCCCCCAGCACCCGATTCCCCCTCGCTCGCCCGATCTCCGACCACGCGTCGGTGCTCGGCCACCCACCTCCGGCCGAACGTCGCCGCCCCTCGCCCGAGTCGCCGCCGGCGGTCACCTCGCCGGCCGAGCTCTGGTAACCCGATTTTTCACCTATTTCTCCTCTTTTGCGTATTTTTCGATGATCCATGTGTCTAACGAACCCCAAACCCAAATTAAATTCAATTTCTATCTATTCTACCCCTAATCCCCCATACGTTTTGAATATTACACGCTAATCTCTTTGTTTTATGCGCAGGTAAATTTGGGGAACTTAGGGGAGCCCAGGGGAGCTTCCGGGGATCGTTTTGGGCTACGTGGAGGCGTCGCCTTCGCACGCTTCCATTACTTTGCTCTTGCGGCGTGTCGCAGTATACTCTTTCCTTTATTTTACGCACGCCGTATTTTTCACGTCTATGGTGAGCACCCGGGGGCCATATGCCGCCCCGGACACGGCCGAGGTCGAGGAGAGCTTCCGCCAAGCGGAAGCGGTCGGATGATGCTGGCCCCTCCCACGAGGTGGAGGACTCTCCTCCGCCTACTCCACCACACCACGTTCACCCAGCACAGCCTGCATGCCCCGCACACCCCGCACAGCCTGCAGAGCCCGCACAGCCCATTCACCCCGCACAGCCACTCCCTGCCGTCCCACAGCCACCACCACCGGCTCCACTTGTCGGGCCGCTGGGAATTACGTTCCGGGACGACGCACACCGCTTCATTTTCGAGCGCATTTCCCAGCGCTCGATCGTACCCTCCAGGTTCGTACACCTTGCAGACCTAGGACGCCTGGGGGTACTTGAGGGGATGCTCACGTTGTATGACAACGTGGGCTGGTGAGATTTCTTCCAGGTGTCGGCAGACACGTTTCTCCGTCCGACACTTGAGGTCCTTAGTTCTATCGCCCGGACCGACGAGGGATGCTCGTTTAGGTTCATGGACCGGGAGTGCCAGGTCACTCTCGGTATGATGAGAGCTTTCTTTTCGTGGCCCGATGTCCCCGGGGCCGACCGTGGTTACGCGCCCACTCACATTCCCCACCTTCATTCGATTTCGGTGCCTTCTGGGCCCGGATCACGGGTCTACCTACCGCCTTTGACCCTAGTAGGGCCAAGGCCTCGGCCATCGTCCATCCCTGCCTCCGCATAGCTCAGCGCCTTATGGCGACTACCTTTTTGGCGAGGTATGAGCCTGGGACGATGTCCACGCCAGAGCTTTATATGCTCTATGCGATGACGCGTCCCAGAGTTCTAGCTAGGGACAGTGACGAGTTGGTCCCCGCCGTCGTGATTGATATCGCGAGCTGGTTTTTGGACCGCATCATTGTATCGGTGGGTGCTCGCTCACCGATATGCTGCGGCGGTCTGATCACACTGCTCACCTTGATGGCCGGCGAGGACCTACCGGCCGATTTACGTCGTTCTCCGGGCCCCACTTCACTGTCCATAGATGTCATGGCCCGGATGAAGATGCTTCGTCCGCACGGTGAGCGACACTGGGTCTGGTTGCATGGTCCCTACGGTGCCGATTACATGATTCTTCCGAGCCCAGCTCGGACATAGATTGCACCAGCATAGGTGGACTGGCTCCCGGCGATGGATCTCCTGATCCCCGTTGCCTACGTGCTCGAGGCCGAGGAGGCCGAGCAGGCCCACACTGCCCACGCTGCACCCGCTGACCCCGCTGCACCCGCTGACCCCGTGGCCCCTCAGCAGCCTGATATTTCTGCTACTCCCGACACCTCTGTCCACACTTCTGTCGGTGTCGGGGGTACACTCGCTGAGACCACCACCGCTACCTCCACGCTCACTACCACTCCCACCACCCCTGCTGGCCCTCTGTCCGTTGAGCCCCTTTGCTCTGCACTTCCCGAGCGCCCACCGACCTTCGTTGAGAGTGGAGAGCCTTCTTTTGCTGCGGTCGTGGAGACCATGGCTAGCATGATCTCCGCTGGGATTTCCCCTTTCGGACCACACGCTTCCTCCCCAGCGGTAGTCACTTCTGTCCCCACTGCAGCCGTACTTTCTGAGAGTGTTGTGACGTCTGTCTTCACTTCTGTGTCACCGACCTCTCTGGCCGCCTCGTCGCCACTCTTATACTCCACTTTCGCTGCTGTTGCTTCCACTTCACGCCAGCCTGCGTCCCAGCCTCGCCCTGAGGCTAGGCCCACACTTGTGAGCACAGCACCCTACCTCCACATGCCTGCTGAGCCCATCACCTACGCCAACCGAGTACGCCAGCCTCGTCCTGCACAGCACAGACAGGTGCGTCCCTCTGCACCACCTCCCCCCGACACTGTACTTCAGAGCATTCGTGCTCTCGAGGGGGCGGTGAGTGCCCTCAGAGGCGACCTCAGGACCATGTCTGCCACCGTCACCACCATGGCCAGCCGTTTCGACCTTCTCCGAGGCATTCACTATTGCCTCACGCAGATTCTCGACCGGCTCCCTCGCGTACCGACCGTACCCGTACCCACACCCACCCAGCAGGTACCCACCCCCACTCCTACACACACCCAGCCTGCTTCCATACCCACTCCCACACCCACTCAGCAGACTGTTCCCCCACCACCACCTCCTCCTCCTCCTCCTCCTCCGCCTCAGGACGGAGACGGCGCAGCCCCACCCACTTAGGCACCCTTGATGCCATCGTTCTTTTTTTCCGTCGTGCTGCCCGTCTCTGCTGGGTCCTGATGATTTTTGCCCACCCCACCTCCCCTCACTGTTTTTGGGTCCACATTTTGATCATATCTTTATATATCATTTTTGGGAGAGAGGGAGAGTTTTTGGTGTCACACCTTTATATCTGTTTACTCTTATATCTGCATGCATCATGTCCGCATCATATTTTTCATTTCGTTATTTTCACTTTCTTTTTCCTCATGCATGCATCCTCACCTACCCCTCACATTACGCGTCTCTCGGTGTGCCACACTTCGCACATTGAGGACACTGTGCACTTTAGCTTGGGGGAGTGAGTTCTCACGTTCTTTTCGATTTACCACCTTTATTTTTAGTTTTTTCACGCCACTTTCCGCATTTGCACTCATTTTCATCACTTTTTCTTCTTTTTACCATGCATCACATTTTTCTTATTTTCTTTGTGTGCTGCATTGTAATTAGTTTCATTTTCCCTTTATCTTTATTTCTTTTTTCATCTCATGCTAGAGATGACTTTTCTGTGATGATGATGACGTGGCGTTAGCTTTCTCTATATATGCATGCTATATTTGTCACGTCTTAGATTTTATTTCTGATATCATATGCTGTGATTTGCCTTGCATTTAGAGATAGTAACCCACACTTTTTCAGCATGAAAATGGATGAAATTTTATTATTAGCTGAGTCTGAATATTCATATGTATGCTATCGCAGAAAACACACCAAGATTCATGCATTGAATGCTTATATCTGGAGTACCGTTTTCTTTTCCTATATCACTTCTATATGCATGATTTGTACATTTCACTTCAGGATGATTGAATGATGTTAGCTATGATAAATCTGGATTAGTCTAGCTTTTTTGTGATCGAAACTGAGTAGAGTAGATTACCCTGCTGAAGTTGTCGTGCACGTCCTATAGAGTGAACTGAGAGACATATTTACTTCTTTCTCCACATATCTTGAACATCAATTCTCTATTTTAAAATCATTGGTGAATCTCCCCTTGGCGATTCTAATATATGGCATTTCCCCCGCTATTAAAGACCTAGCTCCAAATTTCCCAAAACCAAACAAAGAAAAAGAAAAATTCTTGTATATCCTTACTTCTCTTTGTTTGGGATCATCGTGTATATATGAATTCAAAAAAAAGGAGAGAGAAAAAGAAAAGAAAAAGAAAAGAAAAGAGAAAAGAACCTCAATAAAAGATCCCATCTCATGTTCTCTCTTTCTTTCCCTCTTTTTGTTCTTATTTTTATTACTTTTGGAGCTTCATAAAAAATGGGGATGTAAATATTGTTTTTTACGCCACCACGCTTATAGATAAGCTTGGGGGAGAGAATCCAATGATGTGTGAGAGAGTGACTACTTGACGTTGCACGACAACCTAGGCTAAGTAATATTCTATACTCGGTGAGATTATTTTTAGCTTTACGAAGTCCAGAAATATATGCCTAGCACTCATTTCATGAAATCCATGCTTTTCTATTCTTTCTATTCTATTGCGTGATATTCTTATACTCCTTATAGAAAGCATCCAATTGAAAAGTGTGTGATCTGCGATATTGTATACCGCTTTAAATGATTCAGACAATGTTAATTCTAAAATTATTCTGTTTTTCATGCTATATCAATATTCTTGGGTTTTCTATTTCTATTTGCACCATTATACTATGATATCAAAATAAAATTCTTTGACATGTGTTTTACATTCGGTGCATGCTATATGAGTAAGCAAAACCCACGTCTTGAGAAAATGATCTAGCAGCTTCCCTCTTCGCTTTCTTCTTCCTTCTTCGTTTTTTGTTTTCCATTTTTCCGCCGTTTTCATTTTATGAATCCACCGGGCTCGCCTTTTACTTATCTTCCTCGAGGACGAGTAAGAGGTAAGCTTGGGGGATTTTGATCACTCTATATTTTACACTTTTTTCCCACATGTTTGCATGTCATTTAGATCGCTCAAATCATGTTTTTCACGATATATCGACGATATTGCGATGCTTTTCACGATTTGTTGTTTTTGTCGTATTTCAGGAGATTTGGAGTGATTTGGAGTGATTCCGAGATACACCTACTCCAGAGTGTCACCGACGACCTCCCCGAGGGGTATTTTGCCAATGGAGAGGAGCGGAAGAAGAAAGAACGTCGTAGGAGCGACGAGGAGGCAAAAACAAGATGAATGGGTATTTTTTGGTGTCTCACTCGACCGAGTGAAGGAGTCACTCGGCCGACCAGCGAGACCCCGCTCGGCCGGCCAGATCGGACACGCTTCAAATGTGCACTCGGCCGAGCATCGGAAGCCACATCGGCCGAGTGACGGGACCCCGTCCACCCGAGTGGCACTCAGACGACGCCCATCAAAAAGAGCCAACTTACTGTTTTTCGTCTGCCTGAGCTTCAGAAGACCCACTCGGCCGAGTGGAAAATGCCGACCGCCCGAGTATATAGAAGCCATCGGCCGAGTGACGACAACTCACTCGGCCGAGCGACCCCCGAAGTGAAGACCCCCGAAGACCCAGACTTACTAGAAATTCTCAGGGTTTCTTACTCGGCCGAGCGACTTTTGTCACTCGGCCGAGTGAGCCGCGCTGCCTGTAGCGTAAATTGCGATTTTCAGGCTGCGCAGTGGCATTTTGGTCACAGTTTTTTGGACGATTTTGGGGGGTATTTAACCCCAGTTTTTTACCTAGGTTAGAGAGCTTTTCCTTTACTTTTTGCAGCTTTTTAGATTAAACTTTTAGCTTTTAATTCTTTTGATTGGAGAGGAGAGAAAAGTTTATTTTTGTTGGATTCTTGGAGAACTCTATTGGTTTGTCTCCCTCTCCTTTAAAAATCCTATTTTTATTGCTTATTTGAATATTGTGATGAATTATATTGTTATCTCCATGGATTATTTTTGTATTTGAGCTATGAATTGTGAGTAGTCCTTACGTCTTGAGGCGTGGGGATGAACCCTACAAGCCCAATTTCTGATTTGTGATGATTTGGTAGAAATATTGCTAGAATTGCTATTAGGGTTAGTTTGGGATCGATTTACTACGGATAGCTAGGTGTTCATATCAATTGGGATTTGCAAGAGATTGGATCCCAATTCGATAGGAAACCCTAGAAATCCGAATTGGGTTGAAATTGAGTTTCCGTAGTATCTGTTTGCAAGAGATTGGACCGATACTTGGGTTCTCGGTTGCAATTCCATACCGATACCCGTTTGCAAGAAATTGGACGGGTAGGAACTATCCCAACCTAGGTCACGGACCGAGTTTGCACGAGAGTGGGCTCGGGACGCGATTGAACGATGATGTTGATCCTAATGCTAGCTTGCCTAGGCTAGGGTTTACAAGAGATTGGACCCAAACCTAGGATAGCTATAGACCGGCAACAGCGCGAGAGCGTGAGCTAGGTTTTACATTCAGTTGCAACTAGTTCATCCGAAATTCTACCCTAGCAATTGTGATACCAATGAATCACATTGACAAGATACGGTGAGTAGCAGGGATTCCCCATTCCCTAGGCGTCTTTACTTGATTTTATATCTCCATACTTTGTCTGACGATTGTGACAGGATCACCAAAAGGAAAATTCCATCTTTTCGGTTCATATAGCCAGGTTGTTCGGAGAAGACACCATCATTCGTCCTCCCTGTGTTCGATAACCCGCTCGCCGCTACACCGTGCGCTTGCGGTAAAACTACACGGTCGCTCTTTTTGGGTGTACGCCCGGAGTCGATCAATCTGTTATCAATCCCTATTTCTACTATTGCGTCCGAGTCTGCTTTTAGTGCAAGTGGCAGGGTTCTGAATGATAGGAGATCAAGGCTTAAAGAAGATGTAGTTGAAGCTGCGGTATGTGCAAAGGACTGGTTTCATGCTGAAGACCGCTCGCAAGACAAACAGGACCTTTCAGAAGATTCTGAGGACGAAGGGACTGACGCTGAATGATTTTCTTTTTTTTCATGTATTGTTATTTTCTATCTTGTATTAGCTTGTAGAAGTCCTATGTGTTGGCCATTGTACGAGGGGTAAAGCTGGCCAATGTAAGTCCCCCCCTCAAAAAAAATTTTAATTAATGAAATTTAAAGGTTCAACCCGGGACCTTTGTGAATTTCGGGCTAAAATTTAATTTAAAATGATTTAATAATTTTTAAAAGATTTTTAAAATTTGTTTCTTTTTTTTAATTATTGGGCAAAAAACCGGGCCGGCCCGTGACCGGCCCGGGCCCGGCCCGCTTGGCCCGCGGCCCGCCGGGCCGCGGGCTGCGGGCCGGGCTTGGGGGGGTTTTCACCCCTCGGTCTGGGCTGGCCCGTGGCCCGGCCAGGCCCGACGGGCTTCGGGCCGGGCCGGGCCGGGCCGGCCCGACGGCCACCTTGAGTTTGGAGTTAAAATTAATATAAGGTCCATTTCAATTTACATTCTGTTTGGAGAAAACATTAATGTCGGACTTCATAAACTTCACTATCTTTTCCATAACTCTGCTCATACAAGGAAAGACATGACAACTCACTATAGATATAGGGTACGTACTCATCCTTGTTACTCTGTGAAACATTCGCTATCTTTCAGGGCATTTATTTTTTTAATAAACTAAGAGTTATTCACAGTCTACACATAACCTAGGGTACTTCTAGCATATAATTACATCTACTGTTCATCATGTCCTCTTCCTATAAAGGAGAAACACCTATAGCTTAAAAAACCAACTGTAACCTATTATAAAAGCATGCATCTCTATTATAGGGTACTGCAACTTGTAAAGTACACTACATATAATAAGAGTTAACCCGTAAAAATCCACAGGCTCACGAATTCATTAGCTTTATAAGTGAACCTAAAGGCACTAGCCCCATGTTTCAAATTTATAATATAACTAATATTCCTTTAGGATTAAGACCCCAGTGCACAACTCATTTACACATGTTGCAATTATTATATACTCCACTTTATTCAACTTCCTATTTGCATGAAATATTTATAACATTGTTAAGAAAAGACTTACAGATTTATTGTTTTCGTCTTCTACAGTGGTTGCAGCTGGGGTGGCGAAGGGTGGCAAAGCAGCGAACGGCGGCGGTCGCTGGGTTCGTCGAGGCTTTGGAGGAGGACTTCGGATTTCGGGCTGTGGGGGTGGTCGTGGAAGGAAGAGCACGGCGCCGGGCTTGCAGGGCGTCGGATGGAGAGAGGTGGGGTGTGGCTCTTGCGTGCGTACAGTGCGAAGAGGAGGAGGAAAACTTTTTTAGGGTTGTCCAAGGTCACAGGCTGTTGTTGTTTCTTTTGTAAGGAGGAGAGAGAGAGGACGTGGGGTAAGAGGGTGTTTCACGTTGGAGAGAGGTTAGTGGGTTTAGGTAGGATTTAGTGGGAAGAATCAATTTGTTTTGATTTTGTTAATAGAGTTGGTTAAAAGAAATTTGATCTTCCTTTGAAACTCTCCAGCACTTGGATTATTAGTAACTAATGTTAATGTTTTAATATAATTGTAATATTAAGTTTGTTTAAAAAAACACATAGTCACGAATTTTCAACCATTTAATAAGAAATGTTTTTAATAACAATAGTGCTAGATGGTTTACAAAGGCCCTTCAGCTTGGAATATTAGAATATGATTATGTGAATTTGTAATGAAATAGGCAGGTTGGTCTGTTGATGTCCAAAAATTATAAGAAAAATACCGGGGCGATCGCGCCTCTGAGAGGACCGTGAATATGAGGTTTGGTCGTGCATCTGAACTACGAAAATACAATAATAAAACTAAATACGAAAATACACACACGAATCAACATACGCACGAAAATACGTACGACCGAAAGTGGCCGTTACGGGTTTTGTTGTTAGTTGTCGGTGCGTGTCACCTTTACCTTGTACGTTGTACTTTTGTTGGCCATGTTTGGGCCTTTAGACTTTTTTCTTTTCAGCCTGGTGGCTTTTTCTGTGATGTTGAAACTTATTTTATGGATATTCTGAGATATCTCTTTTGTCTCATTTCATTATTATTATCATTGTTTCGTTCGCGTTGCAAGGACCTACAGTTTAAAGTTGATTGACGCTTATCGGACTTGTAGCTTTGTAGCTTCAAGTCAGAGCGGACCTTCTCACGTCTCGCCTCCACATTTTTGGGAAGCGGGGCGTGACAGGTTTTGTTGGTGGCCCATGCAGGTCCCGTCTTGCAATTGTGAAATAACAGAACAACGATAATAACGGAATGTCCATTAAATAAATTGCAACATCCGGGTCGTAAGCCTTGAGTCTAGTCATTTTCTTATGTCACTAGGTGGCAAGAGGACTTAGTTAGACATCTGTGCTTGCTAGTTAGAGGCCTCTGATTGATAGTTAGACTCCCTTCTAGCAATTGATTTAATCGTCGTAGGAATTACCTTAGTGGTTCTTGTCTAACTCCGACCATAGTATACCTCTAGAATTCCTTTAGTCGTTCTCTTGGGTTCATCGATTTCGGACCAAGATGAACGCATAGCCCTTAGAAAGTCTTAGCGCTTAGTTTCTTAATCTTTGGTTGGTCGACTGTAGGAGTTTTCCCGTAGATTTCCCTGGTTTATATCCTAGGCGTATGTATGTATGATCATCCGACCAATTTCCTTGCCTCAATTCACGAGATCGTCTCATGACGATCGTCGTCAATTTCCGATCTCTCCGTTACAAATCTTGAATCTTCCGAAAGTATTTTCGATTTCCTTTTCCCTAAGTTTAAATCTGTTCAAAATTTTAATATATATACTTATACTTCGTGCTCTTTCGTTGACTTAAAATTTTTTTTATAACCTTGTCGAAATTTGGAATACTAGCTTATGATATTTTTCCAGCCTATGCTTTTCGTACCTATGTAAATACCTTGTCCCTTCATATATTAATTTTATTCTGAACCGTACTTTTATTCTGCCCAATTCGATTTATAATTTTCCTTCCTGCTTTATGCCATTCATATACTTTTCAAGTCACTTGGGATTTCAGCTTTCAGCAAGACGATTTTATGCTCATCGTTTTCCCCATTTCAGATTTTTGTAAAATTACTATTTCATAACCACTTCCTGATTTAGACCCTCCATGATTTGGTTTTAAAGCTTTACTATCAATTTTGATAATTCTACTACTAAGTTATTATTATTATCTTTCCGCTCACCATACATGCTTTTAGAATAATTTCTAAACTAAATTGAATTTCAATTATTTTTATATCCGTACCAGGCTCGTTGTGCTCGTATGATAAGAACTTTGTGTAAATCCATTACTTTTTGGAATCCTGGTTCCTTTAAGAGTAGCTTCGATATTGATTATTCTAAAATTTTCCCTAGCCTAAAGGTTTTGAAAGCATTTAACATGAGCTTAAATTCTTCAGTTACTTAATTTCATTCTTTGACTTTCAAAACTTTTGCCAACATTATATTAAATTACTGACGTATAAAATTTTCTAAACCACGTCCTTAATATTCGTGTAAATGATTTTACTTCCTTTTATAATGATTTTATATAAATCAATAGACCATTTTCTCTTATTATGAATATTCGACTCAAACTTATTTTGAACAACTCGTTTTATCGATCTCCAAATATTTCTTTTCAGACGAGGATTCCAACTTTTGAAGTACAACAGTTTTCAAACTTCACGTATTTCAGCTTATGATATTTACACTATTTTCTTTTTGTATCATATAAGAGTGTCACTACATCTCCCTTTTCCTCTACCTAAGCATTCACAAGTAAATCGCTGTTTCACCTAACCAAGCTGTCCCCTTGTATTCGTCCTATTTGAACTCGTGCTTGTCGACCCTTCCCTCGTCATGCTTTCGACCTCTAATCTTCCTCTATTGCTTAGGCTTTAGTGCCCGTTAAAGTCTGTGTCAACTCTAAGTTGTTAGTAGGCCCTTGGACCTTGTGATGTTGTCGTGGCGCATGTATCTAAGTAAGTATTTCCCCTATAGTATATTAATGTTTACCTATTGTGTGATATATATATACTCAGAGTTATTCGTGATATTATGAAGTAGTTTGTGTGTTAGTATTTATAGATTTTTGTGTGATAGCTATACCATACTAGGGATGCCTGTGTATATAAGAATTAGTGTGGGAATATCTAATGGGGTGTATGTAGTTAGAGATGCTTATGATGGTTGAAATAAAATGATTGGTAAAGTTATGTGTATGTTAGGTGTGATAATAATATGTGTACGTATAGTTAAGTGAGCAGGCCTATTAAGTGACCCATATGTTAGTACATGTGAGTGCGTGCTCGTACGTAGATATATATTGTGCTTAGACGTAAGTAGTTATGTTTTGTTGCATGAGTATATAGGTGATATACATATGGTAGTAGGATTATAATTTTGATTGGTATTGCTTGCTTTTACGGGATGTTGTATGCGTGCATACCGTGAGGTATACACGACCATTGCACATCTTAATTATGTATGTGTAGATGTGTTAGTATACTAATTATAGGTAGTAGGCTATGGTGTGAAAATATATGTTACATGTGTGTGACTATACGATGAATGCGTATGTATTAAGGAGTGTATTATAATTATACGTGTGCTGATGACTGTATTATTATTATGGTATATAGAGTGATTGAACTATGTGAGTATTACCTGACTAAATATTAAGTGTGATTGACTTATGGTATGTATATGGTTGTATTGGTAGACATATATATATTGGAGTGGTATTGGTATAGGTATACATGATGTGTTACGTATACATAATATTCTGATATGTGTAATGAGTCTCACTCAAGCTTGAGTGGGTATACTCTAAGTATATTGTTATGCATGTCTATAGTTGCATATAGCGATGTTTGATGTATGTATAGTGATGGGAATGTTTGTGCCTGGTTATGTTACGCACATGATTGTGGGTCGATATACCAGTATATAGTTATAGGTGTTGGTCTTGTGGTATAGTTATTTACTAAGGACTTGCTTGTGTGAACATATGTGTGCTAGCTAAACTAGGTGTGTAGATGTGCTAAGTATATAGTGGAGTGATTGGTATATATATGAATGAAATGTTAGCGTGTATGGGTGTGCACCATGCACGGGTAAGTATGTGCTTAGTTATAGGTATTGATGACTATGGTATGTGTGGCGTGTCGTGAATATAATTATAGGACCGTATGTAATGTGAATATATGGTGAGACAATTGCATGCATCTGAATGACTATATATAGTGAAGTTATAGTAGTGGTGAATGTATAATTAGATATAGTAAAACCTGGTATAATAATGGTATGACGTGACTACATGGTTGAGATGTTTGGTATTGGATGAATAATAGGGAGTAGTATACACATGTTTGTTTTGTGCATAGGTAGTTATCTATACGTAGAGCAATGATTGTGTTTGCTAGTATGAGGCTAATCTTGTGTGAATAACTGAACTATTGTTTTGTGCTAGGTAGATAATAGTTATATAAGGGATGTATGCACACATATATATGATTGAAATACGTGTATGAATTGGAAGGACTATAATGGGTATAAGTGTATAATGTGCGTGAATACATACTTGTGGGTAGTTTTAATGTTTGACTACCTAGTGCATATATAAGCACTTTGTAATAGCTATGCACGGGTTAAATTATAATGTGACATGATTGGGGTAGTTACTAGAGCGACTAGATATATTAGAAAGTCCGAGGACGGACTTTATTCTAATGTGGGGAGGATGTAACGGCCGCTTTACGATCGTACGTTGTTCGTGCACGTGCTTTTGGCCGTGCACGTATTAATTTTAGACCTTGTTTGTTTGTGAACACTTGGGTGCGATATGCCGTTGTGAACGTCTCAGAGAGTAGTAAATTGTGGCACTAATTTGGAACGACATTTCTCGGGTCGTTTTCCCACGGTTTGATCTTATTCGAAGAGACGTTGTGATTTTCACTTTTGACGAGAGACGTTTCTATTTTTAGTTTCGTCGTCCGACGTCAAAATTGAGATCCGTCTTTTTAGTTAGCTTCCTTTCGTCATCACGATCACCCTGATATTTATTTTATAATTTTTGGAGTTCATTTGACCTACTTTATATTTTTAGCAAGGTTTAAAATATTTTTAATAGCTACGTTTTAAATTATTTTTGTCCAAATAAAATTTATTTAAGTTTAAAATGTTTTAAACAATTTTTGAGCCAAATCTTAGCCATTATCTTGGACGCACCCAATCCCTATGTGATTAGGAAAGAGAGTTTTGAATTTTAAATTATTTTAAACTCCTAATCCCATTAGGATTAGCCCTAGACCTAGTCAACCCCCCTACACTATATAAACAACCCCTAGGTAGACTCATTTTCGCATGAAACTAACCCTAGCCGCTTCCAAAACCCAAAACCACACTTGCGACGATTCGTCGCAACGTCGCATGGTCGTCGCCCGCACCGACCGAGGATTTCGCTTGGTTTCCCCCGCACCGACCGATAGCTTCCCCTGCACCCGCATCCGCTCGCACCCGCTGCATCGCCCGCTCCATTCGCCCGCACCGACCGAGAGGAGCTCTCGGTCTGACCAAGAGCCTCGCCCGCTCCGCACGCCCGCTCCGCACCACAGCAGCCCCCGCCTCGCAAGCCCGCACCGCACCCGCTTTGCCCCGTGTCTGACCGAGGCGCCTGCCCGCTCATGCCGCATCCTCGCTCCGTTGCAACGTTGGAACGTTGCAACGTCCCGCCCAAGTGTCCGACCGGCCCGCTCTACCGCACCGACCGAAGAATTTCTCCGCACCGCCACTGCGACCGACCCCAAGCGTTGCACAGCCCCCGCCGCATGTGTCTGGCCGAGAGAATCCCCCACACCAAGCGTGTCTGACCGAGCGACGTTCGTCACAACGTCGCAACTCCCGCACCGCTTGCCACCGTGGGCCCCCCAAGTGCTCCAGAGGTATTGTGGGTCCCCCATTGGTCCCTAGAAATACTGTAGGCCCCACCTAGGTGCTTTCTCTCCGACGATTTGCCACTTACGACGTTGCGATACGTCGTAGCCCGTCGTCGCACGTGCTAGCTTTGGAATCTGGATTCGCTGCTCTGGTTGCTGCCCTGATCTTTCCAGCGAGGAATCTATTTTGGAATCAGGACTTGGAGCGCGTACTTTTATTCCAACCCCTGGCATCGCTACCCGACGCCAGTGTAGCTTTCACGTCGTGTTGAGGTAACGCTTTGCACCCGTAGGACCCCCAACCTATTGCCTGTTAATCAAGACTAAAATTGATGTTTTTAAAGTGTTTTAAATGTTTTAAATTCACTAATTAAGATTAATAATATGGACTTTAGGCCGGTGGACTCGTGCACGTAGGTTATTTGTGACTTGGACTATCTTGGACGGTGTTTCTCAGACGTTGTACTTGCAGGCAAGTGAAACTTGCCAACTCTTGATTAGGGCCATGTTTTTAGGCCACTCCCTTGTTTTAGCGTAAAAGAGACTAGTCGGTGAAATGATAGCTGGCTAGACGCCTATTTGATCTAGTTTGACAACGAAACTAGATCCGTCACCTTAATTGATCTAGCTTGACAACGAAGCTAGATCCAACTCTTTAACTTGTTGATCATGCATACTAAACTGTCATGTTTACTTTCCTTACCTGTACGCTCTGCTACCTGCCATGCCATGTCATCCATGCATTGATTGTTGCATTCGTAGCACACGCTACATACTTGTACTTGCTTATCCTGGCTAGGTGCACCCCTATGCCATCATGAAAAACACTTCCTGGCTCGTGATCCAGAAGCGAGCATTCCTGTTCGGGGGGTAAGGCCCTGGCTCGATACACGTGGGAGGGGTAAGAGTTAAGCGGCCATTCAGCTGGGAGTCTGCCTGATCAGCAACTGCAGCTGTAAGGCGTAAACTCTGGGTTTGGGGCGGAGTTAAGCGGCCACTCAGTGTGAAAGAAAGCCATTTCAACTGTAAGGCGTAAACTCTGCACATGACATGAAAACATGACTAGAGAAATCCTTGTAAATGTTAATAGTTTTGCCACTCATGCCATGCTAGTTTACTTGTTGTTTTCCTTACCTGCTGCACTCATACTTTAACTGCCATGTCATTGCATCATACTAGAACTGCTAGGTTGCTTTACTTTCAGTTTCAGTTTCCTTGCATAAGTCTCTTGTAGACTTGCTGTTATGTGCCCCTTGCTCTTTTGGGTGTCACATGTTAGACCTTGAGCCAGAGACCGTTGCTGAGTACGTGATGTTTTGATGACGCTGATCCTGAGCCCAAGTCTGTCCAGGAGGAGTTTTGTGGCTACCGGTGACCTTTCTTAGTGACCTTGATGAGCTTTCTTTTGTTTTAGGTTTTGTTGTTAGTTGTCGGTGCGTGGCACCTTTACCTTGTACGTTGTACTTTTGTTGGCCATGTTTGGGCCTTTAGACTTTTTTTCTTTTCAGCCTGGTGGCTTTTTCTGTGATGTTGAAACTTATTTTATGGATATTCTGAGATATCTCTTTTGTCTCATTTCATTATTATTATCTTTGTTTCGTTCACGTTGCAAGGACATGCAGTTTAAAGTTGATTGACGCTTATCGGACTTGTAGCTTTGTAGCTTCAAGTCTGAGCGGACCTTCTCACGTCTCGCCTCCACATTTTTGGGAAGCGGGGCGTGACACATTTTCTTTTAAATACACAAGAATTATACCGCTAAGTATTCAACTCTTCGATCTGATCGAAGCAGTTCAAAAATTTTTGTCATTGTGTTATCTATTTTATCGGACTTGTGTTTCAGCAATAACACGTGTCGTAATAAACTAAAAACAACTTATCATGGCTAACTTAGACTTAGGTCTGGGTACATCCGTATGTATGAGACTACAAATTCACCAACTCATTCTCCCACTGTCTTACAGATGGAATTTCGGTCATCATACCTTTGAGACAAAATTCACAAGTGTTTATTGACTCATAATACGAGAGGTCAGACCGCTCTTTATGTGACTTGTGAAGCTTAGTCTCTTTGGTACGGCCTAGCCTATTTAGCCATATAAGTTTTGCTACTATCTTGTGTATTCATGTATTAACATGTAATACATTATTGTTATACAAATTACTCATTGCTTCAAAAGCAAGGTGACGACATTCGCCAAAAAATGTTAGATGTCTTATATAGTCCAAGAAACAACAATTGTTCCTTTTCCAACATGTATGACAATCTAATTTTGTATAACATTATCCTGAAGTCGTGACATCAAATATGTCACATTTTCAGTCCCTCCTACTTTTACCTTTGTTAATGATAAATAAAACTTTTTTTTTCAATTGACTTTCCTTAATGCCTTCTTCCTTTTCTAAATCTCATTTAGATATTACGCCTCTAAACACAAATAATAGCCGTGCAAACACCTCATGTATCCAAACTCTTGAGCTTTGCAATCTTGAGTATGATTAACAAGCTGCTCGTCTCAAGAACCGGTTGGGATACATAGTCTTGCACCGCTCATGCACTCATCTTCGATTCAAACAATTTGATCGAACTTTCGAACTTTGTAGATTGAAACCGTTTTCCATACAACCTTGAGTTGACTCAATAAATCATATGGAGAAACTTGCTATGAACATCAGTATGTTCAAGCTGCCCCTCATAGAGGAGAGTGACAGTTAGTGTGCATTTATTTTGTTGGACCCAGAGCTCAAGGAAATCATTGTCCTTAAGCATGTGCTAAGAATGTCATTTTAATGTCAATGAGAACATAGTTTAGTCTGTCAATTAGAAATTTAACTGATATTCATTTAACCAACCATTTTGACCAGTTAACTTATTCTCTTAGGATATTATGTTTTGGATTCTATCGGTAAACATAGAACTACCCTAGTTTAGCATATGATCAATTTTAAATATATATATATAATGGTTTTTATCTAACTATATCCTTCCACTATTTTGTGATCATTTTTAGCCATAATAATGAACGATTTAATTGAATTAAATTAAATGGAAAATAGATCCAACCACCCTGAGCCTCACAACCTTGAGTGTGCTTAACAAATTACTTGACGCTACGATTGGTAGATGACTCTTCATTAATCATATCATATTTGATTCCTTTATTGGTTTTCACTTCTAGCCACTTATGATCATGAGTGTGCTCATCCAAATGACAATGACTAGTCTAGTCGGACCCTTGTTTTTGTGTTAAGCATAACTTACACCGGCGCTCGGTGTATGGGCACGACGCGACGGTTTGGGTTAAGTCTAGACTACATCTCATGTAATGAGAAGTTGGTTTCCATAAAGTAGCTATGACATAGCTTGAGTGTGCTTAACAACTATAACTTAGAACCTATAGTTGCCAAACTCTAAAACAAGGAGGGTTGCGGCTAATCTTGAAGAAGATTTTTAACGTAATTGACTAGATATAATTGACGATGTTACATAATCATAATTCGCATTCTTGCGGTCCAGTGGAACAGGGACAGGGCTTTAGCTAGGCCAGGATCACTATTCCCAGTCGAGCTAGGTTGATCCACAACACTAGTCAAAAAACACTAGACCGGATCATGGTCCATTGAAGGAAACGTATTATTCATATGTGTCGCATCGATTAGAATTGGCTTCATTAAAACTAGTTAATCCTATCAACTAGTTGAATCCTAAAATTCGAAATTATTAGGATTGGTTAATAACTTTTATTAATGTCCTTATCACATATAAGGATTTTTAAGGTGCTATCCTAATCATGTATTCTGCATTTAAAATTCAAGTTGCAACAATTTATATCATAGCCTTTTGTTCGAAATTATTAATAGAACAACTAAAATAATAATTTGGAGAGGGCTACCCTAAATATAAATTTAATATATTACAACAATTTTTAAATCATCGTATGTCCAAAAATTATCTCATAATTTTTTGAAAGGTTTTAATGGCTATCCTAATAGTTTTTCTTGAATTATCACATAATCAAAATTAACAAATATAACCATTAAAAAATATTAACTAAACAATTTTGCATGATAACAAAGCAATTGAAATTTATCTCATAAAATTTTCTTGCTAAACATGTAACTTAAAATTTATCGCATAAGTTTAAGTTACATAAAAAATTATCACATAATTTTAACGATTTAATTTTAAAATAAAATTAAATCTAATTTTCAAAAACAATTTTCGAACATAAAAACCTTGCATGTGAACGACTATTTAATAGTTTAAATAAAACTTCCATCTAATGGAGAAACATGATGTATCATATACTTTTATAAATGCAAATCATAAATCATGTAGACTAGCTCTGATACCATTGTAGGGTTGTCTGGGCCCTTAAGGCAATAAAATTGACGTCCGGCCTAAGTCGGTCGGACGAAGATATCAAATAATGCAACGGAAAAATCAGCTTAAAACAATTTTAAGTCTAGCCCTAAAGAAACAATCCTAGCCAAGATCTTTACTATCCCGGGGTTAGGTCCGACCAATCCTAAGGATAGATCTATCTAACATTGTAATTTATAAATGCATGTTTAATTTAAACTACATGCCTTTCACTTCGTTTTTGCAAAATACGAAGCATCGTTTTTAGCAACATTTCTTTGGACCCGCGCCGCTTCTCCCAAGCTGAACAGTGTCCCGAGCCGAACCCGTCCCAAGCCGAACCGCTTCCCAAATCACACAGTGTTCCAAAGTGAGCAACACCCTTGTCACCGAGCCAACCACGCACCGAAGAAGATTTCACCTTAAGTGGATCCTTCATCAAGACTTCGGATCTGATCCGAGCTCCTTCGTAGCTTTGCTAGAGCCCGAACAGGAGCAAGGAAGAAATTTTGGAAGAAAGGAAATATTTAATTGAAGCTCAGATGCGGGCTTGCTCACCTTTAATGGAGCTACTCGGATCTGGAGCTTGCGACGAGTTTCAAGGAGGGGGTAGACCCTATTTACGTAGGCGGCTGACCCCTCCCCTTCACTCCATATCCGATCTGGGACTAAAAGTTTTGGAGAAAAAATTATTTAAAGTTTGCCATTCATAAAGGCCAAACTTTAGTGAATTTTTCCTCCCTCACCGTTGAGCTTTGCAAGTGATACAACCTATCAAATCAAAGAGGGTTGAACGGTGAACGCGTAGGAAGAAACGATACGTCATTCCGAGTTCGTTTGACCACTCAAACGAGTGTCCAAACATAGCCCAAAACTAGTTTTTCGCAAAAACTACAGCAGTCACACAAAACTGGGTTTTAAAAAACCCTAATGTGGCCTCCAGGCGGGTCAGGCACCCGCCTAGCGGGCGCCCGATCCGTAATGCCAAATTTGGCTTTTTTCACTGTTTTGGCTCTATTTTGTGCGTTTGGTGTCCGTTTTGGACGCGGTTTGAACCTGCGTTTAGAGCGGGACGATCCCGTCATCCAGGTAACTTTTTCCTCATGTTTATTATATTAAATATGTACGTAAAAATTTTACGACACATTTAATTCCCTTTGCAACATATGCAAAATTCCCACATCTTATATTAATATCTATTTGCATCAAATACAAATGAACTGAGGGCATATATCTCTCAACACCATTCTTTGGCAAGCTTTCTACTAAGGAAGGCGAGCTTCCCAGTGTGTGGGTAATCTTCCGTTCGGGCCTACTTTCATTCGGAATGGTCGGAGGGCTGTTTGCTTGGGCTTCAAATATATGGGCCTTTATTATCAGGGCCGGCCTTAAGGCCATAACACATGTGATTTGGAAGCCTCCAAACTTCACCAAACTAGAGTTCGAACCGTGAAATACAAAAAAATAAACTAAGTTGTCAAACATTCACTCAATTTAAATGAAAACTCGGTTTTAGAAAGAAGGTTGAATTCTCATTGTTGGGTGTGATTAGGCATATCTCTAGCTATTCTCACTCCACTCTTTGCCTTCCCCCAGTATCAGGAGAATTATAGCTTAGGAAGAAGTTGATCGAGGCAGATCGCGCCGTGGGTATGAAAAGGTGATCCAAATATGTGACATCCTACGTACAGTCAAGAAGAAGATATTGTTGCAATGATGACGCATAGAAGATTCATGGTGCAATGTACAAGCATACCCTAATATTTTGTTTTAGATATATATAGCATTTCTATTGTATGCTATTGGATATAACAGTTTGTATTTCCTACAAATGATATCAGAAAGCCAAGGCTCTTTTATTTCATTGTGTCTAGATCTATTTACGTTGTAATTTAAGCGATTTTTGTGCATGGTCTAAATAATCGATGATATATTCAAGTTGTTAGGTTTATTTAGGTAATAGTTTCATCCTTGTTGTATTTCAAGGAGGATGAACACATCACCTTCTGCACATCAGAATGAGGTTGAGATGATGAATTACACGCTTTGGATCGGGATTGGAATCACGAGGAAACCAGACGCAAGTTCACCACTAATGTTACTGTTCCTCGCCTGCGATGCACGGACGAGAACACCGCAAGTGGACGGTGCGTTATAATATGTATAGATTTTCGAACTCTAGGGAGGCGGTCGTCTAACGCTTAGCTTTTTTGTGGAAGAGGGAGAATGTGTGGTCAGGGTTGTCACGTGTGATTTGGTTGGTTGTTGAGGGAAGTGGAATTGACTAAATATTAAACATCTAGGGCTTTTGTGATTCCCAGCTAGGGCCTTAGGTAATGTATTTCGGGTCAATTGACCCCCGTCGGACGATGGATTAGGGTAGGAGTGCCACGTCCGGAGATGGGAACGAGCGTTAGACTTTTGTCGTCGCGCTTGTCTAACACATCCCTATACGGGGCCATGCTCTCACAATCGGTTTCATACAGGAATGCGTACATTACGCTTGACACTTGGGTCCCGCCTCACAATCTACATGCACTCGTGTACTCTACGAAATGTGATGCCATCCTATGGTTGATTCTAGCGGCCGGGCTACTTTCATAGTCATCGGTAAGTGGATTGGGAGTTAGTGGTCTCCCCTAGCTCTTGGGTCACCCTCGTGAATGCAAGCCCTGGAAAATAACCACTAATTTCAAATCGGATTCGTGGGGATTCTCCCTATGATAAGGAGTCGTTTTCGCGGTCCTCTAATCTTAGGGCTAATCCCCCAAAACCCTTGTTCAAAACACCATAGGGAGACCCTAGATTCGTCCAACGGATGTCTAATCCGACATCCAATCCCTAAGCTCCTAGGGATCCTCTATAAGCCCTAGAAACCAACTACTCTAGCATGGCAAAAGCTCTAAATATGATAGCAATAGAGATAGGCATATCTAACCGGTCAAATTGCATGAAATTAATTTCAATAGAGAGAGCAAGAGAAATAAGAGCAATGGTAAAGAAATCAAAGAAATCCAACCACAAATAAGAAAATAGATTGCAAAAGAGATTACCAAAAGAGAGCTCCCAAAATAGCTCTAAGGGTTTAGTTACAGAAAATTAAAACGTAACCTACTCTAAAAATTGTTCTATTTATACAAAATAGTTTGGGTTCGGGTTTTACAATAAAACCAACCCGAAACCCATTAATTTAAGTCAATTTGGAGTCTGCCGACCTACCGCTCGGCCGAGCGTAGGGCTCGCTTGGTCGAGCAATGCCTTGTGTAGTGCTCCGCCTTGGTGCTTTGAGAAGGGCCGCTCGGGCGAGCGAGTTGTCTCGCTCGCCTGAGTGTCATGTGGCTCGGTCGAGTGAATTAAGTTCCAATTTAATATAGCCATCGCCTTGCATTTGTTGGGCTCCTCTGATGGCTAGCTCGGGCGAGCGGTCTGGTCGCTCGACTAAGCACCCTTTTGGAAGACCTGGTTGCTCTTTGGCATGTCACAGCTCGGCCGAGCGCATCTTGCGCTCGACCGAGCACATCTGGCATGAGTCTTCCATCTTCAACTTCTCTTCTCCATTCTCCTCTACTTTACTTCTCATCTCTTCTTCTCTCTTCTTCTACTCCTCTCCTTCGCTTCTTTGGCCTCCTTGGGTGGTCGTAGCAAGGCGAGGCGAGCTTTGGCGTTAATATTGTGCCCAGAACCCCATATCGCTATGAATCGCGCCGAATTTCCTGAAAACACATAAACATCAAAATGATCAAGAATATCGTGAAAAGCGCGATATAATATGGAAATATGGATTTGAGTGATCGAAACGACAGGGGAATGCATGGTAAAAATATGGAAAATATAGACACCACAAAATCTACCAAGTTTACCTCTTACTCGTCCTCGAGGAAGACGAATAAGAAGTTCACCGGAGGGTAAAAACAACGAAGTGAAAAAGGAAGTCGAAAATAATAAAGGCGACTAAATTGTCTCCTCATCTCATAGCACGCAACAACACTTCAACTTTATAATTTAAAAACGCACTACTCATGAGGATTCATCAAGTCTAGCAAAGAGTATACACAGAATGGATTTTTAAATAAATGGCATGAACTCGAATATATGATATGAAGTTAGAGGGAGATTCCTATTATAGCATGCAATCAATATACAGAAGCCATGATTCAAGCCCAAATCTCCACAACTCATTCTCTAAGCAACGAATAGTATCATGATCAATTAATTCAAGCATGCAAGATGATTTTAATTAGTTTTTCATAAACAAGGACGGTAAGGTCAATTAAATCTAGAAATCACTGCACTAAACTCTTTCACAATCCCTATAAATCATCGACCATGTCATGTCCCTACTCTATATAAAAAGTGAGGTAAAGATGTGAGATTTTTTTACAATCGTTTTTGGCATTACAATTTTCCTTATATATACATACTTTTATTTTCTTATATACACGAGATAACTCAATATATACAAGCGGCAGCCTATGCATACCAGACCAGACGGTCTTAGGGCATCGGGTTACGAAGAACCCTCGGGCCTATTATTTGTATGTAATAGTTTTTTGGTTTTTAGTTTTTCCACAAAAAAATTGGGATTTTTGCAAACTCACATAAACGCGATGGAATGCAAAGCACGATCAAGGATCGCAATTGGCTATATACAAAAAATAAAAAGCATAGAATTAGGGCATGGCTCGGCGTCAGAATATCTAGTGGACGCTACTTAAGTTTCGTGGGTTATCCAAATCCAATTAAACTACCATCCATTATGAAAGTATACGTTTCATACAATCATGCAAATTTCATTAAAATTTCAATTAATCATGCTTTCTAAAGCTCAACTGTTTCGAGAAAACTCGTTATGGAGAATATGAATTTAAAACATGGAAAAACATGTTAAAATGCATCCTAATCAAGGAATATCTCTAACTCATGTAAGCATGGAGTTCAAAAATCATAATCCATTCTATATAAATATGTGATGACGCGCAATAGACTATGACAAATCCTACGTGAGTGTGTAAAGCAGATAAGTTGAGTGTGTGTAGTTTATAGTGCAATCATAGAAAAATCATCTTTAGTCTAAATAAAAGAAAACGAGAAAGAAATGAAAAACATGCATGCGAAGGAATAAGAGAAGAAAAATAAAATAAAAATGATGATAAAAAGGAGAAAAATGTTCGGAAGTGGAACTAAAAATGTGAATAAGAAAAAAGAACAAGTAAAAAGCGATAGCGCTCATCCCCCAAGCAAAACGCAGCAGTGTCCTCACTGCTGAGAACACGGGCATAAAGACAGAGAATGATGCTAAGGGTGGGATGTGTGGGGTGAAAAGAAAAGAAAAAGAGAAAATTGCAAATGCATATGTACAAGATGCATACATATATATACATATACATATATACATATACATATACATATATATACATATTTTTTGGCAAGTAAAAAGGATCTATATTAATGACGAAATATGTACAAGAACAACAACGCTAATGGTATTAGGAGACAACAGAAAGAGTGGGGAGAGGGCACAAGCATCGTCACCCACTACATCCTGCCATCAACCATACTATAAGCGTGCTCAATCCTCGCTCAATCCTCAAAAAGTTACAAAATGTGAATGACCCTTACAGAATGACCGACACAATGAAGGCCACTATATTACCCAGCATCAATGAATCCCCAGTTGGAGAATGGCGCAAAATCTGAAGCTTGATCTGTCTCCATATTGCGAAGGGAAATAACGACATCTGCTGCAATAACATTGAATAAATCAGTCTTCCCCATTTTTAAGGCTTCGAATATTCTCCTGTTGCGTTCATTCCATATGTGCCATACCGTGGAAGCTAAAGCTGCTTTAGCTAAATTACCCATAGGATCCAGATTGCTATAACGAGAGAGAATCGGCTCACCAGCACCTGAGAGAGAAGACGGTACAACCCCCGTATATCCCAACTTTAGTAAACTTCTGGATAAAATATATCGAGAGTAGCCGCACTCAAAAAATAAGTGTTCAGTACTTTCAGCAGCTTGCGAATTGCAAAGGACGCAGGCTTGTTCAACAGACAATCCACGCTTGAGGAGGCAGACTTTGGTGGCCAGCTTGTCACGCATTGCACGGAGCAGACAGATAGCAAACTTCGGCACGTGATGGGAGTACCAAATTAATCTGTGAAATGCAAAGGGAGGCTGAGCTGTGCGGCACCCATCCCAAGCCGTGCGGTAGTTGAAAGATGAAGCAGACTGCCATTTCAGGTGTCAGGACCTTGGCCGATTGAGATTGGCTTGAGGATTGACATCAATGGCCGAATGCTTGGCACATTTTGCCACCCACATGTAGACCAGAAGTCATAAGTACGATAATTTTCAATACCTGGAGTAGGGGGAGAAGCCTATATAGTGGGCCATTTGGATGCCAATTATCGTACCAGAACGATGTCGAAGTGCCGTCATTTACAGTGCGCTTAATTAGTTTTTGGGAGAAGTCGCGATACCTGAGTAGAAATTTCCAAGTCCCAGATTGATTAGGGTGAGGGGAAGTAGAAAAGAAATCCTTCATGCTAGACGAGTACTGCTTTCTCATGAATTTACCCCATATACCATTTGTGGTAAGCATTCTCCAAGTTAGCCTGACACCAGAGGCTGCGTCCATGTCTTCCAACAACCTCAGGCCCACACTACCCTCTTTCTTAGGAGTACAGAGGTCCTTCCACGCCCAAATATTAGACTTGCCCCAGATGAACTTCCTGCAGGCAGAGTTTAACCTCCTGCAGGCAGAGTTTAAGGTACGAATGACAGAAGGAGGGAGACAGTAAGCTTGCATCCAGAAAGAGATCATGCCATAAATAACAGTCTTGACCAATTCAATTCTACCAGAGATAGAAAGAGCAGAGGAAGACCATCCTAAGAGTCTCTTTTTACATTTATCCACGAGACACCCAAATAAGGATGCCTTCGGGTATTTAGAAGACAGGGGTAAACCCAGGTAAGTAGTAAAAGAAGATACCATCTTAATACCAAGGATGCCAGCCAGATCCCTAGGATTGCGGACCCCTTTACTGAAGATAGCTGAGCTTTTATCCCAATTGACTTGTAGACCAGAGAGGAGTTTAAACTTGTCAAGCACATCTTTGAGACCATTGATGGAGCGAGTATTGGCACGACAGAATACCAAGAGATCGTCAGTAAATAACAGGTGTGAGATAGATCCAGCTCTTCGAAGGGTTGGATAGTACGAGCAGACTCCGCTCTAGCCATAAGGAGTGAGAAGGCCTCCATCACAAGCACGAAGAGATAGGGAGATAGGGGATCTCCCTGACGAAGACCTCTACTAGAAGAAAAATATCCTTCAGGAGACCCGTTAATTAAAACAGAGAACATAGGGATGGAGATACACTCTGAGATCCAAGTAATAAATTTACTCCTGAAGCCCAACTGCTGTAGAAGAAAGAGGACAAACTCCCTATTAATACTGTCAAAAGCTTTACGAAGATCGAACTTGATACACGATCTAGAGCCCATGGGGTTACTAAAATCACGGATCAGCTTATGGGCTATGAGGGTACAGTCAGCAAGCAATCTGCCCTTGAGAAAAGCTGCCTGGTTAGGCGAGATCAAATCACTAATAACATGCCGTAATCTGTTGCATAAGACATTACTAATGATTTTATAAATTACATTACAGCATGCTATAGGCCTATAGTCCCCCAATGCCGAAGCATTCACATTCTTGGGTACTAAAGCAAGGAAAGTGTGGTTCACATGAGGAAGCATGCGTCCAGTAATAAAAATTGAGGAGATTGCAGCAATAACATCCTTACCAACCACACCCCATTGATGTTGGAAAAAATGAGCGTTGTAACCATCAGGACCCGGTGCCTTGTCCTTCCCTATCTGGAATACATCAGATTTGATTTCAGCAGCTAAAACAGGCCTATCCATCCATTCAGCTGCTTCAAACTTGAGCTTACGCTTAGGGATTAGATTCGGAAATACATTCAGGTAGTCATCATGCGTATAGAGCTTCTTAAAGAATAGAGGAGCTTCCACCTTTAGATCAGCTGGCCTGGAGATTCTAACACCATTATTATTGATAAGATGACTTAGGTTGTTGTGACATCGCCTAGACTTCATAGCCATGTAGAAGAATTTTGAGTTCCTGTCTCCCAGACTTAACCAATTCTGCCTACTATTTTGACGCAGATCCTCCTCTTCACAATCCAAGGCACGAGCAAGTTTGAAACAAGCCACCTTCTCTAGTTCTTGAATGGCCGGATCAAAAGATAACCCCACATTATTTTGTAAATTGTCCAATTCCTGGCGGCAAGCAGTTATATTCAATTCGGCCCTGTGAGTAGAGGACCAATTCTTGAGTTCACCCTTCAAACCCTTAAGGTTATTCACCAGCTGTTGCATTGAAGACACCCCCTGTTGTCTACCCCACTTGACCCGCACAAGGTCATTGAATCCAGGAATAGATGTCCATGAGTTATATAATTTAAAAGGTTTAGGGGAGGGGGTTACCTTAGCCAGCAGGTGTACAATCATACCAGCATGGTCACTAGTGCCGGGGCTAGAGTATTCAACATAGGCATGTGGTAGAAGATCCAACATTGTCATGTTGCAGAAGACACGATCCAATTTGGCATAGATACGGGAGGAACCAATGCGCCTATTACTCCAGCTTTTGCTTTGGCTGACACTTTTAAGCTCAATAATACCGCTAGCCCCAATACAAGAGTTAAAAGCATCCATTGAATTGGTGTCGACCAATCGTCCACCCAACTTCTCATTAGAATAACGAATGCAGTTGAAGTCACCTCCTAGCAACCAAGGAGTATTTGATAAATTCTTAGAGTCAGCAGTAAGATCTGCCCAGAGAGACACCCTGGCGTTGGATAAATTGAAGCCATAAACTGAAGTAAGACCCATGAGAAGCCCCGCATTGTTGGTGAATAGAGAGGTGATGTGTTGTGAAGAAGCCGCAAGAATGGAACATCTCCAGGCAGAAGAATCGTAATAAATAACTATTCGTCCTCCTTTATGATAAGCTCTATTGTCAATGCTCTCACATACTTTATCAAAGCACTTGGAAAGCCTGGAAGAATTACAAGCCTCAACCTTAGTTTCAATAAGGCAAACAATAGAAGGATTATACTTACGCAATCTATATTTTAGATCAGCACGACGCGCGACGTTATTCAATCCCCTGGAATTCCAGAAAAAGACTGACATTACAAAGGGTTGGGGGTGACTGGCCAGCTGTAGGCCTCGCAATTCTTGAGCTACGTCTAATGGAAGGAGCCAAGACCTGACTAGACTTGTAATTGCCCGCCAGTTCTCTCAACTTGGAGTGCTCTTCGTTCCATTCCAAATTTTGGTAGGTTGGTGACAATGGAGGCTCAACGTCCTCTGCAACCTCAGCCGATTGCAGCAGTGTAGGGGAGACTTTGCCATGTACAGGGCCTGTTACAAGGGGAACGGGAATGCCAGAAGGAGAAATGGAGACTCCTTCAGCCGATAAATCAGAGGAAAAACTTTACTCCCCTTTTTCAAGATGCTGCTTTGGCTGGCTCTCCTCAGAACGACAGACATGCAAGGATTGCTTAATAGGAGGAGCATGAGATATTCTGGATGGAGAATTCGCATTAAGACCCATAGAAGGCACAGTGGAATGGCCGACTAATGGCAAGGGATGGTTCAAATGCACCAGGCTTGCAGCATCAACAAGCGGTGGTTCATTCAAAGTAGGGCTCACATCCTTGGATGTAGTGGGAATAGTACATGGGACTGGATGCACAGTGGAATGGCCGACTAATGGCAAGGGATGGGTCAAATGCTCTAGGATTGCAGCATCAACAAGTGGTGGATCATTCATAGTAGGACTCACATCATTGGATGTAGTTGGAATAGTACATGGGACTGGATGCACAAGTGGTTGGATTGAAGGGTGCTCGGGGGCCGAAATTGGGCATTGTTTATCAAGATGGCCAAAGCAAGCACAACGCCCACATCTTGGTGGCTCACCCTCAAATTTAACATCAATAGTAATCATGGATTGATCATCTAGAACCACCTGCACATTTCTTTGTAGCGGGGCTTCAGCATCAACCTCTACCAGACATCGGGCATAAGAGATCCTATCCAGGGAAGCTGTAGCTTTATTAAGACAAATTGGTGTCCCCAGACCACTAGCAATGATATTTAATATTTCCAAAGTCCATATAGAGAGTGGGAGATTATGTGTAAGGACCCTGTCTATGGGGAAAACACTAGAAGTGGGTTGAATAGTGTTTATGCAAATTTAAAAGGAATTTACGCCAAATAAAATGCAATCCAACAAATAGTGCGGAATAGAAAAACGACCCAAAGAGAAACACACACAAACACAGAGATGTTTCAAGGGTTCGGATTACCCAAGTCAACTCCCGACTTGTTCCCGGTAATCCTACGTCCCTACCACTCGGATACCACCGGATACTCAAGTTAGAACCCTAACTTGATGTTTCCTTAAAGCCCACTTGTAGCAACCCTACAAGTGCAATCGAATACAATCGATGTCCTTGACTCCCATAACCAGGGGGCAAGCAAAACCACTCTCACAACCGAGAACACAATTCAAATAACAAAAGTTATGAAATAAGAAAGCAACACTTAAAATCACATATGCCTTGAAGTAGAACTTGAAGGAGAAGTGTGATGTGTGTTGAAGAACTCTCTTGGAAGAGAGGAGAAAGCCCTTTATCTTGACTACACCAATTGCCTAGAAGATCAAACTTTGGTTCTAGGTTGGAGAGCAAGAGAACAAGATTGGAAATACTTAGGGCTTTGGATTTGAGAGCTTTGATCTTTGGAAATGAAAGCTTGAAGGATTTTGCAATGAATGAGTAACCTTCCAATGAAACAGTAGAAGCTCTATTTATAGCTTTCTCAAATCCACAAAACAGTTTAGGCAAAAATCCAATTGGCATCCGTGACAAAAATCTCAACGGATATAATCTGAACTCGTGACAGTCGACTGTTACACAGTCAGCAAGGGTAGGTGAGAAATCATAATGGTAACTTACTGGTCGCGCCCCGGCGTACACGTCCCGAGGCGACGGTTGTAGTTTTACCGCAAGCGCACGGTATAGCGGCGAGCGGGTATCGAACACGAGGAGGTGGTGTTGGCTCCAATCTATCCTAGGTTGGTTTGACTACGATGGTTTTATTGGTGGAGATGGTTATGGTATGTTGTAATGGAAATGGTGGTGAATGTCGGTGTCGGTGATAAAGAATTTGGTCAAATATCGGTTCAAATACAAATAATAAAGAATTTGCCTTTGGCGATCCTGTCACAATCGTCAGACAAATTACGAAGATGTCAAATCAAATAAAAGACGCCTAGGGGATGGGGAATTCCCGCTACGGATCATCATTCATCCTTGTAAATAGTGAATCTCAATATTACTGGACTTGCGTTGAGGTGAACTAGTCACAACTTAATGGAGAACCAAGCTCACGCTCTCGCGCTATTGCCGGTCTATAGCAAACCTAGGTTAGGGCCCAATCTCTTGCAAACCCTAACCTAAGCCGCTAGCATGAAGATCGACATCATCGTCCAATCGCTCCTCGAGCCCACTCTCGTGCAAACTCGAGTCACGATCTAGGTTGTGATAGTTCGTATTCGTCCAATCTCTTGCAGACGAATATGGGTATAGATTTACAATTAAAAATCCTAGCTTTGGTCCAATCTCTTGCAAACCAAATCTAGAGAAACCCAATTGTAAATCTAAATCGAATATCTAGGCCTTCCCATCGATTAGAATCCAATCTCTTGCAAATCCCAAATCGATGGAAATCCCTAGCTATCCGTAGTAAATCAATCACAACCTAACCTTCTAGCAATTCTAGCAATTTGGAAATTCATTCATCACAAATATGAAATTAGATCCATAGGGTTCATCCCCAAACCCTAGAACAACAAATCTACTCTAGCATAGGAAAACCCCTCAAATTCGTGCCCAAAAACAGCCCAAACCACAACTTAAAATCTGGGCCCAGGCCGCACTCGGCCGAGTGGAATATGTGACCTGGCCGAGTGACACTGACATGCAAATTCCAGCACTGCAGCATCAACTTGCAGAAATTCCCCAGATTTCATCCGACCTCCGATTTACTCGTTCTTGGCGGCGTTGGAACCGTCATGAAGTCTACTATCCAAAAAAAATATGAGAAAAATACTTTGATTGCTGGAATGATAGCAGATTTCAAAAGATTGAGAGGCTGTCTGAAAATCTGGGCGCTGCATGTCCTCGGCATCACTCGGTCGAGTGGCAAATGTCACTCGGCCGAGGGGCATTTGGTACTCGGGCGGACGGCTTTCGTCACTCGGCCGAGTCGGGCTTCTGGGGCAGACTGACGGATTACAGTAAGTTGGACATTTTGGCTTGCCGTCGTCTGGGTGCCACTCGGGCGGACGGAGTCTCCGCACTCGGCCGAGTCGGCGTGCGATGCTCGGCCGAGTGCACGCTGATACATCTCTGTTGCATGTCCGATCTGGCCGGCCGAGCGGGGTCTCAATGCTCGGCCGAGTGACTCCTTCACTCGGCCGAGTGGCATGCTGAAAATGCCCAATCTTCATCTTTTCGCTCCCCCGTCGCTCCTACGGCGTTCTTTCTTCTTCCACTCCTCTTCCATTGCAGAATAACCCTCAAAAGGGCCATGGTTGACACTCCGGAGTGGGTGCAAATCCTCTTGATCTCACAATCGATCCAAATCGCTCCATATTTCCTGAAATACGACAAAAACAAGAAATAGTGAAAAGTATCGCAATATTGTCGAATAATCGTGAAAAGCGTGATATGGGCGATCAAAACGGTATGCAAATATGCAGAAAAAAGGTGTAAAATATGGAGTGATCACTTACCACGTGGACAGTCGACTGATGAAGCAAAGACAGTTGTCTGTTAAACCAACAGGCGACTGTAACTTCTTCGACAGGCGACTGGCCGAGAGAAGAGTAAGTTAGACAAATACTGGAAATCCCACAAGATACAGGACAGACGACTGATGGAAGGAACACAGTCGACTGTTAATCAGAACCGGCGACTGTATAACCTTAAACAGACGACTGTCAAATGACCGGCGCCCCGTTTACGGTATGGGCGCGGTGTCGTTTTACCGCAAGTGCACGGTTAGTGTAGGGTGCGGGTTTATCGAACTCAGGGAGGTGGATGGCTTGAGTGACTACTAGCCTCGCCTAGGTTGTGTGCTAGCTACGCGGATGATATGGGTGAAGTGTAGAAATATAGAGAAGAAATAAAAAGACACGAAATGAATCCCCGCTAACACGGGCTAGAGCACTCATGACACTTGGCATTTGACTTGACACAGGGTGAGACATTGCCCCAAAAGGTGGTACCTAGCGTCCATGGCCCGATATTCCGGTCGGTGCCAAGCACGCTAGGCCTACCCGGTTCTGGAAGGTGGGCATTCCCATGTCCATTAACACCTTCCGCAACAGGGAGCATTAAGGCCACAATGATATCTCCCAACACTTCGTCCAAGCCGCTCCCGCGCACGAGGACTCGATGTCAATGCTCGGGGCGTGAGCTATGGCTAGGGAGTCAACCGCCAAGTTTATTCCCCCTTGGCCCGACGGTCAGAGGTGGTCTTTCTCCCGCCAATGACAATGAAACACCCCCGCGTAACCCTAATGGCCAAATAGATCAATTGTGATTTCTAGCAATACATCGAAGCGGATCTTGACAGGACAAGCACTGGACCACAATCCCCAACACATCTAGTGTGTTGCCATACGAATTGGACCCAGATTGCTAGAAATCCCCATTGACGCATTTCATCGAACACATGCCATGCAACCAAGTCAAATGAAACAACCAAGCATCAATCCTACCCTAACCCGTATTAGGGTTCATCAATACTACTCCATGATGAAAAACATATAAACAAACAACACAAAAGACATACAAACATTCATCATGAAGCAAAACAAACACAATACAAAACAGTGGAGGAGAAGGGAAGAAAATACTTATCTCCATTTGAATCCAACGATCCAAATACAAGATTTATTGAAGGATACAACCCTAAGCTAAACTAACCTAAACTCCCAGCAAAGGGGCTGAAAAAGCCCTAAAAACTAGATGAGAACTCCCAAGAAATGCCCCCCAACGTCTATTAATAAACCCCCCAAAAACCCTTAACAGTTCAGGTCCGAAACCCACTCAAAACTGTCAAAACAGGCCCACCCGATCGGGTGAAAACTCACCCGATCGGGTGGAATAAACAGAGAGCATGAAACTGCTGAAATTGACTTCAACCGATCGGTTGGACTCCCAACCGATCGGTTGAAGTGAAATTTCAGACCGCAGCCAATTTCAGCACATAGCTGCACTCAGAAAATTCCAGAAAAATCTAGAAAAATCGGATTTGGGCATGCGACCTATCGTTGGAAAGCTAACGACGATGCCGACGCTAGAAAAATAAGAGATCACCCAAAATCCCTCTGGAATGATAGCAGATCTTCAATGAGTGCATCAACAGCGTGCAAAGGCGGAAGAAAAGGCCATCCGATCGGTTGAAACATCAACCGATCGGGTGAGCCGCTTGTTGCTTTGGCCATCGGGCTTCGGGAGCTTCAACCGGTCACTGAAGAGAGCGGGTGGAGCCGTCGGTTCGATCTTTGAGGCGATGCGGCTACAGATGAACCGATCGGGTGAAGGTCACCCGATCGGTTGGAATTCAGCTCCAACTTCCCGAGAATTGGGGCGCTTGAACCGGTCACTGAACCGACCGGGTGACTTCTTGGCCGCTCCAACTTGTGTCCGGGTGGTGCACGCGTGTATCACCCGATCGGTTGGAAATGACCAACCGGTCGGGTGAGGGGCTGAAAGATGCAATCTTCGTCGTTTGACCCCCTGGGTCACGCGTGACTCCTCCCGTTGCTCCGGGGACTCAGAATATCGTTATTTTATGTCCCAAATGCTAGAAATTCCTGTAAAATACCAAAAAATACGGAAAAGTGAAAGAAAACAAGAAAATACAAGAAAACACGAGAAAACGAATATAAGACGGCGGTAAAATACGGAAAAACACGGAAGAAAACGTGCGTAAATATATGAAATATAAACGCACGTCATCAAAATCAAAAGAAATTTCCAGAGAGCTGAGTCAAAGAAATGACTTACAGACAGGCGACTGTTGCAGCATAGACAGTCGACTGATCTAATAGACAGTCAACTATATATACAGCATAAGTCGACTGGCTGTAGAAATCAGATCAAACAGAGTTTGGGCATGGAGAGACAGGCGACTGATTTACAATACACAGTCGACTGTCACTAGGACAGGCGCCTGTGAATCGTTCAACAGTAGCCTGTGTGAAATAATCAGAGAAGGCCCAAAACTACATTGTAATAGTCTGTGCATAACAGGCGACTGTAGAACAAAACACAGTCGACTGTTTTTGAGACAGGCGATGTAAACTGTTAAGCAGTCGGCTGTTATAAACAATCCTAGCACAAACAAAAGAGAATTGAATTGGGATCAAAGGACAAAGGTCTAAAGATGTCCTATGACAGAATGTAGATGTGTGTGAGTGCTCCATCAAAGTTCTACTTCGAAGCTACATACTAGAAGAGATAAAAGAAAAATTACATTGACGAAAAATCTCTTCTTTCCATCGTATGAGCTTGAAGTCTTTACGGAGCTTCAATCATCAATCTACGATCATCCAATTCATATCATTTGCCTTCAATTACGTTTGTGAGTCATCCATTGCTAGCTGATCTTCATAATAAGCTTAGGTAATGGATTAACTACAAAATAGGAGATTAGTCACAAGTATTTATGTTTGCTCATCATTAACACCAAGTATGGAGAAGTCCAATACTCAACATTCTCCCCCTTTTTGATGATGACAAACAAACATAAACAAAAAGATAAATAATTGTGCGTAATGAAAACTTACTCCCCCTACATAGATGCCAATCAAGTTAGTCAACCAATATTAGAGCATCTACATAACAATTGAAGCAAATGAGTGAGATATGAATGAATTCAATTCAAGAAATCTAGGAAATAAAATCCCTATTCATTGTAATCTTACTCCCCCTGAATCTAAAACAACGAAAATCTTAGATTCAAGCGTTAGAACATACTTAGCACATCCATTATGAATCTTGTATGTTTATTTCTCTCCCCCTATGGCATTATCCAAAAAGGTGGGAGCAAATAACAACAACTATAATAGTGCTAAATACGAACTAACAACAGTCAAGGAGTATAAAGATATATCGAATCAAAAACTCATAAAATCTCATCATATACACATGTGAGTAATGGAATTGAAATCCAATATCAACATTTTAGATATATGAAATGAAAATAATGTCCACAAATTCATCACAACAAAGATAGCATGAATTAACCAATATCAAATCATATATTGTCTCAAAAGCACATCAAGGAGAGTGAAGCATACATGGAGACAACATATAATTCATCACACAGATAAGATATACAATATAGCATAGTGTGACACAAGAGAGGGTGCAACATCATATATATAGATATATAGAAACTGAGTACATCAACGGATGGTCATCTACATGGCCATCCCAACAAGATACATCATGATCAAGACAAAAAATACATCATCATGATGACATCAAAGTATATCACCATACATATATAAAAGTGTCGCTGACAGCGTCATCCATCATATATCCAAAAAAAATATCATCACTCAAAATAACATCACTCAAACATCTATCTAAGAGTGAGCGTCTCCAGGGGCTGCAGAAGAGGAAGCAGGCTCTGTAGCAACAGGAGTATCCTCTGGAGGAGGGTCAGAAGGAGCAACAGAAGCAGCAGCAGTAACATCCTGAGTAGAAGCAACACCAGGAGGCTCAACGACACCAGTAGGCTGAGGAGGCACATGAAGCTGGGGAACAAACTGTCTCAAATCCTCGGGGAAGGGAATTCCCTGATGGAGGAAAGAGAGAGACAGCAATCTGTAAATACCAGAGACCATCTCCAAAAGAATATCCCGAGACGGTGGAGCAGATGAAGAAGGCAAATCAGCTGGAGGCACAGTGGATGAGGATGGAGCTGAAGTAGACTTCCTCTTCTTCGAGGCAGTCTGCAGAGCCGACGAAGATTTCGACTTTGCAGAAGAGTCGAGGAGAGGACCAAAGGGCATGGGCTCGTAACGAGTCAAGTCAACACCAAAATGACGGAAGACACGAGTCAGAAGACCACCATAAGGAATGTGAGACGAGGAGGACGTGAACTCAACCTTGTCCATCCTATCAAGGAGGCCACCGGCCCAGTTCACGGGCATGCCAGAGAAAATAGCATACATACACTTCAGGATATCCTGAGACGACTGGTCAGACGATCCATATCTCGGCAGGATGTTGGACTTCACCACTAGGTGAACAGCCCAACCTCGTGCAGAGAACATAGATGATCTGACACCCGAATCAAGAGCTAAAGGTACCTCTCGAAACATATCCCGGAGGACAGACTGGTCAAGATCGTCAATCTCAGAGATGCAAATATCAGTGGGAAGGGAACCAACAGAAGGAATCCTAAGAATAGTCCATAAGAGAGAGGGAGTGATCTGAATGTGGGTTCCCTGAACGATAGTATCGAGGATACCGGTAGACGAATACTCACCACGAACGCGGTTCGCATAGAAAAGTTTCACCAGAAATGGATAGGCTCTGGGGGACTCGCTCTGAGAGAAGCGAAAAAGATCGGCCAGGTGAGTAGCGGAAATAATATCAGAGAGTCTCTCAGCAGTGAAGGCGGGGAAAGCAATGTACCACTCCCTAAGTAGGTTGATCCCTAGGAGAGAGTGAAATTTTGCCAGACAAAGATCGTCTCAGCAAACAGGAACTAGGGGATCAGAGGGGGTACGGCAGGAGTCTCTTCAGAAGAACTGGACACAGAAGGAGACACATGAGGGTTCTCAGCAACAGGCTCACTGATGTGAACACCAGTAGGCTTGCGCTGACGATGAATCAAAGGCTGAGCATCGCTAAAAGAAGCAGAAGGTGAGTAACCCAGCGAAGACGAACGCACGGGTGACTCGGCATGCTTGGTTCGGGCTTTATAGGGATTCTTTTTCTTGGCAATGAGTTTCTTGGGTGCCCTAGGTCGTTTAGGAGCAGCGATCTTCTCTTTTCCCTTTGGGTTAGGAGCCATGGAAACAAGAGAAGGAGAAACTAAAGCAAAGAAAAAATCGAACGAAGAGCAAGTGAGAGAAGCAAACCAAGTGTGGAAGCAATGACGATCGCAGAGTAGGAGATCGATTGCAACGGTAAAATGCGAGCGACGACGACGAATAGGAGCAGTTCGACAGTTTTGGAAGCGAAATCGAGCGTTTTTGGAGAGAAAAACGAGCGGGAAGTTGAACGGTCGAAGCGGATGAGAGAGAGTCGACGTGGGGAAGTGATCACGTAAACTCGAATATAAAATTAGGGGAATGAATCTGAGCCCTTGGATCAAGGAATCGACGGCTCGGATCAAATCACTTGAACCGACACAGCATAAGACAGTCGACTGATGCACAAATGTCAGTCGACTGGATGAAGTGATAAAAATAAAGCTCAGAGAGATGGGCAGTCGACTGGCCAGTAACATGCAGTCGCCTGTCCATTGGACAGTCGACTGACACATACTCAACAGTCGGCTGGCCGAGAATTAATACAGTTCACAAAAATAACAGAGAACACTGTAAAAATTCAACAGAGAGTACAGTCGCCTGATGACTAAAATGCAGTCACCTGTTAAATTAACAGTCGACTGTAAAACAGTCATCAGTCGGCTATGCAAAAGATACCAATTCTCAGACTGAGGAGATAGAGTAGGGCAGTCGACTGTCGAATGAAGGACAGTCGTCTGTCCTGGTCCAAAAATGCACAGATAGATAGAATTCCAGAGAATAAGAACACTCACCCTAGGACCTATACTCTAATCATAAATACATCGTAAAATCATTATGAAAACAATAAATCCATTGAAACACAAATTACTCCAATCAAACTCAAAACTCATGAAAACAAATAAGTCACAATTGCCTTTCTTAAACACATAAAACAATAAAGCACATGAAGAAAGACAATCAAAAAGATATGAGCTCAATAAGGAGTTATAACATGAAAGATTGAGCTTCTAGATTTCAGATTCACCCATAATTCCCAATTCTCCACGCAACCTCACAAATGAATCTTCTTTAAGAGGTTTAGTGAAGATATCAGAAATTTGTTTTTGGGTTTCAATGTACTCTAAGATGATGTCCTTCTTAGCTACATGATCATTTATAAAATGGTGTCTCACGTCTATGTGTTTGGTACGGGAGTGGTGTACCGGATTCTTGGAAAGATAAATAGCACTTTGATTATCAACCATGATAGGGCAAGTATCACAATTGACACCATAGTCACTAAGAGTGTGTCGCATCCAAAGAACTTGTGCACATGCAAGACCCGCGGCAATATATTCCGCTTCAGTCGTGGACAATGACACCGAATTTATTTCTTAGAAAACCAAGAAACTAAGGAATTTCCTAATAAATGGCAAGTGCCACTAGTACTTTTCCTGTCGGACTTGCATCCGGTAAAGTCGGCATCACTATATGAGATTAACTCATATGTGCTAGACTTAGGGTAGAGTAACCTATAATCTAGGGATTGATTGAGATAACGAAATATTCGTTTAGCCGCAATCAAGTGTGACTCCTTAGGTCTTGCTTTATATCTAGCACAAAGACATACAGAAAACATGATATCGGGCCTACTAGCGGTTAAGTAAAGTAAGCTACCGATCATACCTCGATATAGACGAACGTCTACATCTTTTCCGCTTTCATCCTTGTGTAGATGAGTAGTAGTACTCATGGGAGTCCTTTTGCTCGAAGACGATTCCATCCCGAATCGCTTAATAAGCTCCCCTGTGTACTTTGTCTGATGTATGAACGTGTCATTCTCCATTTGTCGAATTTGCAATCCAAGGAAGTAGGTGAGCTCTCCCATGTGGCTCATCTCAAACTCATCCTTCATAGACTTGGAAAATTCTTGACAAAGATTAAAGTTAGTAGAACCGAAAATAATATCGTCTAGATAAACTTGAATCAAAAGAATGTCATTTTCATAATCTTTAATGAAGAGTGTAGAATCAACTTCTCCCATTTTAAAACCTAAATTCAAAAGAAAGGTCTTAAGACGATCGTACCAAGCTCTAGGAGCTTGTCTCAATCCATACAACGCTTTCTTAAGTTTGAAAACATGGTTTGGAAATTTTTCATGAATAAAACCGGGAGGTTGAGAAACATAGACTTCTTCATTGACAAACCCATTTAAAAATGCACTTTTAACATCCATTTGAAATAATTTAAAATTCTTATGGGATGCAAAAGATAAAAGCAACCTAATAGCTTCTAATCTAGCTCCGGGGGCAAAAGATTCTTCGAAATCAATACCTTCCTCTTGCATGTAGCCTTGAGCTACTAGCCTTGCTTTGTTCCATGTGATTACCTCATTTTCATCCGTCTTGTCATTGAAGATCCATTTGGTCCCAATCACTTGGTGACCACTTGGAAGAGTTACAAGTTCCCAAACTTCGTTTCTCTCGAATTGCATTAGTTCTTCTTCCATTGCCACTATCCAAGAGCTATCCTCACAAGCTTCTTGGATGTTCTTTGGCTCAATGGTAGAGACAAATGCGCAATGAGAGAATTCTTCAATTCTTGATCTCGTTCGAACACCCACACCAATATCTCCAATAATTTGGTTATGGGGATGGTTGCGAACGGTCGGGTACGCTTTGGGTATACCTGGATCACTAGGAACAACTTCAACAACTTCGTTAGAAGTGTTAGTCTCAACAATAGTATCATTAATCTTAACATTATTAAGAGAATCACAAAGAATCTCTACATTATCATCATCAACATGAGGAAAATCAAAATCTTCATAAAAAGATACGTGAAGTGATTCCTCAATCGTTGAAGAAGTTTTGTTGTATATCCGGTAGGCTTTGCTACATGTGAAATATCCAACAAAAATTCATTCATCGGATCTTGGCTCGAATTTGTCTAAATTACCAAAGGTGTTCTTTATAAAACATTTCGAACCAAAAACACGAAAATATTTCACTTGAGGCTTTTTATCATAAAACAACTCAAAACAAGTTTTGTTTGTTCGGGGTCTCACTAGGATCCTATTGAGCACATAACATGCCGTGTGCATCGCTTCTGCCTAAAATTGTAGTCCTAAATGACTATCATGGAGCATAGTGCGAGCACACTCAATAAGAGTCCTATTCTTTCTTTCTACAACACCATTTTGTGGTGGAGCACGAGGAAAGAAAAAGTTATGAGTTATCCCGGAGTCATCACAAAACTTAGTAAAAGACTCATTCTCAAATTCTCCGCCATGATCACTATGAATAGTGATAATGGTGGATCCTAAAAGATTCTGAATCTTCTTTACAAATTTAGTAAACTCTTCATGAGCTTCATTCTTATTAGTTAAGAATGAAACCCAAGTAAATCTAGAAAAGTCGTCAACGACAACTAGTCCATAATGAGCATTACCTAAAGAAGCGGTTCTAGTTGGCCCAAATAAATCTTGATGTAGAAGTTCTAGGGGCCTCTTAGAAGTAATCCCTTCTTTAAGCTTAAATGAAGATTTACTTAGTTTACCTCTTTGACATGAATCACAAAAGTTTTTCTTATTAAAAACAATCTTAGGAAAACCTTTGACTAGATCATGCTTAGCAAACTTATATAAGTGCTTGAAGTGAACATGACCAAAACGGCGATGCCATAATAGTTGTTCACTTGTGTTAGCAACTAAGCAATGTTCTACGGTTTTAGGCAAGCTCAAATAATAAATATTTTTACGCCTAATACCGGAAAATAAAACATTTGAATCACAATCAACAATAGCACACAATCCTTCTCCAAAGTTAACCTTGTAACCTTTGTCACAAAGTTGACTAATGGAAATGAGATTGTGACATAAACCACTAACAAGATAAACATTTGTAATTAGAGGTTTGGAAGGATTACCAACGATACCTACTCCAATGATGGTTCCCTTTTGATTACCTCCAAATGTGACTGTTGCACCATCCTTGATGCTAATCACTTCGGAGAGTAATGAGGGATCCCCCGTCATGTGTTTGGAGCAACCGCTATCAAGAATCCATCCTTTCCCTTTAGAGCTAATAAGGCATTTATTGCTCTTCTTCTTTCTCTTGGGTACCTATATAATATACCATAAGCTTATGGTACCCAATATTTATTGGGTCCAAGGGGATTAGCCCTTTGGAAGCCAAGTCCAAGTGGACTTCCGCTTCCCAACATAGTTACTATTTCTAATTACATCATGAAAGTAGGAATCAACATAAGCATTCCTAACATTTAGACTAGTGTTCTTAGGACCCCAAATAGTGTACATCTTGGGAGTTCTATTCCTAGTTGCATGCATATGTGTTGGATTTCTATGTGGTGCATGCTTCTTATGAACATGATTTCTAGCATAGAGATGTGGTGGAGGATATGCATTGTACATTCTAGAATGATATGTATGATTGGAAACATGCATATTATATGAAGCATATTGATCATGCATGACATATGGAGGATGAGCATACATGAAGGAATGATGCATATGAGCATATGGGTGTGTAGGAGCACGTACATGAGTATTTCTCATGTGTGGTTGTGTACGTGTCCGTGGGTACGGAGCATAAAATGTGTCATGATTATCCACTTGTGAAGTAGGATGTTTCCTACGTGGATGAGTGTTAGTGTACATAAAAGCATGGCCTTGCTTTTGGTTTCCACCCTTAGTGGGTTTCTTGGCAAAAGGAAGAGAAGGTGATGTGGTGACATTCTTGGTAGGATTGCTACCTATAGTGTCTTTGACACCACTTGTGGATGCACCGGAGGAAGGCCTCATAAAATCTATAGTGACACCACTATAGGAGGTGCGAGCATTAGATGCATTTGCTTTTACAAATCCAAGGCCAACACGATGTGTGGCCGGAAATTGGTTTGCAAGCAAATCATCCAATTGCCATTTTCCCTTATTGAATCTCACAATACGGGAGGACATGAGCTCATATTTCTCCTTTAAAGAAGAAATATTGGTATCCAAGGTGGACACCCGTGCTTTGAGCTCGTGCACTTGGGTTTTAAGAGAATCATTCTCTAAACCCAATTGTGTGTGACATGTAACTAGATCACTATTATCCATTGGATGGGTTTGATCTAGTTGAGATTTGAGGGAGTTCACCTCATCTCTCAATATGACATTTTGAGAAGCTAAGTTTGCTTTTTCGAGGGTTAAAGTATCAACAATGGTGTCATTGTTGATCATGCATGGAATGGATGACTTGCTAATATTTGATTTATTTAAGCTAGAGTATCTTAGCATTAAAGATTGGTATTTAGCAAATAGTTCTTCATTAGCTATACGAAGTTCATCCATTGTTACCTCGGTGGCATCCGTGTCGGAATCACTCTCATCCGAGAGTGGATCTTCAAGTGCCATGAAACACATGTGGGCGCTCTCACCCTTCTCATCATCGAAATCGCTTGATAAGTCATCACTTGAGTCATCAAAGATACCGATGAGTCCTTTCTTCTTGTCTCTCTTGTTCTTGTCGGACTTGTGGTACTTTGGTGCCTTCCACTTTTCTTTGTTGTTTAGCATTGGGCAATCCCTCTTGATGTGCCCTGGCTTATTACACTTATAACAAAGATAGGAAGTATCATTAGTAGACTCAAAGCGTTTATTGGAGGAAAATTTACCTTTGCAGAAGAAGCGTTGGAACTTCTTCGCCATTTGGGCCATATCACCCAAATCCATCTCGTTCTCGGATTCATCACTTTCGGAGGATGATGAATTGGCGTTGAATTCCAAAGCTTTCTTCTTGGCCTCCGAGGGATTCATCATGGCTCGAATCTTCAATCGGTTATCCCGTCTTACTTCGTAAGACATAAGAGTCCCGATGAGATTCACCACGGTATAGTTCTTCAAGTCATTGACCTCCTCAATGGCGATTGTCTTCTTTCCCATTTGGAGGTCATCCCCATGATGATCTTCCTTACCTTTTCAGGTTCGGTGTAGATTTGGCCAAGGGCTTCCAATTCATTTGTGATGTCGGTAAAGCGTCCGTACATCGAAGCAATGCTCTCATTTTCCTGCATGTGAAACAAGTCGAAGTTTTGCACGGCAACATATAACTTTGAAAGCTTTACCTTATTCGTTCCCGCGTGGGTAACGATGAGATGGTTCCAAATTTGATATGCACTCTTACATGTGCATATCTTGTTGAACTCATTTGGGTCCAACGCACAATGAAGAGCGTTCATTGCTTTAGCGTTGTTGACTTCGGCGGACTTCTCGGAAGTCGTCCATTTCTCGAAGTCATCTTCGGTGGGCTCGACATACTCCTTGTGGAGAGTTCTCCAAAAAGAAGCACTCCTAAGGAATGTCTCCATCCTACACTTCCAATAGCCAAAATTAGTACCATTGAAACGTGGAGGACGTACCGTAGATTGACCTTCGAAAAGAGTGGATGCTCCATCACTGTCGTGATTGTTGTACGAAGGCGGCGGCGGAACGTTGTTGTTGTTGGATGCCATAGATGAAACCTTACGCTCTATACCAATTGTAAGGACCCTGTCTATGGGGAAAACACTAGAAGGGGGGTTGAATAGTGTTTTTGCAAATTTAAAAGGAATTTACGCCATATAAAATGCAATCCAACAAATAGTGCGGAATAGAAAACCGACCCAAAGAGAAACACATGCAAACGCAGAGATGTTTCAAGGGTTCGGATTACCCAAGTCAACTCCCGACTTGTTCTCGGTAATCCTACGTCCCTACCACCCGGATACCACCGGATACTCAAGTTAGAACCCTAACTTGAGGTTTCCTTAAAGCCCACTTGTAGCAACCCTACAAGTGCAATCGAATACAATCGATGTCCTTGACTCCCACAACCAGGGAGCAAGCAAAACCACTCTCACAACCGAGAGCACAATTCTAATAACGAAAGTTATGAAATAAGAAAGCAACACTTACAATCACATATGCCTTGAAGTAGAACTTGAAGGAGAAGTGTGATGTGTGTTGAAGAACTCTCTTGGAAGAGAGGAGAAATCCCTTTCCCTTGACTACACCAATTGCCTAGAAGATCAAACTTTGGTTCTATGTTGGAGAGCAAGAGAACAAGATTTGAAAATACTTATGGCTTTGGATTTGAGAGCTTTGATCTTTGGAAATGAAAGCTTAAAGGATTTTGCAATGAATGAGTAACCTTCCAATGAAACAGTAGAAGCTCTATTTATAGCTTTCTCAAATCCACAAAACAGTTTAGGCAAAAACCCAATTGGAATCCGTGAGAAAAATCTCAACGGATATAATCTGAACTCGCGACAGTCGACTGTTGAACAACCACAGTCGACTGTTGCACAGTCAGCAAGGGTAGGTGAGAAATCATAACGGTAACTTACCACGTGGACAGTCGACTGATGAAGCAAAGACATGTGTCTGTTAAACCAACAGGCGACTGTAACTTCTTCGACAGGCGACTGGCCGAGAGAAGAGTAAGTTAGACAATTACTGGAAATCCCACAAGATACAGGACAGACGACTGATGGAAGGAACACAGTCGACTGTTAATCAGAACAGGCGACTGTATAACCTTAAACAGACGATTGTCAAAATCAAGAGAAATTTCCAGAGAGCTGAGTCAAAGAAATGACTTACAGACAGGCGACTGTTGCAGCATAGACAGTCGACTGATCTAATAGACAATCAACTGTATATATAGCATAAGCCGATTGGCCGTAGAAATCAGATCAAACAGAGTTTGGGCATGGAGAGACAGGCGACTGATTTACAATACACAGTCGACTGTCACTAGGACAGGCACCTGTGAATCGTTCAACAGTAGCCTGTGCAAAATAATCAGAGAAGGCCCAAAACTACATTGTAATAGTCTGTGCATAACAGGCGACTGTAGAACAAAACACAGTCGACTGTTTTTGAGACAGGCGATGTAAACTGTTAAGCAGTCGGCTGTTATAAACAATCCTAGCACAAACAAAAGAGAATTGAATTGGGATCAAAGGACAAAGGTCTAAAGATGTCCTATGACAGAATGTAGATGTGTGTGAGTGCTCCATCAAAGTTCTACTTCTAAGCTACATACTAGAAGAGATAAAAGAAAAATTACATTGACGAAAAATCTCTTCTTTCCATCGTATGAGCTTGAAGTCTTTACGGAGCTTCAATCATCAATCTACGATCATCTAATTCATATCATTTGCCTTCAATTACGTTTGTGAGTCATCCATTGCTAGTTGATCTTCATAATAAGCTTAGACAATGGATTAACTGCAAAATAGGGGATTAGTCACAAGTATTTATGTTTGCTCATCATTAACACCAAGTAGGGAGAAGTCCAATACTCAACATTATGGAGTTGAACTCATACCAAAACAGCAGTAAGGATATCACGTCAGTGTTGGGTGTTAGGCGACCACTTCTGGAGAACAACTAGTCTGCCGTCAAAAAGCCAGGGTCCCCCATGAAGAATATTATCCTGATCATCAGAATTCTCAAACCTGAAGTAAAAATAACCATTTTCACGGGAGAAAATACGTAGTCCCCCTTTTATTTTCCAGAGCCTATTGGTCCAGGCCTTAATCTAACCAAAATAACGAACATCACCCAAAACGTAGCCCACCAGAGTATTCTGCCACCGAGAAGCACCTACATCGATTATGTCTGCCCCCACTTTAACCTTCGCAACGCCATCAACTTTACCGATGGGAGGGACGAGGGACATCACCAGTGGGTCCGCATATTTCCCTCTAGTAGCACAAATGTCCAACCATGACCTCTTGCCCGCAGAGGGGTTGATAAGGATATTGGATTGGGGCCTGGCAGGTAATCTGTCAATTGGTTTAGAACTCGAAGAATCACAGTTTGCATCAATACCTCTGGATGGCAAAGATCTTGAATTATTAAACAAAAATTGGGATTTTGGCAAGGATCCCCCAGATCTCTTATACCCCAACTCACAATTTGATTGGCCTCCCCCATTCTGATGATTCAACACCGAGCTGTGGAGATTATTAATGTGTTGCCTATCGAACGAGACTTTCTTCTTCCCTTTTGAAACCCGATGCCAGCCGTCATCAGCTCGTGGGTGATAAACGAAGCCACCCAATCTTAGAGAACCATGCCCCTTGAGAGGATCGCCGCCTTTGTCATCCCCAGAGCCATCGTCTTCGAGATTAGGTTTAGCCACCGCTTGTAGGATCGCGGCTCCTATGGAACCGCCCTCCCCCATTATATATATATAGTGATCTTCGGTTGCAGAAAAAAAGGGGTTTTCGCAAGGTGCAAAAGCATTTTTTTATTTTTTTTGAAATTTTTTTTCAAAAAAGTTCTTTTGTTGTTTAATCCATACAATTATATACCCCAGGGAAAATAATGGGTGAACCCGTTGGGGATTAGAGCACACATCCACCCGTTACAAATTTAACGGTCTCAAAACGTGCGAATTTGATGAAATGCCTTGATTGAAGGCCCAATGACATTATTTCTCAACGATTATTTTTTGAGGGAGGTATAACAACATATAATGAAGGTGGAAAAAAATTTTGAAAAGAAAATTTCAAAAAAAAACTAAAAAATCTTTTCGCATGGTGCGAAATGTTTTCACATGAAGATTTGCTTATTTATATACATACATACATACATACATACATACATACACAGAAATGCAAATGATGATTATGCTGATGCTGATGATATGCAATATGTACAAAATGGACACTAAGGACAACAAAGTGGATGCCATCATGTGACTCCCCCAAGGTGAACTAAGCTAGGCCACGAAATGACAGATGTGCACAGTAAAAAGGGGGGAGACACTGGAACAGCGAGAAGCTATAAATCAGGCAGCACCACCACTTACAAGGTTGGGTGAGGTAAAACATAAATAGAATTGGAATGGAAGTACAGGATTGGCGCGATAAAACCCCCCAACCGAGGATGGAGTCAAGCATGAGAGCAATCGGTAAGAGCGAGAGATCCTTTCTTACCAATTGGATCACCGGCCTTGTAGGGCTTTAACCTTTGTCCGTTGACCTTGAATGATCCGTTCTTGCCTCCCTCAATCTCCACTGCACCGCTCGGGAATATCTGAAGTATTTTAAATTAGCCGTACCATCGGGACTTCAACTTCCCTGGAAAGAGTCGCAGTCTGGAGTTGTAGAGGAGTACTTGATCTCCTACGTCGAAACTCTTTACCGTGATTAACTTGTCATGGTAGATTTTAGTATTTTCCTTGTAAATTTTGGCATTTTCGTAGGCATCTCTCCTGAGATCTTCTAACTCATTGATGTCCAGGAGGCAGCGTAGTCCTATATTTTTGTAGTTGTAATTGAGTTTCTTGATATCCCAAAAAGCCATATGCTCCAGTTCTACCTGTAGGTGGCATGCCTTCCCATAGACAAGCTTGTAAGGGGTTGTTCCAATGGGGGTTTTAAATCCTGTGTGGTATACCCATAGCACATCGTTTAGCGTCTGGGACCAATCCCTCCATGATGAGCTAATTGTCTTCTCGAGGATGGTCTTTATCCCACTGTTGGAGATCTCTACGTGTCCACTCGTTTGAGGATGATAGGCGAGTTCAACTTTATGATATACTCCGTACTTCTTGAGTAAGGCCTCAAACTTTCTTTCGATGAAATGACTTTCACCATCACTTATGACCGTCCTTGGTACCCCGAAATAGGGGAAAATGATATTCTTGAATAATTTTGCGACGACTCAAGCATCGTTCGTTGGGGGTAGTTATGGCTTCTACCCATTTGGATACATAATCCACCGCCACTAAGATGTATCTGTTCTCGCAACTTGTCGAAAATAGGCCAATGAAATCGATCCCCCCAGCAGTCAAATAGTTCAATCTCCAGGATGCCCTTGAGGGGCATCTCATCCCTCATTGTAATATTTTCGGTCCTCTGACACATGTCGCATCCCTTGATATAGTCATAAGTGTCCTTGAAAAGTGTTGGCCAGTGGAACCCACATTGGAGTATCTTTGTCGTGGTCTTCGTAACCGCCGCATAGCCTCCATATGGTTAGTGTTCATGGCAATGAGAGATGATAGAAGCGGTCTCTTCCTTGGGGATGCACCGCCTAATGATTCCATCTGGGCATGATTTATAGAGATGTGGCTGGTCGATCCCCGGATACACGCTCCGGGGGTACAATGTAGCTTTATCGCAAGTGCACGGTTAAGTGGCAAGCTGGTGTCGAATCACAGGGAGGACTAATGATGGTACTCTACTTTAGTTATTAAACTACTTGGTGGAAAATTGTTTGGGAATGGTTGGTGTTACAGTCGTTTGAATATCAATGCAAATGCAATATAATAAAGATGTCTAGGGCTAGGAAATCCCCATTATGGATTTTCGAGTCATCAATGTGAGTTATGAATTACCATGCAATCAAAATTTGTTTAAGGTGAACTTACCGCAACTAATTGGAGAACCGGCGCACGCTGTCGCGCTATGCAAGTCTATAGCAATCTAAACTAGAGCTTCGCAGTCGGCAAGCCTAGTCAAGACCACTAGCATTAAGATCGGCCATTATGTCCAATCCGAACTCAAGCTCGCTGTCGCGCAACTTGAGTTCAGATCTAGATCATGATAGTTCGTACCTGTTCACCGTCGTGCAACGAATATGAGTATAGGAAAACAATAAAAATGTTGGCTTTGGTCGCTGCCGTGCACCAAGTCTAGGAAGTTTCGATTCTAATCCTAAATCGAATATCTAGGGCTTTTCTTGGATCAAGATCCTCTGTCCAAAAGAAATCTCTATCTATATGTAATAAAATAATCAAGAGCTAACCTTTCTAACAAGCCTAATATCATAGCAATTCATCGTTCTCACAAATCAAATACTAGTCCCATAGGATTCATCCCTTTGCCCTATAGTAAAGGAATTACTCACAATTCATATTAGAAATCAATGGAAAAGCAAGATCAACAATAGAATTCATCATGCAATTAGGATTTAATAAGAGATATAGAATAAAAATTGGAGCTTGCAAGAGATTAAGACAAACCAATTTGCAAAGAAGCTTCAAATGAAAAATTAAGACCAAATCTTCAATCCCCTCGCCAATACAAAAGCTTAACTCCAATTAAAACTAAGAAAAAATAATTCTAAGAAGTCTATCTGGTCTCCCCTAGGGCTGGAGACAAAAATGGGCTTAAACACATTCCCAAAAAAACAAAAAATCCAGACCAAACTCCCCTTGCGCCGCTAGAAACCCTAGTTTTCACGACTGGCTGTCGGTGCTACTCGGCTGAGTGAGAATCTCACTCGACCGAGTGAGAAGTCTACTCAGTTGAGTAGGACAGTCTGTAGATCACTACAAAACAGAGAAGTTGCCTTGGATTTCTTCAGAATCTTTGCCTTCACTCGGGAAAGTGGAGTACTTACACGGCCGAGTGGAAGTTACCACTCGGCCGAGTACATTATGGCACTCAGGCTGGTAGATGTCGTTATATTAGCTTTACTCGAACGAGTAAGCTGCTTCACTCGGGCGAGTGAGCTACATCACTCGGCCGAGTGGCCTGTATCTGAACTCCTTTCTTCTCCTCCTCGCTTCCTCGTCGATTCTTTCGCATTCTTCTTCTTCCACTCATCCTCCAGTGCCGTTAGCTCTCCGATATGATCATGGACGACGCTCCAGCATGCGTGCAAGTCCTCTAGGGTCCAAACTACTCCCAATTGCTTCATATCTTCTGAAATCAGAGGAAAACAAGAAATAGTGAAAAGTATCGAAACATCGTCGAATAATCGTGAAAATCATGATATGAGCAATCGAAATGGCATGTAAATATGCAGAAATAAAGTGTAAAATATGAGCCTATCAATGGATCGTCCCAGAAGTATCGTTTGGCATCGCTCAAGAACTTCCTTCTCTAATAAGTGGTCATTCCATGGGTAAGATCCTACTCACAAAAAAATTTACCATGTTGGCGTACCACGGTGTATCGGCAGAATCTGCTGCAAAATACAGCTCCCCAGCGAAGGACTCATTAATAGGTAAGCTATATATCGTTCTTGTCCACACGAGTGAGCAGGGATAAATGATCGGCCAGTACATTCTACGCACCCTTCTTATCCTTGATCTCCACGTCAAACTCCTGAAGGAGAAGTATCCACCTTATCAATCGAGGTTTGGCTTCTTTGTTGCTTAGCAGGTATTTTAAGGCAATGTGGTCCGTGTGAATTATGACCTTCGACCCCAGGAGATACTGCCGGAATTTCTCAATAGAGTATACCACTACTAGCAACTCCTTTTCAGTGGTGGTGTAGTTTCTATGGGCCTCGACTAGTGTTTTACTAGCATAATAGATGGCGTGCAACTTCCAATCCTTGCTCTGGCCTAACACAGCACTCACTGCCTGATCACTCGCATCACACATGAGTTCAAACGGCAAGATCCAATCTGGTAGCGAAATAATTGGATCGGAAATAAGAGCCTCTTTTAGTCTATCAAAAGCTCCAAAACACGCATCAGAAAAAACAAATGGTGTGTCCTTTGCAAGTAATTCAATGAGGGGGAGTGTAATTTTAGAAAAATCTTTAATAAAACGACGGTAGAACCCAGCATGCCCAAGAAAACCACGGATTCCCTTAAGATTGGTCGGTGGGGGAAGTTCCTTGATAACTTCGATTTTAGCCTTATTGACTTGTTTCCCCTTGGAGGAAATGACATGCCCGAAGACAACTCCCTCAGTTACCATAAAATGGCACTTTTCCCAGTTCAGAGTGATGTTGTTCTCACTGCATCGCTTTAGTACCTTGACCAGATTCTCTAGGTAAGAATCAAACTCAGTGCCATACACCGATAAGTCATCCATGAAGACCTCTATAATATCTTCGATAAAATCCGAGAAGATAGAGGTCATGCACCTTTGGAAGGTTGTGGGTGCATTACATAAGCCGAAAGTCATCCTTCGGTATGCAAAGGTGCCATACGGGTAGGTGAAAGTCGTCTTATCTTGGTCCTCATTATGCAACGGGATTTGGAAACCCCTCGAGTATCTATCAAGATAACAAAAATAATTATGCTTGGCAAGGCGCTCAAGCATCTGGTCGATGAATGGAAGGGGGAAGTGGTCCTTTCGGGTGGCCTTGTTAAGTTTTCTATAGTCTATACACAACCTCCAGCCCGTGACGGTCCTGGTTGGTATCAATTCATTTTTTTCATTTCTTATGACGGGCATGCCTCCCTTCTTAGGCACGACTTGGACAGGACTGACCCATTTGCTATCAGAGATTTTGTAGATAACGTCGGCTTCGAGAAGTTTCAGGACCTCCTTCTTAACAACCTCTTTCGTGTTAGGGTTTAAGCGTCTTTGATGTTCTATGGAGGTTGTGTTGCTATCTTCGAAATGGATCATATGCTCACATAGCCCAGGGATAATACCTTTCAGGTCGGTGATACTATATCCTATAATATCTCTATGCTCCTTGAGGACCTTTAGAAGATCCTCGAGTTGGGATTCGGTGAGGAAAGCGTTGACTATAACAGGATACGTGCGATTATCACCCAGAAATGCATATTTAATATTGGCGGGAAGGGGTTTAAGCTCTACCTCAGGGGTGTTGTACCCCATGCCGTGCTCACTTGCGACTGCAATGCCTCTTCCTTAGGTGCTGGTTCGTCTGGAACAAAGTCATCTAACGACGTGTTATAGCTTGAGTCTGAGCTGGACGATGAGTGTGTCTCATGAAAGATATCATTAGGCTCCGCTTCCTGGCCTTCGCAGTTCTCAGGATCCACCACGGCTTGCATGTCAACAAGGGGACGTCGTCGTCTAACCATGCACTTCTTTGGAAATTATCCTAAAGCCCGTTAGGTACCATGGTCAAATCATCTTCTTGGAAGTCACCGGTCTCTAAGGGACTTGTATATCTGGGGTTTATTCGTCCCTCTGAGACAAGTTGTGCAAATATCTCTTCGAATGGGACATCGGAAGAGAAGAAATACGTGCCATGAGCATCAATTCGTATGCGTATTCCTTCCAGGACGTTGTTGGAATCAGTGTAATATTCCGTCATGAACTCTGAAAGGTGCGGTGCAAATAGATCTGCTTACGAGATGAATACTAGCCCGGTGCACCTGGCATGATCCACAATATTATCCAAAGCAGTTAGAAGGGACACCTCGTTTAGTGCTTCGCAGGAGTTGGCCTGTGGAATATCCCTGACGTAGAATGAGAGTGTGTCCCCTTCGACGCTAACGTATACATCGTCCTCGAGAGCACCTGAGTGGACTTGTTCTGCAATGTAGTTCAGGACTTCAAATTCGGCTTCATGAATGGCTTTGACGATTAAAGAGCCGGCAAATCTCACAAAGTCCAACATCATGTCTAAGATGTATTGAGGATGCTCCCTCCAACATGGGTCTTGGGCAAGGAAGACTCGTCGGCACATTGGATTCCTCTGAATGTAGGACGTTCGAACAAGGGTAATCTGAGGAGGGATGTTAGCACGCAGAAAAGAAGCACTCAAGAAAATCGTGGAACTCGTTAGCAAAAAGAGAAAAGATAGTAATAAGAGAACAAAAAGAAAAATAAAGAGAAGTGGTTGATTCGGGTTAAATATTGCATATCTAACACTTATTTAGCCCTATTTTGTGCTTATATGATGCTTAATTGGTCTCTAATACGATCATATTTTAAATATCATCCTTTATTAGAGAAATCACTTGATTTGAGCATAAAACAGCAATTTACTGAGTATTTCTGCACTTTTTATATTTTTCATGGCTAGATCTTGATTTCACGATTCCAACGACTATTTATTTGTATTTTTCTGAGATCTGTGCTAATTACTGTGTATTTTTTGAATGCAGAATACCAATTTAATGAGGAAATACGCTCAAAATACGCTTGGAAATACGGCCGCACGAATCTTGGCGGCCACGTGGCAGCATCTGCGCATCTCCCGCTCAGATCCAATGGCTGCCGAGAAGCGGGCGACGCGGTCATACGTGGAGCATTCGATTTCAATCCAACGGCGCGCGTTCACCCGACGAAACGAAGCGGACTCTGGCGACGTGGCCGCTTCCAGACCCTTCGATCGCGATCCAACGGCAGAGAAGCGACCCAGATGAATAAGAGAGAGGCGGGCGATGTGGACATCTCACGGCCGTTCGATTGAGATCTGACGGTCGAGCATCAACCTGCAACGAACGAGAAGGCTCAGCTCCTGGGGCGACATGGAGATCATCTCATCCATTCATCGTTCGAACGAACGGCGGAGATCGTTCCGACTCGTACTCTGATGCAAATGAAGCGGGCGGAATTCTGCACCCGCATGGGGACACGTGGCGATCATCTGGGTGATCCCGCCCAAATCGGACGGCCCATAGTTGAGGCGGCTTTGCAGATAGCGGGTTTCGAACCCGATAGCAACTTAAACCCCGCAATGCCTCTATAAAAGCGTATTTTAGGGTTTTGTTATGTATTCTGGCGTATTTTGGGCTCTACGAGCCGTATTTCACCATGAAATGTGGAGGCCCTGGGGACAGAGGCTAGATCTATCATCTGAAGGAGATTTGGGGCTATTTGGAGAGAATTGGTGACATTTTCCTATCTTTAGCCTTGTATTTTGCGTATTTGGCTTAGAATTGAAGTATTATTCACGTATTTTGATGTTTTAATGATCTATTTGTCTATGAATACTGATTATAATCTCTCCATGTGTGGTTCATCTTCATATGTGTTGGTGTTGATGCAGTTAGGGTGTCGTAATCATTGATTTTGATATCTTTTCGCCCTATTTGCATTATATAATCGCGTATTTTGCTAGTTTCTACATGTATTGTTCAAGTATTATCGTTGTTGATGTACTTGTATCAAATATAATCTCTGAAAATTTATTCGTGGCATGACCCTTACGGGCACACATGCTTATTTTCTCATGAAACTAGTATTTTATTCGATATTTAAGACACTCTTCGATGTTCGTTTATCGTTATATTTTCCGACGTTATCGTGCCCTGACCGGACGAAACGTTGAGTTATAGAAAAGATATTTATAATCATTGATTGCACACACCCTAACGAAATCAATACCGACACATACCTCCATACTAGTACCCCATTTCGAATTCACCGTAGTTATCGTAGGATTTTCTTTTGTTATTCTAAACTCTTGATCCTATATCTTTATATCGTTAGGTGGTTGGATATTACCGTATTATTACTCTTTACAAACTGAAGTTTGTGGTTTTGCAGGTCAGTTGTCCCGTGGATACGATACCTGGACTCACCAGGATATTACTTGTTCAATCTCCTGCACTTGGGAGTAACGCTCGCATCATTTGAGACGAGGCAAGTTTTTGGCGCCGTTGCCGGTGATAATGGTACTTGTAAGCTACGATTTCAGTTCGTTTGGAGGAACATTCGGTGAGATCCTTCCATCTTATAGTTTAGAATTTTTATTGTTTTTTTGTTTTTTTTCTCTTTATAAAAAAAATTCAAAAAATGGAGTATATGGAATTCTATTCCACAAACAATTTGTATGATGCAGAGTATAATATTGCACACAAACATAGGATGGAGAAGCTCAAGATCGTTAGTTTTAATCAGACTGATTGTGAAACTTTCTTTCAGGCCTGGAGGAGGTTCACAGACATAGTATCGAACTATCCGCAACATGGGTACACAAAGAAAGAGCTTATGGAGTCCTTCCTAGATGGACTACGACCACAGCTGCAAGAATTCTTGGGAGTCATGACGCCGACAGAGGCGTGTAAATATATGGAGTCCTTACAAGAGACTGATCAGATCATTAATGGGACTCCAGAGTGTGATTCAACGAAGCCTTCATGCCTTGATCAAAGGGAGCAAAGCGTAGACGTACCATTGAAATCCTTGAAAGAGTAAGTTTATTTTCTTATTCAGACGCAGGATACTACATCCCATCAATTCCAAGAGAACTTCCTTGCTCGGAGTCGGCAGATTCAAAAATCCATTGAAAATCTTACTCTGATTGCCGCTTGCTTAGAAGAAAATAAGTCTGTTGAAATTCAATGTCAAAAATCTAATATGAGTTTATCTTCTATTGCAGGTATATCGAGCAAGCCATGTCACGATGAGGTCACGAATAAAAATATCGACATGGTAGGAAGTGTGTGCAAAAGAGAGGACGAACGAGCAATTTTGGATGAACAGGAGGAGGAGACGACTAGGGACATTGGTTTAAAGATTATCATTATGGAGCCCGAACCATTCTCTCCCCCAGTTTTTTCCCAAAATCATTCACCCCTCTCCCCAATGACTGAGCATCATACCGAGAGAAGTGCATATCTTTCAGGGAGTAGTCGTCAACATGCTTTAATTTATTTCACATATTTTGATGACTACATTTGGAATATCTTTGTCGAAAGGAATTTATGATAATATGGATTGACGTGACTCATCTCTTGCAGGATACAAGTGAACAGCTTATAGAGATGCTGGAAGTTACGTTGCTGGGGTCCAATTTAGATAGTGGAGGAAGATTACTTGCTGAGGAGTGCAAGGAGAAAATTGGACAACTTCCTCCACCATTAAAGATTTGCGATCCGCCATTTAACCACGGTGTGTTCTTTCCATTAGTGTAGATTTTATATGCTTTCTAGGATGCTTGCTTTTGAATAAACTCGTACCCTCTTCGACATTGAGAACAATGTCCATCTTTAGTAGGGGGAGTGTATGAGACCTTAGGAGGATTTTTTCTCAAAAACAAGGCAAAAGAAAAGAATAATTCCCCATTCTCATTATTTTAAACTCATTCACATACCATATTAGCGGATGATTATGCATTGATTGAGTTCTAAAAACGTTTATGGCTTGAGTTATTTTTTATTCATCCATGAAATTAATCGTTAATATGCTATTCATGAAAATTTTCAATTGCCATGATCAATATCTCGAAATAATTTGAATTTATTTCGTGCATGCTAATGTGATGAAAGAGCTTAAGTATACACGATTTACTAGAATAGTCTTCAAGTTGAAGAGGAATTTGGCCATTGTTACTAATGTTTATGTTTCAAAGAATGGGTGTTGAGTTGCTTATGAAAAAAAGAAGAAAAAGAAAAAAAGTGAAAAAGAAAAAATGCATCGTTCCCTTGAGTTCATTGATTAGCCAGGTCTTCGTGTCTTAGGAAGCATTGGAGATTCGTGTCGAAATATGGATGAATGGGGAGTGCAACCAAAAAAAGAGAGAATAAAACTCAGATGATTCGATTATTAAGTTCGAGGGGCTCTTCTAAGCCTAATGTCCGAAGGCCGTCTGGCCTAGGAATCATTAACTGAAAGCTCGCTACATGGATCATTCTAAGTCGTCAAAAGAAAAAGAAGAAGAAAAGAGAAATGGTGAATAAACCAAGCAACTTCAATACCCATGATTTGAACGATCGTTTTGAGATGCCAATTCCTTGGAAATGAGAAAACTAGAATATAACAACATGTTATACTTTCGTTTACGCAAAACGATGCTTGCATGTTGTTTATTTAAATTAAATTAGAGAAAATATCATGTGATTGATCTTGTTCATGGATTGTATATATTGATGATCAAAAATCATGTTGGAAAGCGTATTATTGAGCCATGCCATAAGCGATTGATAGAATTTATTGTTTTACTAATCATCCGAATTAATCGCTCTTTTTGCTAGGGACTAGCATTGCTAGTTGGGGGTGTGATTCGGGTTAAATATTGCATATCTAACACCCTATTTAGCCCTATTTTGTGCTTATATGATGCTTAATTGGTCTCTAATACGTTCGTATTTTGAATATCATCCTTTATTAGAGAAATCACTCGATTTGAGCATAAAACAGCAATTTACTGAGTATTTCTGCACTTTTTATATTTTTCATGGCTAGATCTCGATCTCACGATTACAACGACTAATTACTTGTATTTTTCTGAGATCTGTGCTAATTATTGTATATTTTTGAATGTAGAATACCAATTTAATAAGGAAATACGCTGAAAATACACTTGGAAATACGGCCGCACGAATCTTGGCGGCCACGTGGCAGCATCTGCGCACCTCCCGCTCAGATCCAATGGCTGCCGAGAAGCGGGCGACGCAGCCATACATGGAGCGTTCGATTTCAATCCAACGACGCGCATTCACCCGACGAAACGAAGCGGACTCTGGCAACGTGGCCGCTTCCAGACCCTCCGATCTGATCCAATGGCGGAGAAGCGACGCAGATGAATGAGAGAGAGTCGGGTGATGTGGACATGTCACGGCCATTCGATTGAGATCTGACGGTCGAGCGTCAACTCGCAGCGAACGAGAAGGCTCGGCTCCTGGGGCGACATGGCGATCATCTCATCCGTTCATCGTTCGAACGGACGGCGGAGATCGTTCTGACTCGTACTCGGATGCAAATGAAGCGGGCGGAAGTCTGCACCCGCATGGGGACACGTGGCGATCATCTGGGCGATCCCTCCCAGATCGGACGGCCCATAGTTGAGGTGGCTTTGCGGATAGCAGGTTTCGAACCCGATAGCAACTTAAAACCCGCAATGCATCTATATAAGCGTATTTTAGGGTTTTGTTGCATATTTTGGCCTCTAGGAGACGTATTTTGCCATGAAATATGGAGGCCCTGGGGACAGAGGCTAGATCTATCATCTGAAGGAAATTTAGGGCTATTTGGAGAGAATTGGTGACATTTTTCCTATCTTTAGCCTTGTATTTTGCGTATTTGTCTTAGAATTGAAGTATTATTCACTTATTTTGATGTTTTAATGATGTATTTGTCTATGATTACTGATTATAATCTCTCCATGCGTGGTTAATCTTCATATGGGTTGGTGTTGATGCAGTTAGGGTGTCGTAATCATTGATTTTGATATCTTTTCGCCCTATTTGCATTGTATAATCGTGTGTTTTGCTAGTTTCTACACGTATTGTTCAAGTATTATTATTGTTGTTGTACTTGTATCAAATATAATCTCTGAAAATTTATTCGTGGCATGACCCTTGCGGGCACATACACTTATTTTCTCATGAAACTAGTATTTTATTCGATATTTAAGGCACTCTTCGATGTTCGTTTATCGTTATATTTTCCGACGTTATCGTGCCCTGACCGGATGAAACGTTGAGTTATAGAAAAGATATTTATAATCATTGATTGCACACACCCTAACGAAATCAATACCGACACATACTCTCCATATTAGTACCCCATTTCGAATTCACCGTATTTATCGTAGGATTTTCTTTTGTTATTCTAAACTATCATATATCTTTATATCGTTAGGTGGTTGGCTATTACCGTATTATTACTCTTTACAAACTGAAGTTCGTTGTTTTGCAGGTCAGTTGTCCCGTGGATACGATACCTGGACTTACCAGGATATTACTTGTTCAATCTCCTGCACTTGGGAGTAACGCTCGCATCTTTTGAGACGAGGCTGTGGTGGGGTGTCAAGTGTGGGTGAAACCAACACACTCCAACCAAAAGCTAAAGTAAATTGTTACCTCCCAACAACTGTGCCAAAACTTGTTCCTCGCCCGTGATGCACGGACGGGAACACTGTAAGTGGATGGTGCTTTATAGTATGTATAAATTGTCGAACTCTAGGAAGATGGTCGTATAATGCTTAGCTTTTTTGTCGAAGGAGGAGAATGTGTGGTCGGGGTTGTCATGTGTGATTTGGTTGGTTGGTTGAGGGAAGTGGAATTGACTAAATATTAAACGTCTATGGCTTTCGGGATTCCCCACTAGGGCCTTCGGTAATGGATTTCGGGTCAATTGACCCTCCATCGGACGATGGATTAGGGTAGGAGTGCCACATTCAGAGATGGGAATGGGCGTTAGACTTTCGTCGTCATGCTCGTCTAACACATCCCTATGCAGGGCCATGCTCTCTCAATCGGCTTCATACATGAATGCGTGCATTAAGCTTGACACGTGGGTACTGCCTCCCAATCTGTATGCACTCGCATACTCTACGGAATGCGACGCCATCCTACGGTTGATTCTAGCAGCCGAGCTACTTTCGTAGTCATTGGAAAGCGGATTGGGGTTAGTGGTCGCCCACGACTCTCGGGTCACCCTCATGAATACGAGCCCTGATAAACAACCACTAATCCCAAATGATTCGTGTGGATTCTCCCTATGATATGGAGTCTCTTTCGCGGTGCTCTAATCCTAGGGCTAATCCCCCCAAAACCATTGTTCAAATCACCATAGGGAGACCCTAGATTCGTCCAATGGAGGTCTAATCCGACATCCAATCCCTAAGCTCCTAGGGATCCTCCCTAAGCCCAAGAAACCAACTACTCTGGCATAGCAAAAGCTCTAAATATAATAGCAATAGAGATAGGCATATATAACCGGTCAAATTGCATAAAATTAATTTCAATAGAGAGAGCAAGAGAAATAAGAGCAATGTTAAAGAAATTAAAGAAATCCAACCACAAATAAGAAAATAGATTGCAAAAGAGATTACCAAAAGAGAGCTCTCAAAATAGCTCTAAGGGTTTAGCTACAGAAATTAAAGCTTAACATACTCTAAAAACTGTTCACTGTTTATACAAAACAGTTTGGGTTCGGGTTTTATAAGAAAACCAACCCGAAACCCATTAATTTAAGTCAATTTGGAGTCTGTAGACCTACTGCTTGGTCGAGCACAGTGCTCGCTCGGCCGAGTGATGCATTGTGTAGTGATCCACCTTAGTGCTTTGAGATGGGCCGCTCGGGCGAGCGAGTTGGGTCACTCGCCCGAGCGTCATATCGCTCGATCGAGCGAATTAAGTTCCAATTTAACAGAGCCATCTCCTTGCATTTGTTGGGCTCCTCTGATAGCTAGCTCAGGTGAGCGGGCTGGTCGCTCGAGCGAGTGGGATGGCCGCTCGGTTGAGCACCCTCTTGGAAGACCTGGTTGCCCTTTGGTGTGTCACAGCTCGACCGCGTGCATCTTGCGCTCGGTCGAGCTATCTGGCCTGAGTCTTACATCTTCAACTTCTCTTCTCCATTCTCCTCTTCTTTACTCCTCGTCTCTTCTTCTCTCTTCTTATACTCCTCTCCTTCGCTTCTTTGGCCTCATTGGGTCGTCGTGGCAAGGCGAGGCGAGCTTTGGCGTCGATGTTGTACCCAGAACACCGTATTGCTCTGAATTGCTCTGAATTTCTTGAAAACACATAAACATCGAAAGGATCAAGAATATCAAGAAAAGCGTGATATAATACGGAAATATCGATTCGGGCGATCAAAACGACATGGGAATGCATGGTAAAAACATGGAAAATATAGACACACCAGTTACTATATTTCTTCTTTTGTTTATTTGGGAGAGAAAAAAGAACATAAACATTTGTTGTTTCTCCCACAGAGACTCCAGGGGTATTTATAGGAATATGGATTAGTTTAGAACCTAAACGTTGTAAATCAATGTTTCTTCTAATGGTAAGGATAACACATTTAAATTCAGAACCCTTAACTTTTCTGACTTCCATGTGTAGAAAATTTATTTGGGGTGCTACTAAATCTTGGGCCTGGAGAGACTCTTGCAGACCTAAGAAGGAAGGGGGTGTTGGGCTAAGACTACTTCCTGATTTGAATCTAGCTTCTGGGATTAAATTAACATGGAGATTCCTTCATGTCAAAGGCCTATGGGCTGAGTACATGCGTAAAAAATATAAGGACTCTTCCAAGTTTTATGTTGCAAAAGGAGATGCCACTCAATCTGGTATGTGGAAGTTCCTTCTTCACTGCAGAAATCTATCTCAGCGTATTATTTTCAGGAAGGTACGGGATGGGAAGGACACGCTCTTCTGGCACGACAATTGGCTCCCTAATGGCCCCTTGAAAAAACTATTCTCTATTCCAGAAGGAGCTAATAGGAGACTTGTTAGTGACTATTGGGATGGAAATTCTTGGATGGATAATGATGAAATTTCTAACTTGAAGCCTCTCCTCCAGCAAATCACTTTGTCCCCTGGTGCTGATACTTGGGAATGGAAGCGCGATTCAACCTTCAAATTCAAGGACGCTTGGGATGAAGTGCGTGATAAAGGTACCCCGTACCCATTCTCTAAACTGATTTGGTTTACTAATTCCATCCCAAAAATGTCCATTACCCTTCTTCGCGCGTTTAAAGATAAACTCCTTACCAAAGTGCGCATGGAAAAATGGTGTGCACTAAACTCTAATGCATGTGAGTTGTGCTCGGATGGTTCCCCGGAAACTATTTCTCATCTATTCTTTGAGTGTCCTTATTCCAACTATCTAATGCGTCGAGCTCTTCTTAAGTTGGGTGCTAAAGGACATTCGTCCCTCCTTCTGCCAACTGATGGGTCTTATTATTTGGAAAATTTTGTGAAGAAGGGGCTCCTTGGTCTGCTTGCTCGGGTTGTGCTTGCTACTGTAGTATATCACCTGTGGAGGGAGCGCAACAGGAGAGTTTTTGAAAAAGTAAGTAAGCCGAAGATCATACTCTTTGATGACATCTCGGCGGACGTTCGATTGGCCTTTCGTCATATTGAAGAGGTGGAGGATGATGCTTCTACAGCGGCAATGAACTGGGACATTCGTCCTTTTGACACGGGCTGATTCTTTTGTTTCTGCGGCTGGCCACTGGCCGAGTAATGCTACAGGCGGAATGATAGTCTGCGGCTTATACTTTTTGAGAGATATGCTACAGGCCGAGTAATGCTACAGGCGGAATGCTACATGCCGAGTAATGCTTGGCGACACAGCTTTATGCTGGGCGTGAACTTTTTGCGGGGCTTGCTGTGGGTTAACTTCTTTGCTGGGCAAAAAATTGAGAGGCATATTGCGGTTTGGGTCTTTGCTAGCACATGCGACTTCTTGCCCTGTAACTCATTTTGTGTCTAGGCCTCTTTCGATTTTTTCAACTCTCTCTTTGGGTTCATTTGAGAGGTGATGTTTTGATGTGTATGTATTGTATTATATTGACTCTATGGTCTGAACATTGTTACTAGGCAATTTGATCTAGGGTGACGACGCTTGTGTCCTCTCCCCTAGTCTTTGCGCCTTGTAATCAGTGACCAACCACCATGTACTGTATCTTTGTTTTTCCCTTTAATATACATACTAACTTATCTTGCAAAAAAAATAATTACATATGACCCCCTCAATAACATAATATTTATGCTTCATCCCAAGGGTTAGACTCGTCATGGACGTACTCAAATCCAACATCTCTCACTCACACATGATGGGATTATTGTTATTGAAACAACTTGTGAAGTTTCATACTTGGTAACTTGGTGATGCGACCTATAAGCAAACATGTGTAATCTTGTTATATACTGGTTAGAGATACACTATTGTCATTAAGTAATAAATCCTCTAAAGTATCTCATTCGCTTATAATATCGCAGGATTAGTTTATTATATCAGTTTAAGTATTCTTGATCCCTCTTTTCATTTATATTCTCGAGGAATGCTCAAACACTTTCACATTGATGTCTTTAAATCACACAGATTGATTAGTCTTTGAGATCATCAAGCTAGATATTAATAAACTCAGTCTTTCCTTTGCACTCAATACCCTAAGTCTCAAATTAGATGCTTTTCTAAACATGTCCTTTTAGAACGAATCACTCGTGGTCATAAGAAATATGCCAAAGTAGCTATCACCAAGATTGAGACTTCAAGTATTAATCAAAATTCAAAGGGTATTCTGAGGAAACCAATCCTCTATGGACTCACACAGTGGAGAGGCATGGATTTACTATCTCACTTCCCATTATGGTCGACTCTAGCACATGTGGTATGATTACATGCAATGGTGTATTGTGTATGTCTTAGGAGTAATTAAATCCAACACAATTCAGACTCGATTTAAATGTATTCATACATTTAACATTAAATTCTACAGCAATTTAATGCTCTAAGAATTTGTGTCTGGCTTATGAGTAGGAATAGATGAACTTTGGGGATTAGTTCGTCTCTGTCATTATTTGTGTGTGTAATGACCTTATCTTGAAACTTATTCAAGGCAACTTCCAGAAGAGGATTAAGTCGTATCACTGCCGTTCACTTAGAACGTTAGAGGTGATTACCTGTGTGTGAAGGCCAATCTCACATGCCCATTTGACATACTTTTCTTATGTACTCTTTACGTATGCTTGTGTTAACAAATAACACTATTCAGCAATCATATATCATCCAACACAATGAATGAAATAAACATTTTATTGAACAATATCAATATTTTACAAAGTACATACACAAGTATATATATTTCAAATTCATGCAATCCTAGAACTTTTACATGTTTCACAAATGCATCTCGGCTTAGTAAGAGAATCATTTACTATTTTGTACGTAGATATATACTTGATAGAAACTATCTTCTTAGCCACAATGTCTTTCACAAAAAGATACTGTATTTCGATATGTTTGGAATGACTATGATACTTTAGGTCCTTGGTGTAAGCTATCACAGCTTGATTGTCACAGTAGACAATCACGGGTTCTTGCTTTACACCTAAATTCTGTAGGAACCGTTGTAACCAAATAGTTTACTAGATTCCTAGTGAAGTACCAACAAATTCTGCTTCCATAGTTGATAAAGCTATACAAGTTTGTTTCTTACTTCACATAATATGACAACATCTCCGAGCAAGAAAACATATCCAGATACAGATTTCCTCTCATCTACATCTCTCTTATAGTTAGCATCAGTGTAGCCTTCCAGTTTGGTGGACGAACCTTCGTAACACAAACTGTAGTTGGTTGTGTCATTCGAATATCCTATGATCCTCTTCACATCCTCCAATGCTCAACTCCAGTATTTGACTGATATCAACTTACTAATCCTACACTAACATGTGTCTAACCGTATACACAACATAGCATACATTAAGCTACCCATTGCACTTGCATAAGGCACTCTTGAAATCTTGTTCCTTTCGTCTGTCATTCTAGGACAACCATCTAAACTTAGATTATCACCTTTTACTGTTGGAGTTTCAACTAGATTGCATTTAGACATGCTAACTCGTTCTAAATCTTATTAAGAAATGTTTCTTACGACAATGCAAGAAATCTTTTAGAACAATCACTTCGGATTTTTACACCAAGTATAATATAATCCACTTCCCACATGTCTTTTAACTCAAAGTTTGATGGCAACCATTATTTTATGGTCATCAGAAACTCTATGTCATTACTTGCTAGCAGAATGTCATCTATATACAATGTCAAGATGAAAATTTTGTTCTTATATTACTTCACATAAACACGATGGTCTTCTTCAATCATCTCCAAACCAAATGAGGTGACAACCATATGAAACCTCTCGTTCGATTGCCTAGATGCTTGTTTAAGGCCATATAATGATTTCTGTAACTTACAGACTTTGTTCTCTGGGCCTTTAACAACGAAACCTACCGGCTGACCCGTGTATTTTTTCATCTAGTTCACCATTTAGGAATGCTATCTTGACATCTATTTGGTGAAATTCTAAGTTCATGTGAGCAACTAAAGCTAGTATAAGGCTAATAGATGCAAATTTGACAACTGGTAAAATTTCTTCCTAGTCAATTCCTTCCTTTTGGGTATATCCTTTTGCTACCAGGTGATCACTCCATATTTTACACCTTTTTTCCGCATGTTTGCATGCCATTTAGATCGCTCAAATCACGCTTTTCACGATTTATCGACAATATTGCGATACTTTTCACGATTTGTTGTTTTTGTCGTATTTCAGGAGATTTGGAGCGATTTGGAGTGATTCCGAGATACACCCTCTCCGGAGTGTCACCGACGACTTCCCCTGATGGTATTTTGTTATTGGAGAGGAGCGGAAGAAGAAAGAACGTCGTAGGAGCGACGAGGAGGCAAAAACAAGCTGTTTGGGCATTTTTGGTGTCTCACTCGACCGAGTGAAGGAGTCACTCGGCCGACCAAAAGACCCCGCTCGGCCGGCCAGATCGGACACGCTCCAAGTGTGCACTCGGCCGAGCATCAGAAGCCACATCGGCCGAGTGACGGAACCTCATCCGCCCGAGTGGCGCTCAGACGACGCACATCAAAAACTCCCAACTTACTGTTTTTCATCTGTCTGAGCATCAGAAGACTCACTCGGCCGAGTGGCTATTGCCGACCGCCCGAGTGAAGAGAAGCCCATCGGCCGAGTGACGACAACTCACTCGGCCGAGCGACCCCCGAAGTGAAGACCCCCGAAGACCCGTACTTACTATAAAATTTCAGGGTTTCTCACTCGGCCGAGTGACATTTGTCACTCGGCCGAGTGCGGCTATCGCCTGTAGCGGAAAACTCGAAATTAGAGAGGCGCAGGGGCATTTTGGTCAGGGTTTTTTTGGGCAGTTTTGGGGGGTATTTAACCCCTGATTCTAACCTAGGTTAGGGATCTTTTCCTTACTTTTTGGCAGCCTTTTAGATTGAACTTTTTAGCTTTTGATTCTTGTGATTGGAGAGGAGAGAAAGGTTTATTTTTGTTGGATTTTTGGAGAACTCCATTGGTTTGTCTCCCTCTCCATTAAAAATCTTATTTTTATTGCTTATTTGAATATTGTGATGAATTCTATTGTTATTTCAATTGATTATTTTTGCATTTGTGATATGAATTGTGAGTAGTCCTAACGTCTTGGGGCGTGGGGATGAACCCTACGAGCCCAATTTCTGATTTGTGATGATTTGGTAGAACTATTGCTAGAATTGCTATTAGGGTTAGTTTGGGATCGATATACTACGGGTGTTCATATCGATTGGGATTTGCAAGAGATTGGATCCCAATTCGATAGGAAACCCTAGAAATCCGAATTGGGTTGAAATTGAGTTTCCGTAGTATCGGTTTGCAAGAGATTGGACCGATACTAGGCTCCTCGGTTGCAATTCCATGCCGATACCCGTTTGCAAGAGATTAGACGGGTAGGAACTATCCCAACCTAGGTTGCGGCCCGAGTTTGCACGAGAGTGGGCTCGGGACGCGATTGAACGATGATGTTGATCCTAATGCTAGCTTGCCTAGGCTAGGGTTTGCAAGAGATTGGACCCAAACCTAGGTTAGCTATAGACCGGCAACATCGCGAGAGCGTGAGCTAGGTTTTACATTCAGTTGCAACTAGTTCATCCGAAATTCTACCCTAGCAATTGTGATACCAATGAATCACATTGACGAGATACGGTGAGTAGCAGGGATTCCCTATTCCCTATGCGTCTTTATTTGATTTTATATCTCTATACTTTGTCTGACGATTGTGACAGAATCGCCGAAAGGCAAATTCCCACTCTTCTGTTTCTATAGCCAGGTTGTTACGAGAAGACACCGTCATACGTCCTCCCTGAGTTCGATACCCGCTCGCCGCTACACCGTGCGCTTGCAGTAAAACTACACGGTCGCTCTTTTGGGTGTACGTCCGGAAGCGATCAAGTTTTTGGCGCCGCTACCGGGGAGGCGATAGTGTTTGATCTTATCACCCTAGCTATTTCTTCTTTCTGTTTTGTTTCTTTATTTTTATCTAACCCTTCCACTGTGCTAATCATTTCTTTGAAACTCTGTTTTCTCATTGCATGTACACGAGATCAACGGCGGACCCTGAAGCTATATTATTTGATCCCGAGATCGAACGTACTGTGCGGAGAATTAGAGCGGAGAGGAGACAAGATCCGGAAGGGAGGTTTATGACCAACCCGGAAACTGCGGAACAATTGGCGGCAAGAATGGCGAGGATCATTTCCATTCGCGATAGGCTTCGGCCTAAGACCTCTTCTACGACCTCGTCCATTGCCGTGCCGGAGTTGGCGGCCGACAAGAATTTTGAGCTGAAGACCGGACTAGTGGTTCTGATGCAGCAGGATCCATTTCATGGGAACGCCCATGAAAATCCTCACTACCATATCCAGCTATTTTTGTCGAAGTGCGCCACATTTCAGATGACGGGGGTCTCCATCGATGCCATCAGACTGTGCCTCTTCCCCTTCACATTAAAGGATAAAGCTCTTTATTGGTTGAGGACGCAAGCTGACGGAGTCTTTACCACATGGGACGATTTGGCGAGCGCGTTCATTGACAAGTTCTATCCGCCCTCCAAGACGGTAAAGATTAGGAGTGCTCTTATGTCCTTCAAGCAAGGACCTCAAGAGACACTCTACGAGGCTTGGGAGTGCTTCAAAGATCTGCAGCATCAATGCCCCCACCATAGCATCGAAGATTGGGAGCTAGTCCATAGCTTCTACAATGGTCTCCAACCGGGGACCAAGCAGATTATTGATGCCGTGGCAAATGGTGCCATCCTATCGAAGACTCCCGACGACGCTACGGCCCTAATTGAGGAGATGGCCTCAAACAATCAACAATGGGGCGACGAGCGAGGACACTCTTCGTCCTCCTTGAAGCCATCAAGCATCTATGAGGCAAAGGCCATAGCGGAGCTGACCAACAAGTTTGATTCTCTCCACAAGGTGGTGGAGAGATTGGAGAAGTATATCACGGAGCCCCAAGGAACCCCTTCCACATCCGCACCAACGAATCAAATGTGTGATTGGCAAGACCAATCCCAAGCTATGTATTTGGGAGGAGAACAAGGAGAGGGATCCTTGGAGCAAGTCCAATACGTCACGAGGAACCAAGGATATTGGGCCAATCCGGCCACTAGAAACCATCCCGGTTTCTCCTATGCAAACAATGATGGAGCGTTGAACCCGCCGCAACAACTACCTCAACAAGCTCGACCACCACCACAACAACAACATTATCCATCGAGGGGGCCTCCGCAACATAATTTCCCACCAAAGCAACAAGTTGGACCCTATAGGCCGCCCGGATACAATCAAGGGTGGAGAAATCCAAACCCTCCACAAGCTCAACAACGATCTGAATTTGAAGCTAAGGTGGAGGAGTTTATGGTCGAGCAGAAGAAGATCAATGCTTCCTTGAAGACGGGCCAAGATTCCCTTGCAACCATTGTAGGCCAAATCTCGGAGCAACTTGCGTTGCTCAATCGAAATACTCAACAATTACCGGCTCAACCCGAGCAAAACCCACGGGGCGCCACCGGCCACATCAATGCCGTGGTTGCAGTTACAACTAGAGGCGGGAAGGATACCACTCCCGTCATGATTCCAACCGAGGAGCCCGTGGAGTAGAATGTAGAGCCAATTGAGCCGGTCGTTGAAGTTGAGAAGGAGAAAGAGCTGCAAGAAAAATAGAAGTCCAGAGCGGAGCAGCTGCTTGAAGAGAGGCGTTTTATGCCACCGGTCCCATTCCCTCAGAGGCTTGCTAGAGCAAAAATGGAGAAGCGACTAGCGAAGTTTCTCGAATATTTGAGAGGGGTAAGCCTCAATATTCCCTTTCTCGATGCTATCGTTGAGATCCCGACATACGCTAAATTTTTAAAGGATTTGATTTCGGGGAGAAAGATGAAGGAGAAAATAATGCTAGCTGAGGAGGGGACTTGGTTCACCAAGAGAGAGAAGGAGCCCGCTAAGTTCAAAGACCCGGGGAGTTTTCGAATTCCTTGCACCTTAGGCGGCGTCCCCCTTCAAAAGGCATTAGTGGACTTAGGGGCTAGTGTTAGCCTCATACCTCTCTCTATGTTCCAAAGACTAAACACCGGCGCGGAATTGAAGCCTACCGACATGCGGATACAACTAGCCGATGGTCGGATCACAAGGCCGGTAGGAATAGCAGAGGACATCCCGTTACAAGTCCCGGGGGGCATATGTTTGCCATGCGACTTCGTGATCATGGATGTCAAGGAGGAGGGAGATACGTCGCTAATACTTGGACGTCCGTTCCTCGCCACCGCCGGTGTCATTGTCGACGTACGAGAAGGGACTCTAACATTGAATGTCGGCAACATCGAGGTGGAGCTTCATATTCCCAAGGCAATGAAACACATGCCTTATCATGAGGAGCTGGACTATATGGACCTCCTTGACGAGGTTATTGAAGAGGTGACCCCCCATTCCATCGGCGCTCTATTCAAAGAAGATTTTGAGGAAGGCCCGGATTTGGGCCAAGAAGAGATGATGAATGAATCCCCCGACTTCTCCATGGAAATTGATGAAGGCGACGCTGATGTCGCAAGGATTCGAGAGCTCTGCAAGCTCTCAAAAGTGAAGTCTCCGAAGAAAGCTCCGACGATACGGAAATCGGTGTCACCGGTGAAGCCGAGGACCGGAGCAAGCACTAGCTTGGGGAAGCCACCCCCCAACACTACCCGAGACGAGAGATCATCGAGGGAGAACACGTCGCCGCAACATCCGAATCCAAGCGTTCTTCCCAAAAAATTTGACGAGTGCATCTCATATGCATCCAATATCCCGCATTGAATTGAAAATCAAAGGGGGTCGAGCTCAAGACCTTAAACGAGCGCTTGTCGGGAGGCAACCCGACGGTTATCGCTTTATTTTTACTTTTTCTTTATTTTTGTTTTAGAAATTATTAGTGTTTTGAGTCGTTTGCCCAAAAAAAAAATTCATTGATAACGGGTCTTATTTTTCTCGACAGGAGAGGAGAAAGGGATATCTATCATTAGGAGGATGAACAAGGCGATGAGGAGTGCTCCAAGAATGCGCTCGAAGCTTAGGAGAAAGATGAAATCGACTGGAGGAAGAAAAACAGAGTTTAGAGCCCAAACGAAGCCAAACAGCAGAAAACAGGGTTCACTCGGCCGAGTATACTAGTCACTCGGCCGAGTACACAAGTTCGTCCGCCCGAGCGGCTCACGAACGAGGGAAGTCTGATGTACCCAACTCTTTGTTTCTTTTCTTGATTTAAGTATAATTGCTACTCGGCCGAGTATATATATTCACTCGGCCGAGTAAAACTGATACGCTCCTAGGGCGAGTCTTACCGAGTAGCTTGAGCCACTCGGCCGAATGGACTTATTCCACTCGGCCGAGAATGGCAAGGCCACTCGGCCGAGTCATAAGCGGGGAGGAATTTTTCAAACTATTTTCGTTACGATCACTCGGCTGAGCGACTTAGTCACTCGGCCGAGTCGTAACTTTTGCTATAAAAGGGGGAGCGGGACGGCACGAATTTCGAAACGATCGAAACGCGAAAACGCCCGATCCTTCGTCTCCCCAGCGCCCGATCCTCCCTCACTCGCCCGACCACGCACCCCGACGCCGGCGCTCGGCCACCCACCGCCGGCCGAGCCCACCTCCGCCTCGCCCGAGTCACCGCCGGTGACCACCTCGCCGGCCGAGCTCCGGTAGCGTTTATTTCTCCTATTTTCTCCTCTTTTGCGTATTTTTCGACGATCCATGTGTTTAACGAGCCCCTAAACCAAATCAACTTCGATTTCTATCTATCATACCCCTAACCCCCCATACGTTTTGAATATTACTCGCTGATATCTTCGTTTGATGCGCAGGTTATATTGGGGAGCTTAGGGGAGCCCAGGGGAGCTTCCGGGGATCGTTTTGGGCTACGTGGAGGCGTCGTCTTCGCACGCTTCCATTACTTTGCTCTCGCGGCGTGTCGCGGTATACTCCTTCCTTTATTTTACGCACGTCGCATTTTACTTCTTTTGGTGAGCACCCGGGGGCCATATGCCGTCCCGGACACGGTCGCGGTCGAGGAGAGCTTCCGCCAAGCGGAAGCGGTCGAATGAGCCCGGCCCCTCTCACGAGGTGGAGGACTCTCCTCCGCCTACACCACCACACCCCGTTCACCCTGCACAGCCTGTAGACCCCGCACACCCCGCACAGCCTGCAGAGCCCGCACAGCCCGCACAGCCCGCACACCTCGCACAGCCACTCCCTGCCGTCCCACAGCCACCACCACCGCCACCGGCTCCACTTGTCGGGCCGCTGGGGATTACGTTCCGGGACGACGCACACCGCGTCGTTTTCGAGCGCATTTCCCAGCGCTCGATCGTACCCTCCAGGTTCGCACACCTTGCAGACCTAGGATGCCTGGGGGTACTCGAGGGGATGCTCACGTTATATGACAATGTGGGCTGGCGAGATTTCTTCCAGGTGTCGACGGACACGTTCGTCCGTCCAACACTTGAGGTGCTTAGTTCTATCGCCCGGACCGACGAGGGATGCTCGTTTAGGTTCATGGACCGAGAGTGCCAGGTCACTCTCGGTATGATGAGAGCTTTCTTTTCGTGGCCCGATGTCCCCGGTGCCGACCGTGGTTACGCCCCCACTCACATTCCCCCACCTTCCTTCGATTCCGGCGCCTTCTGGGCCCGGATCATGGGCTTACCAGCCGCCTTTGACCCTAGTAGGGCCAAGGCCTCGGCCATCGTCCATCCATGCCTCCGTATAGCTCAGCGCCTTATGGCGACTACCTTTTTGGCGAGGTATGAGCCTGGGACGATGTCCACGCCAGAGCTTTATATGCTCTATGCGATGACGCGTCCCAGAGTTCTAGCTAGGGACAGTGACGAGTTGGTCCCCGCCGTCGTGATTGATATCGCGAGCTGGTTTTGGACCGCATCATTGTATCGGTGGGCGTTCGCTCACCGATATGCTGCGGCGGTCTGATCACACTACTCACCTTGATGACCGGCGAGGACCTACCGGCCGATTTGCGTCGTTCTCTGGGCCCCACTTCACTGTCCATAGACGTCATGGCCCGGATGAAGATGCTTCATCCGCACGGTCAGCGACACTGGGTCTGGTTGCATGGTCCCTACGGTGCTGATTGCATGATCCTTCCAAGCCCGGCTCGCATACAGATAGCACCAGCACAGGTGGACTGGCTTCCGGCGATGGATCTCCTGATCCCCACCGCCTACGTGCTCGAGGCCGAGGAGGCTGAGCAGGCCCACGCTGCACCCGCTGCACCCGCTGACCCCGCTGCACCCGCTGACCCCGTGGCCCCTCAGCAGCCTGATATTTCTGCTGCTCCCGACACCTCTGTCCACACTTCTGCCGGTGTCGGGAGTACACTCGCTGAGACCACCCCCACTACCACCACTCCCACCACAGCTGGCCCTCTGTCCGTTGAGCCCCTTTGCTCTGCACTACCCGAGCGCCCACCTACCTTCGTTGAGAGTGGAGAGCCTTCTTTTGCTGCGGTCGTGGAGACCATGGCCAGTATGATCTCCGCTGGGATTTCGCCTTTCGGACCCCACACTAACTCCCCAGCGGTTTTCACTTCTGTCTCCACCGCAGTCGTACTTTCTGAGAGTGTCGTGACGTCTGTCCCCACTTCTGTGTCACTGGCCTCTTTTGCCGCCTCGTCGCCACTTTTATACTCCACTTCCGCTGATGTTGCTTCTACCTCACGCCAGCCTGCGCCCCAGCCTCGCCCTGAGGCTAGGCACACACTTGTGAGCACAGCCCCCTACCTCCACATGCCTGCTGAGCCCATCACCTACGCCACCCGAGTCCGCCAGCCTCGTCCAGCACAGCACAGACAGGTGCGTCCCTCTGCACCACCTCCCCCCGACACTGTACTTCAGAGCATTCTTGCTCTCGAGGGGGCGGTGAGTGGCCTCAGAGGTGACCTCAGGACCATGTCTGCCACCGTCACCGCTATGGCCAGCCGCTTCAACTTACTACCGGGCATTCACTATTGCCTCACACAGATTCTCGACCGGCTCCCTCGCGTACCCACACCCACACCCACCCAGCAGGTACCCACCCCCACCCCTACACACACCCAGCCTGCTTCTGTACCCACACCCACCCAGCAGACTGTTCCCCACCCACCACCACCTCCTCCTCCGCCTCAGGACGGAGACGGCGCAGCACCACCCTCCTAGGCACCCTTGATGCCATCGATCTTTTTTATCGTCGTGATGCCCATCTCTGCTGGGTCCTGATGATATTTTTGCCCACCCCCCCTCCCCTCACTGTTTTTGGGTCCACATTTTGTTCTTATCTTTCTATATCTTTTTTGGGAGAGAGGGAGAGTTTTTGGTGTGACACTCTTATATATCTGATTCACTCCTGTTTCTGCATGCATCATGTCCGCATCATATTTTTCATTTCGTTATTTTTATTTTCTTTTTCCTCATGCATGCATCCTCACCTTCCCCGCACATTACACGTCTCTCGGTGTGCCACACTTCGCACATTGAGGACACTGTGCACTTTAGCTTGGGGGAGTGAGTTCTCACGTTCTTTTCGATTTACCACCTTTATTTTTAGTTTTTTTACGCCATTTTCCGCATTTGCACTCATTTTCATCACTTTTTGTTTTTTTACCATGCATCACGTTTTTCTTATTTTCTTTGTGTGCTGCATTGTAATTAGTTTCATTTTCCCTTTATCTTTATTTCTTTTTCATCTCATGCTAGAGATGACTTTTCTGTGATGATGATGACGTGGAGTTAGCTTTCTCTATATGCATGCTATATTTGTCATGTTTTAGGTTTTATTTCTGATATCAGATGCTATGATTTGCCTCGCATTTAGAGATAGTAACCCACACTTTTCCGCATGAAAATGGATGAAATTTTATTATTAGCTGAGTTTGAATATTCAATTGAATGATGTTAGCTATGATAAATCTGGATTAGTTAGCTTTTTTGTGATCGAAACTGAGTAGATTAGATTACCCTGCTGAAGTTGTCGTGTACGTCTTACAGAGTGTACTGAGAGACATATTTACTTCTTTCTCCACATATCTTGAACATCAATTCTCTATTTTAAAATCATTGGTGAATCTCCCCTTAGAGATTCTAATATATGGCATTTCCCCCGCTATTAATTCCTAGCTCCAAATTTCCCAAAACCAAAAAGAAAAAGAAGAATTCTTGTATATCCTTACTTCTCTTTGATTTGGGATCATTGTGTATATATGCTATTAAAAAAAGAAAAAAATATAAGAGAAAAAGAAAAGAAAAGAGAAAAGAAAAGAGAAAAGAACCTCAATAAAAGATCCCATCTCATGTTCTCTCTTTCTTCCCCTTTTTTGTTTTTATTTTCATTACTTTTGGAGCTTCATAAAAATGGGGATGTAAATATTGTTTTTTTATGCCACCACGCTTATAGATAAGCTTGGGGGAGAGAATCCAATGATGTGTGTGAGAGTGACTACTTGACGTTGCACAACAACCTAGGCTAAGTAATATTCTATACTCGGTGAGATTATTTTTAGCTTCACGAAATCCAGAAATCTATGCCTAGCATTCATTTCATGAAATCCATGCTTTTCTATTCTTTCTATTCTATTGCGTGATATTCTCATACTCCTCATAGAAAGCATGCAATTGAAAAGTGTGTGATCTGCGATATTGTATACCGCTTTAAATGATTCAGACGATGTTAATTCTAAAATTATTCCGTTTTTCATGCTATAACAATGTTCTTGGGTTTTCTATTTCTATTTGCACCATTATACTATGATATCGAAATAAAAGTCTTTGACATGGGTTTTACATTCGGTGCATGCTATATGAGTAAGCAAAACCCACGTCCTGAGAAAAATGATCTAGCAGCTTCCCTCTTCGCTTTCTTCTTTCTTCTTAGTTTTTCGTTTTCCATTTTTCCGCCATTTTCATTTTCTGAATCCACCGGGTTCGCCTTTTACTTATCTTCCTCGAGGACGAGTAAGAGGTAAGCTTGGGGGATTTTGATCACTCCATATTTTACACCTTTTTTCCGCATGTTTGCATGCCATTTAGATCGCTCAAATCGCGCTTTTCACGATTTATCAACAATATTGCGCTACTTTTCACGATTTGTTGTTTTTGTCGTATTTCAGGAGATTTGGAGCGATTTGGAGTGATTCCGAGATACACCCTCTCCGGAGTTCACCGACGACCTCCCCGGAGGGTATTTTGTTATTGGAGAGGAGCGGAAGAAGAAAGAACGTCGTAGGAGCAACGAGGAGGCAAAAACAAGCTGTTTGGGCATTTTTGGTGTCTCACTCGGCCGAGTGAAGGAGTCACTCGGCCGACCAGAAGACCCCGCTCGGCCGGCCAGATCGGACACGCTCCAAGTGTGCACTCGGCCGAGCATCAGAACCCACATCGGCCGAGTGACGGAACCCCGTCCGCCCTAGTGGCGCTCAGACGACGCTCATCAAAAACTCCCAACTTACTGTTTTTCGTCAGTCTGAGCATCAGAAGACCCACTCGGCCGAGTGGCTATTGCCGACCGCCCGAGTGACGACAACTCACTCGGCCGAGTGACCCCCGAAGTGAAGACCCCCAAAGACCCGTACTTACTGTAAAATTTCAGGGTTTCTCACTCGGCCGAGTGACATTTGTCACTCGGCCGAGTGCGGCTATCGCCTGTAGCGGAAAACTCGAAATTAGAGAGGCGCAGGGGCATTTTGGTCAGGGTTTTTTGGGCAGTTTTGGGGGTATTTAACCCCTGATTCTAACCTAGGTTAGGGAGCTTTTCCTTACTTTTTGGTAGCCTTTTAGATTGAACTTTTTAGCTTTTGATTCTTGTGATTGGAGAGGAGAGAAAGGTTTATTTTTGTTGGATTCTTGGAGAACTCCATTGGTTTGTCTCCCTCTCCATTAAAAATATTATTTTTATTGCTTATTTGAATATTGTGATGAATTCTATTGTTATTTCAATTGATTATTTTTGCATTTGTGATATGAATTGTGAGTAGTCCTAACGTCTTGGGGCGTGGGGATGAACCCTACGAGCCCAATTTCTGATTTGTGATGATTTGGTAGAACTATGTAACGACTGGTTTTCATGTATCTGGTTTTATTATATTATAATATATGTTTTGGTGGATTTTCTCCTCATGTGTGGTTTTCGTCTCCGTAACTCACTTTCGATCGTTTCATCGTGTTTTCTCGTTTCTTCCTTAGGATCCTCGATTTCGAAGTATGTCATTCGTGACGGGCTTCATAACGGTCGTATCTTACTGTTAGATCAAGCCTAGGAGTCTTAGGAATCGATCCCGGGGCCCCGCGCTCCGTATCGGAACTTTTGGTGCTAATTAGCCGGTGTAAAAAGGGCCACCGACCGACTAGATGACGATCCAGTCGGTCGGCAATCCTTCTTGGACCGACTAGTTGGCTTTCTAAAATTGTTCAGGAGTTACTGTTTATCGTTAGTCGGTCTAAGAACGTTGGTTGACCGACTTGGTTGCAAACTAGTCGGTCATCAATGCTTCTTTAACCGACTAACACATCATCTAAATTTTAGTATCAGTACTGTTTACTCTTAGTCGGTCTAAGTTCATCTTCCGACCGACTAGTTGTTAAACTAGTCGGTTAAGTTTTGTACTCAGACCGACTAACTCTTAGTTCAGGTTTTCACCTGTAGCTACTGTTTACTCTTAGTCGGTCTACGTTGGTCGACCGACCGACTAGTTCCCAAACTAGTCGGTCAGTGGTTGTTCTTTGACCGACTAACCAGTGCTGTAAACCCTAGTTTTGCCCTAGCCGCCACCAAACTCTATAAATACCCCTCCAAACGTTTTTCTCTTCTCCCTCACGACCTAAAACCCTAATTTCTCCCCCATTGAGCCCACATCTTCCTCAAGCCATTAATCCTTCATCCCAAGCTCATCCTCCATTATCCTAACCCTCCCTTGTCACAACCCACCTTCCATCTTCCCCAAACCTTCATCAAAACCCCAAAATCCACCTCCAAACCCATTTCTCTAGATTTTTCCCTCATTTCCAGATCTGAGCCGGATCGTTCGTCCGTTGCCGTGGTTGCTCGGCATCGCTCATCCGTCTCTTCACGGTAATACTCGATTCCTTTAGTTTAAGCATAACCCCCATTGACATGTGTGAAACCCTAATAAAATGGATTATTAGAAAGTTAGGATTCTAATAAGAAATCGATTTAGAATCATTGTTCTAATGATTGTTTTGCCATAACAGCGATCTATTCCGTAGTTAGCTTGTGACGATCTTCATTGCTCGTCAACCCCGGTATCAGGCAAGTGAAACTTGCAACTCTTGAATTGGGCCATGTCTTAGGCCATTTACCTTGCTTTAGCGCAAAAGAGACTAGACGGTGAAAGGATAGCCGTTTAGACGCCCTTGACCTAGCTTGACAACGAAGCTTAGTTCGTCACCCTCATCATGCTTGTATGTCACATTTATATTCAATTAACGGTACGCGAATATGTTCATGTCATTGCATTTTGCCTGTCACATTTAAATTAAATTAACGGTACGCAATTATCTGTTCCTGGCATTGCATATTGATTTGTCATCGTGATTGTGTAGCACACGCTACAACACTATTATTTTTCCTGGCTCGTGTTCCAGAAGCGAGCCCTGTAGTTGGAAACCCCAGTGCTCGACACATATGGGTGGGGTAAGAGATAAGCGGCCACCTGAGCCCCGAGTTGGCCTGATCCGCCACTCCGGCCAGCAGGCGAAATCTCTAGTGTTCAAGTGATTAATAGTGATAGAGATAAGCGGACTGAGCCACGAGCTGGCCAGCAGGTGGACTCTCTATGCACTAAGTGATAAGTGATAAGTGATAAGTGATAAGTGATAAGTGATAAGTGTTGAATGATAAGATATGGTGATTTGGTAGCTTCTGCTACATCGTGCGTGCTTGCCTCTCTTTTAAACTGTTGCATCATACTTAACTGCCATGTCATTGCTTAATACTAAAAGTGCTAGGTTGTTAGTTACTTTCAGTTTCCTTGCTCAAGTCTTTCAGACTTGTTGACATGTGCCCCTTTCTCTTTTGGGTGACGCATGTTAGACCTTGAGCCCGAGTTACCTGCTGAGGGTGAGGTGTTTGCGGACGCCGAGCTTGCGCCCGTGTTGGACGAGGACTTCTTAGACACTGGAGATCAGTCTTAGTGTCTACGTCTAGTTTTGTTAGATCTTTTGGGTTGTCGATGCGTGGCACCTAGTTGATACTCTGTAATATTCGTCTTTTGTTTGGCCTTGTTCTGGGCCTTAGACTCTTTCTTTTAGCATGGTGGCTTTTCTGTGATGTTGAATATTTTGTGGACAAACTGTGGGATTGATATTTCATATCCGTCTCTTATTATTATTATTGTTGTTGTTTCGTTTGCAATTACAGGGACCTGCTTATACTAAATTTACGCTTATCAGGCGTGCAGCTTCACAGCTCCACGTTTGAGCGGACCTTCTCACGTCTCGCCTCCATTTTAGGGAAGCGGGTCATGACAGGTTTTAGTGGTGGCCCATGCAGGTCCTTCTGTAACTGCAATTACCAGGATAACGATAATAATATAAGAATGTCCAACAAATAAGTTCGACATCTGAGCCCTAAGCTATGAGTCTAATTGTTTCGTTTTCTGTGTCATTAGATGGCAGGAAGGCGAATCACCCGTGGTGGTGGTAGTGGTGCGCTCCCTCATGACGAGGAGCCTGAGCGGGAGCCCACTAACGGAGAGATGATGTGGATGATGATGCAGATGATGCAGGTTCATTAGGGTGTGCTTCTGCAGGTACAGAATGCTCCGGCGACTCGAGCTGCTCGGGTAGTGGAAGCCCCTCGCCCTGAGCCCGGGGCAAAGCAGTTCAGAGAGCTGGGTCCTGCATATTTTGATGGAACCGAAGGACCACTAGCTGCTGATGAATGGATGAAGAATATTGAGGACAATCTGAAGATGTCCAAGGTCAACGAAGTTAGTTGGGTTGACTTGGCGAAGCGCCAGCTGAGGGATAACGCCAGAAACTGGTGGGATGCTGAAGAGAAGATTTTGGTGGAGCCGATCGTCTGGGCTACCTTCAAGACCAGATTTGATGGTGAGTTCTTCCCAAAAGCTGCCATGGAAGAGATGATGCAGCGTTTTATCGATCTGAAGCAAGGAAGCTCGTCGGTGGACCGGTATCACCAAGACTTCATGAGGCTGAGTCGGTTTACACCGAAGATGGTGCAGGACGCTGAGGAGAGAGCTCAGAGGTTCCGGCAGGGGCTTGCTTCGGAGCTCCAGAGTTTTGTGACTTCTTCTGGTCGGGAATCTTATCAGATGGTTTTGATAGCAGCCAAGAGGCAGGAGCTGCTTGTGAACCAGAGGAGGGGGTCTATTGTTGGTGCTGGGAAGAGGCCTGTGGAACAGGCGAGAGCTGTGGTTAGACCTGGATTCAGGCCGAACCAGCCTGTTCAGTTTAAGAGGCCAGTAGGGCCTGCTCGGAGGACTTGCCATTTCTGTGGCAAGGAGGGTCATATCAAGGAATCGTGTAGGAAGTTCTTGGGGCAAGGTATTGCCTGTGGAGATCCCGCCCATGCTCTCAGGGAGTGCCCGAGGCTGAAGCAGCCTTGGAGGACACCTATTGCTGCCCCGCCGTTGCAGCAGAGAGCCCCGGTGCCCGCTGGCCGTGGGGTACCCCTTGTTCCGCAAGGGCATGCCTTTCGGCAGGCTGTTCCGCCGAGGAGGTAGGCGTTTCTGATGACCAAGGAGGAGGTTTTGGCCATGGATGAGGTCATAGCAGGTAACTTCCAATCTAGTTGTTCCTTCCTAAATTAGTTGATTGTTAAAATTATGTTGGTTGCTTGTGTACGAATGTTGCTAGAGTAAGATTTGATTGATTAGACTGTTTGTTAGGTGTGGTTTTGGTTTGCACGTTCCCTGCCCGAGTCCTCTTTGACTCAGGTGCATCGATGTGCATTTTGGCCCAGAGCTTCATGGAGAAGCATTCCTTGTCGACGTCCCCTCTCTCCAAGAGTTGGAACATCGTTACAGGGAATGGAGTAGTCACGGTGCATCGTGGGTGCAGTCCTTGCTCTGTGGTGGTTTGTGGACATGAGCTTTATGCTGATTTTATTGTCCACAACATCACCAACTACGATGCGGTCTTTGGGATGGATTGGCTTGTGAGCTTCTATGCTACGATTGACTATCGAAGAAAGAAGGTGGTGTTCGAGATTCCCGGACATCCAGTATTTGAGTTCAGTCGTGGTAGCAGTTCGCTTGGTCCTGTCAGATTTCGGGCCAGACCGGTGGAGGTTATGGCTATGCAGATGGAGTTGGAGTGGCCAGCTGTGGTGCGTGATTTTGGCGACGTCTTCCCCGAGGAGATGTCTGGTTTGCCACCTGATCGAGCTCTAGAATTTTCTATTGATCTTGTTCCAGGAGCGCAGCCGATTTCGAAGGCACCGTATCGTATGGCACCTGCAGAATTGGAAGAGTTGCGGAGGCAGTTGGATGAGCTTATACCGAAGGGTTACATTAATCCAAGTGTGTCTCTGTGGGGAGCACCGGTGTTGTTGGTGAAGAAGAAGGATGGTTCGCGTCGCATGTGTGTGGACTATCGGGAGTTGAATGCGGTGACCATTAAGAATAAATACACGTTGCCTCGCATCGATGATATTTTTGATCAGCTTGGAGGTTCGAGGGTGTTTTCTAAATTGGATTTGAGGAGTGGTTACCATCAATTGAAGGTAAAGAAGGATGATGTTCCGAAGACAGCGTTCAGGACGAAGTATGGACACTATGAGTTTGTGGTTATGCCTTTCGGCGTAACTAACGCGCCCGCAGTTTTCATGAATCTGATGAACCTGATTTTCTACGACTTTTTGGATAAGTTTGTCGTTATCTTTATTGATGACATTCTGATCTATTCGAAGTCGGAGGAAGAGCATGCCTCGCACTTGAGGACGGTGTTGGAGATTTTGAGGAAGCATCGGTTGTATGCTAAATTTTCGAAGTGCGAGTTTTGGCTGGATAGAGTTGCTTTTCTCGGGCATGTGGTGACTGGAGATGATATTTCAGTGGATCCCGAGAAGATTAGGGCCATCAGGGAGTGGCTTGTTCCGTCGTCTGCGTCTGAGATCCGGAGTTTCCTTGGTTTGGCGGGATATTATCGTCGTTTCATTAAGGACTTTTCCCGTATTACCGAGCCGATGACCAGATTGACGCGGAAGGATGTACCTTTTGTTTGGTCGGGTGATTGTGGGGAAGCTTTTGGTGTTCTGAGGGAGAGACTGACGACTGCCCCTGTTCTTGCTGTGCCTGATCGCAGCGGTGGATTTGAGATCTTTTGCGATGCTTCTGGCAAGGGTCTCGGTTGTGTGTTGCATCAGCACGGACATGTTGTGGCGTATGCGTCTCGTCAGCTTAAGGTTCATGAGAAGAATTATCTGACGCATGATTTGGAGTTGGCTACCGTTGTGTTTGCTCTTAAGATTTGGAGGCACTTCCTGCTGAGTGAGAAAGTGAAGATTTTCACCGATCACAAAAGCTTGAAGTATATTTTCACTCAGAAGGAGCTCAACATGCGACAGCGTCGATGGTTGGAGCTTATGGCAGATTATGATATTGATTTGCAGTTCCACCCTGGCAAGGTGAATGTGGTTCCCGATGCGCTGAGTAGGCTTCCAGCTGTGATGATTTTGACCTCGCAGTGGAGATTGCAGCAGGATTTTTGCGAGTCTGGTGTAGAGATTGTTCTTCCTGGAGAGACTTCTTCGTTGATGTACATGCAGGTGCAGTCAACGATCGTGGATCGGATTAAGGCGAGTCAGGCCGGAGATCCGAAATTGGTAAGGATTCGGGAGCAGGTGGAAGCCGGTCTGCGGACTGACTTTTTGATTCATGAGGATGGCTCGTTGAGATTTGGAGCCAGGTTGTGTGTGCCGGCTGGGGATATTAGAGAGGAGTTGATGGTGGAGGCACACAGTTCGCCATATTCTGTGCATCCTGGTGGCACCAAGATGTACCAGGATCTTCGTCTGAATTATTGGTGGCATGGCATGAAGAGGAGTGTGGCACGGAGTGTGGCCAAGTGTTTGGTTTGCCAGCAAGTGAAGGCGGAGCATCAGCGTACGGCCGGGTTGCTACAACCGCTTCCGATTCCGGAGTGGAAGTGGCAACACATCACTATGGATTTTGTGACTGGACTACCTCGGAGTCCGAAGCAGAATGACACGATTTGGGTGATCGTAGTTCGATTGACCAAATCCGCGCACTTTATTCCATTCCGAGTGGGACAGTCCACTGAGGCGCTAGCGAGGAGATATATGGAGGTAAAATTCTTTTACTCTCCGTTTTTATTTCCGTTTCCTAGTTTGGATAGTGATGTAACGTGAATCGTGCAGGAGATCGTACGACTTCATGGGGTCCCTGTGAGTATCGTGTCTGACAGAGACACGAGGTTCACATCTCAGTTCTGGCAGAGTTTGCAGAAGAGCTTGGGTACGCGTCTGAGTTTCAGCACGGCGTACCATCCGCAGACGGATGGCCAGTCCGAGAGGACGATTCAGATTTTGAAAGACATGCTGAGAGCGTGCATGTTGGATTTCAAGGGTTCGTGGGAGGACCATCTACACTTGGTGGAGTTCTCTTACAACAACAGCTACCAGGCGTCTATTGGAATGGCGCCTTTCGCCGCTCTTTATGGGAGGAAATGTCGATCGCCATTGAGTTGGGATGACGTTGGTGATCGGGAGCTGTTGGGACCTGAGATGATTGTGGAGGCTGTGGAGATTGTCAGGAGCATTCGGGAGAGGTTGAGAATTGCTCAGGACCGTTTTAAGCATTGGGCGGATGCAAAACGTCGTCCTTTGGAGTTTCAGCCGGGCGACCATGTGTTTCTGAGGATTTCCCTGAATCGTGGAGTGATTCGTTTTGGGAAGCGAGGGAAGTTGAGCCCGCGATACATTGGACCATTTGATGTTTCGGAGAGGGTCAGCGAAGTAGCTTATCGCTTGGCCTTGCCGCCATCTTTGGAAGGAGTCCATGATGTTTTTCATGTGTCGCAGCTTCGTCGATACATCAGCGATCCGTCTCATGCCGTGGATTTCTCGGAGATCGCCGTTCACCCAGATTTGACATATGACCAGCAGCCAGTGCAGATTCAGGACAGGCGTCAGAAGTCACTTCGAAACAAGGTCGTCGATCTTGTTAGAGTGATGTGGCGGCACGGTTCGCCGGGAGAGTCTACTTGGGAAAGAGAAGATGAGATGCGAGAGCGTTTCCCGCTTTTGTTTCTGGACACGTGAGTGTTTGGAAATTCCGAGGTCGGAATTTTTCTTAAGTTGGGGAGGATGTAACGACTGGTTTCCATGTATCTAGATTTATTATATTATAATATATGTTTTGGTGGATTTTCTCCTCATGTGTGGTTTTCGTCTCCGTAACTTTCACATGAGGATTTTCTCCTCTGGTTTTCTCCTCATGAATTTTCGTCTTCGAAATATGATTTTCTCCTCATGTGTGGTTTTCGTCTCCGTCGTGTTTTCTCGTTTCTTCCTTAGGATCGTCGATTTCGAAGTATGTCATTCGTGACGGGCTTCATAACGGTCGTATCTTACTGTTAGATCAAGCCTAAGAGTCTTAGGAATCGATCCCGGGGCCCCGCGCTCCGTATCGGAACTTTTGGTGCTAATTAGCCGGTGTAAGAAGGGCCACTGACCGACTAGATGACGATCCAGTCGGTCGGTAATCCTTCTTGGACCGACTAGTTGGCTTTCTAAAATTGTTCAGGAGTTACTGTTTATCGTTAGTCGGTCTAAGAACGTTGGTTGACCGACTAGGTTGCAAACTAGTCGGTCATCAATGCTTCTTTAACCGACTAACACATCATCTAAATTTTAGTATCAGTACTGTTTACTCTTAGTCGGTCTAAGTTCATCTTCCGACCGACTAGTTGTTAAACTAGTCGGTTAAGTTTTGTACTCAGACCGACTAACTCTTAGTTCAGGTTTTCGCATGTAGCTACTGTTTACTCTTAGTCGGTCTACGTTGGTCGACCGACCGACTAGTTCCCAAACTAGTTGGTCAGTGGTTGTTCTTTGACCGACTAACCAGTGCTGTAAACCCTAGTTTTGCCCTAGCCGCCACCAAACTCTATAAATACCCCTCCAAACGTTTTTCTCTTCTCCCTCACGACCTAAAACCCTAATTTCTCCCCTATTGAGCCCCCATCTTCCTCAAGCCATTAATCCTTCATCCCAAGCTCATCCTCCATTATCCTAACCCTCCCTTGTCACAACCCACCTTCCATCTTCCCCAAACCTTCATCAAAACCCCAAAATCCACCTCCAAACCCATTTCTCCAGATTTTTCCCTAATTTCCAGATCTGAGCCGGATCGTTTGTCCGTTACCGTGGTTGCTCGGCATCGCTCATCCGTCTCTTCACGGTAATACTCGATTCCTTTAGTTTAAGCATAACCCCCATTGACATGTGTGAAACCCTAATAAAATGGATTATTAGAAAGTTAGGATTCTAATAAGAAATCGATTTAGAATCATTGTTCTAATGATTGTTTTGCCATAACAGCGATCTATTCCGTAGTTAGCTTGTGACGATCTTCATTGCTCGTCAACCCCGGTATCAGGCAAGTGAAACTTGCAACTCTTGAATTGGGCCATGTCTTAGGCCATTTACCTTGCTTTAGCGAAAAAGAGACTAGACGGTGAAAGGATAGCCGTTTAGACGCCCTTGACCTAGCTTGACAACGAAGCTTGGTTCGTCACCCTCATCATGCTTGAATGTCACATTTATATTCAATTGACGGTACGCGAATATGTTCATGTCATTGCATTTTGCCTGTCACGTTTAAATTAAATTAACGGTACGCAATTATCTGTTCCTGGCATTGCATATTGATTTGTCATCGTGATTGTGTAGCACACGCTACAACACTATTATTTTTCCTGGCTCGTGTTCCAGAAGCGAGCCCTGTAGTTGGAAACCCCAACGCTCGACACATATGGGTGGGGTAAGAGATAAGCGGCCACCTGAGCCCCGAGTTGGCCTGATCCGCCACTCCGGCCAGCAGGCGAAATCTCTAGTGTTCAAGTGATTAATAGTGATAGAGATTAGCGGACTGAGCCACGAGCTGGCCAGTAGGTGGACTCTCTATGCACTAAGTGATAAGTGATAAGTGATAAGTGATAAGTGATAAGTGATAAGTGATAAGTGTTGAATGATAAGATGTGGTGATTTGGTAGCTTCTGCTACATCGTGCGTGCTTGCCTCTCTTTTAAACTGTTGCATCATACTTAACTGCCATGTCATTGCTTAATACTAAAAGTGCTAGGTTGTTAGTTACTTTCAGTTTCCTGGCTCAAGTCTTTCAGACTTGCTGACATGTGCCCCTTTCTCTTTTGGGTGACGCATGTTAGACCTTGAGCCCGAGTTACCTGCTGAGGGTGAGGTGTTTGCGGACGCCGAGCTTGCGCTCGTGTTGGACGAGGACTTCGTAGACACTGGAGATCAGTCTTAGTGTCTACGTCTAGTTTTGTTAGATCTTTTGGGTTGTCGGTGTGTGGCACCTAGTTGATACTCTGTTATATTCGTCTTTTGTTTGGCCTTGTTCTGGGCCTTAGACTCTTTCTTTTAGCCTGGTGGCTTTTCTGTGATGTTGAATATTTTGTGGACAAACTGTGGGATTGGTATTTCATATCCGTCTCATATTATTATTATTATTGTTGTTTCGTTTGCAATTACAGGGACCTGCTTATACTAAATTTACGCTTATCAGGCGTGCAGCTTCACAGCTCCACGTTTGAGCGGACCTTCTCACGTCTCGCCTCCATTTTAGGGAAGCGGGTCGTGACAAACTATTGCTAGAATTGCTATTAGGGTTAGTTTGGGATCGATATACTACGGATAGCTAGGTGTTCATATCGATTGGGATTTGCAAGAGATTGGATCCCAATTCGATAGGAAACCCTAGAAATCCGAATTGGGTTGAAATTGAGTTTCCGTAGTATCGGTTTGCAAGAGATTTGACCGATACTAGGCTCCTCGGTTGCAATTCCATGCCGATACCCGTTTGCAAGAGATTGGACGGGTAGGAACTATCCCAACCTAGGTTGCGGCCCGAGTTTGCACGAGAGTGGGCTCGGGACGCGATTGAACGATGATGTTGATCCTAATGCTAGCTTGCCTAGGCTAGGGTTTGCAAGAGATTGGACCCAAACCTAGGTTAGCTATAGACCGGCAACAGCGCGAGAGCGTGAGCTAGGTTTTACATTCAGTTGCAACTAGTTCATCCGAAATTCTACCCTAGCAATTGTGATACCAATGAATCACATTGACGAGATACGGTGAGTAGCGGGGATTCCCTATTCCCTAGGCGTCTTTATTTGATTTTATATCTCTATACTTTGTCTGACAATTGTGACAGAATCACCGAAAGGCAAATTCCCACTCTTCTGTTTCTATTGCCAGGTTGTTACGAGAAGACACTGTCATACGTCCTCCCTGAGTTTGATACCCGCTCGCCGCTACACCGTGCGCTTGCGGTAAAACTACACGGTCGCTCTTTTGGGTGTACGTCCGGAAGCGATCACCAGGCAAGCTTTATATCTTTCAATATATCCATCTACCTTTCTTTTTATCTAGAGAATCAACTTGTTCTTAATTTCCTTTCGATTAGGTGGCAAGTTAACCAATTCCAAAACTTGGTTGACTTTCATAGAATCCATTTCTTCCTTCATAGCTTTCTTCCAACAATCACAGTCATGACGAGATAAAGCTTCTTCTACACTTCGAGGCTCTTCAACATCTTAAGGTATAGTAATTAGGGCTTCCACTTCTATTTCAAATCTATGTTGAGGAACATTAACCCTCTTGCCTCTCACAACTGACTCATCAAGTTGAGAATTTGAATGACTTCTATATCACTCCCACTAACTTCAGGGGATTGAAAAGTATTATCTTGTATCACAAATGACTTAATACTTATGAAGTCTGGATCTTCCAACTCAGGGAGATCATCTTCATTTTTTACTTCACCTTGTTTATAGAACATGTCCTCTAAAAACGTGGCATCTCTTGATTCATATTCTGTGACAGCGGTGTCTTCTTGCTCACCCAAGAGAACATAACCCTTTAAGTGTATAAAGTATCTAATAAATATACTCCTCTTTCCTCTGAATTCTAACTTCACATGCTAATGAGAAGTGACATGTATATAAGCTGCACATTCCTATGGTTTCAAGTAACTTAAGTTTGGACTTCTCCCAGTCCAGAATTCATATGGGTTTTATGAATCGATTTAGAGGGCACTAGGTTCAAAACATGTGTTGATGTCATCATTGCATCTCTCCAATACTTAATTAGTAAATTTGCTTGTGACATCATGCATCGAACCATCTCAAAGAGGGTTATATTCCTTCTCTCAGCCACACCATTTTGCTAATGTGTATAAGGAATAGTTAGTTGTCTTAGAATCCATTTTTCATTATATATATCCTTAAATTGATCTGATAGATATTCTCTCACTCGTCTATCCTCAATGTCTTAACATTTCTATCCAATTGATTCTTAACTTCACTTAGAAATAATTTGAAGTAATCTAATGCCTCAGATTTATAGGATATAAGGTATACCTTTCCACACCGAGAGTAGTCGTCTATGAATGTAATGAAATACGAGGCATTATGCCTTGACCTCACACTCATGGGTCCACAGATATCCAAGTGTATACAATAGAGGCAAGTAGACACTAGAGAGGGTGATTAGGGTATAAAATTTCCTCTAGAGATTCTACATAAGTAAACAATTTGAGTTACCAAACTTCAACTCAATCAACAATTAGTATGCAGCGGAATTAAATAAGTAAGGGATAATAATCAACAATCATAGAAATGAATAGCACATGTAAACACGAGAATTACCCTGGTTCGGATACCTAAGTCTCACTTGGCTTATCCTACATCCAGCCACCCGAGTCCTACTCGGCTAAATCCACTATTTACCAAATAGTTACAACACCTCTTTCCAAGAGGAATTTCTTACAACCAATCTCTTCACAAGATAAAACATACCACCTTACACAGTTGAGGATTTTCACTTACTCTTTGAGAATGAATACACTTTTACCTATAGCCTTACTTTAAAGCTTTGTGTAGATGTGATGGCTATAGTGTAGATCTCCAAAAATGATGAATTTGAAAGCTTTGGGAGAACACGAAATATTGGCCAAGAAAGATTTAAAAATCTCTTTTAAAACATAGGCCAATAAAACTTTGAGGGCTTTTTGAAAGAGCTTAGAGATGCATTTTAAAACTCAATTTTTGCTCAAAAGTTTTATTTCTAAAACCCTGGCAATCTCAGCATATATAGGGGTGAACCCCGTGGAAAATCATTTCCAGAAACATCCCTCCAACGGATCAAAAAGACAGCTTTCCGTAAATCGCAGAACTGTGTTTTATGTCTGTTGGGCTGATGGTAGTCGACTATTGTTGTTGGAGTAGTCGACTTTCACATAGGTGATAGGTAGTCGACTACTTCAACAACTGTAGTTGACTACTATCTGTATTTAGCGACTGTCCTATTTTTCGTATCGATGGTAGTCGATTCCTATTCAAAGAGTAGTCGACTCCGGACACTGATACATAGGATACGACATGAAAAACTTTTTAAAACTTTTTAAAAACATTTTAAAATCATTTTTATGGTTTTTCTATGTGTGTGTGAGCTTCTAGTAAGGCCTTAATAAGCTAAGACAAAACAAAGAAAAATACATCAAATACATTATCACAATGAAGTTCGTTTGATGCATTCTTACCCCCCCCCCCCCCAAGCTCATTGTATTGCTCCAATTGATCCGTGGCCTTGTTTGGCTCATCATTAATCCCCTTGAGTGCTACATATGATTTGCCTTAAGCTCATATACTTAAAGATGTTAGATGCAACATATGTTCATCATCAAAACCATACAGGGTGAGACTCAATATCTCAACATTAATATGATAATGATTATTATGATTATGACGACGATGACGAAGCATGGATAGGGGTGGATGTGACGATCAGCACTGACGTCAGCTTCCTGGCAAAGTTGGGCGATATGGGACAGGGAGCGGTAGAGATAGACATGTTTAGAGACAAAGACGTAGAGAGAGAGAGAGAGAGAGAGTGTGTGAGAGAGAGAGAGTGTGTGTGTGTGTGTGTGTGTGTCACAACCCGCTTTCCAGGATATTCGGGATGTACGAATCCGTTTCAAGTATTCCTGAAGAGAAGGAGGTGATGAATAAAGAAGAGGAAAGAGAGAGAAGAAGACAGAGGCAGGCCACTGCGCACATGTTGTGAGAGTACACGTAATGCTCAACAACACAGAACCACAAACATAGAATAGAAGAGACAAGTACAAAAGCCAAGACATCTCACATATATCGACAAATGTACTCATATATACACAAAACTCCACCCCTCAAGGTACAACACACCCAGCACTACAAGTCACGCCATATACTACATCATGCACACACTGCTCCACGCTGCACTCTGCTGCACCTGCTACTACCTGTGGGAAAAAGGTGAGGGAAGTGAAAGCGTGTCTAGTAGGGATGTCCAACTCCTATGGCTATTTATTCAATAAATCATGCAAGTTACAACGTATGACATATTATGGCATTATGAGATGAAACATAAATGGAAACAAAAAATCTATAAAGTGACAAAAAGGAAAGGAAACATGAAGGCATACATAAGAGAATATTTCACATGCATGGTCAGAGAAAACAAGTACGTATTAAAACTATAACGAGTAAAGGAATAACCACATGTGCATGACCTGTAAGTATCTCATGCAAGTTTTATTATATCATTTTCTTGATGTGTATTTGGAAACCTGGGCAAATGCAGGACATAAGGACATGGACATCACCCCAAGGTGGGGTGGCACTCAAACTACCTCCCAGTGGTACACTAGCACTGATTAACTTTAACGTGGCATCTAAAACACTCACGTCCCTGGCAGGAGTGAGAATATCATCCACATCACCATATGTATCATATAACCGGTTACTCACTGTAAGGGCGAGTGAGAATAATCACCCCAACTAGCACGGGCCACTCCACTCCTTGCAGGTGAACGGGTGCCAAGAATCTCCACCTTCTAGTCCAGTCCTTATGGCTGCCCTTACTCACGGATTCCCTCAAACCCCATATTGGAAGCTCACCCTCTTTATAGAGGACTGAGACATTCCAGGAACATTTTATAGTTAATTTGATCATGCATTCTACATGTTTCTTGTAGTCATGTTGGCATGGTCCATGTTACTTTACTCTTTCTTTCACATATTTCATATCTTTCTTTCATATCCAAGGGCCATGCATCATGTGACATGCCCATTATCATATCCACATCATCTCAACAGTCCATAACTTATGATTTCATGCCACACATGCCTCCAATGTCACCAATCCATAGTTTGGCTCATGGCCTAAATATACAAGGGGTAATTCTCTTATTTATTAAACTCGCTTTCATATGTACATTTTTCACAAACACGTGGTGGGCAAAATAACATGGACATTAACTCATTAGGAAATAACATAAAGGAGCTTACCTCCAAGCAGCAACAATGATAACTAACCACAAGAGTAAACATAACAATAAAACATAGCATGAATTATGCTAATAACAATGCAAGAGTGATAATTTCATGGCATGAATCCACAACAACCACATTGCCACCACAATTATAATTAGAATTTGGTTTAGGTTTCTAAACAAAAGTTGTAGATAATTTAGTTATCTTTCCAGAGGAATAAGAATTGTAATTTAAGGTTATCTAGATTAATAATTATGTCATGTATTATAAAGGGTGCATAATTATGTCATGGAGTTCGTTGGTGTCCGTGGACATATGCGCCTGGCGGAGCCACGGAAAGAGCAGTTGGAGCAGTTGCCTGCACCGGCAAAGATACTGGATCAGCCTTTTGCTATAGGTGATATCAATCCAGTAGTGTAGAAATTTTATGCTTTCAATAAACACGAATCCTCTCGACAGCGAGAGGACCGTATAGATTTGCTTGAATAAATATCACCTCATATGATGGCAACAAAAATTTTTACACCCCAAACCCATTGTATATATTAATTGCCCTCTTTATATTTTGATTTGTCACATCCTTTTTGCTCACCACCACCGAGTATTTCATTCAAGTGAAACATTACTTTCTTATTTGTTTGACTTGAGCCCACTTAGCAAAGACGTGATATTTTTGATCGAGTCATTTGAATAGGATTGTTTGGTATAAGCTTGGGAGAAGGCGCTCTCATGCATCATTTCATGTGCATGTAGTTGCATTAGGATTTCATGTCATTCATTTCATCATTTTTCATTCACCCCCTTATTATTATCGTTGTTCCTCATATTCCTCCACTATGATCACATTGAGGACAATGTGAAGTTTAAGCTTGGGAGAGTGCATTTCCATGCCATTTAGATGCATTAGTTGCATTTTTACTTTATTTAAGAGTTTTTAAAAAATTTCAAAATTTTTGCATCATCTTTATGATTTTTTCCATCTTATTTTCCTATTATGTGTGTTCATGCATCATATTGTGTGCTTGTTTTTCTTTTCTTTCCTCTCGTTTATTTTTATTTCTTTATTTTCTTTTCCTTCTTTTCCTTCTTTTGCTAGATTTGTTCCTTATGATGATATCTCTTATTGCTTTGGCAACCATCACGATACTTATTATTCCTTGTCATGCTACTTAGAGTATTCCATAGTCTTGCTATTCACATGTGCTTGCAAATCTATTTCTTTAGATGACTCCTCTACATGAATGCATGATACTAATTGAAGCTGAATGTATTGATTAGTGTTTAGTATGCTTTTGTTGAAAATGCACCAAGATTCACGCATCATTAGTATATCTGAAGCATTAGTTTTATTGTCTTATTCACCTTCTGTTGCATGTCTGATATGGTTGTAAACTTTACTGCTTGACTTCACTATCTATTGAAATGATTGAGAATATCCATGCTTACAGAAGAGTTTTAGTTGAAGTATTATTTTATTGAACCGTTCGTGCACATCCTAGAGTGAACCGAGTGCTACATTATTTCTTTCTCCACATATATCTTTTTATTCTCTACATGTCACTTGAGTTCGCCTCCTAAAGCTACTTATATCGCATCTATTTCCCAAAAATCCCTACAAAAGAAAAAGGTTGCTCAAAAAAGTCCAAAAAGCCAAAAAGGATCCAAAAACCAAAAGTACAAATCATATAGCTCCTACAAAAATCCAAAAAGAAAAATGAGAAAAAAAAGTCCAAAAGAAAAAAAATATATTTCTCTATCTCATTATTGGAGCCACAAAATACTTGGGAGGCCCAAGGCAAAAATCACATTTTCCACTATCATATTCCTTTAGATGTGATGCCTCAAGCTAAGCTTGGGGGGATGAATTCATTTGACCAAATGAGTGAGTATGACCTTAGAGTGGAGACGTGCATGAATGGGAATATTCGATAATGCTTAGACTTTACAAAATATATTAGATATGGAGATTTTTCATGATTTGAAATAAATATGTGAATGCCATGACTCTTATTCTATTCTCTATTGCATGCTTGGTGTGTATCTTATATGCTTCATTTATAACTTTTGATTGAAAAGTGCTTCGCCAATGAATTGTATATTATATTCTATGAAATTCATGATGTGAATATGAGTTGATTGCATGAATTTAGGGAGTCCCTTCCTTTATTCTTAAAAGCTTACAAGTACCATGTTTAAATAAGATATGAAATCTTTATAGCATGAGATTCGTATTTTCTGAGTTATCGTGATGTGTAGCATACAGCTTAAGATCTGAGAGAATAATCTAGCGACCCCTTCCATCTCGTTTTCTTTCTTTTTCATTTCATTTCCTTTGTATTCATGTCCCGAGTTCGTCTCTTTACTTATCTTCCTCGAGGACGAGTAAGAGACAAGCTTGGGGGATTTTGATCACTCCATATTTTACACCTTTTTTCTGCATGTTTGCATGCCGTTTTGATCGCTCATATCGCTTTTTTCACGATTATTTGACAATATTGCGATGCTTTTCACTATTTCTTGTTTTTGTCATATTTCAGGAAATATGGAGCGATTCGGAGCGATTTTGAGATCAATTGGTTCGCAAGCGCTAAGGAGTGTCACCCGCAGCTCATTTGAGGGCCATTCAGCGATGGAAGATGAGTGGAAGAGGAAGGAACTTTGTAGGAGCGACGAGGAGGAGAAACGGAGAAGATTGGGCATTTACAGCATGCCACTCGGCCGAGTGGAGAACTCACTCGGCCGAACCAGAAGCCCCACTCGGCCGACCAGAACGAATACGCACTCAGAGTCAAATCCAGCGTATACTCGGCCGAACGAAGAAATCCCACTCGACTGAATGAGAAATCTCACTCGCTCGAGTGGCACAGAGAAATTGCCCAGAAAGATGCTGAAGTTACTGTATTTTTCGAAGATCTTGTCGAAAGTCACTCAGCCGAATGATAAAGCCACTCGGCCGAACGGATAAGTATACTCGGCCGAGTCACCTCCGAAGGCAGACCCTGAGACCCCCCCCTGACTTACTATTTTCTTACAGGGTCTGTCACTCGGCCGAGTGAGCCGCTCCGCCTGCTGCGTAAGTTGCGATTTCTGGGCTGCACATGGGCAGTTTGGTCACGATTTTTTGTGCGATTTTAGGAGCTTTTGCTAGGGTTTTTTGGGGGCTATATAAGGGGTTTGTAGCCATCATTAGAAAGAGTTCCCAAAATGTTTTATTAGTGATTATTTTAGAGGTTAGGCCATGCCCTAGTCCCCCTCTTGGATCTAAAAGCTTGTATTTGGATTGAAGATCTTCATCAAAGCTAAGTATTTTGTCTTGTTAGTTGAATCTTTGTTTTTCTATCTTTTTGTATGCAAGCAATGATTTTTATTGATTCTCATATCGTTATTGCTATGCTTGAGTAGATTTATTGTTCTAGGGCATGGGGATGAACCCTATGGATCTAATTTCAGATTTGTGATGAATGAATTTCTAAATTGCTAGAATTGCTAGGAGGTTAGATTGTGATCGATTTATTACGGATATTTAGGGATTTCCATCGATTGGGGTTTGCAAGAGATTGGATTCTAATCGATGGAAAGGCCTAGATATTCGATTTAGGTTTATAATATAGATTCTCTAGACTTGGTTTGCAAGAGATTGGACCAAAACTAGGAATTTTATTATAAAGTTATACCCATATTCGTTTGCAAGAGATTGGACGAATACGAACTATCACAACCTAGATCGTAACTCGAGTTTGCACGAGAGTGGGCTCGAGGGGCGATTGAACGATGATGTCGATCCTAATGCTAGTGGCTTAGGCTAGGGTTTGCAAGAGATTGGGCCCTATCCTAGGTTGCTATAGACCGGCAATAGCGCGAGAGCGTGAGCTTGGTTCTCTATTCAGTTACGACTAGTTCACCCCAACACAAGCTTAGTAATATTGAGATTCATTATTTACAATGATGTATGACGATCCGTAGTGGGGATTCCCTAGCTCTAGACTCTTATATTGTATTAAATTTGAATCGATACATTTTCCGACTTCTTTATCACCAACACCGACATCCACCACCATTTCCATTATATCATTCCATAACTATCTCCACCAATAAAACATTCATAGTCAAACCAACCTAGGATAGATTGGAGCCAACACCACCTCCTCGTGTTCGATACCCGCTCGCCACTTGACCGTGCGCTTGCGGTAAAACTACAATCGTTCTCCGGGTGTATATCCGGGGCCGACCAAGTTTTTGGCGCCGTTGCCAGGGAGGTGTTTTCCGTTGGGTGCCAATTTGTCACAATTAGGTTGATTAGACTACGAAAAAAAACTTTTTTAACAATAGGAAATTTTCACCCCCGCCACCATTATTATCATTTCTATATTCTTTTGTGCCACTGATATTTTTCTCCAGGTATTTATCTTTGTTGATCAGGTGCTATGGATTATACTACGTGGGTCACAGATTTTGATCAAAGTGCTCAGATGGGAGAATACTATTATGATCAGAGTGCTCAGATGGGAGAATACTATTTTGATTAGAGTGCTTAGACATGAGAATACTATTTTGATCAGAGTGCTCAGATGGGAGAATACTTTTTTGAGAAAACGCACTGGCCCGAGCTTGATGAGAAACAAAGGATTTTTTTGATGAGATGCATGCACACCAAGTTGAAATACAAGCCAGGCTTGATAAGGGCGACCTTCAATTGGAATGGGTGAAGAGTGAACTTGAAATGAATGCGCTCATGCTTAAGGTTGCAGAGATTTCCAAAGATATCAGTTATGCTTCTTCATTTTATGGGCAAGAAGCATCACCGGTCATATTACCAGAGCCAGAATGTGCCGTCATCGATCCCACATCCTACGATACAACTATTGCATATAAAGAATGGATGGACGAAGAGGCCCTGGAGGAAGCAGAAACTGAGTCATATGCGCAGCAAGAGGAGGACGCATTTCAGAGATTATTGGATGGCCTCTTGGAGTCAGTGAGGTTCGACGGTTCAGAGAGCATTACAGTAGGTGATGCATTTGAGCTACGATTTGCAGATTTTGTTATGAATCATATTTCAGCTACATGAACAATTGAGGAGGAGATCCATGTCAATTTTGAGGGGGATAGAATATATTTTCGGATTGCTTGCGGGCATTCCCATCCACATGATACATCTCCACAAGTTGACACACCTGAGCAGCCAGCATCACCATTCCAGAGAGAGCCTACATTGATAGTTGATGAGAAGGCAAAGGAGCACACTGTCGAGCCAGAGCATATTAACGAGGAGGCCTCATATGCGGAGCCAGAGCATGCTTTTGAGGATGCCTTACACACAGAGCCAGAGCTTATCACCGAGGAGGTCGTACATCGGGATGAGGACACAGCCATTCATAAGGATCCTGAGCACTACCCTCCTCCATTGGAGCTCCCGCAGCCACCTCATCCTTCCACTGACGTCGAGGACTATCCCACAGAGCTTACTGCTCCCACTCAGGGAGATATTTTTACCCACTCCATTTCTGAATCATGCATTCCATTCGATATTTATTTTGATTCGGATATTTTTGACACGGCATACCTTTTGCAGCACACATACGATTATAGACTAGAAGTATGCTTGGATGTGTCATAGTTTGATGAGTCTATCGAGGAGGTCCACACATATGATCCAGATTTACCTGAGCAGCTGAGAGAGCACACCACGAAGATATCTATCAAAGCACAAGAGGATACTGAATAATTTCCAGGGAAGTATCGTCCACCACTACTTATTTCATATATTTCTATTGACGATCCTCTTTGGAATACTTTTATTATGAGGGTGAAATTTTTGCAGCGAACTGATGCATCCTATTCTCTGCAGGGTACAGGTGGAGTCCTTGTGAGAATGCTGGAGGATGCATTGCTAGAGTTCATTGGTGTCCGTGGACATATGCGCCTGGCGGAGCCACGGAAAGAGCAGTTCGAGCAGTTGCCTGCACTGGCAAAGATACTGGATCCGCCTTTCGCTATAGGTGATATCAATCCAGTAGTGTAGAAATTTTATGCTTTCAATAAACACGAATCCTCTCGACAACGAGAGAACCGTATAGATTTGCTTGAATAAATATCACCTCATATGATGGCAACAAAAATTTTTACACCCCAAACCCACTATATATATTAATTGACCTCTTTATACTTTGATGTGTCACATCCTTTTTGCTCACCACCACCGAGTATTTCTTTCAAGTGAAACCTTACTTTCTTATTTGTTTGACTTGAGCCCACTTAGCAAAGACGTAACATTTTTGATCGATTCATTTGAATAGGATTGTTTGGTATAAGCTTGGGGGAAGGCGCTCTCATGCATCATTGCATGTGCATGTAGTTGCATTAGGATTTCATGTCATTCATTTCATCATTTTTCATTCACCCCCTTATTATTATCGTTGTTCCTCATATTCCTCCACTATGATCACATTGAGGACAATGTGAAGTTTAAGCTTGGGGGAGTGCATTTCCATGCCATTTAGATGCATTAGTTGCATTTTTACTTTATTTAAGAGTTTTTAAAAAATTTCAAAATTTTTGCATCATCTTTTTGATTTTTTTCCATCTTATTTTCCTATTATGTGTGTTCATGCATCATATTGTGTGCTTGTTTTTCTTTTCATTCCTCTCTTTATTTTTATTTCATTATTTTCTTTTCCTTCTTTTCCTTCTTTTGCTAGATTTGTTCCTTATGATGATATCTCTTATTGCTTTGGCAACCATCACGATGCTTATTATTCCTTGTCATGCTACTTAGAGTATTCCATAGTCTTGCTATTCACATGTGCTTGCAAATCTATTTCTTTAGATGACTCCTCTACATGAATGCATGATACTAATTGAAGCTGAATGTATTGATTAGTGTTTAGTATGCTTTTGTTGGAAATGCACCAAGATTCACGCATCATTAGTATATCTGAAGCATCAGTTTTATTGTCTTATTCACCTTTTGTTGCATGCCTGATATGGTTGTAAACTTTACTGCTTGACTTCACTATTTATTGAAATGATTGAGAATATCCATGCTTACAGAAGAGTTTTAGTTGAAGTATTATTTTATTGAACCGTTCGTGCACATCCTAGAGTGAACTGAGTGCTACATTATTTCTTTCTCCACATATATCTTTTTATTCTCTACATGTCACTTGAGTTCACCTCCTAAAGCTACTTATATCGCATCTATTTCCAGAAAATCCCTACAAAAGAAAAAGGTTGCTCCAAAAAGTCCAAAAAGCCAAAAAGGATCCAAAAACCAAAAGTACAAATCATATAGCTCCTACAAAAATCCAAAAAGAAAAATGAGAAAAAAAGTCCAAAAGAAAAAAAATATATATTTCTCTATATCATTATTGGAGCCACAAAATACTTGGGAGGCCCAAGGCAAAAATCACATTTTCCACTATCATATTCCTTTAGATGTGATGCCTCAAGCTAAGCTTGTTGGGATGAATTCATTTGACCAAATGAGTGAGTATGACCTTAGAGTGGAGACGTGCATGAATGGGAATATTCGATAATGCTTAGAATTTGCAAAATATATTAGATATGGAGATTTTTCATGATTTGAAATAAATATGTGAATGCCATGACTCTTCTATTCTCTATTGCATGCTTTGTGTGTATCTTATATGCTTCATTTATAACTTTTGATTGAAAAGTGCATCGCCAATGAATTGTATATTATATTCTATGAAATTCATGATGTGAATATGAGTTGATTGCATGAATTTAGGGAGTCCCTTCCTTTGTTCTTAAAAGCTTGCAAGTACCATGTTTAAATAATATATGAAATCTTTATAGCATGATATTCATATTTTCTGAGTTATCGTGATGTGTAGCTTACGGCTTAAGATCTGAGAGAATAATCTAGCGACCCCTTCCACCTCGTTTTCTTTCTTTTTCATTTCATTTCCTTTGTATTCATGTCCCGAGTTCGTCTCTTTACTTTTCTTCCTCGAGGACGAGTAAGAGGCAAGCTTGGGGGATTGTGATCACTCCATATTTTACACCTTTTTTCTGCATGTTTGCATACCGTTTTGATCGATCATATCGCTTTTTTCATGATTATTTGACAATATTGCGATGCTTTTCACTATTTCTTGTTTTTGTCATATTTAAGGAAATATGGAGCGAATCGGAGCGATTTTGAGATCAATTGGTTCGCAAGCGCTAAGGAGTGTCACCCGCAGCTCATTTGAGGGCCATTCAGCAATGGAAGATGAGTGGAAGAGGAAGGAACTTCGTAGGAGCGACGAGGAGGAGAAACGGAGAAGATTGGGCATTTACAGCATGCCACTCGGCCGAGTGGAGAACTCACTCGGCCGAACCAGAAGCCCCACTCGGCCGACCAGAACGCATACGCACTCAGAGTCAAATCCAGCGTATACTCGGCCGAACGAAGAAATCCCACTCGACCGAATGAGAAATCTCACTCGCCCGAGTGGCACAGAGAAATTGCCCAGAAAGAGGCCGAAGTTACTGAAGATCTTATCGAAAGTCACTCGGCCGAAGGATAAAGCCACTCGGCCGAACGGATAAGTATACTCGGCCGAGTCACCTCCGAAGGCAGACCCTGAGACCCCCCCTGACTTACTGTTTTCTTACAGGGTCTGTCACTCGGCCAAGTGACAAAGTCACTCGGCCGAGTGAGCCGCTCCGCCTGCTGCGTAAGTTGCGATTTCTGGGCTGCGCAGGGGCAGTTTGGTCACGATTTTTTGGGCGATTTTAGGGGCTTTTGCTAGGGTTTTTGGGGGGCTATATAAGGGGTTTGTAGCCATCATTAGAAAGAGTTCCCAAAATGTTTTATTAGTGATTATTTTAGAGGTTAGGCCATGCCCTAGGCCCCCTCTTGGATCTAAAAGCTTGTATTTGGATTGAAGATCTTCATCAAAGCTAAGTATTTTGTTCTTGTTATTTGAATCTTTGTTTTTCTATCTTTTTGTATGCAAGCAATGATTTTTATTGATTCTCATATCGTTATTGCTATGCTTGAGTCGATTTGTTGTTCTAGGGCATGCAGATGAACCCTATGGATCTAATTTCAGATTTGTGATGAATGAATTTCTAAATTGCTAGAGTTGCTAGGAGGTTAGGTTGTGATCGATTTATTACAGATAGCTAGTGATTTCCATCGATTGGGGTTTGCAAGAGATTGGATTCTAATCGATGGGAAGACCTAGATATTCGATTTAGGTTTATAATAGAGATTCTCTAGACTTGGTTTGCAAGAGATTGGACCAAAGCTAGGAATTTTATTATAAATCTATACCCATATTCGTTTGCAAGAGATTGGACGAATATGAACTAACCTAGATCGTAACTCGAGTTTGCACGAGAGTGGGCTCGAGGGGCGATTGAACGATGATGTCGATCCTAATTGTAACCAGCTACCCACATCCACCCATCTACCCCTCTCAGCTAACAAACCCCATCTACCCTATTCTCTAAAACCCTATATATCTCACACCTCCTTCGTTCACAGCAACCCGAAACCCATACACACCCACAGGCCTCTCTTTCTCTCTCACTCTAACCCAGCCCGTAACCCTCGCACGGATCAGCTCTCAACCCAAAGCAACACAAACCCACACACAGCGCTCTCCTTCTCATCTCTCTCTCGTTCTCCCTCTCTCCTCCGTTCCACATCAACCTCCGACGACGCCGCTGCCGTCTCGCACTCGCGTCGACGCCGTCGTGAGGCTCTGCAGCTCGACGCTCCGACAGGAGCTCGAAGCTCCTCCGCCACCGCCTTCACAACACCGCTGAGGAGCGGACAGCGCCACCCCCACCGGAGCTCGCCCCGTCGCCGCCTTTCCCACTCCCTCCAGACTCCGCCACGACCCCGACCAGCAGCAGCAGCTGCTGTTTACGCTCGACGCCGCCATCAGCAGCCCGAAGCCTCGCCACCCGAGCTCCGACGAACGCCGCCTCCTCTTCGTTCCCCCTCACCGCTGCTTCGACGAGGACACCAACGCCCGCCGTCGCTCCACCGTTCTCAGACCCCGTAGCCGCCTCCGCCGCCGCCACGGCGCTTCGCCGTCGCCCCCCGACGTCGTAGGCCCCCGCCCCTGCACAGTACGACGAGCGAAACAGCGTAAGTTTCGAAAGGGCAAACTTGTAAATATCACGAATATTTCGTTTTTCGTAATTTTTATTAATTAATAAATGGGTTTTAAGGTTATAAATCCATAACTAATTATACAGGGGCCAGACAAATGTGTGGCTAGTCCCAGAAAATCAGAAACGTCGAAACGAATCCATTGGCGCTAGTTTCGTCGCGATCAGGCAAGTATATTTCTCACAGTGAATTTTTAAAGGCAAAACTTAAATAGGTTAAAATTCTTTTAAAATTCGTAGCTTGCAATTTTTACGTACACTGCTATACGATAAAATATATGTTACAGTACTTGTAAATACGATCGTTTTGACATCTTGTTTGCAGAATTCTGATGTACGGTTTATCCGAAATAAATCCTTGATCGAGGGTATTATTAATAATTTCTTGTTTTATAAATCCTTTTAAAATTCATAACCTGTGATTTTTACGTACACCAATGTACGATAAAAATATATGTCATAGTACTAGTAAATACGATCATTTTGACACCTTGTTTGAAGAATTCTGATGTACGGTTTGCTCTAAACAATTCCTTGAACATATGTTTTAAAAATCATTTCTTGATTTAAAATTGCTTTTTGGCTATTTAAAATTGTTTAAAAATTGTTTAAAAATCTTGAAAAATAACTACTAGTCTTAGAAAGTATTTTAAGCTAATTTAAACTCTTTTGCTTGGTTAAAATCATATCTTACTCGTTCTTTATTTATTTAAGTGATACTGATGTTTTCATTTAATCGAGTCGTGAAGTTGTGAACTTTCACGAGACTGTTGTACAGACTATTGGAATACCGAGATTGAATTGACTGAATGGAAGATGGAACTTCAACAATATTGAATGAAAGATGGAACTTTAATAATATAGAATGAAAGATGGAATTTCAATAATAGACAGATAGTACACATTCTTTTGACCGCCACTTGACTTGACCCGGGTTTGGGGTAGTCTATGATCACAAGTGTTACAGAATGACTGGATGCGCCATACTAAATTACCTCCAACACATTACGGGGGTTAGAACCTTGACCGTTGCCATATCGGAACGGTGGGTAAGCCTCGGAGTTGCTCCCGTCGCAGGCTGCATGTTGGTTATCTCTAGTACTCTTGGACATGGACTTATCACTAGGATAGACTGGTTTTTGACTATTGTTCTAACATCTTTTCTGCAGGTTGCTACGGTGTGTTTATTTAATGCTAAATTGTCACAGGTTGCAAATGGTATTGCAAATTGTTGTTGAATGATTAAATTGCTACAGGTTGTAAACGATATTGCAAATGGCTATCAATGATTAAGTTGCGACAGATTGCAAATGTTTAACTTCTTTAACTGCTTTAACTATTTTAACTGCTTTAACTGCTTTATCTCTTTTATTGCTTATTTTAAATTAAACTTATTGCTTGTCTTTAAAAGTCCAGCTTGGTTTAATTTTAAAATGTCCAACATTTTGGTTTTGAGATTATCTTGCCGAGTAAACCTCGCTGACGGACATTTCATTTTGTTGTTTTACGAAATGTCCGTCAGGTATCGATAGTGAGTTCTTTGAAGACACTACTGCAGGAGTCGAGCCAGTGCTCGAAGACTACGTGGAGTATCTACCCACAGAAGACTAGACTTTTACATTCGCGTCAGCACTTTTATACATATTTGATTAATGTAATTCGTGTACTTTGTTTGTATTGGCCATACTAGGCCAAGCTGTATCTTAATTATTGTACACTGGATATGTAATAATGTTGTTTGAGCTGCTTCTTAAATTTGCAAGCAAGGATCTGCAATTTTTATACAGACGCTTAGTGTGTTTAAGCCAAGGAGGAAGAAAAGAAGAAGATTTCAAAAGAAGAAAAAAAAGTACTCCTCCTTGTTTTAAGCACATCGCGGACCCGCTCGCGTCCTCGCCCCCGGTAGAATGGGAAGCGGGGCGTGACAGGTTTTGGTGGCGGCCCATGCAGGTCTTGCTTATGCAAATACTTTAAGATCGGTTTAAATGACATGAATATCCAAGTGTATAACTAGAATAGATTTATTCTAACTGACCTCACATTGCGGTTTGTTTTGTAGTTTGGCAGGTCAACCAGGTACTCACAACTGATGGTGATTTGATTTTAACTTACCTTACATTGCGGTTTGTTTTGAAGTATATATGGCAGGTCGACCAGATACAAACGACGTCACCAACAACGACACCTTGAGTATCGTAAAGGAAATACCGGAAATCCAACCCTATATTCTCCACAAAGCTGTTGAACCGGTAAACACTAGTATATCTGAATCTTTTCCCTCTACGTCGATTTGACACCCATCGTCTTTATTATCATTGCTAGCATATGTTATCGTGCTATAGCATGTCCACATCTTGATTTGGAAATTTTCTATTGCTTCTTATCACAGAATTTGCAACGAACTATTTCCATTGAACCTCATTACCTTTTCGAACTCTTAACCCTTGCTTAGGAACTCGTGTTCCATTCTTGGTTATACCCTCCTTAGTAGCCACTTTTGCTAACCGTTATAGTTATTTTCATTGGATGAACCATCTACTCATTTCATCACCTTTCCTTCAGTTGATGATGGCACGCATATAAATGATAATCTTCCTTCAATGGACCATGATACCGGTCAATGTGCTTGGCTAAAGTCTGTTGGATCAACCTAGCTAGACTGGGCATAAGTGATCCTGGCTTAGTCACTTCCCTGGCCGTGTCCGCTGGACCGCAAGGACGTGAATCATGATTATGTGACGTCATCGATCTTCATTATCACCTTCTCTTAGCTTGATGACCTTTCGATTGACCTTCTTATAATCTTTCTTTGGTCCCCTTGAACTCTAGTTATGGAGGACATCATTCGAATTTTGGATCATCAGAAGTTCGAGTTCTACCACTGAAACAAATCGAAGGGCCACACTGCAAGCGACTGTCCTGAGAGGAAGTCTCAGCCTTCCAACTCTGCTCAGCAACGTCAACCAACAACAAGTGTACCAGCAGACTCGACAACAGGTGCTACCCCAAAGACGCCAAGCTTGTACCATGACGGTAGAAGAAGCTGAGGATACGGACCAAGTAATCCCAGGTACGAGATATTCCACTAAGCTACTTACTCTGTTATTTAGAGCTTGGACATGTTTCTTATCACTGTAACTGTTAAACCTCTGACTCCACGTTGGATGGTCGAGACCGCTGGCAGTTCCCAGCGGATGCCTCCAATGTTCTATTGTGATTTGTAGCCGAGGTCTTTTTGCTAAATCCATGGTGATAGAGATGCCAACATTTGATGTTGTTCTTGGGATGAATTGGTTAAGGACATTTCATGCCACCTTTGACTGTCGTCAAAGGAGGGTAGAGTTCAAAATACCCGACCATCTTAAGTTCAAGTTCCTCCGCGGAAGCAGATCGAAGGACGCTCAGAAGTATTCGAGGATGATACTAGAGATTTTGAGACGACCCAACCTAACGTGCCAGTGTAGGTTGTTGGCGTCTTTTCATTTTGTGCTCGTATTTCTCCTCTAGCCCCTACTTCTATCTTGTACCAAATTTCTTTCCCCCAAGGGTTTGATTCATTTCCCACTGACCGCCTTTTCCCCCTCTTTATTGCGTTCTGTCCATTTCCTCTCCTCGAGCCCCGTTCCAGCCTAACACCGACGACTTCGGTGCCCCCCTTTTCTTTTTAACCCATCTCCTTCCTCCGCAAGCCACCCCGTGGCTTTCTCTTTTCGCTCAGACATCGCCCCCTCCCCCCGGCCTCTTCCCCAAGCGAGCTCGATCAGACCTCGTGTCGCCACTCCGATCTCCGATCCGCCAGCTTCCACTTCGCTCCATCTCATAGGCCCTAGCTCCCCGACATGGATCGCCAGCCAGTCGGAGCCCTCGTCGCCGCAGATCGCCAGCCGCCGATGGCCCACCAACGACCTTGGGGTCTGTTGGGCCTAGCAGCAACCCTCACCGCCACCCTCGCTACCGCCGCTTGGCTGAGATCTTGGGAAGCCGTGATCCTTGGGCTTCTCTTGAGCTCTCTGCCTTGGGTCTCACCCACGTGGAGATCCCGTTTAGGCTTCCTCTTGCGTCTACTCCTTTTGGTGTGCGGGAAAGCGTGTTTTTGGTTGTTCATTTGTTGGGTGATGTTGGGTGTTGCAAATGTCAAGTATTGGTCTACGGAAGGAGTGATGGCGATGAATATCGGCATGATATTGGCCTTGGGTGTTGAAGTTGGATGTAGGCCTTGTGCTTGGCTCTGGATGAGAGCATGGATCCTGCCTTATTGTGTGATAGTATGGAGATTGACGGAAGAAATGCTGGCAGTGAGTACTGACTTAGAGTGTTGGCCTTGTACTTACCTTTGGGCGGTGATTTGGACGTTAGCATGTGGTTGGGCATTATGGAAATTGATGGTGTTGGTACCCGTGGATTAGTCGATACGTGCTATATGATGAGCGACATCTTTGATTAAGACCCAGTAGCACGAATAAACCTTATGTTCTTCCATTTATGTGGTTTAAATAGCTTGCTACTGGCTTATCACCTCAGGTTCCAAATTCGAACAGATGTTGTCATCATAATAGCCCTCATTTTCATGTGATTATCTCATGTTAATTTTGGACAACTTGAGAAGGCATGGTAACTATTGTAGTGATACTGGTCGGGACTAGTTACGGGAACTATGATAATATTTAAAGAAAATTCAATTTTAATTGTATTTTATAATGGTTTGTTAGGAGTCTTAAACTGATTTCAAAAATTTCCTATAAAAATATTTTGGAGTACCAGACTAGTTATGGAGTATTTTAGTAAAATCGGATTTCGTCAAATACCTCTAAAAGATCTGATAAAAATTCATTTTCAGATATTACAGTTTTGGGTTAATGAATTTATTTTCTATACAAACGTTTTCAAAACGACTTCAAACTTCTGCAGTAGCATCCTATGATCATTTGGGGCTTCCCACATTAATTTCGTAATTTTCTGATATCATTTCAATAGAGAACCCGCAAACCCGCTTTCTGAACGTTTTGGCCAAAATCTAGTATTTCCGTAGCCCAAACCCTGGAACGGTCTTCGTATTCGCGATCCTCGTGACGATACGATCCCGTGGGTATCGTGACACTAATGCTAGTGGCTTAGGCTAGGGTTTGCAAGAGATTGGGCCCTATCCTAGGTTGCTATAGACCGGCAATAGCGCGAGAGCGTGAGCTTGGTTCTCTATTCAGTTACGACTAGTTCACCCCAACACAAGCCTAGTAATATTGAGATTCACTATTTACAATGATGTATGACGATCCGTAGTGGGGATTCCCTAGCTCTAGACTCTTATATTGTATTAAATTTGAATCGATACCTTTTCCGACTTCTTTATCACCAACACCGACATCCACCACCATTTCCATTATATCATCCCATAACCATCTCCACCAATAAAACATTCATAGTCAAACCAACCTAGGATAGATTAAAGCCAACACCACCTCCTCGTGTTTGATACCCGCTCGCCACTTGACCGTGCGCTTGCGGTAAAACTACAATCGTTCTCCGGGTGTATATCCGGGGCCGACCAATAAGCATGAGACTAAAATAAGAGAGACATTAGAAATAACATAATGTTGTGATCATCATCAAAATAACATTGGTATGAAACACCAATACTCAATAATTAATTATGTTAATTATCTACAGTCAGAATCATGAAAAGGTTTCAACATGGAAAATGTAGATAATTAAGTTAGAATTCCAGATTATCTTAAATTAAGTCATTTGGACAACTAGATTGAATGTTATACTTTGTTCCCTAACATGGTGCAGAATCTGCCAGAATTTGACACTACGAGACATATTGGCAATTTTAGTCTAGTTGCAGCTAGAATTTAAGATCAGTATCTAAATGAAAATTGTAGCTAACTTGATAATATTTCCAGAATGTATTAATTTGTAATTTTTTGGATGACTAGAGAGAAAGTTATGCATATTACAAAGACATCATAGAGCAGTGACATCAACAACATAAAGAGATTCATGGGAAAAAGCTAAAGCTGAATAACATGCCTTAGAGATTAGGTTTCCTACATCAAGGGTGATGGATTCCTTCACTAAATATTCCCAAGATTCCAATTAGCTCGATGAAAATCCCCCTCAAGTTTCAAGCTCACTAAAGCTTCCATCTTGTATTGAAAATCCACCTCCTTCTTTCTTCTTCTTCTTCTTATTTCTTCTTCTCCTCTCTTCTCTCTTTGTTTGTCTAAGTGATTTCAGCCTTGAGAGAGGTAATGAAGAGAAGAGATCTCTAGATCTCTCTCTTACCCTCTAATGTATCCATAAGATAAGCCTCCATAGGGTTAAATGGCTAAAATACACTTATAGTCCAAATTACCCTTCATCTTCTAGGTATTTACAAGAAGGGCATGCTATGAAATTAACGCTCTACTTGCGTAAATAATTACATCGCATGCCACTACCCTACCCTCATTCACACTTAACCCTCTACCCACATGCATACCCACATACATACACACTCATTCATATACACACTTACACCCATACTACATCTACGTAGAGATACATATACACAACACAATACTCAAGAGGTACACACATGTCTACACCTATGCAACTCACATACATACACATATAAATAGACACAAGAGAGATACAAGATATATGTATACCAATTCACACATATAAACATGTATCACATAGATAAGCACACTACTACACCTACTACTACATACACTACAATATTCCACCCATATATCCAACTAACCCACACTTGTAACTAATCTATTATACTACTACAATAAAACTACACATGCACACAAGTCAATGACACAACGATAGTTAATTCCACATGCACATCTTTCGGACACATCAATATACCTATCATGTCATTGCAATACTAATACATCCAATGGCCGTACAATATCACTAATATATACAGACAAGTAGACACACATACATATACAACCATATATTCAAACTTTACACATAATACTCAAGTATATATAGCCAAGGATACTCACACAGTATACAACTCCACATATACCTGTAGAGTTCAATCAGGGGCATTACACACACACACACACACACACACACACACACACACACACACACACACAAAACACACACACACACACACACACACACACAGAGAGAGAGAGAGAGAGAGAGAGAGAGAGAGAGAGATATATATATATATATATATATATATATATATATATATATATATATATATTTGAAGGATAAATATATATATATATATATGATTAGGAACGGAAGGACCTCTGAATGAGGGATCGAGAAGAGAGACGTTATCTGACAAAGAGTGGATATGTTTATTTATAAGTTAATTTAATTAATAAAACGTTAATTATTTAATTTAATTATTTAATATTTAATTATTAATTAGGTTGTTTGATATTATTAGGGGATTAAAACATAGGTTGCAGTTTTATTTCTATTTTTTTAAAAATTTAGCGGGTATTGTGTTTTCAAGCTTTGGGTCCAAAAAAGTTTCCAAAAAATCTTGAAAAATAAAATAAATGCTGAAAAATTAGAAAATTAATGAAAATAATTTTTGGGCATATAATAGGCTGTTTTCATGATAAAACTATTAACGGATTTTGGTTAACATGTTTTGAGTCATTTTAATATTAGAAAAATACACAAAAAAATTAAAAAATCATAAGAGAGTATTTAAAAATATAAAAACATTATTAAAAATATTTGAAATTATTTTGATTGTATTTATGCTATGAAATATGTATTAACGGGTTCGAACAGTCACATGGCCAATGTCCTACTTAGTGTTGGAAACGTAAAGTTTTCTTCCCATAAAGTTTTTGATGATACAATCATTTTATATACGTGTATGTATAGTAAATCTTTAGATGCAGATTATCAAGCTCAAACTCTTCACATATGAAAGGCGTCAAAGTTACGTTGCAAGAAAAAGCATCAAATTGCACGATGAAGCTCAAGCAATCAATTCTTATATCTTAAGAAAGATGATGTAATTTTACTTTTTATTCTTGCAAGACTTTAGATTGTTAAAGCCTTGATAATACTCTATCTTAGTTCTTTAGGACTCAGCATCAAAATCCAAACTTCAGAAAATTAGCGGACTAGCACTTTCCCTAGTCGATTAATATAATTTTTCTTATTTTATTAAGAAAAACAAAATAATTTTTCAAAATATATTTTACAATCATAAGGATCAATTTCTGAAATTTTCTCAAAATTTTGTTCCTAGCCGACTAATAGATTTCCCTGGTCTACCAGACAGTTTTTTCACATAGTTATAACGTCAGTTATTAAAACTAATTTTAATTAAATAATTTTCTAATTATTTAATGGCAGTTATAAACTACCTTCCAACATTCACATTGTCAGTTCCTAGCCGTTTTTGGCAGTTTATGGAAGTTTATATCCGTTCTCCTTCAAAGGACACTTCAACAGCCATTTTTGGTCTAGCAGACTAGTTAGTCGACTAATACTTTTGACTAGTCGACTAATTTTTGGAAAAACGGCCCAGAATTTCTCGAAAATTTAGGCGGTTGTCCAACGTTCGAAAACTAATTTTTTGGACTATAAATAGACCCTAGACCTCTGCCTAAACACACGAAAATTCATTCACTTTCTCTTTTCTTAAGGTTTCTTTCTCTCTTTAGAAAGTGTGTGATTTTCAGATTTTCATAGGGAAACCTCTGCAGAACTTCTGTCCCTTTTAGGAAGTCCAATTTTCAAGAATGTTCTACCACAATTCATATCTTGAACCTTGGAGATTCCATCACCAACCTTGCGCTATAATTCCATCAATTATCAAGGCTATATGTGATAGTGTTTCATACTCTTTTTTTAACTTTGTTTGGTGAATCTCTTGTTGAAGAGATTGTACAAGTTTGCAACACGGGGAGTGTTGGCATCTTTGTAAGTTGATTACTTGCGGGGAGCAAGTCTTTTAGTGGATTCAAATCTCTACGGGGTAGAGGACTGGACGTATGATCATAAGGATCCGAACCAGGATAAAATCTCTGTGTTTACGTTTGGAATATTCTGGATTGTGATCTTTTATTTCCGCACTCTTATTGCAATTTTTTATTAACTTTTAATTTTGCAATATCGTTGTGATTTACACTATTCATCCCCCTTAGTGTATTTGGTGTGTCAGGAGATCCAGCATTTGGTATCAGAGCTTCATGGTGAAAATGGCATACACCTATCCGACGAACACTTCAACGTTTTCATCACAATTTCCAGAACGGCACTCTACTACAACGCATCCACTATTCACTGGTTCCAACTACTCATATTGGAAGACAAGGATGACAATCTATCTTCAAAGCATCGATTATGAACTTTGGAACATGTTGGAAACTCAATACGAGAAGCGTACAACTCCATATGCACAATGGACCACTAATGACAAATCTGCTCCAAACTGCAACTCTAAAGCAATGAATGCACTATTCTATGATATGGAAAAAATGAGTTCAACCGTGTCTCCCAGGCCAAAACAGCATATGACATCTGGCATACACTCCAGGTAATACATGAAGGAACTAGTAACGTTAAGGAAACTAAAATCTCTGTTCTTGTTCACAGGTTTGAGTTATTCAGAATGAAGGAGAATAAACCAATTGGAGAAATGATCACTCGTTTCACTGACATTGTCAACTCCTTAATAGCCCTTGGCAAAACCTACTCTCAAACGGAACAAGTAAGGAAGATTCTTCGAGCCTTAACTTCAAAATGGGAGAAGAACACTACAGGCATAGAAGAAGCCAATGACGTGTCAACTCTCACCGTTGAAATCTTGGTTGGTAACCTGATGGCCTACGAAGTACAACTTCAAGATCGCAAAGAACAAGCAGATACAAAGAAGAAAACTCTTCCCTTCGCCGCCTCATCAGACACCAATGATTTAGACATAGACGATGAAGACATGGCCCTAATAACTAGAAACTTCAAGAAGTTTCTACGAAGAGGTAAGTTTAAAAGTTTTAAGCCAAAAACTACTTATGCTTCTTTGTGTTTTTAATATAACAAGCCTAGACATATGAAAAAGGATTGTCCACTTCTTAAGCCAAAAGAAAGGACATTCAACACCTTCAGAAAGGATAAGTAGTTCGAAAAGAAAAAGAAGGTACTAGCAGCAACATAGGACTCTTCATCTTCAGATGAAGAAGAAGAAGAAGTCAACGACCAATCTAATGAAGAAAATGCACGTGTGTTTTATGGCACAAAGTGTTAATGAGGTAAGTAGTTTAGATAATGAAGAAATACTTGATGCATTTAATGAATTATATACGAGATTCAAGAAATTGAATTCTCAACAAGGCATTAGTTATCAAGAACTAACATCTTCATCTTCTTCATTAGATAGTCTAAAAATTGAGAAGAAAACATTATCTTCTCAAAATGATAAATTGCTGCATGAAAATGAGATTCTCAAATCTGAGAATTATAACATGATTTCACGCATTTCCATTTTAGATAAAAACATTTCTTCTCAAAAGTTGAAATATGATGATATGTCTTCTAACATTAGTAAGTTTAATAAAGGAAAGAATAATCTTGATGATTTACTTAGAGTACAACATCCTGCTAATCATAGACAAGGTTTGGGGTATAAGAATACTCCCAAATCCAATATTCTTGGTAATGTTACTTTAGAAAAGAAAAAGCATGTATTTATTAATGCTAAGAAAATGGATTCTTCTAATAATATGAAAAGAGATACTATTCATATTTCAAAGAAGACCAATTTTCTTACATCTTCTAAGAAAACAAATATGCATAATATGTGGATTCCCAAAGATATTTTTTTATATGACAAAAATATATATGTTTCTAACTTTATAAAAAATGTTATTCTTTCTCCAAATTACTTAAAGAAACCAAATTTCACTTGGGTTTGGTTTCCTAAGGACTAATCCTAAGGACCTTATAAATAGGGTAGCAATATTTATTGTTTATCTTTCAAGTACCCATAAACGAAAGATGGATATTAGATCGTGGATGTTCTAAACACACGACCGGGAACACCAAACTTTTATCAACCGTTCAATTCAAAGATGGTGGCACCGTTACTTTTGGTGATGACAACAAAGGTAAAGTTATTGGCATTGGAACAGTTGGTGATTCAACTAAGCCAATCATCGAAAACGTGCTCCTCATTGACGGTTTGAAACACAATCTCTTATCCATTTCTCAATTATGCGATAAAGATTTTAAAATTGTTTTTGAAAAGAATGCATGCATTATATATGATCTTAATATGACTAATATTTTATTTCAGATTAATTGTAAGAATAATATATATATATATATATATATATATATATATATATATATATATATATATATATATATATAATGCATGAAAATATCTTCAAATGATCATTGTTTACTAGCATCCACAGATAATACATTATTATGGCATAAACATTTTGGACACACTAACTTTAAGTATTTGGCACGCATTTCAAAACAAAAGTTAGTTTCTGGAATGCCTAATATATCTTTCACTCAAACACAATTTTGTGATGCATGTCAACAAGGAAAGATGCATAAATCCTCTTTTAAACTGAAAGATACTAGTTCTATAAAAAGACCACTTGAACTTTTGCATTTAGATTTATTTGGTCCTTCTAGAATATGCTTCTTTAAATGGCAATAAATATGCATTTGTGATTGTTGCTAATTTTTCAAGATATACTTGGGTTTTATTCTTGAAACATAAAAATGATGCATTTGAAGAATTTACAATATTTTGTAAAAGAATTCAAAATTTAAAGTCTTCATCCATTATTACTATTGTAGTGATCATGGTGGAGAGTTTGAAAATGAATTATTTACAAAATTTTGTAATAAATATGGTATAACACATAACTTCTCTTTTCCTCGAGCCGCACCACAAAATGGTGTATTTGAAAGGAAAAATAGAACGTTACAAGCATGTGCTAGAATCATGTTATGTGATAGTTCTTTACCAAAATACTTTTGGGCAGAAGCCGTTGCTACTGCAGGTTATGTTTTGAATAGAATTTTGGTAAGACCACAAATGAATAAAACTTGTTTTGAATTGTTCTATGGTCGTATACCTCTTGTATCTTATTTTAAAATATTTGGTTGTAAATGTTTTATCCTTAACACTAAGGATTCACTAGATAAGTTTGATTCTAAATCAGACGAATGTATTTTTGTAGGATATTATACACGTAGTAAAGCATATAGGATTTATAATAAAAGAACCGTATGTATTGAGAAATCTCTTCATGTAAATTTCGATGAGAATTTTGCACCTATCACACATTTAGTTGAAGAAGATTCTATATATATTACTGATTCTTTAGAAAATACTAAGTTAGATGACGATGATTCTACTAATTCCATTCCTGGGATTATTCCTTAAAATACAATTCTTCCTAAAGCATTTGCTGAAGTTCCTAATCATCCATATGATCTAGTTATTGGAGATATTTCTGATAGAGTAAGAACTATATCTCAAATAGAACAAATGACTAATTGTACATTTATATCATCCATTGAACCAAAGAATGTTATTGAAGCATATAAAGATAGTTCATGGACTATAGCAATGCAGGAAGAACTTAATCAATTCAAAAGAAATGATGTAAGGGAATTAGTACCTAGACCTTCAGATCATCCTATTATTGGAACAAAGTGGGTATTTAAGAATAAATTGGATGAATCTGGTCAAGTAGTTAGAAATAAGGCTAGATTAGTTACAGGAAGAAGGCATAGATTATGATGAAACCTATGCTCATGTAGCAAGATTAGAATCTAATAGAATGCGTTTAGCCTATGCATGTTACAAAGATTTTAAGCTATATCAAATGGATGTTAAAAGCGCATTTCTTAATGGTATTATAAAAGAAGAAGTCTATGTAGAACAACCACCAGGATTTCAACATGAAAGTTTGGATAATCATGTTTTCAAGTTAAAGAAAGTATTATATGGATTAAAACAAGCACCTCGTGCTTGGTACGAAAGATTGAAGAAATTTCTGTTAAAATCTGGTTATTCTATTGGAATGATATATTCTACTTTATTTACCAAACATATAGTTATCATTATACAAATATATGTTGATGACATAGTTCTACTAATGATTCTCTTTGTCAATAATTTTCTAAGGAAATGCAGAATAAATTTGAGATGAGTCACATGGGTGAATTAACCTACTTCCTTGGACTTTAAATCAAGCAAATGAAGGAAGGTATATTTATACATCAGAGTAAATATACAACGGAACTCATCAAAAGGTTTGGATTAGAGAATTCTGCAAAAAAGCGTACTCCCATGGGTACATCATCAAATCTTGAAAAGGATCCAAATGGTAGGAGTGTTGATCAAACATTATATCGAGGTATGATTGGATCATTACTTTATCTTACCGCAAGTAGACCTGATATTAAGTTTTTTGTTTGCATATGTGCTAGATATCAGTCCGATCCTAAATTATCTCATTTGACAACTGTCAAACGGATAATTAGGTATATCAAACACACATCTGATTTTGGTTTATTTTATCCAAAATCTAATTCATTTGATCTAGTTTCATATAGTGACGCAGATTTTACTGGTTGCAAAATTGATCATAAAAGTACAAGTGGAACTTGTCACTTTTTAGGATATGCATTAGTACCATGGTTTAGTAAGAAACAAAACTCTGTTTCTTTATCTACTACCGAAGCGGAATATATTGTCGCTGGTTTAGCATGTGCACAGATTTTATGGATGAATCAAACAATACTAGATTATGGCATTAAATGTAACACATGGCCAATCATATGTGATAACACTAGTGCTATAAATTTATCCAAAAATCCGGAACATCATGCACATACTAAGCACATAGATATACGTCACCTTTTCTTGGATGATCATGTCCAAAAAGGTGATAGTATTCTTAAGTATATAGACACTAAGAATCAAATTGCCGATATCCTGACTAAGCCTATTAAAGAAGAGACTTTTCTAAAATTTAGAAGAGAACTTGGTACAGTTAGTGAATCGGAATTTTGATTATAGATTATTGTTATATATTATGTTAATATCAATATAGAATTTTTCTGAAATTTTCAGAATTATTTTATATTTTTATTGGTCGACTAGCAGATAGTTCTGGTCGACTAACCCGCTAGTATTCGTATGTATCAATTATATCTACATATATTCTTTTATTTATATATATAATAAAATATGTGATCTGTTCGGTCAAACTGGTTTTTAAACCCATTAAAAAAACTTTTCAAAACTTTTGACTTTCCCTCCACTAAGACCAAAGTACAACTCATTGGAAAGGTTCCTTATCTAGTCTTATCCAAGTACAACCTACCCTAGCCATTGACAGAAGTCAGGTCCTTTGTGTACACTTGTTTACCGGCCATATATTTAAAATTTCCACTTTTTCGCATCTTCCCTCTCTCCAAATATTCTTCGCATCGATTAGTCAAGTAGACGTTTCGACTAGTCGACCAGAAAATTACAGTTTTTAAAAAAACAGTGATTTCGACCGTTTTCTTCCACCGTTTTCTGCAACAATCAGTTCTTCAACCTCTAGAGAAGTTATGGGAAGTAACAATTAATTTCAATCAGTTTTTGCTGATTCTTATTTCGAATTTCCCTCCTCCTATCCTTATTTAAAGACCATGGATCTTCATTTCTTCATGAGAAGACCCAAATCTCAATAATCTGAAAACTCTTCCATTTCAGAGAAGGAGACCACAAATTCCCCATAGGTACTCTTCATCCTTCTCTAATGATCCCCTTTTCGAATCCTCGCTTATCTCATCGATTCACTCCGGCCGAAGAAGCCCGTGCAAAATATGCCGCCATGGAATTCACTCCATTCTATCCCGAAAAATCAAGCGATTTTAGTGATCCGAAAATTCAGAACTTCAATCTCCATCATCTTCTATATACCATGTCTCTCTTCTGTTGAATATTGGACTCCCCGGATTTGGTTTTGGATGATGAGCAAACATAAATAATTCATGAACTAACAATTTGTGAGCGCAGTATTGGAGATCGTCGCCAAATTCACGAGAACAATCAAAGCGACATCTCAAGACTTTCCAAACGCGTATTCATTGCCTAAAGCTTCGTTGAAGCTCTTGGACCGTTTTGGAAGTCATGAAGATTTAATCGAAGCTCTCGAAGACCATTCTTTAAGGTTTTATTTATAGTCTTTTAGCTTCGATTGATAGAATGTTAAGCCTTGAGTATATCTTACGTTTCTATCTTCATTACGCTCATTTCGTAGCTCTAGGATTCTTGCACAAGTTCATTCTAACTTCCTCGAAGCATCGCGCTTCGATTCGGACTTTATTGTGCATGTTAGTTGGTACAAGAACATGTACTGACCGACTAGATGGTGATCTAGTCGGTCGACAATGCTTCTTGGACCGACTAGTTTGATTCCTTAATTTCTTGGACTTTACTGTTTACAGTTAGTCGGTCTACGTTGACTCACCGACCGACTAGTTTGTAAACTAGTCGGTCAGTGATGCTTCTTTGACCGACTAGTTGTGACTTACTGTTCATACTAAATTTCTCCTAAGCTACTGTTTATCGTTAGTCGGTCTAAGAACGTTTGGTGACCGACTAGTTGACAATCTAGTCGGTCAACTTTTGTTCTTGGACCGACTAAGTCAACTTGCATTCAGACTATTTCATTTTGCCTCTTAGTCGGTCTACGTTCACTGACTGACCGACTAGTTGTGAAACTAGTCGGTCAGAATGTCTTCTTGGACCGACTAGATTTCTAGGTCTGAATTTCTCTTTAATCTCAGTTCCTCACTTAGTCGGTCCATGCTGTTTGACTGACCGACTAGTTGATGAACTAGTCGGTCAGTGGTTGTTCTTTGACCGACTAGTTGCCTCAGATTTTCTATCCGTTGGGATTTAACCTAACTCGTTTTTATGGGACCCTATAAATACGAACCTAGGTCATTTCTCTCTAGGTAAGAGATGACATTAAGAGATTCATTGAGATCAAAAGAGATAGCCATTCTCACTCAAATCAAAAGCTCTCTTCCTCACAAGAAACTCATTCTCTCACATTCTAGATCTAGAACCCATCTTGAGAGAAGCTTGTTCTTGGTGAGCTCTTCAAGCTATAGCTTGATTCAAGTCTCCAAATCATCCCTAGGTACCTATTGCTGGTCATTTCCTTGGTACTAGGTCTTGGTGACTTCATCTTCCTCAAATCCTTCATTTCACCATTTTGGTTAAGAAAAACTCAAGGTATAGGATTTTGTGGTAAGATTGTTTATTTCATATTAAACTCTTTAATATTGCTTTGTGATTCTCTCGGTTGTGAGAGAAGGTTGTGATCCCGGGTTGTGGGATTCACGTTTGCCATTGCATGTATGATTTGATCTTGTGAAGGTTTTTCACAAGATATTCATAGTGGAAATCTTGGGTTAGGGTTTCTAACCTAAGTATCCGGAGGGGATCCGGGTGGTTGGGACGTAGGATCACCGGGAACAAGTCGGGGAGACTTGGGTGGATCCGAACCCATTAACATCATTTGTTTGCACAGTTAATTTTGTTGTTGTCATACAATTTAAGCTTCCGCAAATTGTTTTGGTAGTAGTTTGCACTATAATTTGGAATTATACTCCTTGTTATTTTTAAAGTACTATTCACCCCCCCCCCCCTCTAGTACTTGTGCAGTAGCTTGTAGGGCATTACATTTGGTATCGAAGCCAGATACTTAGCTATGTCTGCCAACGACAACAAGACCGTGCGTCCACCTTCCAACTATGACACCTTCAGGAACCGAGAAGGAGCTTCTTCGGTGATGGAAGGACATTCCTCTACGAGGCCTCCATTCTTCAACGGTACCAACTACGGGTACTGGAAATGCCGGATGGAAACCTTCCTCCGGAGTGCGTCTCTATGGAGGACCACAATGAAGGAATACATCGAGCCTGAAGAAGAAGACTTTGAGAAATGGACTACCGCGGAGATCGCCGCGGAGGTAAGCATTGCCAAGGCAATGAACGCCTTACAATGCGCATTGGAGCCCGAGGACTTCAATAAGATATGCACATGTAAGAGTGCATATCAAATTTGGAACTCCCTCCTCATACTACATGAAGGGACGAGTAGGGTAAGAGACTCTAAACTCGTAGTCGTAAACAAAGATTACGAAATGTTTCATATGCAACAGGGCGAGAAGATGAAGGAATATTACGCTCGTTTCGTTGACATAATAAACGAGTTAGAGGCCCTCGGCAAGTCCTACACTCAAAAGGAGAAGTGCTCAAAGCTTATCGAAGGACTTCCTTCTTCTTGGGAGAAACGTACCTTCGCCATCGAGGAAGGTAATGACATGAATAAGTATACCGTAGTTCAACTAATGGGTACTTTAATGTCATACGAGGTACGCAAGGATAGCAAGCTCAAATTGCAGGAAAAGATGAAGTCCTATCTAAAGCAAGACGAGCCAAAGAAGAAGGCTATTGCTTTCAAGGCCGCTCCATCCACATCCACATCAACCGATGATGAAGACTCGGAAAACGAGTTGGACTTGGAGTCCATGGCTCTCATGGCCAAGAAGTTCAACTGTTTCTTCCGAAAAGGTAACTATAAGAACAAAGCTAAATTTGGTTCTTCTAACGCCTCTTCCTCTCCTTTGTGTTTCAAGTGCAATAAGCCAGGACACATGAAAGCGGAGTGTCCTCTCAACAAGCAAAAGGAGAAGTGGAAAGCGCCAAAGTTCGACAAGTCGAAGAAGTACAAAAAGGGGTACAAAAAGGGACTTGTCGGAGCAACATTCACCGACTCCGAGGATTCCTCAAGCGGAGAGTCGGACGATGATCAAGTGGAGCAAGCGCACATGTGCTTCATGGCAAGAGAGGAGCATGATCAAGTATCTTCCTCCTCCGATGATAGTGACAACGAGGGCGATGAGGTAACAATGGATGATCTTAGGAATGCTAACTCTCAACTATGGTCTAAATACACTAAATTAGTAAATACATATACTAAAGTAAAAGATGACCTAGCTAGCATTCAAACCTCGCCTAAGATCACTATCATCACCAACAACGACACCGTTGTTGAAGAGTTAAGAAATGAGATTGTTAATCTCAAGTCTAAACTTGAACATGTTAGCATTGAGGATACGGAAGAACATAGGATAGAGGATTTGACTTCTCAAAACTCGACTTTGAGTATTGAGAATGAAAGTCTTAAATCTCGTGTTTATGTGCTCACATCGCAAATATCCACTTTGGATACTTCTTTGCGTTCTCTCACCGAGAAATATGAGAACACATTAGGCCGAATCAATGAATTCAACAAGGGTAAGGGCCATTTGGATAATATCCTAAAAGATTTACTTCCGGCCAAACACCACATTGGCTTGGGGTATATGATGGGAAATTCATCCAAGTCGGTCACTACTTTTGTTAGGCCAACTTCCGAAGCCTCAACGAGTGGGAGCAAACACTCTATTGGGAGTTCATCTTCCAATGGTGCTTCCACCTCGTCCACACCCTCTTTCGGAAAGAAACCCACTTTGGGTGGACCTCCAAAGAAGGGGCATGCTTATATGTACACCAATACCATGCCACGTAGGAACACACGTCCTACTCCACCGGCTCACACATATGATGATTTTTATGCAACACATTCTCGGGCACGTGCACACCATGTGAGACACCCTCACGCACGTGTTCCCACACATGCATATGTTCACCCACCTCATCATATGAATAATTCTCGTTGTGCACCATTCCATCATGTCCCGTATGCCTATCCACAACATGCATCACGTAGAAATCAACGTCGCATGCATGCACCCAATAGGATGATGGCTCCCAAAATTTTCACTATTTGGAGCCCAAAGGACACAAGCATGGATGAAAAACAAGTGTATATGAATGCTTATTTTTCGGATGTTGTGCATAGTAGAAATTATGTGGGGAAGTCTAAGTCCAATTGGACTTGGCTTCCAAAGGTCTAACCTTTGAGGACCCAATGACCTTGGGTACCATGATATGAAATTTTCTATCTTTAGGTACTCAAGGAAAAGAAAAAGAAAAGGAGCAACAAATTTAAATTTAGCTCCAAAGGGAATTGGATACTCGATAGCGGGTTCTCCAAACACATGACGGGTGACGCTCAATTGCTCTCCGGAGTGGTTCCCATTGCAAATGGAAATCGCGTCGTATTTGGAGGCAACGAGAGCGGAACCATCGTCGGTGTTGGTAAAGTGGGTAACCCATCTAAACCCTTAATTATTGATGTATATCTTGTTAATGGTTTAAATCATAATCTTATTTCAATTAGCCAACTTTGTGACAAAGGTTACAAAGTTAGCTTTGCGAAAGGATTGTGTCATATTTCAAATGATAATGATAAGTTATTATTTTCCGGCACACGCCATAAAGATATTTATATTTTGGACCTTCCTAAGTCATATGAACAATGTCTCGTTGCCAACACAAGTGAACAACACTTATGGCATCGACGCTTTGGACATGTGAACTTTGGAACACTTTATAAGCTTTCAAAATTAAATTCCATTAAAGGTTTTCCGAAGCTCGTTTTTGAAAAGAAAAGTTTTTGTGATTCTTGTCAACGTGGCAAGCTTCCTAAATCTTCATTTAAACCTAAGAAAAGCATTTCTACGAAACGGCCACTAGAGCTATTACATCTAGATTTATTTGGGCCTACTAGAGTTGCTTCCTTAGGAAATGCAAGATATGGACTTGTCATCGTCGATGATTATTCAAGATTTACTTGGGTATTTTTCTTAAATAATAAAAATGAAGCTTTTGAAAACTTCACAATATTTGTGAAGAAAGTACAAAATCTCATCGGAACCACCATTGTCACTATTCGTAGTGATCATGGGGGTGAATTTGAGAATGAGTCTTTCTCAAATTTTTGTGATGATCTTGGAATTACTCACACGTTTTCTTTCCCTCGCGCACCTCCTCAAAATGGTGTTGTTGAGAGGAAGAATAGAACGCTTGTGGAGTGTGCTCGCACTATGCTCGAAGATAGTCAACTTGGTTATCAATTTTGGGCGGAAGCGGTACACACCGCTTGTTATGTGTTTAATAGAATACTTTTGAGGCCCGGCACCAAACAAACTTGCTATGAATTGTTGTTTGGTAGATTGCCTCAAGTTAAACATTTTCGTGTTTTCGGCGCAAAATGTTTTATTAAAAACACATATGATAATTTGGACAAGTTTGATCCGAGATCGGATGAGGGGATATTTGTTGGGTATTCCTCACGTAGCAAAGCCTACCGGATATACAACAAAAGATCCTCTACGATCGAGGAATCACTTCATGTCTCTTTTAATGAGAATTTTACTACGCCTATAATTTCAAATGATGATGACTCTATGGATGTTTTATGTGATTCTTTTGATAATTCTAAGTCTATTGATTCAATTGATTCTATTGATACTAACCCAACTAATGAAGTTGTTGAGGATGTGCCTAGTGATCAAGGTATTCCCAAGCGGCTTCATACCGTTCGTGACCATCCCCATGAGCAAGTTATTGGCAATATTCATGATAGAGTCAAGACGAGATCGCAAGTCCACCACTTCGCCAATTGTGCCTTTGCCTCATCGATAGAGCCAAAGAATATAGTTGAAGCGTGCGAAGATAGTGCTTGGATCCTTGCCATGGAGGAGGAACTCATTCAATTCGAGAGGAATGAGGTATGGGAGCTTTTTCCTTTGCCATCGAAGAACCACACCGTCATAGGGACAAAGTGGATCTTCAAGAACAAAACCGACGAAAACCAAGTCGTCATCCGGAACAAAGCTCGGTTAGTAGCTCAAGGCTATCGACAAGAGGAAGGTATCGATTTCGAAGAATCCTTCGCTCCGGTAGCTAGATTAGAATCAATTAGATTACTATTGTCTTTTGCATGCCATAAAAATTTTAAATTATTTCAAATGGATGTTAAAAGTGCATTTTTAAACGGAGATGTCGTTGAGGAAGTTTACGTTTCTCAACCTCCGGGCTTCATAAATGAAAAATTTCCAAATCATGTTTTTAAACTAAAGAAAGCTCTTTATGGTTTGAGACAAGCTCCTCGAGCTTGGTATGATCGCCTAAAGAATTTTCTTTTGGATTTAAATTTTAAAATGGGCGAAGCCGATTCTACACTTTTTATTAAGCATGCGAATAATGATATTTTATTAGTTCAAATTTATGTTGATGATATCATTTTCGGTGCTACTAACTTCACTCTTTGCGAAGAGTTTTCTAATGTTATGAAGGAACAATTTGAGATGAGCCACATGGGCGAACTCAAATATTTCTTAGGTCTCCAAATTCGCCAATTGAACGATGCAATCTTCATCCACCAAACGAAGTACACGGTGGAGTTGCTAAAGCGATTTGGAATGGAGAATGCCTCCGGGAAAAAGACTCCTATGAGCACTACAACGCATCTTGATAAAGATACGGGCGGAAAAGATGTAGACATTCATCTATATCGAGGTATGATAGGTAGCTTACTTTATCTTACCGCAAGTAGGCCCGATATTATGTTTGCCGTATGTATATGTGCTCGTTATCAGTCTCAACCTAAGGATTCTCACTTAGTAGCGGTTAAACGTATTTTTCGCTATCTAAGTTACACTTTAGATTTTGGATTACTTTATCCGAAATCTAGCACATATGAGTTAGTCTCATATAGTGACGCTGATTATGCGGGATGCAAATCCGACAGGAAAAGTACTAGTGGTACTTGCCATTTTCTAGGAAATTCTCTTGTCTCTTGGTTTTCCAAGAAGCAAAATTCGGTATCACTTTCAACCACCGAGGCGGAATACATTGCCGCCGGTGCCGCTTGTGCCCAGGTTCTTTGGATGAGACACACATTGAAGGATTTTGGTATTCATTGTGATACTAGCCCTATCATGGTGGATAACCAAAGTGCTATTTGTCTTTCAAAGAATCCGGTGCATCATTCCCGATCTAAACACATAGATGTCCGACACCATTTCTTAGATGATCATGTTGCTAAAAAGGACATCATATTAGTGTACGTTGAAACCCAAAAGCAAATCGCCGATATTTTCACGAAACCCCTAAAGGAGGACTCCTTTGTGCGGTTGCGTCGAGAATTGGGGATTATGGGTGAATCCGAGATATAGGATTCATATTTCATTCAATTGTCTTGCATGCTATTATATTTCGCGATATTTCGTTCATGCTAGATTTATTGAATTTTTGGGAATTTTATGTGATTTGTTCGAATTTATTGCTCGAATTCTTATTTGAATGTCGTATTTAAGATTTCGACGTTTTATGGGGTAATTTAGATGACTAATGAGAGAGTTAAGATGTTTCATCCAAGTGGTTTGTGAAGAGAAATCAATTATCAATTTTTGGAATCTTCTAGTCGGTTTCAGTTCATTAGTCAACCGACTAGATGCTCATCTAGTCGGTCAGCTAGTGAACTCAGACCGACTAGTTCAAGCTTTTAACTATCTCCTATCATTTTCTTCTTTTAGTCGGTCACAGTACACTTACCGACCGACTAGATTGAAAACTAGTCGGTCAGTGTTTATACTGCGACCGACTAATTCTAGCCCTAATTTTTCCTGTTTGCCTCTGTTTCGACTTAGTCGGTTCAAGCTCATTGACCGACCGACTAGATCGTAATCTAGTCGGTCAGTGTTTGAACTGTGACCGACTAAGTGTGTTAGGGCAATTGTGTCTTTTCGTTTCCCGACCGACTTAAACTCAATTTCATCTGACTAAAATTCATTTTAGTCGGTGTGTTTTCATCTCCAGCCCGATAACTCCCAAAATCCCCCTCGAGCCCCTTCAACTTCCGTCGATCTTCGGCTGTTTTCCGACCATCCGCCACCGCCGATCGGTCTCCTTGGTATCCCTCCTCCTCCTCCTTGGTCGATCTCCTATTCTAGGGTTCGATCCTTGGTCAATCACTTCTAGGGTTCTAGTTTTTGTAGTTCTTGTGTTAGGGCTTGTGCATCTAGGGTTTGTGTATTTCGATTTTTCAGCTCTAGGGTGTTTGATCTTATCGACGTTTGGTTGTACTCGTCGTGCCACGATCATGGCAAAGACGAGGATTCCACTCACTTCCTCTGGGGCATCCCCCATGACCGTAGGGCCTTCCAACCCTAGGAATCCACCTAAACCCAAACGTCGTGCTAAGTCTACCCAAGCTTCCCCGTCTTCGCCTCCTCTGAAGAAGCAGAGGACGGCGACCGTAAAGCCAGGAAAACAATCTAAGTCTAGGAAGCCTATACTTCACACACCGTCTACTCCATCTGATTCCGACGCTGAGTTTATACCTGAGGATGAGCCTGCCCATAGGGAACCTACACCCCCATTACGCCCTAGGACTCGCCAGCCAAAGGGAAAGGGCCCAATGCCAGCGGGGGGTGTTGACATATCGTTGTGTCGCGATGACCCTATGTGTCTAGCGGCCTACAACCGTATTGAACACTGCCCGATGCTATTGGAGCACTACGTCCAGTTTTCAGATTTCCTTGGCTTAGCTGATCTCCTCTCCTATAGTGGCCTATTGGACTACCTACGATACGACCCCAAGGCCAACCCCAAACCATATCCTCGCCTAGTGAAATTGTTCTATGCCAATCGTGTTCGAGGCCAGTACGATGCCAGTCACTCCATTGAGACTACTGTCTTGGGAACTCCTATAGTTCTCACGGCAGAAATCTTGGGGGAGATTCTTGGCTGTTCGTCGTGTGGTCTCCTTCCTTCGGACATTTCCGTCGATGATATTTCCTCCTTGGATCAGTCAGTTCTTTCAGATATCTTCCAGGTTATCCCCTCCGCATTCATTGGTGTTCCATCGAAATCTTTCAAGCCGAATGTGTGGGTCCTTAACCTGATCTTGAAGTCATGCCTTCTCCCTAAGTATGGATCATCTTCACTTCCATCCCAGCCGTTCTTGAAATTGATCTACGCTCTTTTCTTGGGGTGCGAGATTAATTGGGCTCGCGTGATACTCGATAAGATGGACTCTTTCGAGTGTATACGTAAGACCAATAAATCTGCGCATATCCCATACCCGTGTCTGCTGACCCTCGTATTCCGTCATTTCCGAGTCCCTCTCCCTCCTGACGATGAGCGTCCCTTGGGTCCCCCTCTGAACGCGACGGCCGTTAAGAAATCTCTAGCGGCGCTTCGTCACGTGCAGAGGTCGACCACATCTGCTTCTCAGGCGACTCCCTCAGCTGCTGCAACCTCCACTCCTCCTGTTACATTAGATGATGTCGTACGGATACTTCGTCGGCACGAGTCGCGCTTGGCTCGTACCGAGGAGGTCGTCTGCCGTATGGCTCGTACGATGGGGATTGAGCTTCCTCCTTCCGTTTCTGAGGACGAGGAGATGGACGATGAGGAGTTTGACGAGCTTGTCACTTCCTTGGCTCGTGGCGATGAGGCTGCTGCTGCTGCTGCTACCTCTTCTGCTCCTGGTGTTGGCACCTCCTCCGGTGCTCCAGAGACTTCTGCACCAGTTGTTCAGACTTCTGAGCCTGCTGCTACTCCTGCTGACGAGCCTGCTCATGTATCTCCTGCTGCTGTTGACACCACTTCTGTTGAGACCCCTGCTGCTGCTGTTGTTGAGACCCATGCTGCTGTTGAGATCCCAGTTGTTGAGCCAGTCATAGATGTATCCACACCTGCCCCGACAATCCCGTCTGTTGACACTCCTCTCCTCCCTGCAGATCCTGAGTCCACTCCGTCGACTGGACCCACGGAGACTGCAGATCCAGCCACCTCCTCGTGATCGTCAGTTTCGAGGACTCTCCACTACTCTTTGGATGATATATCTTATTGAGAGTATTTTGGGTTAGGATGGGGTTTGAGAGTTGTTTTGATGTATTTTTGCGCTTTCTGGATGTCGGTGTTGGATATGTTGATATGATGTTGTTTTGATGTATTTTGATATACTTTGATGATGATGATGATGATGATGTACTTTTTGATGTTTATATAGATGATGTGTCTCGCTTCATATGATGTACCTCTTGTATTCGATGTGATATCTTTTTGGATGTACTCATGATGTCTATATATATATATATATATATATATATATATACATCGTCGTTCTCTTTGTTTTTAATTCATCGTGCAAATTTACTATTCCTTCAATGCATATGAAAATGTAAATTCGTCGCTCGTTGCTTAAAAACTTGGTTAAATAGCTTATATTTCTATATTTGTATAGAATTGTTTTCCATGCACAAATTTAACCAAGAATATTGAATATTGGAGAGTATGTTTCATTATTCAATAAATAAAAAAAATTACATTTGGTATCAACACTTTTCTGCTTGATTTTAATTACCAAATATTTTTGATGATTTTAATTATCACTTTTTTGATAATGGACAATTTGGCACACCTTGATTTGATTTCAACACTTTTCCCTTGGTGTCAATTAGGTCCATCGTCTTTGTCTACGACTCCCGATGTTGGATTTTCCATTTCCTAGTTGTTGTCGTTGTATGCCCCCCATTTTTGGGATGATGCCAAAGGGGGAGAGATAATGATAATAAATAGGTCAAATGAAAATTTAACTCAATTTCCAAGAATCTAATTTGATGTGTTAGCTTCAGGGGGAGTTAAGATATATATATGGATTTTCAAAATCCGATATTTCAAAAATCGATTCTCTTTATTTATCTTACTCGTCTGCTTGATGCAATTCATATATATTCATTTTGAAATTAACGTGTCATCAATGCAGGGGGAGTAGGTATTTTACATTTGAATTATTATTTTTGATTATTATTTATGTTGGTTTGTCATCACCAAAAAGGGGGAGAATGTTGAATATTGGACTCCCCGGATTTGGTTTTGGATGATGAGCAAACATAAATAATTCATGAACTAATAATTTGTGAGCGCAGTATTGGAGATCGTTGCCAAATTCACGAGAACAATCAAAGCGACATCTCAAGACTTTCCAAACTCGTATTTATTGCCTAAAGCTTCGTTGAAGCTCTTGGACCATTTTGGAAGTCATGAAGATTTAATCGAAGCTCTCGAAGACCATTCTTTAAGGTTCTATTTATAGTCTTTTAGCTTCGATTGATAGAATGTTAAGCCTTGAGTATATCTTACGTTTCTATCTTCATTACGCTCATTTCGTAGCTCTAGGATTCTTGCACAAGTTCATTCTAACTTCCTTGAAGCATCGCGCTTCGATTCGGACTTTATTGTGCATGTTAGTTGGTACAAGAACATGTACTGACCGACTAGATGGTGATCTAGTCGGTCGGCAATGCTTCTTGGACCGACTAGTTTGATTCCTTAATTTCTTGGACTTTACTGTTTACAGTTAGTCGGTCTACGTTGACTCACCGACCGACTAGTTTGTAAACTAGTCGGTCAGTGATGCTTCTTTGACCGACTAGTTGTGACTTACTGTTCATACTAAATTTCTCCTAAGCTACTGTTTATCGTTAGTCGGTCTAAGAACATTTGGTGACCGACTAGTTGACAATCTAGTCGGTCAACTTTTGTTCTTGGACCGACTAAGTCAACTTGCATTCAGACTATTTCATTTTGCCTCTTAGTCGGTCTACGTTCACTGACTGACCGACTAGTTGTGAAACTAGTCGGTCAGAATGTCTTCTTGGACCGACTAGATTTCTAGGTCTGAATTTCTCTTTAATCTCAGTTCCTCACTTAGTCGGTCCATGCTGTTTGACTGACCGACTAGTTGATGAACTAGTCGGTCAGTGGTTGTTCTTTGACCGACTAGTTGCCTCAGATTTTCTATCCGTTGGGATTTAACCTAACTCGTTTTTATGGGACCCTATAAATACGAACCTAGGTCATTTCTCTCTAGGTAAGAGCTGACATTAAGAGATTCATTGAGATCAAAAGAGATAGCCATTCTCACTCAAATCAAAAGCTCTCTTCCTCACAAGAAACTCATTCTCTCACATTCTAGATCTAGAATCCATCTTGAGAGAAGCTTGTTCTTGGTGAGCTCTTCAAGCTATAGCTTGATTCAAGTCTCCAAATCATCCCTAGGCACCTATTGCTGGTCATTTCCTTGGTGCTAGGTCTTGGTGACTTCATCTTCCTCAAATCCTTCATTTCACCATTTTTGGGTAAGAAAAACTCAAGGTATAGGATTTTGTGGTAAGATTGTTTATTTCATATTAAACTCTTTAATATTGCTTTGTGATTCTCTCGGTTGTGAGAGAAGGTTGTGATCCCGGGTTGTGGGATTCACGTTTGCCATTGCATGTATGATTTGATCTTGTGAAGGTTTTTCACAAGATATTCATAGTGGAAATCTTGGGTTATGGTTTCTAACCTAAGTATCCGGAGGGGATCCGGGTGGTTGGGACGTAGGATCACCGGGAACAAGTCGGGGAGACTTGGGTGGATCCGAACCCATTAACATCATTTGTTTGCACTGTTAATTTTGTTGTTGTCATACAATTTAAGCTTCCGCAAATTGTTTTGGTAGTAGTTTGCACTATAATTTGGAATTATACTCCTTGTTATTTTTAAAGTACTATTCCCCCCCCCCTCTAGTACTTGTGCAGTAGCTTGTAGGGCATTACATCTTCCACCTTGGTGTGAAGACATTCCATATTATCCTCTCCTTGCGAAACAATTTTATCTAATATTGTTGTTTATCAAGATGACGGAAACATCTATTTCGACACCAAAGTTCAAGGTGTAGAAATGCATCTCTCCTTTGGAACTCTTGACGAATCTCTTGGCTTCCCTCGATCAAATGATCAAAATCTCGGATTTCTCATGGATCATGAACCCACTCTTGATTCACTTAGCCCCAATTTTCGTCCTTCCGGCATGATCGCCATGAACTTATATCCAACTCCTCGCCTTCTCCTAAAGATCATAACTTACAACCTTCTTCCAAAGGTTGGTTATTTCAATTACAATAATGACACTAGCCTCCGCATTCTCTATGCCATCATATGTGGCATAAAGGTTGATTGGTCCCTCTCTCTCATGTTAGCCATAGTGAAACCCGTTTCAAACCACATCTTCCTACCTTGCACGATCACTCGTATTCTTCAACATTTTGAAGTTCCTCTTGATGAAGAAGTGGCCGTTTATAATCCACTTTGCTTTGATCACTCCATCTTAAGTCGCATGGACCTTCAACCAACTCCACATATTGAAGAAGAGCAACCAATCGATTCACACCCTCGTCGTCGCAAGATTCACATGTCCCCACCTGTTCGCCCTCACTCATCTCGGTTCTCCCTCCAAGATCAAATTGATCATCTTCAAGATGATATGAATATCGGTTTTGCAGTAGTTCAAGAACATTTGCGTTGTTTTGAGACTAGTATTGCAGAAGTTAGGAATGACATGTGTGGAAGCTTTAATAACATACAAGGCACTCAAGCCCAGATTATGAGTCTCCTTGCACAGTTGGCACCATATTCTCCATCAACCTCTCACCAACCACCTAGGCCCCTTCCATCGTTCTAAGCGATTTCAGGAAAATTTGCTTATTACTCGACTAGGACTATCAGTTAATCGAATAATGTCTATTTCTAACTAGTTGTTATCTTCAGTTATTTGGTTGTTGTTTTCAGTGTTTGTGTTTGGTGTTTGTTGTTGTTGTGTAATCCAGTCAGTCTGTACTATGTTAGGTTGGTCTAAGTTGCTTTTAATTGTTGTATATTGCTTAGCGTGTACTTGCTCTCATATGTAAGACATTATCTATGTACGTCTTTTATTATATTAATGAAGTTCGGTTTGCTTTAGTTATTTTTCTTCCATGTTTTCATAGTTCTGCACAGATTAGTCGACCATGACATTTCATTAATCGACTAATTTTCTAAAATTGCTGAAATTCATCCCATTTTGATAATTTCAAAGGGGGAGAAAAATATGAAATGAAATATATAAACATGTTTACATATGCACACATATACATGTTTTTAATTACAAAGAAACTTTTAGAAACTTTTATTATCATTCCCAAAGTTTTTAAGATCTCTTTATACACATTCATTTTTAATGATATATGCATTTGCTAAATTACATTGTTACACATTGCTACACAATTATTCAAATTGGCAAATTGATTATTCAATTTATTAAGCATATATTCAGGGGGAGTTCTATAATTAAACACATATATTCCATATTATCATTAGATATATTGTAATCATCAAAAAAGGGGAGAATGTTGGAAACGTAAAGTTTTCTTCCCATAAAGTTTTTGATGATACAGTCATTTTATATATGTGTGTGTATACTAACTCTTTGGATGCAGATTATCAAGCTCAAACTCTTCACATATTACAGTCGTCAAAGTTACGTTGCAAGAAAAAGCATCAAAATGCACGATGAATCTCAAGCAATCAATTCTTATATCTTGAGATAGATGATCTAATTTTACTTTTTATTCTTACAAAACTTTAGATTGTTAAAGCCTTAATAATACTCTATCTTAGTTCTTTAAGACTCAGCCTTAAATCTAAACTTCAGAAAATTAGCAGACCAGCACTTTTCCCTAGTCTACTAATACAATTTTTCTTATTTTATTAAGAAAAACAAAATAATTTTTGGTCAAAATATATTTTCCAATCATAAGGATCAATTTCTGAAATTTTCTCAAAATTGTGTTCCTAGTCGACTAATAGATTTATCTGGTCTACCAGACAGTTTTTCATATAGTTATAACGTCAGTTATTATTATAACTGATTTTAATTAAATAATTTTCTAATTATTTAATGGCAGTAATAAACTACCTTCCAATGTTCATATTGTCAGTTCCTAGCCGTTTTTGGCAGTTTATGGAAGTTTATATCAGTTCTCCTTCAAATGACACTTCAACAACCATTTTTGGTCTAGTAGAGTAGTTAGTCGACTAATACTTTTGACTAGTCGACTAATTTTTGGAAAACGGCTCGGAATTTTTTTACAATTTAGGCAGTTGTCCAACGTTCGAAAACTAACTTTTTGGACTATAAATCGACCCCCAGACCTTGTAATGCCCTACAAGCTACTGCACAAGTACTAGAGGGGGGGTGAATAGTAGTTTAAAAATAACAAGGAGTATAATTCCTAATTATCGTGCAAACAACTACCAAATCAATTTGCGGAAGCTTAAATTGAATGATAACAACAAAATTAACAATGCAAACAAACGATGTTACTGGGTTCGGATCCACCCAAGTCTCCCCGACTTGTTCCCGGTGATCCTACGTCCCAACCACCCGGATCCCCTCCGGATACTTAGGTTAGAAACCCTAACCCAAGATTTCCACTATGATATCTTGTGAAAAACCTTCACAAGATCAAATCATACATGTAATGGCAATAGTGAATCCCACAACCCGGGATCACAACCTTCTCTCACAACCGAGAGAATCAATAAGCAATATAAATGAGTTTATAATGAAATAAACAATCTTACCACAAAATCCTATACCTTGAGTTTTCTTACCAAATAGGTGCAAGGAGGGATTTGAGGAAGATGAAGTCACCAAGACCTAGCACCAAAGAAATGACCAGCAATGGGTGCCTAGGAGTGATTTGGAGACTTGAATCAAGCTAGAGCTTGAAGGGCTCACCAAGAACAAACTTCTCTCAAGATGGATTCTAGATCTAGAAAGTGAGAGAATGGATTTCTTGTGAGGAAGAGAGCTTTGGAAATGAGTGAGAATGGCTATCTCTTTCAATCTCAATGAATCTCTTAATGGCAGCTCTTAACCAGAGAGACATGACCTAGGTTCGTATTTATAGGGTCCCATAAAAACGAGTTAGGTCAAATCCCAACGGTTAGAAATCTGAAGCAACTAATCGGTCAAAGAACAACCACTGACCGACTAGTTCATCAACTAGTCGGTCAGTGAACTAGTCGGTCAGTCAAACAACATGGACCGACTAAGTGAAGAACTGAGAAGAAATAGAATTTCAGACCTAGAAATCTAGTCGGTCCAAGAAGACGTTCTGACCGACTAGTTTCACAACTAGTCGGTCAGTCAGTGAACGTAGACCGACTAAGAGGCAAAAACAAATAGTCTGAATACAAAATGACTTAGTCGGTCCAAGAACAAATGTTGACCGACTAGATCATCAACTAGTCGGTCACCAAACGTTCTTAGACCGACTAACGGTAAACAGTAGCTCAGGAGAAAATTAGCATGAACAGTAAAGCTCAACTAGTCGGTCAAAGAAGCATCACTAACCGACTAGTTCACAAACTAGTCGGTCGGTGAGTCAACGTAGACCGACTAACTGTAAATAGTACTGAGCAAGAAAAGATTAACTCAAGTTAGTCGGTCCAAGAAGCTTTGATGACCGACTAGATCACCATCTAGTCGGTCAGTACTTCTTCTTGTACCAACTAACATACACAAACAAGTCCGAATCGAAGCGCGATGCTTCGAGGAAGTTAGAATGGACTTGTACTAAGATCCTAGAGCTACGATATGAGCGTTATGAAGATAGAATCGTAAGATATACTCAAGGCTTAACATTCTATCGATCGAAGCTAAAAGACTATAAATAAAACCTTAAGGAACTGTCTTCGAGAGCTTCGATCAATTCTTCATGACTTCCAAAACGGTCCAAAAGCTTCAACGAAGCTTTAGGCAATGAATACGAGCTTTGAGAAGTCTTGAGATGTCGCTTTGAATGTTCTCGTGAATTTTGGCGACGATATCCAATACTGCGCTCACAAATTGTTAGTTCATGAATTATTTATGTTTGCTCATCATCCAAAACCAAATCCGGGGAGTCCAATATTCAACATTCTCCCCCTTTTTGGTGATGACAAACCAACATAAATAATAATCAAAAATAATGATTCAAATGTAAAATACTTACTCCCCCTGCATTGATGACACGTTAATTCCAAAATGAATATATATAAATTGCATCAATGAGACGAGTAAGATATATAACGAGAATCGATTTTTGAAATATCGGATTTTGAAAATCCTTATATATATCTTAACTCCCCCTAAATCTAACACATTAAATTAGATTCTTGGAAATTGAGTTAAATTTTCATTTGCCCTATTTATTATCATTATCTCTCCCCCTTTGGCATTATCCCAAAAATGGGGGGCATACAACGACAACAACTAGGAAAAAGGAAAATCCAACATCGGGAGTCGTAGATATTGACGATGGACCAAATTGACACCAAGGGAAACATGACGAAATCAAATCAAGGTGTGCCAATTGTCCATTATCAAAAAAAATGAAAACTAAATCCATCAAATATACCAAATATTAATTCATTTAGTGAATAAAGAAACATACTCTCCAATATTCAATATTCTTGGTTAAATTTGTGCATGGAAAACAATTCTATACAATCATAGAAATATAATCTATTTAACCAAGTTTTTAAGTGTCGAGTGACGTTTTCACACAACATATGCATTGAATGAACATTAAATGTGCACGACGAAGTAAAACAAAAAGAGCATCGATGTATATATATATATATATATGAATTCCTTGAGTACATCCAAAAATCACATCGAGTACATCATATCAAGTGCAACATACCATCTATATAAACATCAAAAGGTACAACATCATCATCAGAACACCATCATCAACATCCAACAAAAAAGTACAACACATACACCGACATCCATCATATCAAAACATATCAAAACAACACCCAAACTCCATCCCATCCTAACCTAAAACACTCTCCACAAGATGCATCATCCAAAGATCAAAGGAGAGGCCTCGAAGTAGACGATCACGAGGAAGTGGCAGGATCAGCAGTCTCCATGGGTCCAGTCGAGGGAGTGGACTCAGGCTCTGCTGGGAGGAGAGGTGTGTCAACAGACGGGATCGTCGGGGCAGGAGTGGAAACAGCGACGACAGGCTCAACGGCTGGGGTCTCAACAGGAACATCAGCAGGCAAATCACGAGCAGGGTCGTCAGCAGGAGCAGCAGCAGCATCAGAAGCCTGATCTACTGGTGCAGAAGTCTCTGGAGCACCGGAAGAGGTGCCAGCTCCAGGAGCAGAAGTGGTAGCAGTAGCAGCAGCAGTGGCCTCAGCGCCACGAGCAAGGGAGGTGACAAGGTCATCGATATCCTCATCGTCCATCTCCTCATCCTCAGAAACAGGAGGAGGAAGCTGGACGCCCATCAAACTAGCCATACGGCAAACTACCTCATCGGTACGAGCCAGACGAGACTCGTGCCGACGAAGTAACCGGATAACATCATCGAGTGTGGAGGGAGGTCGAGAAGCAGCTGCTGCAGAAGGAGTAGTGCCCTGAGACGCAGAAGGAGTCGTCCGCTGCACGTGACGGAGAGCCGCAAGAGATTTCTTTACGGCCGTCACGTTCAGTGGAGGACCAAGAGGACGCTCATCGTCAGGAGGCAGAGGGACACGGAAATGACGGAAAACCAAGGTCAACAGACATGGATATGGGATGTGCGCAGATTTAGTGGTCTTGCGAATACACTCGAAAGAGTCCATCTTATCGAGTATAATGCGAGCCCAATTAATCTCGCTACCCATAAACAGAGCGTAAATCAATTTCAGAAACGGCTGAGATGGAAGTGAAGAAGAGCCATACTTGGGAAGAAGGCAGGATTTCAAGATCAGGTTAATCACCCAAGCATTCGGCTTGAATGATTTGGAAGGGACGCCAATGAATGCGGGGGGGATAACCTGGAAGATTTCACCTAGGGTAGGCTGATCGAGGGAGGAGATATCGTCGACAGAGATGTCAGACGGGAGGAGGCCACACGATGAGCAACCTATCAACTCCCCCAAGATCTCTGCCGTGAGGACTATCGGAGTCCCCAAAACAGAAGTCTCGATGGAGTGAGTCTCACCGTACAGACCCCGGACACGATTGGCATAGAATAATTTGACCAGGCGAGGATAGGGTCTAGGGTTCGCCTTAGGGTCGTAGCAAAGGTAGTCCAAAAGGCCACTATACGAGAGAAGATCCGCAAGGCCAAGAAAATCAGAAAACTGAACGTAATGCTCCAACAGCAGTAGGCAGTGCTCTATACGGTTGTACGCTGCTAGACACTGAGGGTCGTCGCGGCACAACGATATATCTACACCGTCGACTGGCATCGGACCTTTACCCTTAGCCTTACGGGTCTTAGGAGGAGGTGGAGGAGGGGGTGGAGTGGGTGCCTTCTCGGGATGTTCAGGAGTGTATTCTTCCTCGGAATCATCCTCGGAATCACTATCTGAACGCTCACCGGGAGGGGTAGGTGCACGAAACTTTTGGGTTTAGCTCGGGGCTTGGAAGATTGGCCGGTAGGTTTGGGCTTGGTAGTCCTCTTCCTCTTCAACGGCATTGAAGACGAAGAGGGGGGACGAGTGGTCTTGGCCCTACGCTTAGGAGGGGTCGAAGCGGTCGCGGCCTCTACGGTCATGGGGGATGCCCCAGAAGAGGTAATCAGAATTCTCGTTCTTGCCATGGTCGCGGCACAACGAGTACAATCAAGCGACGGGATAAGATCAAACAACTTAAATTCAAACCCTAGAATCAAACAACCTAAGCTCACAGCCCTAAGAGAATTTCGAAACCCTAGAGGTTGAAAGCAACCTAGGACAAACCCTAGGGATGAAAAACAAGATCTAGGAAGGGGGGAGATACCTAGGGGAGTGGTCGACGGCGACTGGCGACGGAGTTGGCCGAAAAAGTGGCCGGAGGACGAAGGGAAGACGAAAAGACTCGAGCTGGGAGAGGGGTTTTTCGAGCTGGAGGAATGAAGAAGACCGACTAAATGATGAAACGATCGGATAAAATGAGATTAAGTCGGTCGGGAATGCGAAAAGACGCGACTGCCCTAGAGCACTTAGTCGATCACAGTTCAAGCACTGACCGACTAGATTACGATCTAGTCGGTCGGTAAATGAGCTTAAACCGACTAAGTCGAAACAGAGGCAAACAGAAAATTCTAGGGCAAGAGTTAGTCGGTCACAGTATAATCACTGACCGACTAGTTTTCAATCTAGTCGGTCGGTAAGTGAACTGTGACCGACTAAAAGAAGTCAATGACAAGGGAGAGTTCACAGCTTGAACTAGTCGGTCTGAGTTCACTAGCTGACCGACTAGATGAGCATCTAGTCGGTTGGCTGATGAACTGAAACCGACTAGAAGAGTCCAAAAGTTGATAAATGAGTTCTCTTAAAAAAACACTTGGATGAAACATCTAAACTCTCTCATAAGTCATCTAAACTACCCCATAAAACATCGAAATCTCAAATACGACATTCAAATAAGAATTCAAGCAAAAATTCAAACATATCACATAAAATCCCCAAAAATTCAATAAATCTAGCATGAACGAAATATCGCGAAATACAATAGCATGCAAGATAATTGAATGAAACATGAATCCTATATCTCGGATTCACCCATAATCCCCAATTCTCGATGCAACCGCACAAAGGAGTCCTCCTTTAGGGGTTTCGTGAAAATATCGGCGATTTGCTTTTGGGTTTCAACGTACACTAAAATGATGTCCTTTTTAGCAACATGATCATCTAAAAAATGGTGTCGGACATCTATGTGTTTAGATCGGGAATGGTGCACCGGATTCTTTGAAAGACAAATAGCACTTTGGTTATCCACCATGATAGGGCTAGTATCACAATGAATACCAAAATCCTTCAGTGTGTGTCTCATCCAAAGAACCTGGGCACAAGCGGCACCGGCGGCAATGTATTCCGCCTCGGTGGTTGAAAGTGATACCGAATTTTGCTTCTTGGAAAACCAAGAGACAAGGAAATTTCCTAGAAAATGGCAAGTGCCACTAGTACTCTTCCTGTCGGATTTGCATCCCGCATAATCAGCGTCACTATATGAGACTAACTCATATGTGCTAGATTTCGGATAAAGTAATCCAAAATCTAAAGTGTAACTTAGATAGCGAAAAATACGTTTAACCGCTACTAAGTGAGAATCCTTAGGTTGAGACTGATAACGAGCACATATACATACGGCAAACATAATATCGGGCCTACTTGCGGTAAGATAAAGTAAACTACCTATCATACCTCGATATAGACGAATGTCTACATCTTTTTCGCCCGTATCTTTATCAAGATGCGTTGTAGTGCTCATAGGAGTCTTTTTCCCGGAGGCATTCTCCATTCCAAATCGCTTTAGCAACTCCACCGTGTATTTCGTTTGGTGGATGAAGATTGCATCATTCAATTGGCGAATTTGGAGACCTAAGAAATATTTGAGTTCGCCCATGTGGCTCATCTCAAATTGTTCCTTCATAACATTAGAAAACTCTTCGCAAAGAGTGAAGTTAGTAGCATCGAAAATGATATCATCAACATAAATTTGAACTAATAAAATATCATTATTCGCATGCTTAATAAAAAGTGTAGAATCGGCTTCGCCCATTTTAAAATTCAAATCCAAAAGAAAATTCTTTAGGCGATCATACCAAGCTCGAGGAGCTTGTCTCAAACCATAAAGAGCTTTCTTTAGTTTAAAAACATGAAGTGGAAATTTTTCATTTATGAAGCCCGGAGGTTGAGAAACGTAAACTTCCTCAACGACATCTCCGTTTAAAAATGCACTTTTAACATCCATTTGAAATAATTTAAAATTTTTATGGCATGCAAAAGACAATAGTAGTCTAATTGATTCTAATCTAGCTACCGGAGCGAAGGATTCTTCGAAATCGATACCTTCCTCTTGTCGATAGCCTTGAGCTACTAACTGAGCTTTGTTCCGGACGACGACTTGGTTTTCGTCGGTTTTGTTCTTGAAGATCCACTTTGTCCCTATGACGGTGTGGTTCTTCGATGGCAAAGGAACAAGCTCCCATACCTCATTCCTCTCGAATTGAATGAGTTTCTCCTCCATGGCAAGGATCCAAGCACTATCTTCGCACGCTTCAACTATATTCTTTGGCTCTATCGATGAGGCAAAGGCACAATTGGCGAAGTGGTGGACTTGCGATCTCGTCTTGACTCTATCTTGAATATTGCCAATGACTTGCTCATGGGGATGGTCGCGAACGGTATGAAGCCGTTTGGGAATACCTTGATCACTAGGAACATTCTCAACAACTTCATTAGTCGGGTTAGTATCAATAGAATCAATTGAATCAATAGACTTAGAATTTTCAAACGAATCACATAAAACATCCATAGAATCATCATCATTTGAAATTCTAGAAGTAGTAAAATTCTCATTAAAAGAGACATGTAGTGATTCCTCGATCGTAGAGGATCTTTTGTTGTATATCCGGTAGGCTTTGCTACGAGAGGAATACCCAACAAATATCCCCTCATCCGATCTCGGATCAAACTTGTCCAAATTATCATATGTGTTTTTAATAAAACATTTTGCGCCGAAAACACGAAAATGTTTAACTTGAGGCAATCTACCAAACAACAATTCATAGCAAGTTTGTTTGGTGCCGGGCCTCAAAAGTATTCTATTAAACACATAACAAGCGGTGTGTACCGCTTCCGCCCAAAATTGATAACCAAGTTGACTATCTTCAAGCATAGTGCGAGCACACTCCACAAGCGTTCTATTCTTCCTCTCAACAACACCATTTTGAGGAGGTGCGCGAGAGAAAGAAAACGTGTGAGTAATTCCAAGATCATCACAAAAATTTGAGAAAGACTCATTCTCAAATTCACCCCCATGATCACTGCGAATAGTGACAATGGTGGTTCCGATGAGATTTTGTACTTTCTTCACAAATATTGTGAAGTTTTCAAAAGCTTCATTTTTATTACATAAGAAAAATACCCATGTAAATCTAGAATAATCATCGACGATGACAAGTCCATATCTTGCATTTCCTAAGGAAGCAACTCTAGTTGGCCCAAATAAATCTAGATGTAATAGCTCTAGTGGCCGTTTAGTAGAAATGCTTTTCTTAGGTTTAAAAGAATATTTAGGAAGCTTGCCACGTTGACAAGAATCACAAAAACTTTTCTTTTCAAAAACGAGCTTCGGAAAACCTTTAATGGAATTTAATTTTGAAAGCTTATAAAGTGTTCCAAAGTTCACATGTCCAAAGCGTCGATGCCATAAGTGTTGTTCACTTGTGTTGGCAACGAGACATTGTTCATATGACTTAGGAAGATCCAAAATATAAATATCTTTATGGCGTGTGCCGGAAAATAATAACTTATTATTATCATTTGAAATATGACATAATCCTTTCGCAAAGCTAACTTTGTAACCTTTGTCACAAAGTTGGCTTATTGAAATAAGATTATGATTTAAACCATTAACTAGATAAACATCACTAATTAAGGGTTTAGACGGGTTACCCACTTTACCAACACCGACGATGGTTCCGCTCTCGTTGCCTCCAAAGACTACCCGGTTCCCATTAGCAATGGGCACCACTCCGGAAAGCAATTGAGCGTCACCCGTCATTTGTTTGGAGCACCCGCTATCGAGTATCCAATTCCCTTTGGAGCTAAATTTAAATTTGTTGCTCCTTTTCTTTTTCTTTTCCTTGAGTACCTAAAGATAGAGACTTTCATATCATGGTACCCAAGGTCATTGGGTCCAAGAGATTAGATCTTTGGAAGCCAAGTCCAATTGGACTTAGACTTCCCCACATAATTTCTACTATGCACAACATCCAAAAAATAAGCATTCATATACACGTGTTTTTCATCCATGGACCATGCTTGTGTCCTTTGGGCTCCAAATAGTGAAAATCTTGGGAGCCCTCATCCTATTGGGTGCATGCATGCGTTGTTGGTTTCTACGTGATGCATGTCGTGGATAGGCATAAGGAACATGATGGAATGGTGCATGCGGATAGTTATTCATACGATGATGTGGGTGAACATATGCATGTGGAGGAACACGTGCGTGAGGGTGTCTCACATGGTGTGCACGTGCCCGTGAACGTGTAGCATAGAAATCATCATATGTGTGAGCCGGTGGAGTAGGACGTGTGTTCCTACGTGACATGGTATTAGTGTACATGTAGGTATGCCCCTTCTTTGGAGTGTAGTGCCCTGTATAGCTACTGCACATGTACTAGAGGGGGGTGAATAGTACTTTTAAATAATAGTGAGAGTTATTCCTAATTATCGTGCAATTAACAAACAACAATGCGGAATAACAACGATCAACAAGAATAAATGCAAACGCAAACAAATGGTTTAATGGGTTCGGATCCACCCAAGTCTCCCCGACTTGTTCCCGGTGATCCTACGTCCCAACCACCCGGATCCCCTCCGGATACTTGAGTTAGAAACCCTAACTCAAGATTTCCAATATGCCCACTTGCGAAAACCTCGCAAGTGCAATCGACCTACAATCGATATCCGTGATTCCCACAACCCGGGATCACGCAAACTCTCACAACCGAGAGTATACAATTCAAATATAACTGAAATGAAATGCTTACCAACAAAATACATATGCCTTGAGATTTCTTACCAAATTAGGGCAAAGAGGATTTTGATGGAGGAAGATGGCACCAAACCCTAGCTTCAAGAAGATGACCAGCAATGGAAGCCTAGGGTGGAGATGGTGACCTAGAATCAAGCTTCTAGCTTGAGTGGCTCACAATGGAGAGAATCTCTCTTGAGGATTTAGGACTCAAGAACTTGAGGGAGAGATTCTTGTGAGAAGAGAGAGCTTGGAAATAGAGTTGATTGCTCTTCTCTTTTGATCTGAAAATATCTCCAATATATTGCTTAACCCCTTCAAGAAATGAATCAGGATTCTATTTAAAGGGGCAAGGAAAAACGAGTTCAAAAAGATCCCAACGGCTCTATTCTGAACCAGACTAGTCGGTCAAAGAAGGATCACTGACCGACTAGTTCATCAACTAGTCGGTCGGTGATATAACGTAGACCGACTAACGGTTGAACAGCCAAAAGGTGAAGTTCCAGGCAAAGACAACTAGTCGGTCTAAGAAGACTTGCCGACCGACTAGTTTCCCAACTAGTCGGTCGGTGAATGATCTTTGACCGACTAACGTCGAAATAGAATAGGTTGACTTCAAGATGACTTAGTCGGTTTAAGAACAAATGATGACCGACTAGTTTCTCAACTAGTCGGTCGGTAAACGTTCTTTGACCGACTAACTCGAAACAGTAGCTCAGGCTGAAAATGACTGAACACAACTAGTCGGTCTAAGAAGGATTTCTGACCGACTAAATCGTCATCTAGTCGGTCGGTGACCCTTCATTGACCGACTAACTGTAGTCATAGAAAGAGCTGAATCAAGAGAGGCAAACTAGTCGGTTCGAGGAGAGTTGTCGACCGACTACATCGTCATCTAGTCGGTTGGTGACTCTTCATGAACCAACTAACATGCACTCGAAGCCGAGGGAAGAAACGATAGGCTTTGGGAAAGTTTCTGATGGCTTCTAAGAATATCCTAGCTCTAAGATATGAGCGGAATGAAGTATATAATGTAAGTCCTACTCAAGGCTTAACATTCTACAAAACGAAGCAAGAAGACTATAAAATAAACCTTAACGATCCGTCTTCAAAGCTTCAATCTTCATTCTTCTGGACTTCAATAAAACTCCTTGAGCTTCAACGAAGCTCCAGGCACACGATCACGCGCTTTGAGAAGTCTTGAGACGTCGCTTTTGATGTTCGTATTCTTTTGGCGACGATCTCCATAACTGCGCTCACAAATTGTTAGTTCATGATATATTTATGTTTGCTCATCATCCAAAATCAAATCCGGGGAGTCCAATACTCAACATTCTCCCCCTTTTTGGTGATGACAAACCAACATAAATAATAATCAAAAATAATGAACTAAATGGAATATACTTACTCCCCCTGCATTGATGACACATTAGTTCCATATGAAATAATAAGCACATACATCAAGCAGACGATGAAAGTAAAGATTCAAATCCAATAATCTTAACTCCCCCTGAATCTAACATATCAAATTAGATTCATGGTAAATTATCATTTAGCACATGCCACACACTAACATATCAAATTAGATTCATGGTAAATTATCATTTAGCACATGCCACACATGCCATTATTATATCTCTCCCCCTTTGGCATAATCCAAAAAGAGCGGGAGGAAGCCAATGACAATAAATCATGGCCAAATAATTCATTAAGCATGGGAGTCTAAGAATACGACCACGTTTCATATGACACCAAAATAAAATTCGAATAAAACCAAAGCGTGTCAATGAGACCATAGTCGAAAACCGAAAACTTAAATCATCAAAATATCAAATGTAAATTCACTTATTGATGAAGTGAATTTACTCTCCAATATCAACATTTATAGCTATTTTAGTGCATGGAAAACAATTCTATGTTTTCATACAACTAAAGCTATTGAATCAACATAAATCATCGAGCGACGAAATCAATATCAGAGACATACATAAAATGTGCACAAAGGAATGATCCATCAGAAGAGTGGCGCACATCATAGAATATCAAATGACACAATATCGATCGAAAATGAGCATAAAGTAAAGGCACATCAAAACTAAGTGAAGTGTGCGATGAGAAGTGACAAGGTGATAAAAGTAATACGAAAATCATCATAATAACTTTTAAAAACATGTCATGCCAAAAATAGATATGAATTTCAAAGCATTTATGGCATTCACAATTCTATCATGCTAGGAGAAACAAAATGATACCAATGTAAAGAAATAGATTTTAACCAAGCATGCATTCAACCCTCATGGATACCAAATGTAATATCATACTTACAACATTAAGCTCCCCCTACATTGGTGCATTACCTAAGCACCATCAACTCCGTTTGAATGAAAGTCTTCGCAAATCGAGGAGTTGGTAGGGTTGGTATCCCACGGTGGATTGAACCTAGAAAACTTCATTTTGGTATCCAAAAACCCTTTTGGATCCAATGGGTTAGACAACAAATTTGAAATACGAAAATTAAAATAATTGTAACCCATGAGTTAATGTAATCAAAATCAATTTTATAATCAAATGCCTTGGTACCCATAACATGATCAAAAACTCATGGTACCAAGCATTGAAGAGTTAAAGGAACTAACCCTTCGGAAACCAAGTCCAAGAGGAACTTGACTTCCCAACATAATCATCATTCAAAATAACATCATTAATATAGGATTTCACATAAACGTTCATAGCATCATCGCTAGTGTTCTTGGGACCCCAAATAGTGTACATTTTGGGAATCCTCTTCCTAGTGGTTGCATGCACAAGAGTTTGATTTCTATGTGGTGCATATGGCCTAGGAGCATGGGATCTAGCAATAGTATGATGATGTGTGTATGCATGAGGATGATTATGAGAGTAGGCATGCACATGTGGATGAGATGTTTGAACATAAGCATTAGGATGTGCATGAGCATGATTACGTGCATGTGGGTGTCTCATATGAGTGTTTGCACGTGCTCGTGGGTGCGGAGCATAAAAATCATCATTAATATTTGCATGCACCGGTGGAGTAGGATGTGTGTTCCTACGTGGCATAGCATGTGAGTACAAAAATGCATGACCCCTCTTTGGAGGTCTACCCAAAGTGGGTTTCTTTCCAATCGGGAGTGTGTACGAAGTGGAAGCACTATTGGTAGGAGAACTACCAATGGGGTGTTTGCTCCCACTCGTTGAGGCATCGGATGTCGGCCTAACAAAGGTGGTAGGCGATTTGGATGAGTCTCCCATCTTATACCCCAAGCCAATGTGGTGTTTGGCCGGAAGTAAGTCATTTAGGATATTATCCAAATGGCCCTTACCTTTATTGAAATCATTGATACGGCCTAACGTGCACTCATACTTCTCTTTGAGAGAATGCAAAGAGGCATCCAAAGTGGATACTTGCGATGTGAGTACATAAACACGTGATTTGAGATTCTTATTCTCAATACTCAAAGTTGAGTTTTGAGACGTCAAATCTGCTATCACATGTTCATCCGAATCCTCAACAAGAACATGCTCAAGTTGAGATTTGAGGGACTTCACCTCATTTCTCAACAAGCCATTATGAGTAAGCAAACTTGATTTCTCATTGGCGAGTGTCTCAATAATGGTGTCATTGTTGGTGATGGTAGACTTAGGAGAGGTTTGGAGGCTAACAAGTTCATCTTTGGTCTTATTATATCTATCTACTAATTTAGTAAATTTAGACCAAATTTCTTGGTTTGCTAACCTCATTTCATCAATAGTAGGTTCTCCGCTTCCATCCTCGCTACCATCCTCGCTTTCATCCTCGCTATCATCGAATGAGAACTTTCGAACTTTTGCCTCATGAGCCATGAAGCAAAGTTTTGCTTTCTCCACTCTTCCATCATCCGACTCTCCACTTGAGGAATCCTCTTCGGAGTCGGTGAATGTGCCAACAAGTCCTTTCTTGTACTTTCTCGACTTGTCATACTTCGATGCTTTCCCTTTCTCCTTGTGTTTGTAGAGAGGACAATCCGGTTTGATGTGTCCTGGCTTGTTGCATTTATAACACACGGGAGTAGAAGCATTAGTCGAACTAACTTTAGATTTATTCAAAGATATACCTTCTCGGAGGAATCGATCGAACTTCCTTGCCATACGGGCAATGGATTCCATGTCCAATTCGTCTTCCGATTCTTCATCATCGGTAGATGGAGCGGCCTTGAAGGCAATCGCCTTTTTCTTTGGCTCATCTTGCTTTAAGTACGCTTTCATCTTTTCCTTCATTCGGATCTTACTATCCGTGCGTACCTCGTAAGACAACAAGGTACCCATTAGTTGTATGACGGTATATTTATTCATGTCGTTACCTTCCTCGATGGCGAAGGTACGCTTTTCCCAATATGATGGAAGACCGTCGATAATCTTCGCGACTTTCTCCTTTTGGGTATAGACCTTCCCAAGAGCTTCCAAGTCGTTTGATATATCCACGAAGCGAGCGTAATATTCCTTCATGGTTTCGCCCTGCTCCATATGAAACAACTCAAATTCTTTATTAGCAACGACGAGTTTAGAATCTTTTACCGTACTCGATCCTTCGTGCAATATGAGGAGTTGGTTCCATATTTGATATGCACTCTTACATGTGCATATCTTGTTGAAGTCCTCGGGCTCCAACGCACAATTCAAGGCATTCATTGCCTTGGCATTGGCTACTTCCGCGGCGACCTCCGCGGGAGTCCACTTCGCAAAATCTTCTTCGGAAGGCTCGACATACTCCGTCATGGTGGCTCTCCATAGTGAAGCGCTCCGGAGGAAAATTTGCATCCGGCATTTCCAGTACCCGTAGTTGGTACCGTTGAAGTGAAGAGGCCTGACGGAGGATAGTCCTTCCATAACTGAAGAAGCTCCATCGCGGTTCCTGAAGACGTTGTAGTCGTTGTTCGTCATAGCTCTCAACTTTGGCTATGTGTAGCTTTGAACTTGGCTCTGATACCAATTGTAGTGCCCTGTATAGCTACTGCACATGTACTAGAGGGGGGGTGAATAGTACTTTTAAATAATAGGGAGAGTTATTCCTAATTATCGTGCAATTAACAAACAACAATGCGGAATAACAACGATCAACAAGAATAAATGCAAACGCAAACAAATGGTTTAATGGGTTCGGATCCACCCAAGTCTCCCCGACTTGTTCCCGGTGATCCTACGTCCCAACCACCCGGATCCCCTCCGGATACTTGAGTTAGAAACCCTAACTCAAGATTTCCAATATGCCCACTTGCGAAAACCTCGTAAGTGCAATCGACCTACAATCGATATCCGTGATTCCCACAACCCAGGATCACGCAAACTCTCACAACCGAGAGTATACAATTCAAATATAACTGAAATGAAATGCTTACCAACAAAATACCTATGCCTTGAGATTTCTTACCAAATTAGGGCAAAGAGGATTTTGATGGAGGAAGATGGCACCAAATCCTATCTTCAAGAAGATGACCAGCAATGGAAGCCTAGGGTGGAGATGGTGACCTAGAATCAAGCTTCTAGCTTGAGTGGCTCACAATGGAGAGAATCTCTCTTGAGGATTTAGGACTCAAGAACTTGAGGGAGAGATTCTTGTGAGAAGAGAGAGCTTGGAAATAGAGTTGATTGCTCTTCTCTTTTGATCTGAAAATATCTCCAATATATTGCTTAACCCCTTCAAGAAATGAATCAGGATTCTATTTAAAGGGGCAAGGAAAAACGAGTTCAAAAAGATCCCAACGGCTCTATTCTGAACCAGACTAGTCGGTCAAAGAAGGATCACTGACCGACTAGTTCATCAACTAGTCGGTCGGTGATATAACGTAGACCGACTAACGGTTGAACAGCCAAAAGGTGAAGTTCCAGGCAAAGACAACTAGTCGGTCTAAGAAGACTTGCCGACCGACTAGTTTCCCAACTAGTCGGTCAGTGAATGATCTTTGACCGACTAACGTCGAAATAGAATAGGTTGACTTCAAGATGACTTAGTCGGTTTAAGAACAAATGATGACCGACTAGTTTCTCAACTAGTCGGTCGGTAAACGTTCTTTGACCGACTAACTCAAAACAGTAGCTCGGGCTGAAAATGACTGAACACAACTAGTCGGTCTAAGAAGGATTTCTGACCGACTAAATCGTCATCTAGTCGGTCGGTGACCCTTCATTGACCGACTAACTGTAGTCATAGAAAGAGCTGAATCAAGAGAGGCAAACTAGTCGGTTCGAGGAGAGTTGCCGACCGACTAGATCGTCATCTAGTCGGTTGGTGACTCTTCATGAACCAACTAACATGCACTCGAAGCCGAGGGAAGAAACGATAGGCTTCGGGAAATTTCTGATGGCTTCTAAGAATATCCTAGCTCTAAGATATGTGCGGAATGAAGTATATAATGTAAGTCCTACTCAAGGCTTAACATTCTACAAAACGAAGCAAGAAGACTATAAAATAAACCTTAACGATCCGTCTTCAAAGCTTCAATCTTCATTCTTCTGGACTTCAATAAAACTCCTTGAGCTTCAACGAAGCTCCAGGCACACGATCACGCGTATTGAGAAGTCTTGAGACGTCGCTTTTGATGTTCGTATTCTTTTGGCGACGATCTCCATAACTGCGCTCACAAATTGTTAGTTCATGATATATTTATGTTTGCTCATCATCCAAAATCAAATCCGGGGAGTCCAATACTCAACATTCTCCCCCTTTTTGGTGATGACAAACCAACATAAATAATAATCAAAAATAATGAACTAAATGGAATATACTTACTCCCCCTGCATTGATGACACATTAGTTCCATATGAAATAATAAGCACATACATCAAGCAGACGATGAAAGTAAAGATTCAAATCCAATAATCTTAACTCCCCCTGAATCTAACATATCAAATTAGATTCATGGTAAATTATCATTTAGCACATGCCACACACTAACATATCAAATTAGATTCATGGTAAATTATCATTTAGCACATGCCACACATGCCATTATTATATCTCTCCCCCTTTGGCATAATCCAAAAAGAGCGGGAGGAAGCCAATGACAATAAATCATGGCCAAATAATTCATTAAGCATGGGAGTCTAAGAATACGACCACGTTTCATATGACACCAAAATAAAATTCGAATAAAACCAAAGCGTGTCAATGAGACCATAGTCGAAAACCGAAAACTTAAATCATCAAAATATCAAATGTAAATTCACTTATTGATGAAGTGAATTTACTCTCCAATATCAACATTTATAGCTATTTTAGTGCATGGAAAACAATTCTATGTTTTCATACAACTAAAGCTATTGAACATAAATCATCGAGCGACGAAATCAATATCAGAGACATACATAAAATGTGCACAAAGGAATGATCCATCAGAAGAGTGGCGCACATCATAGAATATCAAATGACACAATATCGATCGAAAATGAGCATAAAGTAAAAGCACATCAAAACTAAGTGAAGTGTGCGTTGAGAAGTGACAAGGTGATAAAAGTAATACGAAAATCATCATAATAACTTTTAAAAACATGTCATGCCAAAAATAGATATGAATTTCAAAGCATTTATGGCATTCACAATTCTATCATGCTAGGAGAAACAAAATGATACCAATGTAAAGAAATAGATTTTAACCAAGCATGCATTCAACCCTCATGGATACCAAATGTAATATCATACTTACAACATTAAGCTCCCCCTACATTGGTGCATTACCTAAGCACCATCAACTCCGTTTGAATGAAAGTCTTCGCAAATCGAGGAGTTGGTAGGGTTGGTATCCCACGGTGGATTGAACCTAGAAAACTTCATTTTGGTATCCAAAAACCCTTTTGGATCCAATGGGTTAGACAACAAATTTGAAATACGAAAATTAAAATAATTGTAACCCATGAGTTAATGTAATCAAAATCAATTTTATAATCAAATGCCTTGGTACCCATAACATGATCAAAAACTCATGGTACCAAGCATTGAAGAGTTAAAGGAACTAACCCTTCGGAAACCAAGTCCAAGAGGAACTTGACTTCCCAACATAATCATCATTCAAAATAACATCATTAATATAGGATTTCACATAAACGTTCATAGCATCATCGCTAGTGTTCTTGGGACCCCAAATAGTGTACATTTTGGGAATCCTCTTCCTAGTGGTTGCATGCACAAGAGTTTGATTTCTATGTGGTGCATATGGCCTAGGAGCATGGGATCTAGCAATAGTATGATGATGTGTGTATGCATGAGGATGATTATGAGAGTAGGCATGCACATGTGGATGAGATGTTTGAACATAAGCATTAGGATGTGCATGAGCATGATTACGTGCATGTGGGTGTCTCATATGAGTGTTTGCACGTGCTCGTGGGTGCGGAGCATAAAAATCATCATTAATATTTGCATGCACCGGTGGAGTAGGATGTGTGTTCCTACGTGGCATAGCATGTGAGTACAAAAATGCATGACCCCTCTTTCGGAAGAAGCGATTGAACTTCTTTGCCATGAGTGCAATGGATTCCATGTCCATTTCTTCTTCTGAGTCCTCATCATCGGTAGAGGTGGATGAAGCCGCCTTGAATGTAATCGCCTTTTTCTTAGGCACGTCTTGGTTCAAATAGGACTTCATCTTTTCTTGTAACTTCACCTTTCTATCTTTGCGTACCTCGTATGACATCAAAGTACCCATCAATTGAACTACGGTATACTTATTCATGTCATTACCTTCCTCGATGGCGATGGTACGTTTCTCCCAAGAAGAAGGAAGTCCTTCGATAAGCTTCGAACACTTCTCCTTTTGGGTGTAGGTTTTGCCGAAAGCTTCCAACTCGTTCATTATGTCGACGAAGCGAGCATAATACTCCTTCATCTTTTCTCCATGTTCCATATGAAACAATTCGTAATCTCTATTTACTACTACGAGATTAGAATCTCTTACCCGACTCGTTCCTTCATGCAAAATGAGGAGCGAATTCCAAATTTGATATGCACTCTTACATGTGCATATCTTATTAAAATCTTCGGGTTCCAATGCACATTGTAAAGCATTCATAGCTTTGGCATTTGCAATCTCCGCGGCAACCTCCACGGTAGTCCACTTGTCGAAATCTTCTTCGGTAGGCACATTGTACTCCGACATGGTAATTCTCCACAAGGAGGCGCTCCGGAGGAACGTTTCCATCCGGCATTTCCAATAACCATAATTGACGTCGTTGAAGAATGGAGGCCTAGTCGAGGAATGTCCTTCCATGACCGAAGACGCTCCTTCACGGTTCCTGAAGGATCCATAATCCGCAGGTGGACGAACGGTCTTGTTGTCGTTGGCAGACATAGCTAAGTATCTGGCTCTGATACCAAATGTAATGCCCTACAAGCTACTGCACAAGTACTAGAGGGGTGGTGAATAGTACTTTAAAAATAACAAGGAGTATAATTCCTAATTATCGTGCAAACAACTACCAAATCAATTTGCGGAAGCTTAAATTGAATGACAACAACAAAATTAACAATGCAAACAAACGATGTTACTGGGTTCGGATCCACCCAAGTCTCCCCGACTTGTTCCCGGTGATCCTACGTCCCAACCACCCGGATCCCCTCCGGATACTTAGGTTAGAAACCCTAACCCAAGATTTTCACTATGATATCTTGTGAAAAACCTTCACAAGATCAAATCATACATGCAATGGCAATAGTGAATCCCACAACCCGGGATCACAACCTTCTCTCACAACCGAGAGAATCAATAAGCAATATAAATGAGTTTATAATGAAATAAACAATCTTACCACAAAATCCTATACCTTGAGTTTTCTTACCAAATAGGTGCAAGGAGGGATTTGAGGAAGATGAAGTCACCAAGACCTAGCACCAAAGAAATGACCAGCAATGGGTGCCTAGGAGTGATTTGGAGATTTGAATCAAGCTAGAGCTTGAAGGGCTCACCAAGAACAAACTTCTCTCAAGATGGATTCTAGATCTAGAAAGTGAGAGAATGGATTTCTTGTGAGGAAGAGAGCTTTGGAAATGAGTGAGAATGGCTATCTCTTTCAATCTCAATGAATCTCTTAATGGCAGCTCTTAACCAGAGAGAAATGACCTAGGTTCGTATTTATAGGGTCCCATAAAAATGAGTTAGGTCAAATCCCAACGGTTAGAAATCTGAAGCAACTAGTCGGTTAAAGAACAACCACTGACCGACTAGTTCATCAACTAGTCGATCAGTCAAACAACATGGACCGACTAAGTGAAGAACTCAGAAGAAATAGAATTTCAGACCTAGAAATCTAGTCGGTCCAAGAAGACTTTCTGACCGACTAGTTTCACAACTAGTCGGTCAGTCAGTGAACGTAGACCGACTAAGAGGCAAAAACAAATAGTCTGAATACAAAATGACTTAGTCGGTCCAAGAACAAATGTTGACCGACTAGATCATCAACTAGTCGGTCACAAAACGTTCTTAGACCGACTAACGGTAAACAGTAGCTCAGGAGAAAATTAGCATGAACAGTAAAGCTCAACTAGTCGGTCAAAGAAGCATCACTGACCGACTAGTTCACAAACTAGTCGGTCGGTGAGTCAACGTAGACCGACTAACTGTAAACAGTACTGAGCAAGAAAAGATTAACTCAAGTTAGTCGGTCCAAGAAGCTTTGCTGACTGACTAGATCACCATCTAGTCGGTCAGCACTTCTTCTTGTACCAACTAACATGCACAAACAAGTCCGAATCGAAGCGCGATGCTTCGAGGAAGTTAGAATGGACTTGTACTAAGATCCTAGAGCTACGATATGAGCGTTATGAAGATAGAATCGTAAGATATACTCAAGGCTTAACATTCTATCGATCGAAGCTAAAAGACTATAAATAAAACCTTAAGGAACGGTCTTCGAGAGCTTCGATCAATTCTTCATGACTTCCAAAACGGTCCAAAAGCTTCAACGAAGCTTTAGGCAATGAATACGAGCTTTGAGAAGTCTTGAGATGTCGCTTTGAATGTTCTCGTGAATTTTGGCGACGATCTCCAATACTGCGCTCATAAATTGTTAGTTCATGAATTATTTATGTTTGCTCATCATCCAAAACCAAATCCGGGGAGTCCAATATTCAACAGACCTCTGCCTAAAACACACGAAAATTCTATCACTTTCTCTTTTCTTAAGGTTTCTTTCTCTCTTTAGAAAGTGTGTGATTTTCAGATTTTCATAGGGAAACCTCTGCAGAAATTCTGTCCCTTTTAGGAAGTCCAATTTCCAAGAGTATTCTACCACAATTCATATCTTGAACCTTGGAGATTCCATTACCAACCTTGCGCTATAATTCCATCAATTATCAAGGCTAGATGTAATATTGTTTCATACTCTTTTTTTTTCTTTGTTTGGTGAATCTCTTGTTGAAGAGATTGTATAAGTTTGCAACACGGGGAGTGTTGGCTTCTTTATATGTTGATTACTTACGGGGAGCAAGTGTTTTAGTGGATTCAAATCTCTACGGGGTAGAGGACTGGACGTAGGATCACAAGAATCCGAACCAGGATAAAAATCGCTGTGTTTGCGTTTGAAATATTCTGAATTGTGATCTTTTATTTCTGCAATCTTATTGCAATTTTTTATTAACTTTTAATTTTGCAATATCGTCATGATTCACGCTATTCACCCCCCTCTAGTGTATTTGGTGTGCCAGGAGATCCAACACTTAGCCCCGCCCATTAAAGCGGGCTTGCGCCTAGGTTTTTAGGCCTAATTTATAAACATGCCTTATATGAACTTAATATGATGGGCTCGGCAGGCTCGAATAAGGCGTGCGCTTATACATATTTGATTATTATTTTAAGGGATTTGTATGACAAATGTATTTACATTGTGTATATGCTCTTAAATATATTTATATGGATTCAAATAAAATGTATGTAATATGGAATGGACATATTATAATATGAGTAATTTATGCATTAATTATCCAACGAGAAATTTCCTTCCATGCACAAGTTAAAAAGTTTGTGTTCCACAATACTTTTAGATGATAGGTAGCATTCATTTTGATTTTCATGATCTAAAATGATTTTCATGATCTAAAACCATAATACAACAAAGATTTAGTGCACCCAATGAATGCTGATCATCGATTTACTCAAGGGCGGAGCTATGTAGGGGGGTAGGGTGGGCTGAAGCCCGGGTCAGTTTTTGGTCCAATTGTTTTTAATACTGTGTGGAAGCGCAAGAATCATCAAGGACAGAGCTATGCAAGGGCTTAGGTGGGCTGCAGCCCGGGTATCTTTAGTCGGTGGCCCAGTGTGGAAATAATTCCTAGCTCCGCCCTTGGATTTACTCGTTACAAATTTAATAATTACACAGTAATATGACCTTTTGTGATGAGTAGAGCACATTGGGTTTGCCAGATCTTTGGTATATTAGGGGTTTAAAATATTTTGATTGAAATAAAGATTGTAGCTTATCTAAAAGGATAAATTCTGCTAATACCACCTTAACCTATGAGAACGTGTGTTACTAAACACATATGAGGTATGAAAATAACATAAATACAGCTGGGTTAGCGAGAACTCTTGATCCAAAATTTTCCCCTTTTATGTTACTACTGGCATTTTCTTCCATCTTTTGATGTAGTTTCACTCTCTCTTCTTATGCTTTCTCCCCCTTTCTGTCATCCACGGCTTTTATTCGCCTCCACCCGATCTTAAACTTTCATATCCTCTCAAAAAGGGCCGGAGGATGAGAGAAATTGGAGAGAGCATGTGAGTGGAGAGGAACATTAGCAAAATGTGGAAGAAAGAGGAATGTGCAAAAAAGGAAATTGTTTTTGGGATTTAACGGTTCTCGTCGACCTAATTGGGTTTTCTACCTTTTTATAGTCCAATGGTGTTCAATGACACAAATGCCATGGTTTAGAGGGTGTTAGCAGAATTCGTCTTCTAAAAATAGTGGTCAGTTGGCTTTTTTAGGAGTACATTCGAGGGAATTTCTCTTTGGGTCAGTCACACTCGTATTTTATCTTATATTTATAATAAAATGTATTTATTACGTTTGTTATTAACCAATCATAATCATCTAATGTTAGGTTAGTGTATAAAATACAAAGTAAAGAAAACATGCATTAATATTACTGTAAAAAATAATGATGATGATGAATTTTTTATTTTAACCTAATATACAATTAGTTATTAATGCGTAATTTATTAAACATACTAGAAAATACCCGTGCACATAGTGCTCGGGCCCCACAAACCCACATCCCCTCTTATGGTATGGGTCTCACAGCTTTGGTTTTCCCCCAACCCATTTCCCCCCAATATACAAAAATTTTCACCCCATATAGTTTTCCGCAAAGATTCCAATCCCCCCCAACAAATACTCCCCCCACAAATAAGATGGCTTGAAGCTTTGTCCTAGTCACTAACATGGTTTGTCATAGTCATATTTTGGGTGCCACGTAGGACAAAGATTCAAAAAAGTCATCAAATGTATAATATATTTTCTTCATTTAGTTAATTTTAAAAATTATGTATAATGCCAAAACTTATTTAATTATTATTTTAAAAATAAGTCCGATTAAGAGACGTGATTGACTTATTTATTTCAAAAGGGAATTGCTACGTGTGCACGTATCGTTTGCTTAGCGTGCATGTATCGTTTTGCTTAGCGCACACAATCACTATGTACAAGTTTGCCATTCAAATTTACACCTATTCTACCCTTGTCGTCTCCCTCCGCCCCCTGCCGCCCACAACGATTGTGGGAGCTGATTCGATGGCCAAGTTTCAATGGCGGTGGGGGGAACTGATCCGAGTCGTTTGCCGGCATTTTTCTCCACCCACCGGCCATGTTTCGAGGCGAACAGATTGAGCTCCTTCCTCAGCTGCATGTTGAGAGAGCTCACCCCGCCACCCACCGGCGTCACGAGTATGCCCTTAAGGCAGACATTGTTCCTTTTGATCGAATCCATCACCTCCTCTGGGACGACACTCATGTCATCCTTGACCTCGATGACCTCAAAATCGATGGGGGTGTGCATTGCCTTGAAGACTTGATGAACGTCGTCAGTGCCGAGGGGACCGATGCCGTCGCCAGGGATTATGGTTAATGTGTGATAGCTGCCGTCGCCAGGGCAGGGCATGTACGTGATGGATCCGATGGCCAAGTTTCGATGCCTTGTGCACGCTAAGCAAAACCGCCTGCGACCGTGGGGTTTTACTCACCGCGCACCACTGTGCACAACTGGAGGGGTATTTTTACCATTTTCGAATGGTTGTGCGCGGTAATCAATTCTAAGTGGCAAACTTGTAAATAAACCGGATGTCGGTTATGCGCGAGAGTAAAACGGTTTGTGCGTGTAGCAACTCCCATTTCAAAAATCGATTCAAACTAACAAATTAAACATGATAAATAAACGAAACAGTCTTGAATTTATATCAGTCCGGAACTAGACATATTCCCACCCTAATTAAAGGGTAAGAGGAACCACGTTAATGGATAAAAGGTAAATGTGCTACCGGCACGTGAAATTTCATCGTGCTAACATCCCATTTACAAATTTTTATTGTTATTTAAAATTTTTTAAGGATGTATTCCACGTATCATGGATGGTCAGCATACAAAAAATTAAATGAATTCAACGCATTTAACACTAGACCTACTCGTTGCAAATTCAATAGTTTTTGAACAATAGAACTTTTTGAAATAAGCGGATCCATGGTCAAATACCCTTAGTTTTCACCCATATTTAGTGTTTAAATATTTTAAAATATGTACAACAAGCTAGAAAATGTTGTGAATGGAAATACCAGAGTCGGTTAGGATTGCGGGCATCTTAGTGATACGCCCATATCTATGTACCTTATCTTTCTACTCGCATATCCTTCCTATAAATAAAGGGCTGGGGGTTCCTCCCCCGGTAGTTGATTCATAACACGTTATCAGCACGAGCCTCTAAAAATTCCACAAATATCGATCGTTGCAAAGGCGAAGGGAGATGAGAGATCCACGCGCGTGGTGCAAGGCTTCAACAAATGAGCGTCGTCATCCACATAGGCTTCGTTCAACCGTCTCTATATCCGGAGGACTGATATAGAGGTAAATCCCGCTAAAAATGTTGTTTTTATCATACGTATGATAGATCTACCCATAGATCTCGCAAGATCGATATGGGAATTGCTAATCGCCTAAAAAAGACGAACTTTATCGTCCAAAAATCATATTTTTAATATGATTTTAAATGTGTTAATTAGCAAAATAGGGTTTTTACCCTATCCTAGCCCCACCGGCAGCCTTGCCGCTGGCCGCTCCCCCACCCCAACCCTGCCCGTCTCCGCGTGGTATCCCCCCGAAGGGGGGCGACGTTCAGGCCACCGAAGCCCCCCGAAGGGGGGGCGACGTTCAGACCACCTCTGCCCCCAAAGGGGGGCGGCGCTTTACCCTGCCATGTACCCCCCGTAGGGGGGTCTCCGTTTCCTCCCCCCACCCCCCCCCCCCCCCACCCCCCGCCACAGCGGCGAGGGGGGTCCGCTGCCCACCCCCGCCTTTTTTTCTCGCTACTGCGGAGGAGGGGGCCCCCTTCCCCCGCCGCCCTCGCTACGGCGGAGCAGCCGCCCCGCTCTCCGGGGGCGTTATAATAGGGGATGGCAGCGGCGGCAATTCCTAGCCACCGTCGCCCCCCTCCAATTCTTTTGGGCTTGAAGCCCAGAGATTCAAAAAAAATTTAAGCCTTGTGAGCCTGAAGCCCGCAGGCAAGGCAAGCTGCGGGCTTCAGGCCTGCATGCCTATTGATTCAAAAAAAAAATTTAAGCCTTGCAGGCCTGAAGCCCACAGGCTGACATCCCCCCTGGTTTGCGATCATGCAAGTGTGCAATATGATGGGGGATACTATATTTAAAATATTTATACTGCAAGCGCACGGTGTTGTAGTGTGGCTTGGGGGTCGAACATAGGGAGGCGTGGTTGTGCTTGTGTCAGAAAGGAACCAATTCACCCTAGGGATGAGCTAGCCCGAATCGATGGATGGGTTGTCACAAAATGTAGATACATGATTAAACAATATAAAAGGAACCCCAGGACTTCGGTTTCCACCATATCATGTGTTCTCGCTATTATGACCGGCGGATAGGATAACGATCGAAATTAGGGTTTAGTGGTGAGACGTTGCCTCTAATAGTGATACCAGCGTTCCATGGGCCCGATATTCCTGTCGGTGCCCAGGATGATACGCCAGACTACCCGGGTTCGGTCAGTGGGCATCCCCATGTCCATTAACACTGACCGACTCCGGGAGTACTAAGCTCGTAACAATAACTCCCAACATCTCATCCTGCCGTTTCCGCGTGCAAGGATTCGATGTCTACGCTAAGGGCGTGAGCTATGGCTAGGGAGTCAACCACCAAGTTTATTCCCCCTTGGCCCAACGGTCAAAGGCGGTCTTTTTCCCATCGATGACAATAAAACACCCCGCGTAACCAATAGATTCCTATACCCTATTGATATCCTAGTCCTATGGACGCATTAGGGAGAACCCACGAAGGGGTTTCCACCAAAATCCCAGATTAGGGAACTACTCACACATTTTAGTTAAAAAGCGATCTAAATAAAAATCGACCGTTAAAACATAATCGGGCAATTGAAATACAGTAGTAGTAATGCAATTAAGATAATATCAAAGTTTGACAAAGATCAGAACACTTACAAATAAAGATAAAATTCCAGCTGTCACAATAGAGAAAAAACAGGAAAAAATACACATCCCTTGTTTCTGAAAACCTAGGGCTTATATATATAGAAAACGACGTCACCCGATCGGTTGAAGAATCAACCGATCGGGTGACCTGCTTCATTCTTCGACAGCGGTCTTCAGAAACTTCACCCGGTCACTCGACACGGTCGGTTGGCGCAAGCGGCTCGTCGTTTGGATCTTGCGGTCATCAGGTGAACCGATCGGTTGATAAATCAACCGATCGGTTGGAAAACTTCGCCCAAAAGATAGAGACTTGCGATGTTTTGGCACTGTCAGCTGGCTGTCGTGTGAGCTCTCCGGGTCGTCTCTTGGGGGAATCGGCTACAGATGAACCGATCGGGTGAGGGTCACCCGATCGGTTGGAATTCAGCTTCAATTTCCCGAGAAGTCTGTTGGGCTGAACCGGTCGTCGACCCGGTCGGTTGATGCTCACTTTGCTTTAGCGGCTATCCAGGTCGTGCACGCGTGCTTGAAGTATAAACCGATCGGGTGGGGGCTGCGTGTGACTCCTCCCGTCGCTCCGGGGACTTATGATATCTTCGTTATGTGTCCCCTACATTGGCAAACTTCTGCAAACACGCAAAAACACGGAGAAGTGAAAGAAAACTAGAAAATACGAGAAAACAGGTACGGGACGGCAGAAAATAACGGAAAAACACAAAAGAAAACGTGCGTGAATATATAAAATATACACACACATCAAAATCCCTCAAGATGAACCCTTCCTCGTCCTCGAGGAAGAAGAGTGAGAGTAGGAGCTCGGAGGGAGAAAATAGAGAGGAAGAGAGAAAAAGAGAAATCAAAATCCTAAATCGCCCGTCAGGGCCAACAAAATCAAAAACGCCACACCAAGTAAGCAAACGACAAATCACAACACTAAACCAAAGAAAACGAGTCCAAACAAGTGTCGTGGGCCCCGCGGTGAAGCGCGAGTGAGTGTGGTCACGTGCTAGCAGATGGTGTTTCTATCTACAGTGTGCAATAAAGCTCCATATACACAAATCCAAGAAAAGACCCAAATATCGATTCGATTTGAAATAAGCGGCGAATATATAGCTCAAGCATGCATCAGAACGGAGTAAGAATCGAATCGTATCATGCGTCAGGGACTCCACAACTAGGGACTAGGAAATCACCTCACTATCGCCTAGATAATAGCTAGAAGGTCCCTACACCAAGTGTTTTCGAAAATGATGGGGTTGAGATGATGTGAAGAAAAACACTCGGTGCAAATTCTCGCCTTCCCTTTATTCTGGCAAAATATTCACACAGGAATTTTTTTTTGGGTTTTGGATATATGTTTTTTTGGGCTTTTGGCTATATATATATATATATATATATATATATATATATATATATATATATATATATATATATATATATATATATATATATATATATATATCTTTTCTTTTCTCTTTTCTTCCCCTTTTTTGGGTTTTTCTTTTCTCTCTTTTTTTGGATTTTTTTGGACTTTTGGGTATATACATGTGTGTACGAGGGGATTTGCACCAAGTAAAATAAAAAAGAAATCGGATTCTAAACACTTGGGCAAAGGAGATTTTTTTCGCTAATCGGAGCACAGGCTAAATGGGTTATCCTAGTCCTAATTGTGGAATCCCATCACATGCGAACTGAAATATACGATATAAATATAGCATGCATATAGAGGCAGACAGGAGAAGCGGATACCGCATATTCAAATCGAAACATGATAATCTAGGGGTCATTCCAGGATAGGTATATAAATCAAAATCATGCAGTAGAAGCACATCGTAAGCTAGACACGACACACGAATCACACAAAAGAAAAATAGACCCACGATGCATGAAATGCAAGAGGACTCAGCTTCCTAGGGTTAGTGAACGTGATTATCGAAGCCATGCTAGGTGTGTGTGTGATTCTGTAGCAATTCATCATTTGGGGTCATCTCTAGGAGAGAGAGGAGAAAAAGGAAAGAAAGAAAGAGAAAAACACAGTGAAAACGACTCAAAAACGAAGAAAAAGACACAAAACGACGCACGAACTACGACTCCCCTAAGCTGAAACTTGCATTGCCCTCAATGCAATAAAAGTAAAGGAGGGCAATGAAAATGTGGGGGAAATACGCACCGACCAAAGAGAATAAAAAACGAGAAAAACACACATACGAAACTGAAAATAAAAGATAGAAAGTCACATCATACGACATATATAAACTAACACGCCACAACGAAAAACACGAAAACACACACAAAATGTCGACTTCCCCCAAGCTGGAAATGATAGTGCTAGCAATAAGTTATGATCAAGGTGATGTAGAAATAATGTGCTAGGGGGAAAATCGGAAAAGAAAAAGAAAGAAATCAGAATGCAGGAGAGGCGGTGTGCTCATTCTCCTCGAAAGAGACTGGAGGGGCGTGGCAAGGAGGCAAATTTTATTCAAAGAAAAGCGATTGACCCTAATACGATCCTCTCACTGCCGAGAGGAGACGAATTTATTCTAGTCTAGACTAGAGAGCAGTAAAATATTTTTTTACACTACTAGACTTAGATACACCTGAGCAAACGGTGGATCTACGATCTGGAGTGGAGAGGAAGCTGCTCTTCCTGTTCTTTCGGTGGCTCCGCCAATGTTCTGGTGCCACGAACACTAACAAACTCCAACAATGCTTACACAAGCTTCTCTCGATGATGTCCACCTAAATCATTCGTAAGAAAAGGAGCATCAGTCCATGATGAAAAATCTGTCCCCTCATTAAATGTATCCCAAAGAGTATCGTCAAAGTGAAATGTAAAGCGTGGAAAAAGTTGACGATGAGTCCCTGAGAATGTGGTGCGATGCACTGGTGGTGACGCAATGATCTCCTGTCCACGTTCAGCGGCAAGCTCGTCAGGTGCTGACATGCCCTAACATATCTCCGTATAGTGTGAATATGGATCCTTTAGAGGGTATGTCAAGTCAGTAGTATTTGAATCTAGAAATATGTGGAATGTAATATGAGATTCAGAAATAGGGTCTAAAAGATCTCCCTGTGTGGGAGCAGTAAGCTTTAGTGGATGTGATTCCTCTGGTGGAGTGAGGGTGAGCTGTGGAGGTAGTGGTAGAGGCAAGGGAGCATGAGGCTCAATAGAATGAGTCGTGACGTTCACGGCTCCACACTCTCCCTCCTCGTCGATATGGACATCCTACATGGCCTCCTCGATGCCGTATGTCTCAGAAATTGTACCTGCATGGGGAAGGGGACTCATATCAAGGATAGATTTTCGAGATGGAGATGAGGGTGATGGTGTTGTCTGGCCTTGATTTAAAAAGGAATCTGCCACTAACAACTCAAGATCGGTCGTAGGTGGTGGAAGTGGAAGTGGTGGAGTCATCTGGCCTTGGTTTAAAATATTGTCTTCTAATAATAATTCAAGGTCAGACATCGGTGGGGGGAGTGGTGATGGAAGTGGAGGTGATATCCAGTGCATTTGAGTTGCAATGGAGTTTTCCAAGAATAATTCAAGGCTCGATCTTGGTGGAGGATGGGGTGTGGAAATTTGGGGGTAAGGATGGGAGGGTTCTTGATGTAGGTCGTGGGTATATGAGTGTGGGGTGTAGGGTTGGGCACTGAAATGGCAATGGTTGGCCGTATGTCCTTGCATCCCACAAGCTTCGCAAACTGCCATGACGTGCGGATAATTCTCATATCCCCTCATCTGAGCACCGTATGGCATGTAAGCATCAAAATTTTCGATGTATGATCCATCGGGCATCCACATAATTCACCTGATAAACAAAAATTTTGGCTACGACAAGCACGTCATTGGTACAAGGAATAGCACAAATTGATAATGGTGGTAGGGAAGGAATCTGTTTATTGAAATTTTTATACTTTTTGGATAAAACGCAGTCTAGCGACCGCATTCATGAGCTAGTCTCAGGGATTACTGGGTCCTAAATGAAAACAAACATGTTGCCTCCCCGACAACGACGCCATAGAGCTTGACGTCCCCCGGTTTGCGTGATCATGCAAGTGTGCAATCTGATATGGGATGCGAGATTTAAAATATTTGTACCGTAAGCGCACGGTATTGTAGTGTGGCTGGGGGCCGAACACAGGGAGGCGTGGTTGTGCTTGTTTCAGAAAGGAACCAATTCACCCTAGGGGTGAGCTACCCCGAATCGATAGGTGGGTTGTCACAGAATGTAAATACGGGATTAAACAATATAAAAGGAAACCCGGGACTTCGGTTTCCACCCTATCATGTGTTCTCGCTATTACGACCGGCGGATAAGACTACGATCGGAATTAGGGTTTAGTGGTGGAACATTGCCTCTAAGAGTGATACCAGCGTCCCACGGGCCTGATATTCCGGTCGGTGCCCGGGATGATACGCCGGACTACCCGAGTTCGGTCAGTGGGCATTCCTATGTCCATTAACACTGACCGACTCTGGGAGCACTAAGCTCGCAACGATAACTCCCAACATCTCATCATGCCGCTCTCGCGTGCAAGGATTCGATGTCTACGCTAAGGGCATGAGCTATGGCTAAGGAGTCAACCGCCAAGTTTATTCCCCCTTGGCCTAACGGTCAAAGGCGGTCTTTTTCCCACCGATGACAATAAAACACCCCGCGTAACCAATAGATTCATATTCACTATCGATATCCTAGTCCTATGGACGCATTAGGGAGAACCCACGAAGGGGTTTCCACCAAAATCCCAGATTAGGGAACTACTCACACATTTGAGCTAAAAAGCGATCTAAATGAAAATCGACCGTTAAAACATAATCAGGCAATTGAAATACGGTAGTAGTAATGCAATTAAGATAATATCAAAGTTTGACAAAGATCAGAACGCTTACAAATAAAGATAAAATTCCAGCCGTCACAATAGAGAAAAAACATGAAAAAATACACAGCCCTCGTTTCTGAAAACCTAGGACTTATATATATAGAAAATGACGTCACCCGATCGGTTGAAGAATCAACCGATCGGGTGACCTGCTTCGTTCTTCGGCAGCGGTCTTCAGAAACTTCACCCGGTCACTCGACACGGTCGGTTGGCGCAAGCGGCTCGTCGTTTGGATCTTGCGGTCATCGGGTGAACCGATCGGTTGATAAATCAACCGATCGGTTGGAAAATGTCGTCCAAAAGACAGAGACGTGTGACGTTTTGGCACGGTCAGCTGGCCATCGGGTGAGCTCTCCGGGTCGTCTCTAGGGGGAATCGGCTACAGATGAACTGATAAGGTGAAGGTCACCCGATCGGTTGGAATTCAGCTTCAATTTCCTGAGAAGTCTGTTGGGCTAAACCGGTCGTCGACCCGGTCTGTTGATGCTCACTTTGCTTCAGCGGTTGTCCGGGTCGTGCACACGTGCATCACCCGATCGGTTGATACTTCAACCGATCGGGTGGGGGGCTGAAAGATAGAAATCTTGGTCGTTTGACCCCCTGGATCATGCGCGACTCCTCCCGTTGCTCCGGGGACTTATGATATCTTCGTTATGTGTCCCATACGCTGGCAAACCCTGCAAATACGTAAAAACACGGAGAAGTGAAAGAAAACTAGAAAATACGAGAAAACGGGTATGGAACGGCGGAAAATAACGAAAAAATACAAAAGAAGATGTGCGTGAATATATAAAATATACACACACGTCACAGGCAAGGCAAGCTATGAGCTTCAGGCCCGCAGGCCTATTGATTCAAAAAAATTAAGCCTTGCGGGCCTGAAGCCCGCAGGCAAGGAAAGCTGAGGGCTTCAGGCCCGCGGGCCTATTGATTCAAAAGAAAAGAAAAGAAAGAAAAGAAAAGAAAAAAGGGCTATAATAAGCTTTAAAAAGCTTTCTGGGGACTAAAAATTGATTTAAAAGGGTATTTGGGGGCCTAAAAATTCATGAAAAATCATGATAAAATAAGGGGGCATTTGGGGACATTTGGAGATAAATTGGAGATAATTTAGAAAGAAAAATTCCTTCCTTTTATGAAGAACATGTTATATTTTGGGCTCTTTTTCAATTTTTTTTAATAAACCATACTAACACAGCCCTTGCATTATATGATACCTTTGTAGGATCATAACTATATGCTTCGCATCATTTTGGCTTATTCTGTCGATAAACTATGTTTGGTTGTGCAAATTTTAAAACTTAATAATTAGGCAGATCCAGCAACCGCTCTGCCGTTAGTCAGCTAACCTAATGGTGTATGACGTTGCCCAGTGGTCAAATAATTATTTAGTGATTAAATTGTTTATCCTTCTGCGAATATAAATGCATGTGATGCTTGTAATGGAAATGTTTGCTTAAAATGTCTGATGAAAATATTTGATGAGCACAAATTTTTGCATGAATGGCTAAATGCAGTTTTGGATCGGCTGTTTAAGTCCCACATTTTATTTCCCACACTTTCCTTTTATTTTTGAGAGAAACTGTAGTGAGAAATTTATGTAAATGTCCAAGACCGAAGACCACTTTCCATGGAGACGGATGCCACAATTGAAGCTGAAGATCTTGTATGGGACCCACGGGGTTTCCAAAGTTGTAATTTCTTTTTTAAAGCTTTCATTTGTGTAATATGGACTGTAATGGATTTCGGACTTTTTATTTATGTGGGACTGGTCGATCTACGCAGTTAGCTCTTCATGTAAAAATTGCCTCCGCATGAAAATGTTTATTGTTTAAATTATTAATTTATGCAAATTTGTGCTCTGCAAGATAAAATGGATAAAATCGCAAGTATCCATTTCGAAGTGTTGGATGTATCAGGAAGAACTATCTGAGCTGGCAGCTCGATGTGAAGTACAATTGCGGGCTAAGTCCCATCATTTCTGCTGTGACTAATAATGAAAATATAAGCGATATAGAAAAGGCGCAAGCCATTATCTATATACGCCGCCATGTGGATAAGACCCTTAAGGCTGAATACCTTACGGTCGAAGATCCATTTGAGCTGGCCCTTGAGGACAGGCATAAACATCAGAACGATGTTATACTACCAAGGACACGTATGAGTGGGAGAACCTGAAACTACAAGACTTTAAGTCCATAGCTGAGTACAACTCAGCTCTTTTTAGCATCACCTCACGCATGAAGTTGTGTGGTGAAAAAGTCTCAGAAGATCGCATGCTGGAAAAGATGTACACGTCTTTCCATGAGAAAGATGCGAGACTAATGCAGCAATATCGTGAACGCAAGTTCACCAAGTATTCTGAGCTGCTGTCATGTTTACGTATTGCCGAACAAAAAAGAGAGCTTCTCCTCGCTGTAAGGATCGCCTTACAATTGCAATACTGACAACACACACAGGAGTGGGGGTGAATAGTGTAATGGCAATAAAATTGTCCAATTAAAATTAAACTTGCAAATGCGGAATAATAAATGCAAGAGAAAATAATTGACACAATCAATCCAAAAGCAAACACAAGATATTACCCTGGTTCCCAAAAACTTGGGTACGTCCAGCCACACCAATATTCACTATATTCCCACAAAGAGAAGTGAATACAAATCCCACAAAGAGATACCTCACCAAGAGGATTTTGCCCTACACAAGGACACAATCAACCCTCCACAAGGGTCAAACTCCCACCTAGAGAATTACTAACTCCCACTCAGAGAATTATGGTTAGCCCTACACTAGGACACGAAACTCCCACTAAGAGAGTTACTCCCACAAAGAGAGTTATTCCCACTAAGAGAATATCCTAATCCCACAAGGAGATAAACTCCCACAAAGAGAGAAAGACTAATTCCCACAAAGAGAATTAGTGTTACAAGAATCACCAAGTAAAATAAATACTCTTACCTATGCCTTGAGATGCTTACTCATAGATGAATGCAAGGCATGGAAGAGGATCTCCAAGTGTTGAGATTGGCTTGAAAGCACTTGGATGATTTTCCTTGAGCTGGACTTCAATGCATGAAGAGGAATGAGAGCTCAAAGAGGGGAATGAAAGAGTTTGAGAGTGACGTTTCAATCTATAAATGATTTACAATAGCATCAAGAAGTTCCTATGAACTCAGCACTCTCATCTATATAGGAACCCTATCAACTCTCAAAACCCAAGAAAACAGCACAAGGCACAAGGCTGCAACGGCTAGTTTTTGGGCAGAAACGTCACGGACAGTCGACTGCTGAACAAATGACAGTCGACTGTTCAACGGCTAGAAAATATCCAACGGCTATAATCTGAGCCAGGACAGTCGACTGAAGAAGTTGATACAGTCAACTGTAAACAGGACAGGCGCCTGAAAAACCTTCAGCAGGCGACTGCTTCAGGGGATGGAATAAACAGAGAGCTGCACTCTTTCTCCAGATAAGCATACATGCGACTGATGACAAGATGACAGTCGACTGTAAAATAGACAGGCGACTATAAACCCTTCATCAGTCGACTGCTGTAGGAGATGGAGAAAACTAGAGAGAAGCAGTATATGCACTTACGCTACTCAGACGACTGTTGACCAATTCACAGGCAACTGTAAATATACAGGCGACTGTAAACTGAGCATCAGTCGAATGATGCGAAAAGCTCAAGTAGAGTCAATAGAAATGTTGACTTGAGCAGTGCATATCAGTCGACTGTAGAAGGATCGACAGGCGACTGGAAATCACCCCGTTGACTGTAAATCTTTCAGCAGGCGACTGATGAAAAGCCAGAGACTCCAAATGAGTCTTTGGTCAAGATGAACCTATTAGGTTGGATTCTATGATAATCCTAAGGCTCACAAAGATGGTTGAAATGCATATGCATGAATGAGTAAACCATCTAACAAGGCATTACATTAACCTAGACTCAAATGATAGAGAAAGCAATAAAGGAAATATTACATGGATTACATTGCTTTTCTTAAAGTCTAAGTCTTCAATATTGATGCCTTAATGCTCTCCATCATCTCCAAGCTTTGGCACCCCTTGAGTCCAAGCTTTTGCCATCTCCACTTGATGTCCATCCTTGCACCAAGTGTTTAGTCTCCAAGAAAGATATTCTTGAAATGAAACTATGAGACTAAAACAAGAGAGTCATTAGCAACAACATAATGTTGTGATCATCATCAAAATAAGATTGGTAAGAAACACCAATACTCAACAATCTCCCCCTTTTTGATGATGACACACATTATGTAAAATACAAAGAAATAAAGCACAACGCTAATGAGCTCCCCCTACTTATATGCACCAATTATACAATGAGATACACATTAGTAAAAACTTATTATACCAAATGAAGTCATGGTGCCATATAATAGGCATGGATTACATAAACCAATTGCAATAGACAGTATCATGCAAACATGAATGGTTTATACAATCCCATATATCTCTTCCCATAGATATATATCTCCCCAAATGCATATGTATGAAATACAAGATTTACATTTACATGATGCATATATCTCTCCCCCTTAACATCGTAAAAAGGTAGACATCAAAAATATCCCCCTTTGTCATCTTAACCAAAGACGTGATAATATGCAAGATATAAGGAGATATATGATACCAAATTGAAAATTTTAGTGGGTATCAATCACTATCCCATGCTCCCCTACATCATAGAAATGGTCAAATATTGACTTCTAGGATCTAATACCAATTGTAAAGTAGAAGATAAACAATCTCTAACAATTGAGGTAATACCAATTGTAGACAAAGAATCTTGGAAAATAATCCCCTTTACCAATTGATATACAAATATTGGAGCCATAGGCCTTAAATGTAACAAAGCAATAGATATGAAAAAATCAAGCTTCAATGATACACAATGACATTGCCAAAAAGAAATATGACAAGAACAAGTTGGCAATATCAATGGGTTAAGATTAAGACCATAATAACCAAATGTAAATAATGATCTTTATCAAAAACCCCAAGATGAGAGTTAAAATATGTTTTAAAGAATTTTTAAATATACAATCATATTAACTTCCCCATTGACATACATATGGATCAACAAATGCATGTATGCCAATGTCTTCCCCAAGGTCCCCAATTTTAATGAAAAAATACGTTTGTAAACATTTTCAAAAACATGAAACACACTCAAACAATGGGTATGCTAAAAATAAATATTTAAGCACAATACACATACAATATACATATGAGTGAGGAACCGAAACATTAGGGAACCAAACCCAAGAGGAGTTTGATTTCCTAATGTAATCACTTGAGGTGATCACATCCCTGACTAGAGAGTTGATGTAACTATTCCTCTCTTGCACACTAGCCTTAGTGGGAATCCATAAACTTAAGGATTTCCTAGGCAAAGGGTTTTGCCTTTGCAAGAGGGATGGATGTGGCATGCTTAGGTGTAGAAACGAATTTCTTAGCATGCAAAGAATGAGGATTGTGCTTCTTAGCAAAAAATGAAGATTCTTCATTCTTCCTCATCACCTTGTGATCTACATGCTTCTTGTTGGTGTTATTGTTGTACAAGAAGGCATGTTTATTCTTCTTAGGTGCTTTAGCAATATTTCTTGTATTTGCACCATAAGAGGAATTAGAGGTGGGTTTGGGTACCACATTTTGAATATAACCCAAACCTCCTCTATGATTTGCCGGATGTTGTTTTTCAAGCAAATCATGGAGTGAATCCCTAGAATACACAAAGCTTTTGAGCTTACGGGATTCCTCTTCACATTTCAACGTAAGTTGTTGAATGCGAGTTTCTAAGTTAAGGTTTTGAGCAACAAGATTATCATTGGTTAAGCTCAATTCCTTAACCTGAGAGAGAAGTGTGTCTCTCTCACTAGTGTCACAAGTATGCAAAGCATCATGATTATTTACACTAGACGATTCAAAAGCATGCACCCTACTCATAGCATTCTTAAATTTAGCTTTCAATTTACCATATGAGTCGATGCACTTACTTGCCAAGTTTGAGGCCACATTTAAGCGGTATTCGAGCTCTTCGTAGGTTAGCTTTTCCTCCTCAACTTCCTCATCGTTGTCCTCCTTGACTTCCTCATCGTTTTCCTCCTCGCTAGAGCTTGACGAAGACTCTTCCCCATTAGCCATGAAGTACATTTCTTCTTTGGGGTTGAGCCACGCCTCTATCTCTTCATCGCTTGAGCTAGAGGAGATTGATGAAGAATCATCAACAGTCGCAAAACACATATGAGCTTGCTCCTTTTCATCCTCTTCTTCATCACTTGAAGTGTCCACATCGGAATCATCAAATGTGCCGATAAGTCCCGTCTTTTGCTTCTTGAACTTGGACTTGACTTTCCAATACTTCTTCCCTTTGCCCTTATAGGTATCTTTGGTGGCTTTGGAAGGACATACTATAGCAAGATGACCTTTTCCTCTACAATTGAAACACATAAAATTGTTAGAGTGGGAGGCAAACTTTGACAAATATTTACCTTGCTTGTCTTTCAGGAATGCCTTGAAATTCTTGAATTGCCTGGCAAGCTCGATGTAGTCATCGTCGCTAACATCTTCTTCTTCTTCTTCTTCACTCGGAGCTTCCCATTGAAAGTTCTTTCTCCACTTGAATGACTCCTTCTCGACATGGAGTATAACCCTTTTTTCTCCTCGAGCTTGGTTGGTTGAACCTCTTCTTCATGTTGAAGTAACACTTCATGAGAAATCTCCAATGTATGCCAAATTTCGTTGGCCGATTTGCACATAGAGATGCGGTTGAACTCATTCGGGGTGAGGGTGCAATGGAATGCATACATAGCCCTTGTGTTGACTTTGATCGAGTCCTTCTCTGCCTTAGTTCTAAAGGCCGCAGGTGAAGTAGGCTCTTCAAAAGGCAACTCCGTGATGTCCCAAAGGTCTTGACCCTTCATGTAGACCATCATCCTGATCTTTCAACTAGGATAGTTGGTTCCGTTGAAGAGCGGGGGTCGAACGGTTGAATGACCTTCTTCATGAGACGCGGATGTAGCGTTGAATGCCATCATTGTAGTATGCTATAACCTTGCTCTGATACCAATTGTAAGAATCATCTTACAATTGCAATACTGACAACACACACTAGAGGGGGGTGAATAGTGTAATGGCAATAAAATTATCCAATTAAAATTAAACTTTCAAATGCGGAATAATAAATGCAAGCGGAAATAATTGACACAATCAATCCAAACGTAAACACAAGATATTACCCTGGTTCCCCAAAAATTGGGTACGTCCAGCCACACCAATATTCACTATATTCCCACAAAGAGATACCTCACCAAGAGGATTTTGCCCTATACAAGGACCCAACCAACCCTCCACAAGGGTCAAACTCCCACCTGGAGAATTACTAACCCCCACTCAGAGAATTAGGGTTAGCCCTACACTAGGACACGAAACTCCCACTAAGAGAGTTACTCCCACAAAGAGAGTTATTCCCACTAAGAGAATATCCTAATCCCACAAAGAGATAAACTTCCACAAAGAGAGAAAGACTAATTCCCACAAAGAGAATTAGTGTTACAAGAATCACCAAGTAAAATAAATACTCTTACCTATGCCTTGAGATGCTTACTCATAGCTGAATGCAAGGCATGGAAGAGGATCTCCAAGTGTTGAGATTGGCTTGAAAGCACTTGGATGATTTCCCTTGAGCTGGACTTCAATGCATGAAGAGAAATGAGAGCTCAAAGAGGGAAATGAGAGAGTTTGAGAGTGGCGTTTCAATCTTTACATGATTTACAATAGCATCAAGAAGTTCCTATGAACTCAGCCCTCTCATCTATATAGGAACCCTATATCAACTCTCAAAACCCAAGAAAACAGCACAAGGCACAAGGCTGCAACGGCTAGTTTCTGGGCAGAAACGTCACGGACAGTCGACTGCTGAACAAATGACAGTCGACTGTTAAACGGATAGAAAATATCCAATGGCTATAATCTGAGCCAGGACAGTCGACTGAAGAAGTCGATACAGTCGACTGTAAACTGGACAGGCACCTGAAAAACCTTCAGCAGGCGACTGCTTCAGGGGATGGAATAAACAGAGAGCTGCACTCTTTCTCCAGATAAGCATACATGCGACTGATGACAAGAAGACAGTCGACTGTAAACTATACAGGTGACTGTAAACCCTTCATCAGTCGACTGCTGCAGGAGATGGAGAAAAACTGAGAGAAGCAGTATATGCACTTACGCTACTCAGATGACTGTTGACCTATTCACAGGAAACTGTAAATATACGGGCGACTGTAAACTGAGCATCAGTCGACTGATGCGAAAAGCTCAACTAGAGTCAATAGAAATGTTGACTTGAACAGTGCATATCAGTCAACTGTAGAAGGATCGACAGGCGACTGGAAATCACCCAGTTGACTGTAAATCCTTCAGCAGGCGACTGATGAAAAGCCAGAGACTCCAAATGAGTCTTTGGTCAAGATGAACCTATTAGGTTGGATTCTATGATAATCTTAAGGCTCACAAAGATGGTTGAAATGCATATGCATGAATGAGTAAACCATCTAACAAGGCATTACATTAACCTAGACTCAAATGAGAGAGAAAGCAATAAAGGAAATATTACATGGATTACATTGCTTTCCTTAGAGTCTAAGTCTTCAATCTTGATGCCTTGATGCTCTCCATCATCTCCAAGCTTTGGCACCCCTTGAGTACAAGCTTTGGCCATTCTCCACTTGATGTCCATCCTTGCACCAAGTGTTTAAGTCTCCAAGAAAGATATTCTTGAAATGAAACTATGATACTAAAACAAGAGAGTCATTAGCAACAACATAATGTTGTGATCATCATCAAAATAAGATTGATATGAAACACTAGTACTCAACACTCGCTACTCACAACATGCGCCCCCTGGCACTGCCCCTACCAGAAGCTCACAATGCCTCTTCTTTTTCCAAAAAGAAGAGAGACAATAAACGAAAAGAAAGACCACAGAAAGGGGGACAGAACAAAAAGGCGAGGGGTTAAGTCCAGCCGCGAAGAAATGAAAGTAAGCAGAAGTTCACCTGGCGCAGAAATGACAAAAATAGAGATGATGCACCCCCACCCAAGAGGGAATGGAAAGACCAGTGCCATCACCGTGGCATGAAAGGCCACTGGTCCAAAGTATGCCGAACTCCGCTGCATCTTCAGGATTTGTATAAAGAAAACAAGAAAAATAAAGCTGAAGAACCTGATGACCTCTGATGCTTCAGTCAAGTTTACAGCTGGCGACTTCGAAAATGATGACCTGCTTGATTAGCCTCTATTTTTATCTTAGCAATTTGTTTTGAGAATAATTTATGTTATGAGAGCATTTGAATTATGTAATTTGTTTTGATTGAAAATGTTTATCTGAAAATGCATGTGCCTATGTGATTCATCTTTTAATAGATAAACTGCTCTTATGACTGATTAGTAGACAATAAACACATATGATCTTTCAATACAAAGCCCAACATCAGGGCCATATTGAAGATCCAGGGAACACAACACAGTTGCCCCACACCAAATGACACAAAAACAAAAATAAAGGATGCACTAATCTCTTCGAATTCCAAAAGAAACTTTCTAAGTTTCAAGGACATCCGTTTCAACGGATTCCATTTGAAAACATCAAATGTAAATGAAAAACAAATTACTGTATGTAACGCCTCAAAAAAAGGAGTAAAATACATACTTGAATGTTTTATAGCCTTACAAGCCTCGACCATACAAAGATTCGGAGAAAGGAAGCTAAATTAAACGGAGCAACTAAAGTTCCCGACATCAGCCAAGTTTTTACTCTGGCATGATAGACTTGGCCACCCTGGATCAGTGATGATGCACCGCATCTTATCCTATGGGTATGACTTGAAGAACTAGAAGATTCTTCAGAAGGAAGAATTCTCTCGCATCCTTTTGTAGAGGAATGTGCCCTTGGATCATTTGTATTTGATGCAAATGATAAATTTAAGCTTAGATAGGGACTAATTTGCATAAGATGCAAAAGAGGTTAAATGTGTCTTAAATTTTTTAAGCCCATATTTAATCTTATAAACGCAAAGAAAAGTTCACGGGTAAGACGGGAATATCCCGGTCTAAACCCGGGTTCAAACGGCGTCCAAATCGGACACCAAATGCTTAAGTTAGAGCTAAAAACAGCCAAAGGGCAGCCCAATATGTTGGGTTAAACCCAACAGTGAAAACGGGCTCGCTAGGAGGGCCCATGCCCGCAAAGGGCTTGCAGCCCGCAGGCACAGGTGTGCATCCCGCCCGTTAAGCGGGCCCCCACCCGCCCGCTGCGGGCGCAGCACGCGCCTCACTGAGGCATGTGCAGCTCACGCGCCTCGAGGCGCGTGCACTGCACGCAGCTGGCACGCACGGTGGGCCCCACTGAACCCTAGGATTCTGTGCGAATTTTTGACGGCTGCTTGTATTTGTGAAATACAATGTTTGGGCTGATCTTTGGACGATCAATTGGAGGGTCAAACGGACTCGGATTGACGAACCGTTTTTTCCTATGCGTTCATCGTTGAACGCCCTTCGTATTGATAGGTTGTATCAATCATGAAGTTCAACTGTTAGTGAGTTAAAATTCACGGAAGTTTGCCCTTTGTGAAAGGCAAACTAACTTGATTTAATTAGCTCCAACTTTAGTCCCACATCGGATTTTGAGTAAAGGGGAGCAATCAGCCGCCTATATAAATAGGGGTCTGCTCTCCTCCTCAAAACTCGTCCCAAGCTCTAGATCTAAGCGACTCTCGTAAATGTTGGAGCACGCTCGGATCTAGGCTTAAATTAATATTCTTCTTCTCCCTATATTTCTGCCTTACTCCTGAGGACTCTAGCAAAGCCGCAAAGGAGTTCGGATTCGGATTTGAAATCTTTGCGAAGGTTTCACTCGCGTGAAACTTTCTTCCGCGCGTGGTTGGCTCGGCGACACGGGGATTGATCACCTCGGGATGCGGAGCAGTTCGAGGAGCGGTTCAAGGAGCGGCTCGGCGTGAGACGGGGAACGGCTCAGAAGACGGTACGGAACATCTCGCCTGCCCCAGGGTTGAGATTCCGGGTATGTGTTTTAAGCATTAGTTTAATTTAATCGCAGTAGGTTATATCCTTCTTGGGATGGTCAGATCCATCCCGAGTAGGCATAGATCTTAGCAAGGGTCTTGTACCTTAGGGCTAAGTTACATGTTAATTAGATTAACTTGTTTATTCTTCTTCTGCATTTTTATGTCGATATTCCGTCCGACTTAGGACGGGAATAGAGTTTTTGTGCCACAAGGGTCCTAGAAAACCCTACAGTGGTATCAGAGCTTGTTAAGCTTGAATACGGGTTCTCGGGTTATGAGCTGACCCGAAGTAATCGCTCTTACTGTACCAAGTCCTGATAAGATGGAGATCTTTGATAGGTTGGGCGTTGTCGAGAGGCATGCCGTAAAACAAGTTCTGATGTATCTTGTGACAGGTCTAGGGTGCCATGGATGATGGGCCTTAACAGCGTCGCAATGATATCAGAGTGATACCCTACAGTGGTATCAGAGCCTATGTTTGCGTAACGATCTAGCACAGCGATTTTATTAAACATTGAAATATTTTTAAAATACTTTTAAAATGTTTTAAAGTTATGAGATAATTTTAAAATATTTTTAGATGCCCTATAAAATGTTTTAAATTTATGAGATAATTTTTTTAATAAAATGTTTTAGAAGCCCTTTTGAAAATGTTTCTTTAAATTTATACGATAAATTTAAAATAATTTTATATGTTTAAAAATTTTATATGATAAATTTTTAAGCATGAAATTTTTAAAAATGATGTTTTAAATTTATGTGATACTTTTAAAACTGATTTTAAAAGTTTAAAATTTTTATGCGATAAATATTTTTAGTAGCATGCAAATTTGGTGATCTTTTAAAACACATTTTTATGAGATAAAATAAAATGTTTTAAAAATCATAATTTTAAATTTAAATGTTAAATTTAAGTATGCATGCTAAACTTGTTGATTTAATAAATATTAGTATATTTAATTGTTAAATAGTTTTACACTTTTATTTTATTCGATAAAATTAGTGTAACTTTATGTTAATGGCTATGTCATCTTGTTCGTTATCTGATAACACAAGACAACCTTCTTAGGTTAGCCATTAAGAAATGATCGGAGCCCCGAAGAGTGTGAACACGCAACCGGGGCACGCGACTCGCTAGTCTTACCGTAAGCGCACGGTGTAGCGGCGAGCGGGTATCGAACACGAGGAGGTCAAATGACGGTGTCTTCTTCAACTCACCTGGCTATATGAAAAGTCGAGAAATGTTCACAATAAAGCGGTCAAAAGTCGTTCAATTGTATAAAAGGAATATCAAATTAATAAAGACGCTTAGGGGGTAGGGAATCCCCGCTACAAACCGTATCTCGTCATTGTGATTCGTAGGTGTCATAAATGCTAGACTTGAAATTCAGGTGAACTAGTTGCAACTAAATGTAGAACCAAGCTCACGCTCTCGCGGTATTGCCGGTCTATAGCAAACGTAGGGTAGGGTCCAATCTCTTACAAACCCTAACCTAGGCAAGCTAGCGTGAAGAACAACATCATCGTTTAATCGTATCCCGAGCCCACTCTCGTGCAAACTCGAGCTACGACCTAGGTTGGGATAGTTCCTACCCGTCCAATCTCTTGCAAATGGGTATTGGTATAGAATTGCAATCGAAAACCCTAGTTTCGGTCCAATCTCTTGCAAACCGATTCCGGAGAAATTCAATTGTGACCCAATTCGAATATCTAGGGCTTCCTATCGAGTTGGGATCCAATCTCTTGCAAATCCCAATCGGTATGAATCCCTAGCTATTCGTATTAAATCAATCCCAAACTAACCCTAATCAATCCTAGCAATGATTTCACCAATTCATCACAAATTAGAAATAGGGCTCGTAGGGTTCATCCCCACGCCCTAAGACGATAAAACTACTCACAATTCATAATGAAATTCGATAGAAATTCACAAATAAAATCAATAGAATTCATTGCAATATTCAATATATCAATAAAAATGGAGTTTTTGATATAGAGAGACAAACCAATGAAGAATCAATTGCATCCAACAAAATAACACTTTTATCTCTCCCCTAAAAGCTCAATCTAATCTCCTAAAAGTAATCTCAAAAAGGCTGCAAAAAGTTCTGAAAAAGCTCCCTAAACTAGGTTAAAAACTGGGGTTAAATACCCCCCAAAATCGCTCAAAAAACTGTGACGAAAATGCCCCTGCGCAACCTTAAAATCGCAGTTTACGCTACAGGCAGCACGGCTCACTCAGCCGAGTGACAGATGTCATTCGGCCGAGTGACAAACCCTGACAAATTCCAGTAACTTCGGACTTTTGGGGGTCGGCTCCTCGGGAGTCACTCGGCCGAGTGACTTTCTTTGCTTCGACCGAGTGGACTTCTTCACTCGGCCGAGTCGGAACTCGGGAGATGACTGACAAATTACAGTAAGTCTGGACTTTTCGTTGCCGTCGTCTTGATGCCACTCGGGCGAGTGGTGTCTCCGTGGTTCAGCCGAGTGGGCTGGCGATGCTCGGCCGAGTGCACGCTGATACTCTATCTTCTGCGTGTCAGATCTGGTCGGCCGAGCGGGCTTTCGGTGGTCGGCCGAGTGACTCCTTCACTCGGCCGAGTGACATGCTGAAAATGCCCATTCTTCGTATTTTTGCTCCCTCGTCGCTCCTACGACGTTCTTTCTTCTTCCACTCCTCTCCAATAGCAAAATTCCCCTCGAAGGAGTCACGGGTGACACTCCGGAGTGGGTGTATCTCAGAATCACTCCAAATCGCTCGAAATCTCCTGAAATTCGACAAAAAAAAGAAATCGTGAAAAGTATCGCAATATTGCCGAAAAATCGTGAAAAGCGCGATTTGAGCGATCAAAGTGGCATGCAAACATGCAAAAAAAGGTGTAAAATATGGAGTGATCAAGAAACTCGTTAAATTTTATGAGATAAATTCTAATGACATGCTATGTTTTAATAAAACATTAACAACACTTCAAGACCTAATTCTTGATTAGGGTAGTCCTTTTAATGAATTTTTAATTCTAATTGTTATAATTAATTCTCATTAAAGGACTTCACTTTTAGGGATGTTAAATAAATTTATTAAAATCCCAATAATGATTAGGGTAGCACGTGAACCTTATAGTTGATAAGGATTTAATAAAAGTTATTAAACAAATCCTAAAAATTTGAATTTAAGGATTCAAGTAGTTGATAGGATTAATTAGTTGTTAATAAAATCCTTTTAGTTTATGGCACGCATATAAAAAATGACAAGCTTCATTCAATGGACCATGATCCAGTCAATGTGCTTGGCTAAGTTTGCTGGATCACCCTTTAAGGGATGGTGATCCTGGCTTAGTTAACTCCCTGGCTGTGTTCCGCTGGACCGTAATGACGCGAATCATGATTGTATGACACCCTGGACTATATCTAAGTCAAATACGTTAATAATCCTCTTCAAGATTAGCCGCAGCCCTCCTTGTTTTAGGGGTTGGCAACTATAGGACCCGTGTTATAGTTGTTGAGCTACACTCAAGCTGTAACATGGCAACCTTGTAGAAACCAACTCCTTAAATACATAAAATGAAATCTTGACTTGACCCAAACCGTCGTGTCGTGAATACACCGAGTGCCAGCGTAAGATAAGTCAATGATGTAGTCTGGCTAGATGTAGTCAAAGATCTGACCCAACCCGACGTGTCGTGAATACACCGAGCGTCGGGGCAAGTCAGGCTAGACACGAAAACAAGGGTCCGACTAGACTAGACATTATGATTTGGATGAGCGCACTCATGATCACAAATGGCTAGGGGTAAAACCTGATTAAGAGGGTCATATCTGATATGATCGATGAAGAGTCATCTTCCGATTACAGAGTCTAGCAACTTGTTGAGCTACACTCAAGGTTGTTAGGCTCAGGGTGATTGGACCTCTTACCCATTAATTTAATTCGATTAAATCGGTCATTGTTTAGACTTTAAATAATCGTAAAAATAGTGGGAGGGTATATATAGATAAAAGCCAATCTACCAATATTTAATATTGAACATATGCTAAACTAGGGCAAGACTATGTTTACCGAAGGAATCAAAATATAATATTTTAATGGAATAAGTTAACTGGTCAAATAGGTTGATTAATTGAATATCAAGTTAAATTCTAATTGATAGAATTAAACTATATTCTCCTTGACATTAAAATGACCTTCTAAAGAACAGACTTAAGAAATATGATTTCATTAAATTCTGGGTCCAACAAATAAATTCACACTACATATCACTCCCCTCTATATGGGCCAGCTTGAACATATAGGATATTCGAAGTATGTTTCTTCCTACAACTTGTCGAGCAACACTCAAGGTTGTATGGACAAACAATTTTCATCCGCAAAGTTCGAGAATTCGATCAAACTGTTTGAGTCGAATACGAGTGCATAATCAGTGCAAGGCTATGTATCCCAACCGGATCTTGAGACAAGCAACTTGTTGAGCTACAGTCAAGGTTGCAAAGCTCGAGCGTTTGGATACATAAGATGCTTGCATAGCTATTCATTTATGTTGGGCTATTTGATATCTAAATGTGATTTAGAAAAGGAAGAAGGCACTCCGGAAATTCAATTGAGAAAGTTAGTTATATCATTAGTAAAGGCATAAGTAGGAGGAAATGAAAATGTGACATATTTTGATGTCACGATTTCAGAATAATTGTTATACAAAAGACGTCTAACACAATTTGACGAATGTCGTCACCTTGCTTCTGAAGCAATGTTTTGTGTTAGTGATTTGTGATAACTATAATATATATTAAATGTTAATATATAAATACGCAAGATAGTAGCAAACTTATATGGTAAAACAGACTAGGCTATATCAAGAGACTAATTGACATGTGTGTATGTTTTATATATCCATGCACGTCTTCTTTGTGTTTTTCCGCTATTTTCCGCCGTCTCGTATCCATTTTCTCGTGTTTTCTCGTTTTCTTTCACTTTTCCGTGTTTTTGTGTGTTTGCAGGAGTTTGCCAGCATATGGGACACATAACGAAGATATCGTAAGTCCCATGAGCAACGGGAGGAGTCACGCGTGATCCAGGGGGTCTAACGATGAAGATCGCCATCTTTCAGCCCCCACCCGATCGGTTGGACACAGTCAACCGATCGGGTGGTGCACGCGTGCACCACCCGGACAGCAGCTGAAGCTACGAGAGCATCAACCGACCGGGTCGGAGACCTGTTCAGACCAACAATCCTCTCGGGAAATTGAAGATGAACTCCAACCGATCGGGTGACTATCACCCGATCGGTTCACCTGTAGCCAATTTTCCCAAAGAGATGGCCCGGAGAGCTCACCCAACCGCCTGCAGACCATGCCAAAACGTCCGAAGTTTCTGTCTTTTTGGGCGGCAATTCCAACCGATCGGTTGATTTATCAACCGATCGGTTCACCCGACGACACCAAGATCCATACGACGAGCTGCTTCCTCCAACCGATCGTGTCGTCTGACTGGGTGACGTTTCTGAAAATCGCTGCCGAAGTTCGCAGCAGGTCACCCATTGGGTGATTCTTCACCCGATCAGGTGATGTCGTTTTCAATATATATAAACCCTAGGTTTTCAAAAACGAGAGCTGAGTTGTATTTTCTGTTTTCTCTCCATTTTGTGACGGCTGGAATTTATTTGATATTTGTAAGTGTCTGATCTTTACCAAACTTTAATATAGTGTTATTTGCATTTCTTTTACTACTTTTCAATCGCCGGATCATGTTTTTAACGGTCGATTTTCATTTAGATTGCTTTTTACCAAAAATGTGTGAGTAGTTTCCCAATTTGGGATTTTGGTGGAAACCCCTTCGTGGGTTCTCCCTAATTCCTCCATATGACTAGGAAATCGATAGGGATTAGGAATCTATCGGTTACGCGGGGTGTTTTATTGTCATCATCGGGAAAAAGACCGCATTTGACCGTTGGGCCAAGGGGGAATAAACTTGACGGTTGACTCCCTAGCCATAGCTCACACTCTTAGCGTAGACATCGAATCCTAGCGCGCGGGAGTGGCAGGATGAGATGTTGGGAGTTATCGTTGCGATCTTAGTGCTCCCAGAGTCGGTCAGTGTTAATGGACATGGGAATGCCCACTGACCGAACCCGGGTAGTCCGGCGTATCATCCTGGGCACCGACCGAAATATCGGGCCCATGGGACGCTGGTATCACTCTTAGAGGCAAAGTCTCACCGTTAGACCCTAATTCCAGTCGTTATCCCATCCGCCAGTCGTATTAGCGAGAATCACATAATCGGGTGGAAACCGAAGTCCCAGGTTTCCGTGTATATTGTTTGTCCTTCGCATTCTATTTCTGTGACAACCCATCCACCGATTCGGGCTAGCTCGCCAATAGGGTGAATTCGGTCCTTTCTGACACAAGCACAACCACGCCTCCCTGTGTTCGACCCCTAAGCCACACTACAACACTGTGCGCTTGCGGTTATAAATATTTAAATCTCACGCCCCCAATCCAATTTTGCACTCTTATGATCACGAACACCGAGTGGACGTCAAGCTTTATGGCGTCATTGCTGGGGAGGCAACGTGCTTGTTATTTTTGGATCTCATGAACCCTTGAGTCTAGCTCATATCCCTACCTCGCGATAATTTTCGCACTCTACACTTTTTGATTTTACTTGGACATATTGTAAATATTAGTTGTAAATAATTTTCTGATTGAGTTGCCATACCGCCATCGCTACTCCTCACCTCCCATTTATGCAACCGGTGCTTTTGACGTGTTTTCTATCCATGCAGTTCTCCCTCCCTCCTTTTCTCACAGGTTTTCTACTCCCCGACAAGGATGTTGTGTGCCGTTTCGGGCGATATCTGGGATCATTCACACCACGTCCGCTGTTTGGCACAGAGTTTGACAGAATCCCTATGTGCTTCGAACGTTCTATCCCTTCTGTCTGCTGCTGTGGAAAATCAGAGAAGATATAATGATACACAGTAGCATCTAGCAACAACTCTCCTCCCTCCGTGTGAGGTGGCGTATTTTGAAGCACCCAGTTTCGAATTCAGTGGGGGGAATTGTTCACCTATGAGGGGTTTTGTCAGGAGAACTACCGGGCAGAGTCTGTCGAGTACGTTGAACAGGAATCGATCTATTGCTTGCAGACTTCTGTAGAGCATCCCGGATCTTGGGGGAATGAGGAAGCTGGAAGCAGTGTGGGGGGGCCATCGACTGTTGAAACCTGTTTTCGCGTTGAAGCCTTCTTCCCGGATAATTATTATGAGCTTGAGAAAGACCCAAGACCTTCCCACGTTACCCCCTCGTTACCTTGTGAGGCTTTACCTAGCGAGACCAAGGCGGAGAGTAAAGTTCGGGATGCTAGCTTTCGAGAGATCCACAAGGAAATACTTTCACTGGAGGATGCTCAGCTTGAAAAGTATGCGTCGGGACCCCATGAAGTTGAGATGAAAGAGTTGCCTCCGGGACTGAAATATGAATATCTGGGGAAGGATTCAACACTGCCGATCATAGTGAACTCCTCGTTGCCTGAGGACCAGATGACCAAACTTCTTGGTGTTTTGAAAAGGTTTAAGAGTGTTTTCGGGTATGCAATTGAAGACTTGAAAGGAGTAAGCTTGGGGCTTTGCTCGCACCGAATTCTGCTTGAAGACGAGCAAGCGTCCTCTATTGAGCCGCAACGGAGACTAAATCCCACCATGATGGAGGTGGTCAAAAAGGAAATTGTTAGGCTTCCACATGCCGGTATCATATACCCTATCTCCGACAGTCGCTGGGTTAGCCCAGTGCACGTTGTACCCAAGAAAGGTGGAATGACGGTGATCCGCAACAAGAAAAACGAGCTCATACCTACGAGGACCGTCACGGGGTACCGGATGTGCATTGACTACAGGAAGCTGAACAAGGCCACGAGGAAGGATCACTACCCTCTCCCTTTCATTGATCAGATGCTCGAGAGGCTGGAAAAACACAACTACTTCTGCTTCATAGACAGGTACTCCGGTTTTCTTCAAATCCACATCCATAATGATGACCAAGAGAAGACGACTTTAACCTGTCCATTTGGGACATATGCTTATAGAAGAATGCCGTTTGGGCTTTGTAATGCCCCGGCTACATTCCAAAGACTAATGTCAGCAATCTTCTCCGACTACTCCTAGGATATCATGGAGGTTTTCATGGATGATTTTTCCGTCTATGGAACTGAGTTTGACTCATGCCTCAGCAATCTAACTAAAGTCCTGGAGAGGTGTCAAGACAAGGGTCTGGTCCTGAACTGGGAGAAATGACATTTCATGGTCCAAGAAGGAGTTGTGCTGGGACACGTCATTTCTTCGAGAGGAATCGAGGTAGATAAGGCAAAAGTAGAGGTGATTGAAAAGCTTCCGCCACCGCTCAATCTTCAAGGGGTCCGTGGATTTCTAGGGCATTCGGGATTCTACCGCCGCTTCATAAGAGACTCCTCCAAGATTTCCCGGCCGTTGACTCAACTCCTTGTGAAGGATGCACCTTTCGTCTTCAACGACGAGTGTATGGAAGCCTTCCGCCTTCTGAAGCAAGCCTTGATTTCTGCACCCGTGATTCAGCCGCCGAACTGGAACCTGCCCTTCAAGTTAATGTGCGATGCTAGCGATTACGCCGTTGGAGCCGTCTTGGGACAGAGGAAGGATAAAAATCTGCATGTTATTTACTATACAAGCAAGACCCTTGACGTTGCCCAAAGAAATTATACGACCACGGAAAAGAATTGCTAGCAGTCATCTATGCCATGGACAAGTTCCAGCAATATCTCGTTGGTGCGAAGGTGATCGTGCACACAGATCACGCGGCTCTCAAGTACCTATTGAAGAAGAAGGAGGCTAAGCCGCGGCTCATTAGGTGGATTCTCCTCCTCCAAGAATTCGACCTAGAGATTAAAGACAAGAAGAGGGCGGAGAATGTCGTTGCCGATCACTTGTCTAGAATGCCTACTCTCGATTTGAACGCCACTCCGGTTGAAGACTCGCTCCCTGACTATCATCTCTTCTCCATCTCTTCCGCTTGGACTCCTTGGTACGCCGACATCGCAAATTATCTGACTTGTGCCATTGTCCCCCACAACGTGAGCTATCAACAGAAGAAGAAATTCTTTCATGAGGTCTGTAAATTCTATTGGGACGACCCCCATTTGTACAAGACCTATAATGATGGGGTAATACGAAGATGCATTCCTGAAACTGCGACGACTTCCATAATCTCCCATTGCCATGATCAGCAGTGTGGAGGACATGCGAGCGCCTATAAGACGACGGCGAAAATCCTCCAGAGTGGATTCTACTGGCCGACCCTCTTGAAGGACACCCACGCTTATGTCCAGGCTTGCGACAAATGCCAAAGGACGGGGAATATCTCCAAGAGGAACGAGATGCCTCAGCACTACATCTTAGGGGTAGAGATCTTCGATGTGTGGGGAGTCGACTTCATGGCCGTTCCCCTCGTCCTCGGGAAACCAGTATATCTTGGTAGCCGTGGACTACGTATCGAAGTGGGTTGAAGCGATAGCCAGTCCTACTAATGATTCCCGAGTGGTCGCCAAGTTCTTTAAAAACAACATCTTCCCGCAGTTCGGTGTGCCTCGAGTTTTGATCAGTGACGGAGGGAGCCACTTCATAGAGAAGAAATTCGAAGCTCTCTTGAAGAAGTACGGGGTGCAACACCGAATCGGGCGTGCCTACCACCCGCAGACTAGTGGCCAAGTGGAAGTTTCTAAACGGGAGATCAAGAGCATACTGGAAAAGACGGTGGCCAACTCTAGGAAGGATTGGTCGTCGAAACTTTCTGATGCGCTCTGGGCTTACAGGATGGCATTTAAAACTCCGATCGGCACGACACCCTACCGGCTTGTCTACGGGAAGGCATGCCATTTACCCGTGGAATTGGAACACAAGGCGTTTTGGGCGATCAAGAACCTAAACTTTGACGCCAAGGAAGTTGGAGGCCACCGACAGCTACAGCTTAACGAGCTCGACGAGATCCAGCTCAATACTTATGAAAACGCACGGATCTACGAGGAGAAGCTGAAGCGGTGGCACGATAAGCGCATCCTGAAGAGGGAGTTTAAGGAAGGATACTTAGTTCTCCTATTCAACTCGAGGCTGAAGCTTTTTCCTGGAAAGCTCAAGTCAAGGTGGTCAGGACCTTTCCGCGTCACCAAGGTTTTCCCGCATGGGGCTATCGAGATAATGGAAAGAGATGAGCCATTCAAAGTCAACGGGCAGCGCCTTAAACAATATGCGGTAGGAGAACCAGTATTCTCTCCGGTTGGATTCTCAACGACCGACGACTCTTTCTCAACCCCTCCGGATCCTAATTGACCATCAAAAGAGGCGTCGAGCAAACGACGTTAAACAAAAGCGCTTCATGGGAGGCAACCCATGTTCTGAACTCTCACCTTTGTTTTTAGGATTATTTCTAGCTTTACTTTCCTTATTTTAATAAATAAATCCAGCCGCGGGAACTTCCGTCGAGAGACTTAGGCCGTTTGTGGATTTCTGCAGGAAACAAGCCCTCACCTGATCGGGTGACCATTCAACCGATCGGGTGATACGTATCAGACAGTGGCCAGTATCTGTTCTCCAGTGAACCGGTCGGGTGAAGTAAGTGGAAACCGGGTGGCTGACCGTGTAAGAAGGGCTGAATTCTTGGGAAACTTGGGGATTACATCAACCGATCGGTTGAGTGAAGCTGCGGCCGTGTGATTGACCGGGTGAAAAGTCACAGTACTCTCGGGAAGATTTGGGAAGCGGTCAACCGATCGAGTGAAAACTCACCCGATCGTTTCACCTGTAGCTGTTGGCCGACGGAAAATTTTCGAAACTTGGCCAACCGATCGGGTGAACCCTCACCCGATCGGTTTGTTGTCGGCCCTATATAAATTCCAGTTCGCGCGACTTCGACCACCCGACCCCCAAACCCCTATTCGTGCATTCTCTCCTCCTCCATCTGCCGAATCGATCCCCTCCATCTACCCCACTACCCCTAAGTCCTCATCCTCACTCATTCCCATACTCCCCCACCATCAACACCCTTCCCATCAACAACATTCAATCCCCAAACGTCCAAACCCTAACCCTAGCCCCCAAATTTTTGAAAATTTCAATTCTTGTCGGATCAGTGAGCGGTCGCTTCCCACATCGCTTCCTTATACTGCGTGGCGTATTTCGGGTGGTTGATCTTACAACGTTGATGGGTAACCTCTTTCCACTCTTGGCATTTCTTTCATTATATGCAATGTCTTGAATCTGTGTTTGCACACTTCATCTGCTTCATCATCTTCGTAGACACCATATCCCACCTTATCAGTCTTTCCCTCACCGTCACCATGTCCGGGAAGGGAAAGGAGATAGCCTCATCGTCACGCAGACATCCCATATACAGCCCTTTTTCCCCTTCCTTCCTTGGCATCAACCCCTCTTCTGAAGAGCAATCCGATCGCTTACAAGCACTTCTTCATCACCCTATGCGACCTACTCTTTTCGCCGACTTCCCCACCCTACAATCTCTTGGACTCTTTAGGGGCGTCTGTGCACTTTTTCTCTTCATATGTTGCGATTACCTTCTACGTACCCATGCGCATACATACAGGAATCTCACACTTGAGTTCCTCAGCTCTCTCGAGGTGTCAAAATTTGGTTACACCTTCCGCGCCTTCAATGGCGATTTTACCATGAGTTTCAACGAGCTTAACAATACTCTGAACTTCCCTAACCCCGATCGTCATGTTGAATGCTCTACTCATGATCGATCTGACATCTTGTCTTACTTTCGGGATGATGGCGTTTGGCAATGATTCACCCGATATACCACCTTTCCTGCGGTAGCCCTCGCCTCCTACATCATACACCCTTACTACCGTTTCACCCACTGCTTCATTGCCAACACCATTTTCGCTCGCGTGGATGTATCCACGGTGTCCATGGATGAGCTGCTCTTTCTTTACGCCATGTCCCATGACCGGATTCATGGCAATATCCCTTTACCCATAAACACCGCTCATTGGATCATCCACGAGATCTTACCGGTTAGCCGCACAGCTTCTGGCTCTATTTGCTGTGGGGGGATAGTTACTCTTATTGTCAGTTGTGTCTTGAGGATGCCGCCTGACCTCCCTATTGTATCGGGATGTATCCGTATCGATCGCGACTACTTGATCGCTATCGGTATGCTTACTCCTTTTGGTGAGGATCGTGCAGCCTACCTCTATAGTCCTGCCTACACTCCTTTTGCCATCCTCCCACCCTCATCTCCAGAGTGCTTCCCCTTATGCCTTACACATCTACCCTGGGAGTTCTACCCTGATCCTTGGTACGTCACACTCGTTCACTTTCCACCCTTGGATCCTCCCGATTGGCACCCGTGTGTCGGTTCACTCCGTGCCACCATCATCCACCACGATCCACTGATAAATCTCGATCCTCCGGTGGCCCAGCCTGTTGCCCCTCCTTCTCCTATCCGCAAACCCTCTCCTTCGTCCTCGGAGGATTCCTTCTACCATTATTCACCACCCTCCTCGCCATCTCCTTACCATTCTACCAAAAGCGACTCCGATTGATCTCCCCCTTGCATATCTCTGCATTTTCATGATCATATCATTTTGCTAGCATCGTCACGACTAGCTTGGGGGGAAGTCAATTTTTCTGTGTACTGTCGTGTGACGTTTTTCTATGTGTGTTTGTTTATTTATGTCATGTGGTGTGATTTTCCTTTTTTATTTCCCATTTATTTATCGTGTGGTGTGATTTTCTATTTTTATTTTTTGTTTATATGTCGTGTGGTGTGATCTTTATTTTATTTTTATTTTCAGTTGCGTATGTGTGTTTTTCTTGTTTTTCATTTCTTTTTGTGTTGGTGCGTATTCCCCCCATTTTCATTGCCCTCCCGTATTCACTTTTATTGCATTGAGGGCAATGCAAGTTTCAGCTTGGGGGAGTCGCATTTCTTGCGTCATTTGCGTCTTTTTCTTCGTTTTTGAGTCGTTTTCATCGTGTTTTTTTTTCTTTTCTTCTTTTTATCTCTTTCTCCTAGAGATGAACCCTATGATGAATTGCCACAAAAATCACACACACACCTAGCACGGCTTCGATAATCACGTTCACTAACCCTAGGAAGCCGAGTCCTCTTGCATTTCATGCATCGTGGGTCCACTTAGCTTTTTGAGAGTCGTGCGTCGTGTCTAGCGTTCGGTGTGCTTCTACTTAGTGATTTTGTTTTATATACCTGTCCAGGAATGACCCCTAGATTATCATGCTTCGATTTGAATATGTGGTATTTGCCTCTCTTATCTGCTTCTGTATGCATGAATATATATATATCGTATGCTTCATTTCGCATGTGTCAGGATTCCACGGTTAGGACTAGGATAACCCATTTAGCCTATGCTCTGATTAGCGAAAAATCTCCCTTGCCCAAGTGTTTAGAATCTGATTTCTTTTTTATTTTACTTGGTGCAAATCCCCTCGTCGTGTACCGTTCTCCCACTTGGAAGAGTACACACGTGTATATACCCCAAAATCCAAAAATCTAAAAAAAGAGAGAAAAGAAAAACCCAAAAAAATAGAAAAGAGAAAAGAAAGAAAAAAATACATATGTATAGCCAAAAATCCAAAAAAATACATATATCCAAAATCCAAAAAAAAGTGTGAATATTTCCCTACCTATCGAGAATAAAGGGAAGGCGAGAATTTGCACCGAGTGTTCTTCTCCACATCATCTCAACCCCCATCACTTTCGAAAACACTTGGAATAGAGAATTTCTAGCTATTATCTAGGCGATAGTGTGGTGATGTCCAAGTCCCTAGCTGTGGAGTCCCTGACACATGATACGTTTCTATTCTCATACTCTTCTCATGCATGCTTGAGCGATATATTCACCGCGTATTCCAAATCGAATCGATTTTTGGGTCATTTCTTGGATTTGTGTATATGTAGCTTATTGCACGATGTAGATAGTGACACCGACTGCAAGCACACGAGCACACTCACTCGCGCTTCACGACGAGGGCCCATGGCACTTGTCTGGACTCGTTTTCTTTGGTTTAGTGTGGTGATTTGTCGTTTGCTTACTTGGTGTGTCGTTTTTGATTTTGTTGGCCCTGACATGCGATTTAGGATTTAGAGCTCTCTTTTTCTTTTTTCCTCTCTATTTTCTTCCTCCGAGCTCCTACTCTCACTCGTCTTCCTCGAGGACGAGGAGGGGTTCAGCTTGCGGGATTTTGACATGTGTGTATGTTTTATATATCCATGCACGTCTTCTTTGTGTTTTTCCGCTATTTTCCGCCGTCTCGTATACATTTTCTCGTGTTTTCTCGTTTTCTTTCACTTTTCCGTGTTTTTGTGTATTTGCAGGTGTTTGCCAGCATAGGGGACACATAACGAAGATATCGTAAGTCCCCGGAGCAACGGGAGGAGTCACGCGTGATCCAGTGGGTCAAACGATGAAGATCGCCATCTTTCAGCCCCCACCCGATCAGTTGGACACAGTCAACCGATCGGGTGGTGCACGCGTGCACCACCTGGACAGCTGCTGAAGCTACGAGAGCATCAACCGACCGGGTCGGAGACCGGTTCAGACCAACAACTCTCTCGAGAAATTGAAGCTGAACTCCAACCGATCGGGTGACTATCACCCGATCGGTTCACCTGTAGCCAATTTCCCCAAAGAGATGGCCCGGAGAGCTCTGTTGAATATTGGACTCCCCGGATTTGGTTTTGGATGATGAGCAAACATAAATAATTCATGAACTAACAATTTGTGAGCGCAGTATTGGAGATCGTCGCCAAATTCACGTAAACAATTAAAGCGACATCTCAACACTTCCAAAAGCTCGTATTCATGCCTAAAGCTTCGTTGAAGCTCTTGCGCCGTTTTGGAAGTTATGAAGATTCAATCGAAGCTCTCGAAGACCGTTTATTAAGGTTTTATTTATAGTCTTTTAGTTTCGATTGATAGAATGTTAAGCCTTGAGTATATCTTACGTTTCTATCTTCATTACGCTCATTTCGTAGCTCTAGGATCCTTGCACAAGTTCATTCTAACTTCCTCGAAGCGTCGCGCTTCGATTCGGACTTTGTTGTGCATGTTAGTTGGTACAAGAACAAGTACTGACCGACTAGATGGTGATCTAGTCGGTCGGCAACTGTTCTTGGACCGACTAGTTTGATTCCTTAATTTCTTGGACTTTACTGTTTACAGTTAGTCGGTCTACGTTGACTCACCGACCGACTAGTTTGTGAACTAGTCGGTCAGTGATGCTTCCTTGACCGACTAGTTGTGACTTACTGTTCACACTAAATTTCTCCTAAGCTACTGTTTACCGTTAGTCGGTCTAAGAACGTTTGATGACCGACTAGTTGACAATCTAGTCGGTCAACTTTTGTTCTTGGACCGACTAAGTCAACTTGCCTTCAGACTATTGCTTTTTGCTCTTAGTCGGTCTACGTTCATTGACTGACCGACTAGTTGTGAAACTAGTCGGTCAGACAGTCTTCTTGGACTGACTAGATTTCTAGGTCTGAAATTCTATCTCTTCTCAGATCTACTCTTAGTCGGTCCACGTTGTTTGGCTGACCGACTAGTTGATGAACTAGTCGGTCAGTGATTGTTCTTTGACCGACTAATTCTCCCAGTTTTCTATCCGTTGGAGAATGACCTAACTTATGTTTTTGGGTTCCTATAAATACGAACCTAGGTCATTTCTATCAAGGTTAGAGCTTCCATTCAGAGATTCATTGAGATCAAAAGAGATAGCCTTTCTCACTCAAATCTAAAGCTCTCTTCCTCACAAGAAACCCATTCTCTCTCATTTCTAGATCTAGAGAGAAGCTTGTTCTTGGTGAGCTCTTCAAGCTATTGCTTTATCCAAGTCTCCAACTCTTTCCTAGGCACCCATTGCTGGTCATTTCCTTGGTGCTAGGACTTGGTGACTTCATCTTCCTCAAATCCTTCATTCCACCTATTGGGTAAGAAAAACTCAAGGTATAGGATTTTATGGTAAGAGTATTTATTTCATTTAAACTCTTTAATATTGCTTATTGGTTCTCTCGGTTGTGAGAGAAGATTGTGATCCCGGGTTGTGGGATTCACTTTGCCATTGCATGTATGATTTGATCTTGTGAAGGTTTTTCACAAGATATTCATAGTGGAAATCTTGAGTTAGGGTTTCTAACTCAAGTATCCGGAGGGGATCCGGGTGGTTGGGACGTAGGATCACCGGGAACAAGTCGGGGAGACTTGGGTGGATCCGAACCCATTAACATCGTTTGTTTGCATTGTTAATTTTGTGTTGTCATTCAATTTAAGCTTCCGCAAATTGAATTGGTAGTTGTTTGCAACTTAATTTGGAATTATACTCCTTATTATTTTAAAGTACTATTCACCCCCCCTCTAGTACTTGTGCAGTAGCTGGTAGGACATTACATTTGGTATCAGAGCCAGATACTTAGCTATGTCTGCCAACGACAACAAGACCGTGCGTCCACCTTCCAACTATGACACCTTCAGGAACCGTGAAGGAGCATCTTCGGTGATGGAGGGACATTCCTCTACGAGGCCTCCATTCTTCAACGGTACCAACTACGGGTACTGGAAATGTCGGATGGAAACCTTCCTTCGGAGTGCATCTTTATGGAGAACTACAATGAAGGAGTACATCGAGCCCGAAGAAGAAGATTTTGAGAAATGGACTACCGCGGAGGTCGCCGCGGAGGTAAGCAATGCCAAGGCAATGAACGCCTTGCAATGCGCATTGGAGCCCGAGGACTTCAATAAGATATGCACATGTAAGAGTGCATATCAAATTTGGAACTCCCTCCTCATACTACATGAAGGGACGAGTAGGGTAAGAGACTCTAAACTCGTAGTCGTAAACAAAGATTACGAAATGTTTCATATGCAACAGGGCGAGAAGATGAAGGAATATTACGCTCGCTTCGTTGATATAATAAACGAGTTAGAGGCCCTCGGCAAGTCCTACACTCAAAAGGAGAAGTGCTCAAAGCTTATCGAAGGACTTCCTTCGTCTTGGGAAAAACGTACCTTCGCCATCGAGGAAGGTAATGACATGAATAAGTACACCGTAGTTCAACTAATGGGTACTGTAATGTCGTACGAGGTACGCAAGGATAGCAAGCTCAAATTGCAAGAAAACATGAAGTCTTACCTAAAGCAAGACGAGCCAAAGAAGAAGGCTATTGCTTTCAAAGCCGCTCCATCTACATCCACATCAACCGATGATGAAGAATCGGAAAACGAGTTGGACTTGGAGTCCATGGCACTCATGGCCAAGAAGTTCAACCGTTTCTTCCGAAAAGGTAATTTCAAGAACAAAGCTAAATTTGGTTCTACTAACGCCTCTTCCTCTCCTTTGTGTTTCAAGTGCAATAAGCCGGGACACATGAAAGCGGAGTGTCCCCTCAATAAGCACAAGGAGAAGTGGAAGGCGCCAAAGTATGACAAGTCCAAGAAGTACACGAAAGGAAACAAGAAGGGACTTGTCGGAGCTACCTTCACCGACTCCGATGATTCTTCAAGCGGAGAGTTGGACGATGAGCACGTGGAGCAAGCACACATGTGCTTCATGGCAAGAGAGGAGCACGATCAAGGATCCTCCTCTTCCGATGATAGTGATGAAGAAAGCGATGAGGTAACGATGGATGATCTTAGGGATGCTAACACTCAACTATGGTAAAAATACACTAAATTAGTAAATAGATATACTAAAGTAAAAGATGACCTAGCTAGCATTCAAACATCGCCTAAGACTATCATCACCAACAACGACACCGTTGTTGAAGAGTTAAGAAATGAGATTGTTAATCTCAAATCTAAACTTGAACATGCAAGCATTGAGGATGCGGAAGAACATGAGATAGCGGATTTAACTTCTCAAAACTCGACTTTGAGTATTGAGAACGAGAATCTTAAATCTCGTGTTTATGTGCTCACATCGCAAATATCCACTTTGGATACTTCTTTGCGTTCTCTCAAAGAGAAATATGAGAACACATTGGGCCGAATCAACGAATTCAACAAGGGTAAGGGCCATTTGGATAATATCCTAAAAGACTTACTTCCGGCCAAACACCATATTGGCTTGGGGTATATGATGGGAAATTCATCCAAGTCGGTCACTACTTTTGTTAGGCCAACTTCCGAAGCCTTAACGAGTGGGAGCAAACACTCTATTGGTAGTTCATCTACCAATGGTGCTTCCACCTCGTCCACACCCTCTTTCGGAAAGAAACCCACTTTGGGTGGACCTCCAAAGAAGGGGCATGCCTACATGTACACCAATACCATGCCACGTAGGATCACACGTCCTACTCCACCGTCTCACACATATGATGATTTTTATGCAACACATTCTCGGGCACGTGCACACAATGTGAGACACCCTCATGCACGTGTTCCCTCACATGCATATGTTCACCCACAACATCATATGAATAATTCTCATCGTGCACCATTCCATCATGTCCCATATGCCTATCCACAACATGCATCACGTAGAAATCAACGTCGTATGCATGCACCCAATAGGATGATGGCTCCCAAAATTTTCACTATTTGGAGCCCAAAGGACACAAGCATGGACGAAAAACAAATGTATATGAATGCTTATTTTTCGGATGTTGTGCATAGTAAGAATTATGTGGGGAAGTCTAAGTCCACTTGGACTTGGCTTCCAAAGGTCTAATCCCTTGGACCCAATGACCTTGGGTACCATGATATGAAATTTTCTATCTTTAGGTACTCAAGGAAAAGAAAAAGAAAAGGAGCAACAAATTTAAATTTAGCTCCAAAGGGAATTGGATACTCGATAGCGGGTGTTCCAAACACATGACGGGTGACGCTCGATTGCTCTTCGGAGTGGTTCCCATTGCGAATGGAAACCGCGTCGTATTTGGAGGCAACGAGAGCGGAACCATCATAGGTGTTGGTAAATGATCAAGGTATTCCCAAACGGCTTCATATCGTTCGTGACCATCCCCATGAGCAAGTCATTGGCAATATTCAAGATAGTGTCAAGACAAGATCGCAAGTCCACCATTTCGCAAATTGTGCCTTTGCCTCATCGATAGAGCCAAAGAATATTAATGAAGCATGCGAAGATAGCGCTTGGATCTTAGCCATGGAGGAGGAGCTCATTCAATTCGAGAGAAATGAAGTTTGGGAGCTTGTTCCTTTGCCATCGAAGAATCACACCGTCATAGGGACAAAGTGGATCTTCAAGAACAAAACCGACGAAAACCAAGTCGTCGTCCGGAACAAAGCTCGGTTAGTAGCTCAAGGCTATCGACAAGAGGAAGGTATCGATTTCAAAGAATCTTTCGCTCCGGTAGCTAGACTAGAATCAATTAGATTACTTTTGTCTTTTGCATGCCATAAGAATTTTAAATTATTTCAAATGGATGTTAAAAGTGCATTTTTAAACGGAGATGTTGTTGAGGAAGTTTACGTTTCTCAACCTCCGGGTTTCATAAATGAAAATTTTCCAAATCACGTTTTTAAACTAAAGAAAGCTCTTTATGGTTTGAGACAAGCTCCTCGAGCTTGGTATGATCGCCTAAAGAATTTTCTTTTGGATTTGAATTTTAAAATGGGCGAAGCCGATTCTACACTTTTTATTAAGCATGCGAATAATGATATTTTATTAGTTCAAATTTATGTTGATGATATCATTTTCGGTGCTACTAACTTCGCTCTTTGCGAAGAGTTTTCTAATGTTATGAAGGAACAATTTGAGATGAGCCACATGGGCGAACTCAAATATTTCTTAGGTCTCCAAATTCGCCAATTGAACGATGCAATCTTCATCCACCAAACGAAGTACACGGTGGAGTTGCTAAAGCGATTTGGAATGGAGAATGCCTTCGGGAAAAAGACTCCTATGAGCACTACAACGCATCTTGATAAAGATACGGGCGGAAAAGATGTAGACATTCGTCTATATCGAGGTATGATAGGTAGCTTACTTTATCTTACCGCGAGTAGGCCCGATATTATGTTTGCCGTATGTATATGTGCTCGTTATCAGTCTCAACCTAAGGATTCTCACTTAGTAGCGGTTAAACGTATTTTTCGCTATCTAAGTTACACTTTAGATTTTGGATTACTTTATCCGAAATCTAGCACATATGAGTTAGTCTCATATAGTGACGCTGATTATGCGGGATGCAAATCCGACAGGAAAAGTACTAGTGGCACTTGCCATTTTCTAGGAAATTCTCTTGTCTCTTGGTTTTCCAAGAAGCAAAATTCGGTATCACTTTCAACCACCGAGGCGGAATACATTGCCGCCGGTGCCGCTTGTGCCCAGGTTCTTTGGATGAGACACACATTGAAGGATTTTGGTATTCATTGTGATACTAGCCCTATCATGGTGGATAACCAAAGTACTATTTGTCTTTCAAAGAATCCGGTGCACCATTCCCGATCGAAACACATAGATGTCCGACACCATTTCTTAGATGACCATGTTGCTAAAAAGGACATCATATTAGTGTACGTTGAAACCCAAAAGCAAATCGCCGATATTTTCACGAAACCCCTAAAGGAGGACTCCTTTGTGCGGTTGCGTCGAGAATTGGGGATTATGGGTGAATCCGAGATATAGGATTCATATTTAAATTCAATCATCTTGCATGCTAATATATTTCACGATATTTCTTTCATGCTAGATTAATTGAATTTTTGGGAATTTTATGTGATATATTTGAATTTATGATCGAATTCGTATTTCAATGTCGTATTTAAGATTTCGACGTTTTATGGGGTAATTTAGATGACTAATGAGTGAGTTGAGATGTCTCATCCAAGTGGTTTGTGAAGAGAAATCAATTGTCAACTTTTGGACTCTTCTAGTCGGTTTCAGTTCACTTGTCAACCGACTAGATGCTCATCTAGTCGGTCAGCAAATGAACTCAGACCGACTAGATCAAGCCAATATCCATCTCCTATCATTTTCTTTCGTTAGTCGGTCATAGTACACTTTCCGACCGACTAGATTGAAAACTAGTCGGTCAGTAAGTATACTGCGACCGACTAAATTTTGCCCTAAATTTTGATGTTTGCCTCTGTTTCGACTTAGTCGGTTCAAGCTCATTGACCGACCGACTAGATCGTAATCTAGTCGGTTAGTGCTTGAACTGTGACCGACTAAGTGTGTTAGGGCATTTGTGTCTTTTAGCTTCCAGACCGACTTATACTCGATCTCATTCGACTAAAATCTAATTTAGTCAGTCTTCTCACTTGCTCCAGCCCAAAAACCCCAAAACCCCCACTCGAAACCCTTCGTCTTCCGGCCGTTTCTCCGTCGATCGCCGACGTCCGCCGCCGTCGACTCCTCCTCCTAGGTAAAACCCCCTCTCCTAGGTGTCTATTTCCTATTCTAGGGTTTGCTCTCCTTGATTTCAAGCTCTAGCTCCTAGGGTTTCAATTTCTAACCTAGGGCTTGTGTTTTTCGAATCTTAGGGTTTGTTAGCTTGTGATCTCTAGATTGTTTGTGATCTTATCTTCGATTGCTTGTGCTCGTCGTGCCATGGCTAAGACTAGAATTCCTATCGCCTCTTCCGGGGCCTCTCCTATGACCGTAGAACAACCTTCCGATCCTAGGAATCCCCCGAAGCCTAAGCGTCGTGCCAAGTCAACCCAAGCCTCTCCATCGTCGCCTCCTCCTAAGAAGCCTAGGACTGCGACCGTCAAGCCCCGCAAATCTAAGACCAAAAAGCCTATTCTTCACTCTCCGGCTACTCCTCCCGATTCCGACACTGAATTTGTGCCTGAGGATGAGCCGTCTAGGGAACCTACTCCTCCTCTGAAGACCCGTAAGGCTAAGGGTAAAGCTCCTATGCCAGTCGGCGGTGTAGACATATCGTTGTGCCGCGACGACCCTCAGTGTCTCGCAGCGTACAACCGTATAGAGCACTGTCCACTGTTGTTAGAGCATTACGTTCAGTTTTCTGATTTTCTCGGCCTTGCTGATCTTCTGTCGTATAGTGGTCTTCTTGATTATCTCCGATTCGATGCCAAAGCCAATCCCAAACCGTATCCTCGCCTCGTGAAATTGTTCTATGCCAACCGTATTCGAGGCCAGTACGATGCCAGCCACTCCATTGAGACGACTGTCTTGGGAACTCCTATAGTTCTCACGGCAGAAATCTTGGGGGAGATCCTTGGTTGTTCGTCATGTGGTCTCCTCCCTTCGGACATTTCCATCGACGACATTTCCTCCTTGGATCAGGCTGTTCTTTCTGAGATTTTCCAGGTTATCCCCTCCGCATTCATTGGTGTTCCATCGAAATCCTTTAAGCCGAATGCGTGGGTTCTTAACCTGATTTTGAAGTCTTGTCTTCTCCCCAAATATGGATCCTCTTCACTCCCCTCTCAGCCGTTTTTGAAGCTCATATACGCTCTTTTCTTGGGGTGCGAGATTAATTGGGCTCGCGTGATACTCGATAAGATGGATTCTTTCGAGTGTATACGCAAGACCAATAAGTCTGCGCACATTCCATACCCTTGCTTGTTGACCCTCGTATTTCGTCATTTCCGAGTTCCTCTCCCTCCTGACGATGAGCGTCCTTTGGGTACTCCTCTGAACGCGACGGCCGTGAAGAAATCTTTAGCGGCACTTCGTCACGTGCAGAGGTCTACCGCATCTGCTTCCCAGTCTACTCCGTCAGCTGCTGCAGCCTCCTCTTCCCCTGCTACTTTGGACGATGTCGTACGTCTACTTCGTCAGCACGACTCCCGTTTGGCTCGTACTGAGGAGGTCATATGTCGTATGGCTCGTACGATGGGGATTGAGCTTCCTCCTTCGGTGTCTGAGGCCGAGGAGATGGACGATGAGGAGCTTGACGAGCTTGTCACTTCTTTTGCCCGTGGCGATGAGGCCATTGCTGCTGCTGTTGCTGGTACTACCACTTTTGCTCCTGGAGTTGGCACCACTTCCGGTGCTCCAGAGGCTTCTGCTTCAGCACTTCAGACTTCTGAGCCTGCTGCTGACCCTGTTGCCGAGCCTGCTGATATTCCTGTTGACACATCTGCTGTCGAGACCCTTGCTGCTGTTGAGCCTGTTGCTGAGATCTCCACTCCTGCCCCGACGATTCCATCTGTTGAGACACCTCTACTCCCTGCAGATCCTGAGTCCACTCCGTCGACTGGACCCACAGACGCTGCAGATCCAGCCTCCTCCTCGTGATCGTTTGTTTCAAGGACTCTCCACTACGCTTTGGATGATATACCTTAGTGAGAGTATTTTGGGTTAGGATAGAGTATGAGGGTTATGATATTTTGATGTATTTTGGATGATGTCGATGATGTTGTATTTATTTTGATGAGGATGATGATGATGTATTTCTTTTTGATGGGTATGTTGTATTTTGATGTATTGATATCTTCTTGGATGTACTCTTGATGTTATCATTTATATATATACATCGTCGTTGTCTTTATCTTAATTCGTCGTGCACATTTTAATATTCGTTGAATGTATATGAAATGTGAATTCGTCGCTCGACGCATGAAAACTTGGTTAATTAGATTTAAATTCTATAATTGTATAGAATTGTTGTCCATGCACAAATTTAACCAAGAATATTGAATATTGAAGAGTATGTTTCTTTATTCAAGAAATGAATAATCTTTTGGTATTTTTGATGATTTTGATTATCGTTGATTTTTATTGATAATGGAAAATTTGGCACACCTTGTTTTGATTTCCACACTTTTCCCTTTGTGTCAAGTTGGTCCATTGTCTTTGTCTACGACTCCCGGTGTTGGATTTTACATTTCCTAATTGTTGTCGTTGTATGCCCCCCATTTTTGGGATAATGCCAAAGAGGGAGAGATAATGATAATAAATAGCGCAAATGAAAAATTTAACTCAATTTCCAAGAATCTAGTTTGATATGTTAGATTCAGGGGGAGTTAAGATATATATAAGGATTTTCAAAATCCGATATTTCAAAAATCGATTCACTTTATTTATCTTACTCGTCTGCTTGATGCAATTCATTTATATTCAATTTGGAATTAACGTGTCATCAATGCAGGGGGAGTAAGTATTTTACATTTGAATTATTATTTTTGATTATTATTTATGTTGGTTTGTCATCACCAAAAAGGGGGAGAATGTTGAATATTGGACTCCCCGGATTTGGTTTTGGATGATGAGCAAACATAAATAATTCATGAACTAACAATTTGTGAGCGCGGTATTGGAGATCGTCGCCAAATTCACGTAAACAATTAAAGCGACATCTCAACACTTCCAAAAGCTCGTATTCATGCCTAAAGCTTCGTTGAAGCTCTTGCGCCGTTTTGGAAGTTATGAAGATTCAATCGAAGCTCTCGAAGACCGTTTATTAAGGTTTTATTTATAGTCTTTTAGTTTCGATTGATAGAATGTTAAGCCTTGAGTATATCTTACGTTTCTATCTTCATTACGCTCATTTCGTAGCTCTAGGATCCTTGCACAAGTTCATTCTAACTTCCTCGAAGCGTCGCGCTTCGATTCAGACTTTGTTGTGCATGTTAGTTGGTACAAGAACAAGTACTGACCGACTAGATGGTGATCTAGTCGGTCGGCAACTGTTCTTGGACCGACTAGTTTGATTCCTTAATTTCTTGGACTTTACTGTTTATAGTTAGTCAGTCTACGTTGACTCACCGACCGACTAGTTTGTGAACTAGTCGGTCAGTGATGCTTCCTTGACCGACTAGTTGTGACTTACTGTTCACACTAAATTTCTCCTAAGCTACTGTTTACCGTTAGTCGGTCTAAGAACGTTTGATGACCGACTAGTTGACAATCTAGTCGGTCAACTTTTGTTCTTGGACCGACTAAGTCAACTTGCCTTCAGACTATTGCTTTTTGCTCTTAGTCGGTCTACGTTCATTGACTGACCGACTAGTTGTGAAACTAGTCGGTCAGACAGTCTTCTTGGACCGACTAGATTTCTAGGTCTGAAATTCTATCTCTTCTCAGATCTACTCTTAGACGGTCCATGTTGTTTGGCTGACCGACTAGTTGATGAACTAGTCGGTCAGTGATTGTTCTTTGACCGACTAATTCTCCCAGTTTTCTATCCGTTGGAGAATGACCTAACTTATGTTTTTGGGTTCCTATAAATACAAACCTAGGTCATTTCTATCAAGGTTAGAGCTTCCATTCAGAGATTCATTGAGATCAAAAGAGATAGCCTTTCTCACTCAAATCTAAAGCTCTCTTCCTCACAAGAAACCCATTCTCTCTCATTTCTAGATCTAGAGAGAAGCTTGTTCTTGGTGAGCTCTTCAAGCTATTGCTTGATCCAAGTCTCCAACTCTTTCCTAGGCACCCATTGCTGGTCATTTCCTTGGTGCTAGGACTTGGTGACTTCATCTTCCTCAAATCCTTCATTCCACCTATTGGGTAAGAAAAACTCAAGGTATAGGATTTTGTGGTAAGAGTATTTATTTCATTTAAACTCTTTAATATTGCTTATTGGTTCTCTCGGTTGTGAGAGAAGATTGTGATCCCGGGTTGTGGGATTCACTTTGCCATTGCATGTATGATTTGATCTTGTGAAGGTTTTTCACAAGATATTCATAGTGGAAATCTTGAGTTAGGGTTTCTAACTCAAGTATCCGGAGGGGATCCGGGTGGTTGGGACGTAGGATCACCGGGAACAAGTCGGGGAGACTTGGGTGGATCCGAACCCATTAACATCGTTTGTTTGCATTGTTAATTTTGTGTTGTCATTCAATTTAAGCTTCCGCAAATTGAATTGGTAGTTGTTTGCAACTTAATTTGGAATTATACTCCTTATTATTTTAAAGTACTATTCACCCCCCCCCCCCCCCTCTAGTACTTGTGCAATAGCTGGTAGGGCATTACAAGCTCACCCAACCGCCTACAGACCGTGCCAAAACGTCTGAAGTTTCTGTCTTTTGGGCGGCAATTCCAACCGATCGGTTGATTTATCAACCGATCGGTTCACCCGACGACACCAAGATCCATACGACGAGCTGCTTCCTCCAACTGATCATATCGTCTGACCGGGTGACGTTTCTGAAAATTGCTGCCGAAGTTCACAGCAGGTCACCCAATTGGGTGATTCTTCACCCGATCGGGTGATGTTGTTTTCTATATATATAAACCCTATGTTTTCAGAAACGAGAGCTGAGTTGTATTTTCTGTTTTCTCTCCATTTTGTGACGGCTGCAATTTATTTGATATTTGTAAGTTTCTGATCTTTACCAAACTTTAATATAGTGTTGTTATTTGTATTGCTTTTACTACTTTTCAATCGCCAGATCATGTTTTTAACGGTCGATTTTTATTTAGATCGCTTTTTACCAAAAATGTGTGTGTAGTTTCCCAATCTGGGATTTTGGTGGAAACCCCTTCGTGGGTTCTCCCTAATGCCTCCATAGGATAAGGAAATCGATAGGGATTAGAAATCTATCGGTTACGCTGGGTGTTTTATTGTCATCGACGGGAAAAAGACCGCATTTGACCGTTGGGCCAAGGGGGAATAAACTTGGCGGTTGACTCCCTAGCCATAGCTCACGCCCTTAGCGTAGACATCGAATCCTAGCGCGCGGGAGCGGCAGGATGAGATGTTGGGAGTTATCGTTGCGAGCTTAGTGCTCCCGGAGTCGGTCAGTGTTAATGGACATGGGAATGCCCACTGACCGAACCCGGGTAGTCCGGCGTATCATCCTGGGCACCGACCGGAATATCGGGCCCATGGGACGCTGGTATCACTCTTAGAGGTAACGTCTCACCATTAGACCCTAATTCCGATCGTTATCCCATCTACCGGTCGTATTAGCGAGAATCACATGATAGGGTGGAAACCGAAGTCCCGGGTTTCCCTTTATATTGTTTATCCTTCGCATTCTATTTCTGTGACAACCCATCCACTGATTCGGGCTAGCTCGCCCATAGGGTGAATTCGGTCCTTTCTGACACAAGTACAACCACGCCTCCCTGAGTTCGACCTCCAAGCCACACTACAACACTGTGCGCTTGCGGTTATAAATATTTAAATCTCACGCCCCCAATCCAATATTGCACTGTTATGATCACGAACACCGTGTGGACGTCACTAATCTTCACAAGTCACATAAAGAGAGGTCTGACCTCTCGTATTATGAAGTCTGAGGACACTTGTGAATTTTACCCTCTTAGATACAATGGCCGAAACCCATCTGTAAGACAGTGGGAGAATGAGAGTCTCGTACATACTGATTTACCCGAGTCTAGATTAACCAAAATAAGTTATTCGTATATTTTATTAAGACACGTATTCTTGATGAAACACAAGTCTGATAAAATAAAGAACGAAATGACTAAAGTATTTAAACTGATTCGATCCGATCGAATGGTCAAATACTTAGCTATATTAAATCTTGCGTAATTAAAGGAAAATATGATTTTCTCTCAGGTCAAGTCTGTTAACACATTGGTGTGTTAAGGGTATGAATCACACTAAGTTAGACTTGGTGCGATCCATAGCAAGTGACTCTGAGTTAAGTCCTCCCTCTGGGTTAAGTCTTCCCTCTTGGTTAAGTCCCAGATCGTAATGCCTAGGTTTTGATAATGTTCTATAAGGACAATATCAATAAGATATTCATTAAATCGATTATTAGGAAGTTGTATAATTACTCGAATTTCGTGAGACGAAGAGTCGAGTTAGACATCATAACTGATGATGACTTAGTCAACTTCTAGGATGAAATTCGGAGTAATAACTCCGATTTATAACTTGATGCAATCAGAACAGGTCCGTATGCGTAAATAAATTTTGGAATTTAGTTTACGTGCCCAATGAAATTGTTTCCTCACTTTCTGCAAGTAAATCTTTAAGTTAAAAGAATTGTACAGAAAGAAAATAGAGAAGTGCAATCATGTTGGTCGAGAACAGTTTTCATCCTAATTCCTATAAAACGGATTAGAATGAAACTGTTTTTTTCCGCCAACAAATGTATACAGATCTACTCGGACCAAACTCGATGTAAACGCTTAAGTTGACCATGAAAATTGGAGCATTAACTTATAAGTTCGTTTTTCTAAATATGATTTAGACGGACCAACTTATATGAATTAGCCAGAAAGTTTTCAAGGTCAGTGGGAGCGTATAAATTGCATGCGAGGCATCAAAGGGATGGAACATTTATATTGACAAAGTAATCAAAAAGTTTGACACTTTATCAGAAATAGATATGAGCCATTTGAAATGACCATTAACAAATTCAAGTGATTATCGTAAGGTACGATGAACTGGATAAGATCCAAGGAAATAATATATTATGGATTCCGACAGACCAAATGAATTATTTGAATGAGATTCAAATGGTTGGTCTAACATGAACATAGAAACCCCTTAAGTCTATAGTGTAGACGATTTTAGCAGATCCACTCATGAAGGCTCTACCACATGAAGTCAGGAAAACTTATGTGTAAAAACGGTATAAGATACTGAGATAAGTGGGCCAGAGTGGAAGTGGGAGATGTTGAGAGATGATACCCTCGAGGCAATCTATCTCCATGTGTGACTAGCACAAACATCTTGTTCGATATAACAGTAAGCTGTTTGGTAATAATTTATCTAAGTTATATTATAATGTAGCTTAACATTAGATATTAACTTAGGTAAAGTCCTGAGACTTTATGCAAGGTCAAAGAAGTATCGAGATGAGTATCTCAATCATGGAGAAATGTTTGACCGTCTGTAGCATAAGTCTAGAAGGGTTCGTGGTCGTAGATGTTTCGAGACAATGATATCGAAACATCGGATAGACCATTGTGTCTTAGTCTTCATCGTTTAGCGATGGCGATGATCTCACGATCGCTTGACTTGGCGAAGTCGAAGACGAAACACAGGTGCTCATTAGAGAATGAGTTCACTGAACGATCCACAAGAGTTATCATATAGTTATATTGACCAATCTGTCAATGATAACTCTTAGTGATGATAGGCAAGTTAGTCTTTTGACTTGAGGTCATTTTACGAACCTGTGTGTGAACGGTGCCACTTAGATTATTGACCAAGCTTCGATGCTAGGCCTGTCGAAAGGTTTTTAATTGGGTGTCACTTGAAGCGTACGAGGCGAGTAATGACCAATAGAGGATTCGTCTCTCCCGGTCAATGGGAGTTAGTGTCGTAGAGTTAGTTCGGTCTTTAGTAAAATCTCTGATCAGAGTATGTTGGAAGAAGTCCAACATTATTTGACTAAAGATCGATAGAAACTAACCGGAGTCAAGTTATTGGGGTTGACAGTTTGACCATACCCTAGACTTGATCTATACAACATAGTTTATATGAAAAGACTAAAACTGCAGAATTCATCACGGAAACAGTCAATGTGGTCCCGACATACTCATGTTCATGAGTCAACCACATAATGATGATTCCTGAAGCAGGGACGACAACCACTGCTCGTGATCACTGCCGTATAGGGCTTCGAGCCCAACCTGTTGTAAGGGTCAGGCTGTAGGGTCTCACACAGAGTGCGACCTTCGTCTAGTAATAGGTAGAAATTAGTTAGTGAGAATAATTTGCATTTGATGCAAAGGATAAAATATTGAAAAAGATTTTTGCAATGATCTCCTGCATTCGGGATAAATGATCCTGAGTGTAAGTGGGAGATGTAAATGAATGTGCCCTCGGATCATTTGTATTTGATGCAAATGATAAATTTAAGCTTAGATAGTGACTAATTTGCATATGATGCAAAAGAGGTTAAATGTGTCTTAAATTGTTTAAGATCATATTTAATATCATAAACGCAAAGAAAAGTTCGCGGGTAAGATGGGAATGTCCCGGTCTAAACCCGAGTTCAAACGGCGTTTAAATCAGACACCAACTGCTCAAGTTAGAGCTAAAAACAGCCAAACAGTGAACACGGCCCCGCTAGGCGGGCCCATGCCCGCAAAGGGCTTGCAGCCCGCAGGCGGGCGGGCACACGCACCCGCTAAGCGGGGGCGGGCGCCCGCGCCCGCTGCGGGTGCAGCACGCGCCTCTGTGAGGCACGTGTAGCGCACGGGCCTCACTGAGGTGCGTGCGCTGCACGCGCGCCTCGAGGAACGGGCGCTGCACGTGCTGGCGTGCGCGGTGAGCCCCACTGAACCCTAGTGTTCTGTGCGAATTTTTGACGGCTGCTTGTATTTGTGAAATACAATGTTTGGGCTGATCTTTGGACGATCAATTGGAGGGTCAAACGGACTCGGATTGACGAACCATTTTTTCCTATGCGTTCATCGTTGAACGCCCTTTGTATTGATAGGTTGTATCAATCATGAAGTTCAACGGTTAGTGAGTTAAAATTCGCGGAAGTTTGCTCTTTGTGAAAGGCAAACTAACTTGATTTAATTAGCTCCAACTTTAGTCCCACATCGGATTTTAAGTAAAGGGGAGCAGTCAGCCGCCTATATAAATAGGGGTCTGCTCTCCTCCTCAAAACTCGTCCCAAGCTCTAGATCTAAGCGGCTCTTGTAAATGTTGGAGCGTGCTTGGATCTAGGCTTAAATTAATATTCTTCTTCTCTCTATATTTCTACCTTACTCCTGAGGGCTCTAGCAAAGCCACAAAGGAATTCGGATTCGGATCCGAAATCTTTGCGAATGTTTCACTCGCGTGAAACTTTCTTCCGCGCGTGGTTGGCTCGGCGAGACAGGGATTTATCGCCTCGGGATGCGGAGCGGTTCGGGGAGCGGTTCAAGGAGCGGCTCGGCGTGAGACGGGGAGCGGCTCGGAAGATGGTGCGGAACATCTCGCCTGCCCCAGGGTTGAGATTCCGGGTATGTGTTTTAGGCATTAGTTTAATTTAATCGCAGTAGGTTAGATCCTTCTTGGGATGGTTAGATCCATCCCGAGTCGGCATAGATCTTGGCTAAGGGTCTTGTTCCTTAGGGCTAAGTTAAACTGTTTAACTGCATGTTAATTAGATTAACTTGTTTATTCTTCCGCTGCATTTTTATGTTTATATTCCGTCCACTTAGGACGGGAATAGAGTTTTTGTGCCCCAAGGGTCCTAGAAAACCCTATACCTTTGCTATAAGGGAAAACTAATTACAAGGTCATCTCTACGAAAAGTTGAAAAGAATCTCCACGCTTCCTCAAAAAGAATATAAGGAGATAGATGTGGAAAAATTCCACCTCCCTAGTGGGCTATTTCGGTACTTCATTATACTGATAAATGCATCATTAGAATATTCGTATATGTGTCTACTACAAACCCGCAACTTAGCTTTTCCAAAGCTATTGGCACAAAAATAAAAATGTTGCGTGCACATTTTCTAGACAATCAAATATAGAAAATAAGTCTGGTTAATGTTGGAAAATGTACTTGCCGGTCATTTCAAGAGTACTGCCAAGCAACGAGAATAGAAAATAAACATATAGTGCCGCATGTTCATACCCAAAATGGGTCGGCAGAGTCACTGATAAGTAGACTCCACTGGACTGAACATCCGTTGAATCCCGATTGTCGATGGATGCATGTGGACATGCAAATTCTGCATGCTGCATCGTAAATAAAAGACCCTCTGGAGGTCAGAGTCTCCAATGCAACTTGCATATGGAATGCCATCGAACATTTCTCCTCTGAGAATCTTCGGTCGCACAGTTTAAATCCCCATTGCACCACCACAGGGGACCAAAACGGTCCTCAACGTCGCCTAGGTATCCATGTAGGGTTTGACTCACCCTCACTTATAAGATACCTAAACCCGAAATGGGGACGCATTTAATGCACATCTTGAAGACTGTGATTTTGATGAGACTATTTTCCCCAAAATAGGCCCAGACACTGAGAAATCTGGTGCAAAGCAAATTATAATGTGGGATACAAAAAGTTTGACCCACCACGATCCGGTAACAAAATAATGTGAAGATGAGATCCTGAAGATCCTTCACATATAGAACAATGTTCACCAGTTACCGGACTCATTTACTGACAACCAGAAGATTATAAGATCACACACCCCTGCTGCAAAAACTCCAACTAGGATTGACATCCCCGAGAATGGATGCAATCCACCAGCAACAGAAGTGGCTGATCCTCAACAGAAAAGAGGCAGACCACTAGGCTCCAAGGGCAAAAACTCCTGGAGACCTTAAGACAATACTACCACAGGACAATGAGCTCCTGTCCATACCGTCACCCTTCCCAGAATTCACTGCAGAGGAACTGCCGGAAAAAACTGAAATTGAAAGTAAATGTTGTACGTACTTGGGAGGTGTTGGACAGATAGAACATAAATTGTCGACAATGTATTCACGTATCATATTGCCATATACATCGCAAAAGCAATGATGTTTACAAATTATCGTTCCATATTCCGTTGTTAAAATGCAAACGTAGAGATTGGCCAAATGTGGAACGAGGTAATAAAAGATGAGCTGGACTCACTTACGAAACGTGAAATGTTCGGACCTGAAGTCCAGACACCAAAAAGTGTCAAACCTGTGGATAAAATAAAGTATTGCACACATAAGAAAAATAAATACAAAATCGTATGCTATAAGGTACAACTTATAGCCCAAGTAAAATTTCGCTGAAACTAGGGATCGAACAAATTAAAATGAGCATGCCTCATAAATGATGCATGAGTCTCCCTAAGTTACCAAAAGCGAATAACTTACTATTTGGCGAAGGAAAATTTTGGATATGCTGTTATTGGATGTTGTGATGGCATACCTTCGTGATATCTTGGTAAAAATAATTTCCACATTTCCTTAAATGCCTGAATATACTTCGGGATGTCTATTCTATTGAAGAAAAACAATAAGGATAATGTACAACTAAGAGAATTGCTTGACAAAGCAATGATCCATACTGAGGGTTGTCTTTGCATCTGAGCAAAGAGAAGGATTTGAGATTATAGTTGTAAACAACTAAAATCTCATCGGATCTCCTGAAGAGAAAACCGAAACATCTGTTCAAGCCTAACTTTTAAACATGAAATAAAAATACATATGCAAATATAAAGTCATGGCTCATAGAATCCTGTTACATACGCCCAAAAGTGCGTTGGAGAAATTAAAAGAACCATTGTCATCCAAAGTACACCTATGGTAGTATACTTAATGGATGTACAAAAAGAACCCTTCCGATCGCTGGAAGAGGGGGAGGATATAACTGGTCCTAAAAGTCACTTATCTAAGTGCAATCAGGCACTCCTAGCTAACTGCACGCGTCCCGATATAGCAGTTGATGTAAACTCATTAGCCAGAGATAGTTGGCACCTAAAAAGGGACATTAGACCAGAGTTAAGCCTTCTGCGCTTCCTCCAAGGGTCGAAAGATTTGGACTTACAATATGAAGTATCATCCTCCAATGTTTATGCAAATGCAGGTTACAGGTCCGGTCCCTATGCTGAGAAATCACAGAACGGGTACCCACAGTGGGATGACCATCTACTGCAGATCTTGAAAGCAACTTATGAAGGCAACATCATCCTATCATTCCGAGATCCTCACCACACTAATGGTGTATTTGAGGGCGCCCTACTGGTACATCACATCCCAGTGACGATTGGGATAGAAGCTGGTATTGTAAAGCTGACCACATATTCTAAAGACCACATCAGAGGCGACGATACTTAGCACACCTCTCCAGAGTTCCTGAATTCAGCAGCTGCTTAATTGTGATAATATTTGTAATCTGTGTATATCTTCGGAATGTTGTAAATAGGAGTGATGAGATAAGCCTAAGAGATCTGAAGGCCTAAGGGCTTTTACAGATCATGGGGAGTTGAGGGAATTTGTACTCTTTTCCCTTAGCTATGGTTTTTCTCACTGGGTTTTCTATAGACAAAGGTTTTAACGAGGCAAATCACATCAACTCTGGATCCTGAAGTATCCACCCATCTGTGATGCTCAGAATCCAGACGTATTCATGAGCAGAGTCACTTGTACAAATCAGAGTGAGTTAAAGAGCGTTTGTACTCTTTTTCCTTAATTATGGTTTCTCCCACATGGTTTTCCATAGCTAAAGGTTTTAACGAGGCAAACCTCACCAACTCAGGATCCTGACGTATCCACCCCATGTGAGACTCCTATTACGCTAAGAATCATGATGTATTCATGAGCAGAGTCTACACATATGGCTGGATAATGGAGAGTGTTGTGAATGGAAATACCAGAGTCGGTTAGGAATGCGGGTATCCTAGAGATACGCCCATATCTATGTACCTTACCTTTCTACTCGAATATCCTGACTATAAATAAAGGGCTGGAGGTTCCTTCCACATTAGTTGATTCATAACAGAAAAAATATTTCAGAAATTTGTTATTTTTTTCGGATGAACAGGTGCCAACAGCACTTATGTGAAATTTCTCACGTTGTGACGTCAGCACATCATATTTAATGAAAATTATAGACAAAAACCATTCCGGGTTCGGTCTTTATGGAATCCGTAATCCACTAACTCAATACTAAGCCCATATCACTCTCCACCTTAGTCGTGGACCTGCACACTACGCTTCCCTCTCAGTCTCTCTATCCCCCGACCCCTAGGGCACGCCAATCTGCTGTCCTTAGCTCATCCACCTCGCCGGCGATCTCCGGTGACGGTGATGGCGCGGGAGCTCTCACCGGTGAGTTCATTTCTTTGCGTTTCTTTCTAATGCGGTAAGCTGCAAATACCACCTAAAATTTTGAAATGCACAAATTTCATCAATTGATACGAGGACTGGCATTTGGTTTCGAAAATTTTCATATCGTCCATTTTTTGATCTATTTTATTCTGAAAACAGCCCCTTGACCTGGTCTCAATTGTTGAAGAGTTAAATGGAGTTTCTTCTAAAGAGATCAGCAAGCTGATGAAGGACTCGGAGAATTTCATCATACAGTTCAACAATGGACGAGGGTCTGTAAGGCAGGTGAGATTGCAATGTTCAAATTTCGAGGAAAGCTGTTGCTTGATTCTTTATGACATCGTTACCTTCTTCTTCTTCAGGTTGATGTAGAAAAACTGGCAACGTCTCTCCCCTTGCACCTAATCGCGGTGCTGTTGTCATCTGATTCCACAATGCGCTTGGTGCATTTGCTTCGCGGTGTGCGCCTGCTGCATTCACTGTGCGATGCGGCTTCGCGTCATGCTAGACTTGAGCAGGTGTCCATCCTGTCCAAATCTTTATGGGAAACACATGCAAAACGATTTGGTTTGTTCGTTCGTATTTTTTTTCAGAAAATAAAGATATAATGCTGGTTTATGTGTTGTCTGTTGAGTATGGTAGCCTTTCTGGTGTATCAAATTTCAGTTGATATATCAAATGTTCTTGAAAAGTTTTGTTTGTTACTCGATTATTGTTAATCATCACTGCCTAAGCCTTATCCAGTCAGATGGAAATGCATAAAGACCATAAATATAAGACTTGACGTAGTTTTTATGACTGGTTTTCAACCTTGGCTATCCTACAATGAGATGGTGCTCAACTTTTTCTGAAGTTAAATATGAGCCAGAGAGGCCTTGCAGGGTACCTTGAAGGTCATGTGATACGGAGTTCAACATACCTTTGGTCAGTGTGAGTAATCTTACTCACCAAAAGCTCTAAATTCTCCTAAATTAGAGAAGAGATTATACAAAGAGGTAAAAAGACAAGGTGCAAAGAGTCCTAGGAACTCCATATTTTGTGATATTATGAGCCGCTCATCTCCTGCACCCGAAAGAGTTTAGAAGTGGTAATATTATAATTGATGGCCAGATGACCACAAAAGAGGCCAAGGTACACTTTGTTGGCCTAGTTAGCCAACTAAGTCACACTTTAATTTTGATGATGAAAAACAAGTATCATGGTAATTTCGTAATTTCTACATCATTATATTTGCCGTGAGATTTTAAAAGATTAACTTCCATGGCCAAATGACATCACAATAATTTTTCCAAGGAGAAAAGCTTCAAAATCATGGCCAAAAGTTAAGAAGAAGATGAAGGGGCAATTTGGTAAGGTCAAAGTCATCTAGAAAATCAAAGCATGGGGTAGAAGAGTTCAAGTTGGCTATAAGAGTTAATGTGTAATTGGAATTTTTCCAAAAGTTAAAGTTAGCCACAAGAGTTCATGTTCATTAGGTACTAGGGTTTCAAAAACCCTATATAAGCTAGGCCGGCCACCCCCTCGCATTATGCATGCAAGCCGACCCTCTCCTCAAAGATTCAACCCTAGTTGGCCTCTCATCAAAACCTTAGTAAGCTACCTAGTTGGCCGGCCCTTTCCCTTATTGAGCAACTCTAGTTGGCCGGCCCCTTTATTCATCAAGCTACTTAGTTGGCCGGCCCCTCTATTCATCAAGCTACTTAGTTGGCTGGTCCCTCCACTCAGAGCTCAACTATAGTTGGCCGGCCTCTCTCATCAACGAAGCAAGGAGCTAAGCTGAGCTCTACAGCAAAGCTCTCAGGTGCAAGCGCAAGCTCAACCAGCAAGCAGAGAATTGAGCCTTTCGCTCGGCCATCCCGTGCTTTTTCTCGGACGCTCGCAAGCATAGCAATGCAAAAGAACCAAGCGAGCGCGTGGTTCCCTGCCTGCATATCTCTCGGGCGCAGGCCAGCTGAGACTGAGCCATATCTCGACCTTGCCTTGATTTGACCATGTGCACAGACCATTAAAGAATCAGTCCTTGCCTCCCACGACTCTCGGGTGCAAGCACATCCGATCCATTCCTCTACATGGGTCCGACCTCCATCTGACCTTGTGTGCAACCAGACATCAAGGCCCGAGCGTGCTTCCTTCTGACCCAGGGCGCAAGCATCGGCCATACACAGGCCAGCGCCCAAGCCAGCAGAGACCTATGTCGTTAGGATTGTTGCTCAAAAGCCCCTACAGAATTCAGAAATTGTAAAACAGTCTCTCAAGACTTTCGAAGCCATAGAAGACTATCCAGAACTCTGATTGACGCATGGTTTTCGCCAGCACGATCATAATTTCGCGACCTACGCTATGTTGATATCTATCTGATTTATTATCTCAGCTTTAGATTAGTTAGTATTATTTGTCGTTAAATTGTATTTTTGTATATCTTCGTACAAATGCTATCTTTGGATTTATTATACTCTGAACTGATTGCTGTAATAGTTTGATTACCACCCGTAAGCGTGATCATGTACTTTTTGTGGTTTCAAAAAGAGTTCAACCTCGGAGAGAGGTCGGAGTATATGCGGGGATCCAACTCTGTTGATATATGTGATTTGTGTGATTCTGATTGCTTGAGTTTTGATTGTGTCATAAACCCTATTTACCCTCTCTACGGGGTTTCAATTGATATCAGAGCATGAGTTCTCTTTAAACTCGCAGTCTAGTTGAATTTTGATACTATGTATGTCACAAATCCCTTACACATATTCCTATGACCCACACAACACAGAAGGACACTCGTTCCTTCGATCACACATGTTTGATTGTACCAACTACAATTTTTGGAAACAACACATAACTATTCACATCAAGGGCATTGACATAGCACTTTGGAAAATAATTAGTCATGGCTTCACTTTAACAAAAAACCCCATACCTGAGCAACAGAAAGAGAATGATATGTTAGAAAATCTTAATACAATGGTTAGAGCATACTGTATTGTGGTCTTTAACAATATAACTGTATTAGTTCTTGTACTACTACAAAGAAATTTGAACCAGGCTTGAAGTCACACACGAGGGCACTTCTGAGGTTAAGAAAACTCGTATTCACATACTTTTACAGAAATATCAAAACTTTGCTATGTTGCCCAATGATCTATTAATGCTATGTTTTCTCGTTTTTTAGATATCATCAATTTGCTGAATGCTTTGAAGAAAAACTATTGCAGAGGAGGAATTGGTTGGAAAGTTCTTATATTCATTGACTGACGAATGTGATGCGGCACGGGTATTAGGAACGACACACGAGGAAGCTAGGCCAAGGGGTCCGGTTCAAGTGTACCAAAGGAGGAAGCGACTTGGGTCCACCACGGATCCGGTCCCAAACTTGTAATTTCCAATCCACAAGGGAGGGTCGTTTAGTAATTCCACAATTGACTAATCCTTCTTTAAACAAGAGCCGGCCGGCCGGCCCTAGCAAGAATTATCGAAGAATTGATTGAATGCATTTTAATTCCTAGAACCCAAGAATAATTTTCTCTATTAATCTTCTATTGCTCGTCATTTTAGATTAATTATTCTAGAATTATTAAGCAAAATTAGATCAGTTTTTCATATCAAAGCCCTAGATTTATTAGTCCAAATCCATAAAATCCAACCTTTAACCCTACAAAAAGCCCTAGACGTATCAATTTAGTATCAGAGCATCAGATCCATGGCGAACACATGATCTATGGAACAGATTGAGTCGTTGGAAGAGAGGATGGAAAGGATTGAAACACGAGTCAGTGAAGGATTTTGCGATGCCTGAAAAGAGGATGTCGAGATAGCCGCAAAGATTAGAGAGAAAATAAAGGAGAATCAGGTGAAAACTGAAACAAAATTGATGGCGATAGCAAAGGCAATAGCTGCGTTGTCCGTAAATCTCGACTCGAAGGTGGATCCAAGCAAAAAGGAACCACCTTTGGCGAAAGACAAAGGTAAAAAGGTGATTTTTAATGAGGAAGGGCCGGAACATGATGACGACGGAGGCTTCGACCCTTTCGACCGAGATTGGGAGGCGAACATTGCCTCCCCAACATCGCGTGCAGGAGATCCACTCATCGGGGGGTCGCCCGCCCCCCGACAGCCATGGGGATCACCCGCCCCCGACAGTGGTGGGGGTTGCCGCCGAACCCCCACGGGCACTTAGGGGGCGAACCCCCACGGGCACCTGGGGGGCCGTCGAACCCCCGGGAGGGGCGGCATCAGCCGCCGCCCCTTCCTGGGCCTTCGGCGAACCTTGGAGGCCTCGGCTGGGGGCCGCCGGCCCAAAACTGGGGCCGGCAGCCCCCGCCGCCCCCTTGGGGGGTTCACCCACCCCCTGACAGCCCCCGATGCCCCATCTGACTCTTTTGGGGGCCCGTCAACGCTCCAGTGAACCCGACAGCCCTTTCAGAACACCACGTTGCCACCTGGGGCCCATTTCGGGGCTCGAACAGCTCATACGGCCGATTTTTAGCAGCATGGTACATGTTTTCAGCAGCCTACATGGCGTCAGCAGTTTCCGGGGGCCCGTCGATTCAGCCCCCACCTTTTAGGGGAGTGACGGGAGATTGGAGAGCATACCAGGGCCCTCCTAGGGGCCATCAGGCAGAGTATGGACATCCACAGGGGGACGCGAGAGGAGACTGGCAATGGGATGGAGCGGATGGAGGTGCCTGTGATCGTACCGATGCATATTTACCTGACAGACCACCGGGGTATCAGCCGAGGGGAGGATTTCGCAGGAGAGGTGGATTCGTTGGGAAAAGACGGCTGAGGAAGCTGGAGGTGCCTATTTTTGAGGGGTAGATCCCGATGACTGGTTGTACCACGTGGATTGTTACTTTGAGGTGTCGGCAGTACCCGAGGAGGACGGGCTTCAAGCGATATGGGTCTGTTTGGAGGGAGAGGCCTTGGGTTGGTTCAGGTGGACTGATCAACAGCAGCCCTTTCAGACTTGGGAGGAGTTCACCTCGCTTTTAGTGGATCGTTTTGGCGTAGTGCAGTCTGGGGGAATTTTTGAGAGACTGTATTCATTGAAGCAGGAGGAGAGCATATGAGATTATATTAAGAAGTTTGAGTCGCTTTGCCACCGAGACCGAGGAGTTTCAGGAGAATCATTGGATGGCTGCTTTATGAAGGGACTGAAGCCTACTGTTAGATCTGGACTGAGACAGCTACAACCAGTGGGTCTGCGGGGATGATGACGTCATCTAGGAGGGTGGAGGACCATCAGGAGACGGAGAGGAGAGCCCGCAGAGCATAGGGAGGTACCACTTTTCGTGGACATGCGTCTGCTATTGGACAGAGGACTGATCCTACACCAATGGCCGCTCCTGTCCAGGGGGTTACAGTCGTTGCCGGGGGCAACATGGACCGGAGACAGGAGCCACGGGCAGGATGACATGTACGGAGGATGACTGATGCAGAGATGGGGGAGAAGCGGGCGAAGGGATTATGCTTCAGGGGTGAAGAGAGATTCACCCCTGGGCGTCGATGTGCGGATCAGACTCTTCAGATACTGTTAGTGAACGGCGATGAGGAGGACGATGCCGTAGTGCTAGAGGCAGGAGAGGACGAGGAGGAGACTGAGCACCAGCACTTGGACTTGGCAGAGGTATCCCTCAATTTTGTGGTAGGGTTCACACCGAACCACACCATGAAATTGGTGGAACATGTGGGCGGCCAAGAGGTGATCGTATTAGTAGACAGTGGGGCCACCCACAACTTCATCTCCAGCAGGTTGGTGGGAGAGCAGAGACTACAGCTGAGCGGCACATGGAGGTATGGAGTGATGCTGGGCACTGGACAGGTGACACACAACACCTGTGTCTGTCGTGGAGTGATCGTGTCGATCCAGGGAGTACAGATTGTCACATATTTTCTTCCCTTGGAGCTGGGAAGCACCGACGTCATCCTGTGGATGAATTGGCTGCAGACACTGGGGGAGACCAGGATGAACTGGAAGATGCTGAGGATACAGTACCAGAATGGGGGAGGACAGTGGTCCTACATGGGGATCCCAGCCTCTGTCGTTCGCTAGTGTCCTATAAGGCCATGTCACGAGCGATCCATATAGAGGGGGAGGTTTTCTGGTCGAGCTACAGGCAATGGCAGCAGCAGAACAGAGGGAGGACCAGGCACATGCAGTAGCACCAGAGATTGAGCAGCTGTTGATCCAGCATGAGGATGTGTTTCAGACACCACAGGGGCTACCTCCGCACCGAGACCACGAGCACGCCATTGTCTTACGGGAGGACGTGTCCCCCATTAGTGTGCGCCCCTACAAATATCCCCAGGTGCAGAAGGACGAGATAGAAATGTTGGTAGAGGATATGCTGCAGGCTGGGGTGATTCAGCCGAGCACTAGCCCGTTCTCCAGTCCAGTTTTATTGGTTAAAAAGAAGGATGGCCGCTGGAGATTCTGTGTGGACTACAGGGCCTTGAATAAGGTGATATTGTAGATAAGTTTCCTATTCCGGTGATCGATGAGCTTCTGGATGAGCTCCACGGAGCTGCATACTTTTCTAAGATCGATCTCAAGTCCCGGTATCATCAGATAGGGATGAGGGAAATTGACGTGCCCAATACGGCTTTCAGGACTCATGAGGGGCATTATAAGTTCCTCGTTATGCCTTTTGGCCTGACAAATGTTCCGACAACTGTTCAGGCACTGATGAACTAGGTGTTCCGGCCTTACCTCCGGAGATCTGTGTTGGTATTCTTCGATGACATCCTCGTGTACAGTCGCAGTGTGGAGGAGCATGTTGGGCACTTGCAGACGGTGTTGCATGAGCTACAGGACCAGCAGCTGTGTGCTAATAAGAAGAAGTGTTTGTTTGGTCAGCGTCAGGTGGAGTATTTGTGACATATTGTCTCAGCTGAGGGGGTGGCAGCAGGTCGGGCCAAGATCGCATCGATGTTAGATTGGCCGATACACACCACACTACGAGGGTTGCATGGCTTTTTGGGCCTGACGGGGTATTACAAGAAGTTTGTTCAAGGGTACAGTTCAATTGCATGGCCACTCACAGAACAGCTTAAGAAGGACAGCTTCCACTGGGGTGAGGAGGCCACCAGGGCATTTGAGGCCTTGAAGCAGGCGATGACGACAGTGCCCTTCTTGGCACTACCGGATTTTAGCATGCCTTTTGTTATAGACACAGACGCATCTGGACATGGGTTGGACGCAGTGCTGATGCAGGATCAGAGGCCTATTACATATTTTAGCCAGACTCTGTCAGCACGAGCGAGGCTGAAGTCAGTATACGAGCGGGAGTTGATGGCGATCGTGCTCTCTATACCGAAATGGCGGTCTTATTTGTTGGAGATGAGATTCATAGTGAGGACCGACCAGCGGAGCCTGAAATGTTTACTTGAGCAGCGTATAGTCACAGAAGAGCATCAGAAGTGTCTCTCCAAGCTGGTCCACTACACCTTTGAAATGCAGTAACGGCCAGGCTTGGAGAACAAGGCAGCAGACGCCTTGTCTCGGAGAGAGGAGCTCGCAGGGGTGGCAGCCATTTCCGTACCGGTTTTCCTAGACTGGGAGCCGTTGGACAGATAGATTGAGGCCGACACAGACTTGGCACAGATACGGGAGGCACTGCAGCAGGGATCAGCAGATTTTCTGGGGTACACCATGAGTGGGCATCGACTTCTATATCAGGGGAGACTGGTGATTCCCAGGGGCCCCACCCATATTCTGTTGATTTTCCAGGAGTTCCACGGCAGCGCCATCGGAGGGCATTCAGGTATACATCAGACCTATAGGAGGATGTCTAGGGAGATATACTGGCCAGGGAGGAAGGACATTGCCCAGATGATAGCGGAGTGTGGCGTTTGCCAGCGTCACAAGTATATGGCAATGGCACCAGCAGGACTTATACAGCCTTTGGCTCTACCGGAGAGAGTCTGGGAGGATAGCAGCATGGACTTCATTGAGTGGCTTCCACGGTCAGAGGGATACAACTCTATATTGGTGGTGGTAGATCGGCTCAGTAAGTATGCCCCTTTCATGCCACTCAGACATCCTTATACGACAGTGACAGTAGCTACAGCTTTCATGCGGGAGGTGGTTCGCTTGCATGGTTTTCCCGCTTCCATAGTGTCAGATCGCGATAACGTCTTCATGAGCAGTTTTTTGCGGGAGCTTTTCAAGGTGCAAGGAACCACACTGAGAAGGAGCACAGCCTATCACCCATAGACAGATGGTCAGACGGAGGTGGTGAATATGAGCGTGGATACCTATTTGAGGCGTTTTGCGTCAGATGTGCCGAGACAGTGGGCCAGGTGGTTAGCATGAGCAGAATATTGGTACAATACATCGTACCACTCGGCAGCACAGAGCACCCCGTTTCAGATTTTGTATGGTCGGGACCCGCCCCAATTGATACACTACAACAGAGGGACCAATTTCGTGTCACAGGTAGAGGATCATCATGGATAGCGAGACAGATATTTGGAGGAGTTGAAGAACCATCTGCTGCGAGCCCAACAGATCATGAAGACTAAGGCGGATGAGCACATGAGAGATGTGCAATTTGCTGTGGGGACCGGGTTTATCTGAAACTACGGTCCTATAGACAGAAGACTTTGGCCCGTCGGAGCAATGAAAAGCTGGCAGTCTACTACTATGGACCAATAGAGATTACAACTCAGATCGGGAAGGTGGCGTATCGTCTACAGTTACCTGCTACCTCCACCATGCACCACGTATTTCATGTTTCACAGTTGAGGAGAGCCATTGAGAATCATACTCTATCACCGACTTTACCACCTACTTTGACAGGGGACATGGAGGTGCTTCTTGAGCTTCATGAGCTGACTGGGGTTAGACATGCCACAGATGGGACATATGAGGTGCTGAACAGATGGAAGGGCCTACCGGACTACGATGCTACTTGGGAGCCATTTGCGGTGATACACAACCAATTTCCAGACTTCCACCTTGAGTCGCACTTTTGGGGGGAGTAGTGATGCGGCACGGGTATCAGGCGCGACACGTGAGGAGGCTAGGCCAAGGGGTCCGGTTCAAGTGTACCAAAGGAGGAGGCGACTTGGGTCCACCACGGACCTGGTCCCAAACTTGTAATTTCGCATCCATAAGGGATGGTCGTTTAGTAATTCCACAATTGACTAATTCCTCCCTTAAACAAGGGCCGGCCGGCCCTAGCAAGAATTATCGAAGAATTGATTGAAGTTATTTTAATTCCTAGAACCTTAAAATAATTTTCTATATTAATCTTCTATTGCTCGTCATTTTAGGTTAATTATTCTAGCATTATTAAGCAATTTCAGATCAGTTCTTCATATCAAAGCTCTAGATTTATTAGTCCAAAGCCATAAAAATCCAACCTTTAACCCCACAAAAAGTCCTAGACGTATCAGAATGTATAAAAAAACATATGGCGAATGAGGAGGCACATGACTTGACTAACATCACCTTCGAGCAGCTTATGGAAAAGCTGATGGCGTTTGAGGTACAATTGCAGATGCTCGATAAAGTTTTCCATAGAAGGAAGAGAAGTCTGAAAAGAAGGAGAAAATTGAGAAGAACTTGGCTTTCAAAGCATCTAAGTTTAATGCTAAGACACCGAATGATTCTGATGACGAAGAAATCGATATCCTAACAAAAACTTCACAAAGTTCCTACGAAACAAAGAAAGATTGTCAACATACCGAGAACTAGGAAAAAGGAAGAAGATGAAGTAGAGGATACCGTACCGCGATGCTTAAGATGTAACAAGAAAGGTCACATAAAAATTGATTGCCCTATGCTGAAGACCAAAGGAAAAGGAAAAGGAATTGATGGAGACAAAAGGACGTTCAAGCGAGAGATGCTGGCCACTTGGGGAGAGAGTGATTTTGAGGAGCTTTCAGATGATAATGGAAAGGACAATAATGTTTCATGGTGAAAAGCGGCAAGGAAAATTCTAAATCCATATCTCATAATTTTGAAGATGGTATCATGTTTGATGATATGGAATAAACATAAGAATATTTGTAGATCTCTTTAAATTCATGGCTTCCAAATTTGTTAAGCTTAAAAGACTTCGTAACTCTTTTGAAAACGAACTTGTTATGGCCAAACATGAGAGAGAAGAGATGTTTATTAAGTGGAATGAATTAAAAGAGATAATCGATAACAATGATGAAATTGAATTAGAGACTACGACTTTATAACTAAAAGAGGCTAATAAAAAATTGGCTACGCTAGAACTTGAAAACTCTATTTGGCTAAAGACTTGAACGAAAAAGTTAGCATTTTAAGTTTTAAAGATTCTGAGCTTAAAGTTCTAAATCACAAATTCTATCTATGTAGAAAAATTGAACAACTTGAAAAAGATAAATCCAACTTATTAAAGGGAAGAACATTGATAGTGAAGTTGAAAAGAGCGAAAAAGAAAAGAATTATGTGGTAAGGATTAAAGAATTAGAGAAAGAAAACCAAAATCTTAACAACAAAATCAAGAAATTCATCAGTAGTCAAAAGAGTTTTGATGAGATGTTAGATGGGCTAAATAATCATTCTAGCAAACATGGTCTATGATTTAAAAAGAAACAATCACCTAAGAAGACTAAGAAAAATATGGAAAAGAGATTTGTTAGACACATAAGCTCTCCATCTAGCATGCATTTTGTAAACATGTTTTCTAATCATAGACACTCCAATGTTATGTATTTCTATTGCAATAAGAAGGGACATGTTATGCATGATTGATTTGCTCATATTTATCCTGAGAATTACATGTGTTCCTAAATATCAAAGAAAGCAAAGTACATCATCCGCTAACACGTTCGGATCCAAAACATAGATACCAAAAGGTGCATCTTCTTTTGCAAGTGCATTAACATGATTCGAGTGATAGCAAATATTGTGTTGGCAAAAATTGGTGTTGATATGGACAGATGTAGGTAAATGGGTTGACAAACACATTTAGTAATGTATATTGTGCTGATTACCATACTTTCATTATCTTTCATGGCATCATACGTTATCATTGGTTACTTCATATTTTGTATGTGCGTACATGTATATCATTGACATCATTGAGATTTGATGCGCCATTTGATATAAAGCTTGTTAGAAACCATAGAAACATTAAATATGATTTTGATGATCTTTTATGTTGATGAAGAATCCACGTACTCAAATTATGCATGATTGATTGTTCATCACTTCATTGTTCATATGATTAATTGATTGAATTTAAAGAGTTGATAAAGTCATAATTTATGGAAAATTGTTGGATGATGTTTAGGTTCTAAAAAGATTGATCTTTTGATTGTCTTTACACATATATATGATTCTTTTTTGGAGAATTAAGTTGTAGGAGTCGAATAAGTAGATGCCTTCATGCGTCACTATTTTGAGACAACATATTAAAAGAAAAAGAAAAAACAAAGAAAAATATGGGAAAAGAAAAAGAAAGTGAAAAAGAGATAGAAAAGATTATATTTTTTTAATACCATCAGCTTATAACCGGATTTTGGGGATTTGTTGATCAATGCACATGACTATGGGAGATAAAGTAACCATTTAGCATACTTTAACTGCAAAGGGTCCGAAATTTAACACCTAAGTTATTCTATGTTGGTTGTTCCCTACTTTATGCATGATAGTTAATGCAAAAGGTTTGATTCTTTTATTCTTCTAAGTATGCGCCAATTATTCAAATTATTTGATGATGACTTCTTTTTACTCTTGAGCAATGACAGTATGCTTTTAATTTTCATGAAATTGTGTATATTTTGAATTCATGGGGAATACATGTCGATATAAAAGTCATTGCCAATTTCTTGTTTCTTCGGTATGCTAATCTTGTTTCATGCCTTGTGCTTAACAATTTCAATGGATTTGATGATATTTTTTCTTCATGCATATCCTTTTTGCATGATATCAAAAGGGGAAGAGATAGAAAAGTTGAGTGTTGCATGGACTTGAGCACTGTGTTGCATGAGGGAGAGATAAAAAGTTGAGAGATGCATAGACTTAGGGGGAGCATTTAGCATTGTGTTGCATGAGGAAGAGATAGAAAGTGGAGAGAAGCATGCACTACGGGGAGTTTGTCGCAGAATTCATGAGAGCACATTGATAGGGGAGCACTGTATTATGTTCATGATCATGTGCATATTTTGACATAGCTCTATGTTTTTGTCTTAATTTTCTATACTTGTTTACCATCATCAAAAAGGGAAGATTGTTGGCCCAGTTAGCCAACTAACTAGGTCACACTTTAATTTTGATGATGACAAACAAGTACCATAGCAATTTCGTAATTTCTACATCATATTTGCCCGAAGATGCTCAAAGATCAAATTCCATGGCCAAAGAACTTCACAATAGTTTTTTTCAAGGAGAAAAGCTTCAAAATTATGGCCAAAAATAAAGAAGAGAATGAAGGGGCAATTTAGTAATTTTGTCTTGGTCAAAGTCCTCTAGAAAGTCAAAGCATATAGGTAGAAGAGTTCAAGTTGGCTACAATAGTTCATGTGCAATTGGAATTTTTCCAAGAGTTAAAAGTCAGCAACAAGAGTTCATGTTCATTAAAAAAGTTTCAAAAACCCTATATAAGCAAGGCCGTCCACCCCTCGTATTATGCATGCAAGCCGGCCCTCCTCAAAGATCCAACCCTAGTCGGCCTCTCATCAAAACCCTAGCCAGCTACCTAGTTGGCTGGCCCTTCCCCTCATCGAGCAACCCTAGTTGGCCGGCCTCTCTATTCATCAATGTACTTAGTTGACTGACCCATCTACTCAAAAGCTCAACTATAATTGGCCGGCCCCTCTCATCAACGAAGCAAGGAGCTAAGCCGAGCCCTACATCAGAGCTCTTGGGTGCAAGCGCAAGCACAACCAGCAAGCAGAGAACTGAGCCTTCCGCTCGACCATCCCCTTGCTTCTTCTATGGTGCACACAAGCATAGCAAGGTAAAAGAACTAAGCCAGCGCCCGGTTCCCAGCCTACATATATCTCGGGAGCAGGCTAGTTGAGACCAAGCCACATCCCAGCCTTGCCATGATCTGACCATTGGTGCAAACCAGCAGAGAATCGGGCCCTGCCTCCTACGGCTCTCGGGCGCAAGCATAACAAATCCATCCCTCCGACCGGGCCCGACCTCCATTTGACCTTGGGCGCAACCAACCATCAAGGCTCGAGCGTGCTTCCTTCTGACCCAGGGTGCAAGCATCGGCCAGACATAGGCTAGCATTCATGCCAGCAAAGACCCAGGCTGGGCCAGCATAGACCCAGGCCGCTAGGATTGTTGCACAAAAGCCATTGAAGAATTCAGAAATTGCAAAATAGACCCGCCAGACTTTCGAAGCCCTAGAAGACTATCTAGAACTCCGATTGATGCACTATTTTTGCGAGCACGACCACAATTTCACGACCCCGCTATGGTGATATCTATCTGAGTTATTATCTCATTTTTAGATCAGTTAGTATTGTTTTTGTCGCAAGATTGTATTTTTGTATATCTTCATACAGAGTCTATCTATGGGCTTACTATACTCTGAACTGATTGCTGTAACGGTTCGACCATCACCCGTAAGTGTGATAATGTACCTTTTGTGGTTTCAAAACGGGTTAAATACTCGGGGAGAGGTCGGAGTGTAGGCAGGGAGCCAATTCTGTTAATATCTATGATTTGTGTGATTCTGATTGCTTGAGTTTTGATTTTGTGCCATAAACCATAGTCCCCCATCTAGGGGTTTTCACACTTGACATGTGACATAACGAACGTCATGCACAATATGACATTTTTGTGTGAACAAAACTATATCAATTAGAACTTGTTTTTTGTGAACAAAACTATATCAATTAGAACAGAGCATTAGTTTGATTCGGTCGGGTTTATAGGAATTTTGTAGATCCAAACCAAATCAAATTGGGTTTTGTATCTGAACTGAACCAAATTGATTTGGTTCTCTAACCAAACCAAAACTGAACCAAACGAAAATTAAACCAAAAGTTTTGTCTCGGTGCGGTTGGTTTGGCCAAAAGCCCATCAACTACAAGTAATTCAGTAACAAATTGGACTCTATTTGCCAAAAAAAAAACACTTTACAGATACATGGACCATGAACACCATGAACCACCACTCATATTACAAGTTTACACAAACAATTAATTTGGATCTTTTTTATTTTTTTCTTGAATACAAAACACAAACCAATGCAAGCAATCAAACACAAACACATCAGTGTCACAATTGTTGATGTCGCCGACACCATTGATGACGGTGTCCTCTGACATAATTAGATAGATAAGTAGAGGGGGGAGAGAATTATAGGGAGAGAAACATAAAGTGACAGGGAGAAGGGGAGAGATAATTGTATAGAAGGATAGAGAAAGAGAGAATTAGAGAGACGGTGAAATAGAGTTTGGAGAGGGGATAAAAGAGAGAGAATGAGCAAGGGAGATGGAGAGCGCGAGGGGGAGAGAATTAGAGAGGAGAGGGAGAGAGAATGGGATGGATGAAAAGATGGAGACCGGAGTGGGAGGAGGGGGGAGAGAGAGAGAGATAGAGAGAGAGTTAAAGAAGGGTAGAGCAAATTAAGTAAGGGGATTACTTGTCAGCTTTGATGAAGATAAGATGACACGTGGGTGGCCAACGGGCAAAAAGAGAAACCGAAGGTAGGCGGATTGGGGGTGGCAGTTGGGTGAGATAGTATGCATTTGAATTGGTTAAAACAAAGGCTTTCTATTATTTATTTTGTTATATATGATAAATTTATATCAATTTGGTATGTGTCCGTCCCCCTAACTTGAAATTCAAACCGAACCGAATTACATAGGTTTATAGCTGACCAAACCAAACCAAACCACACTAAACTAAGGGGGTGTCTTACTAGATGGAAGCCAGAAAGAAAGTATGAAAAAGAAGCACTTTAAATAACGTTAATTTGTTTTGATAAAAGCAAAATCAGGAAGTGGGGGAGTCACTTTTATGACATATCATAACTTTCTTTTTTAACTTTCTTTCTAAAACTCCCAAGGTTCCCGATGGAACTTAAAAAGACGAGAGAGAATATTGTTTAGCTATGAATATTCTCTCTTCATATACATGAATAATTAATTAATAAAATTGTTTCACATTAGATTAAATTATGAACTTCTTTTATTGCAAACAAACATGTTTTGAACAAGATTTCTGGTGCATCTTTCTTTTACTTTTTTAAAAAGTCAACTATTCACTGTTACTTTACTTCTAGATTGCAAATGCACTGATGTTCAAAACCCGAACCAAACTGGTTGTTGCGATATGATTTTTTTCTGTTGGGTCTGGTTCTGGTTGAAATTTGCCGACCCCTAAATGTACAACATGCCTTTTTATTTGTGCGTCTGTGCATTGCAGATATGTGCGTATATTTTTATACATCCATAACCTGTATATGCAAAAATACATATGCTTGTAATCACTCATTGACGGAAGTGTGGATACATTGTTTGCGTGCATGTGTGTGGGGGATGGCTTTGGCATAAACACAGTTTTATGTCAGCCTACACATCACATAATGTATGTATTGTTGGAGGGAGGCGGAGGAGTTAGAGGTTGCTTGAGCAATGTGGATGGTAGGGTGTAAATGGTCCATGATTTCCAAATCTGAATGCCAATGCAATATCCATTATCCAAAATGTGCTTTGATTTCAGATGGATAGATGAACATAGCATCTGAATTTGACTTGACAGAGTGGGCATTAATATTTGATTCTAAATATGGAAGTATAATCTACTATCCAAATATTGTTTTATCTTTGATGTATCCATGGCAAATAAGAACCCTTGAAAATTATTATTACAATTAGTTATTACTGGAACATTAAGCTGCAGATACAATTTGAGAAAAAAATATTCCTGTTATTATCGTCTATAGGTCTACGTCTTTATATTGGTAGAACCAAGTACACCTTTACATTGTGGACTAAATGAATTTTTATATTTGCACCTGCTAGCTTTTATCCTGGTAGGTTATGATGTACAATGTCTAGTTTTTCCCTAGACATCTCACTGTTTCTATTTGTCATATTATATAGAATGACTAGACATTACCCGTGGACATGGTGCACGGGGACCAGAAGAATTTCAAAGATTTGGGGTTTCCCCAACCCTTCCCCCCAAAATACAAAACTTTCCCCCCTAAAACTTTCTCAAAACATCATCTCAACTATTCATTCCGCAAGATTAAATCTGAACTGTCTTTCTATCAACCCTTTTCTATCAACCCTTTGACTACCTTTTGTCCTAGTCAGCAAACCCATTCAAAAACCTCAAATGTATAATAGATATTTGCTATTAGTTAAGTAGAATGTTAAGATGTAATATATAATATGCTAGGATGTTTTTATCTAAAAGGGGTTAAGAGGTTTTATGTAAAACGACCAATATAGTACTATAAATAATATATCCTAGGGAGAGAAGAAACCGACTAACTCTTTCAACCTTTCTTCTAAATATCTAAAATCTGATTATCAATTGCCTTAATTCTATAATTAGATTAGCCTTAACACTAACAATTATATTAGCCAAATAGCTCTCACCCTAATCCTAACCCAATTGCCCTAAAACCTTACAAATGTTGCCATTTACTTCTCTGTAGCCGCCATCTTTCTCCCTTCCTGAGACTTGCCAACACCAAGATGATGCCTCTCCTATTATGAGCGACAATGACGAAGCCTCATAGTCAAGATCTGAGCATCTTGATGGTTGATTCAACTTATGGGAAAGAAGTGACCTTTTCAGCATTACATGAATTTTCATAAGTTACATGAAGAGTTAAATTCTATATTTCTAATTTCGATAGTTATGAAGATGGAAGAGTAAAGAGAACATCCGACTGTCTTAGCATTTTGAGAAGTTTACGTGCAGAGTATGCAACAACACATTCCTAGTTCGCAGCTAGTTGCATTCTACGAGACTTTTCACACACTACAACGGATCTTCTCAAAGAGTAGCCAAAATATTGAGGCAGGAATTTGGTAGAGAGCTTGGTGTTAACTGTACGTTGTATTTTTATCGACACTGGTAGATATCGAGATGCATGAGGAGCTGTCAGAGGAGGCAGAGATGGTTGACATATTGGTGTTCATGGTAAAGACATATTAGTACCTAATTCAAGAGGTATAAGTATAGCAATGGTTACTGAATCGACCAAGTAGTTGATTTGATATTATTGGAAGAAGTTTATTTTTCCCAAGCTTCTTAGTTTATATGGAAGAAAGTTTGGAGGAAGTACTGCATGTATGATTTTTCAAGAATACTTTCCCAGTTTAAGAATATTTAGATGTCTGCTGACAGGTGGAGTCATTATTAGATATTTCAAAAGTTTTGAGAAGCTCAGTTTCATTCATTCTCTATCATTTCGATTTTAGGTAGATCAGGTACTCATACTTTCATATCAAGTCCTCATATTTGGATTATTAATTCAGGATCTTCTGATTATATGATTGGCGAGTTAGGTATATTTTCTTTTTTATTCATCTACTTGTAGACAGACAGTAACACTAGCAAATGGCTCAATATCTATTGTTACATGTATTGAATCTGTTAATGTTACTTCTTCCTTAACTTTTACATCCGTTTTTATCGGCCTAAAATTTGATTTAATCTGCCTTTCATTAGTTCGTTGACATGATCTTCAAACTGATCCGCAGCCGTCTTTCTTGATTATTATGTATTTTAGGAGATTGGAACTAAGAGGAATTGGAACATGACGTGAGATTGTAGAGCTCTGTCACTTGGATGCAAAAATTAAATCATTGGCTTTGGCGCTATTTTTACCTTTATCATGCATTACCGATTAGGTCATGCATTTTGCATCTCGAGTTTTGTAATTAACAACCTAAAGTGAGGGTTTCAAGGAGAAAAAAACAATCGAGTGCCTTACTAACTATGAGTTAATAAGTATGCACATAAACCCTTTGAGTTGCTCCATTCAGATATGTATAGTCCTTGTCACGTCGAGTCTAGCTTTGGATTTAGGTCATTTGTCATAATTTTGGATGATTTTCCCGTTTGACATGGGCTTACTTAATGAAAAACATATTTGACATATTTTCTATTTAAAGGCTTTTTTTAGTAAAATAGAAAATCATTTGACAGTTTTGTTAAAATTTTACAAAGTGATAATGCAAAAGAATATTTCAATAATTACTGTGCATCTTTTGTATCAAAATTTAGAATTATTTATCAATCTTTATGTGCACACATCTATTACACAAATGAAGACTTTTAACTTTGTGCTATGTGGACACCAAAGTGTGACTAGGACAAACATTGGTGACTAGTATGCTGACTAGGACAATGATAATAGGAAAAATGATTTGAATTTGATATTTGGAGAAATATATTGTGGTGAAAATTAAAACTTGGGGAGCAAATTTAAATGAGGGTTGATTTTTTATGTTTGTGAGAAAAGCTAAAGGGTGGAAAATATTTAACTTTGAATTCATTTTTTGGGGGAAAACAAAAAAGTCACCTCCCTCAAATAATGACTAACAATTTTTGGGGGAAACAAATTGTATATAATTTTTTTTTTGGAGAATTCCGGTTTTTTTGAAAGCAAACAAAAGTAAATATGAACAACATGAGCATGTGAAAATTTTACGAACAATTAAATCGGGATGGAACTATTGTGGAAATAATTCTAAAGGGAATTAATTTTTAGGTTGAACTAAATTCTATGGGAAAACTAAATTTTGGAGGGAACTAAAATTTTTGGAAAGTGAAAAATTTAGCGGTGAAACCCCTAAATTTTTTGAGCGGAACTAAATTTTAAGTGTTATAAATTTTGTGATGAACTAAGATTTTGAGAGGAACTAAATTTCCTGGGATGAGCTAAATTATCTGGTGAACCAAGATTTTATCTTGAATGAACCGTGCCCTACGGGCACAGGTTACGACTAGTACCTTAACAAAATTGGATGGCAGAATATAAAAACAGACATCTCTTAAAGATTGCATGAACACTTTTTTACATATGAAATGATTTAAAGATTTTATGGGTTTATGCTGTTTAATTGTTTGTCATCTAATTAATCATATGTTCTTTACTGTGCTTAATGGTGAAATTCCTTACGTGCTTAATGGTGAAATTCCTTATCACTGGTTCCTAAGCTAGAATTATTTCTGTTATTACCCAATATTTTTAAGTATGTGTTTTCATGCATACTTATATCTTTAATGATTCCAAACTTGATCTCCGTTCTTTAAAGTAGGTTTTAAGGATATTCTCATACACAGAAGGGGGTAGAAGGGGTATAAATGTTACCATCCTATGACAAAGCAATCTTTTATGTTTACTGATATTAAATTTTTCTAAGTCCCAATTATATTTTAACAAACCAAAAGACAATGATCAATCATTTAGTACTGATATTGATAATGGGTATTTACTTTACCTGTTATAATCAATAAAATCTAAGATTACGCATGTGTACTACTACCAATAAATAACCAGAAGTCATCTGTCAGATACCGTCTCAGCTTCTAGTGCTTCTGTCTTACCTCTGAAACCCATGTTATCTTTTTCATTAGGTCTTTCTGGAAACTCAATAAGTGAAGGTGAGTTGGTGTATGATTTGGATATTTCTATTGCTCTCAAAAAACTATTCGTTCATGTACAACATATCATCTTTCCAAATATGTGTCTTATGCACATCTTTCTTAACTATACAAAGTTTTTCTTTCATTCATTAATTCTCATCAAACCCTCAATTTATTTCAGAAGCTTTCTCACATCCATGTTGACATGCTATAATGTTGGAAGAAATGAATACAATTGAGCTTAATGAAACTTGAGTTCTTCTACTGGTTCTATCAGGTAAGAAGGTAGGTGGTTGCAAATGAGTTTATACTATGCAGTTGAATTCTAATGGCTTTTCCTCGCTCGATTAACGGTCAGGTTCGTTGTTAAAGGTTATTCATAGACATGATATAGACTACCAGAAGATGTTCTCTTTAGTTGTGAAGATGGTCTCAGTATGTTTATTGAACTCGTTAGCTGTCACTCATAACTGATTTTTATATCAGTTGGATGTGAAGAATGTAATCTTTAATGAAATAAGAAGTATACATGAAGCAATTGTCTGGTCTTGCTCAAGAGTTACAGAAAGTGTGCAAATTGAAGAATTCATTTTATGATTTAAAGCCGTTACCGAAAGCTTGGTTTGGATTCTTTGCAGATTTTATGAGCAAGCTTAGCCTCGATTGGTGTTAGAGTGATCGCTTAGTTTTTCATCAGACACATAATGACAGACACATAATGAGAGGCAAATCCTTCTGATAGCATATATTGATGATATTATGATCACAGAAAACGATGCTTCTGGAACTTAGGAATTGAAGCAATTTATTCAAAATTAGTTTTAAATAAAAGATCTTAGGTCTCTAAGATATTTTTTAAGATAAAGGTGGCTTGCTCGAATGAAGAAATCTATTTGTTGCAATAAAAATATGTTTGGATATGTTATCAGAGATAGAGATATCACTTACCGAAAGCTTGGTTTGGATTCTTTGCAGATTTTACGAGACAGTTTAGCCTCAATTGGTGTTAGAGTGATCACTTAGTTTTTCATCAGACCCATAATGAGAGGCAAATCCTTCTGATAGTATATATTGATGATATTATGATCACAGAAAAAGATGCTTCTGAAATTTAGGAATTGAAGCAATTTATTCAGAGTTAGTTTTAAATAAAAGATCTTAGGTCAAGATATTTTTTAAAGATAAAGGTGGATTGTTCGAATGAAGACATCTATTTGTTTCAAAAAAAGTATGTTAGAGATAGAGATGTCAGGGTGTAGACATATCGCCTCACTATGGACCTAAACTCTAGACTTGTATCGGATCAGGAAGAGCTGTTGCATGATCCAGAGAGATATCAGAGATTAGACGAAAAGCCGAACTATCTTATTATGACACATCTTGATATTTCCTTTTCAATGAGTGTGTTTAGTTAAGGGTAAATGACATTAAAACACCCTAAAGTTTGGGCCATTTTCAATTATATATCATAACGTTCATTTCGGTAAACTATGCTATCCTAAACGAAATTTGGCTAACGGAGATGATTCTGTTAAAATCTGACTGTTATGCCTCTGACTTAAACACGCGGGGCAAATGACTTAAACTCTTTTTTCACCGTGTAAAAACATAAAACGCGGTAAAGAGTGAAAAGCTAGGGTGAAAATTGGGGGAAATAACATGGAATTGGGAGATCGGGGTGAAAGCTCATAAATTGACGAGAACTAGCTGAAGAACTCGGTGATCGTAGGTCATCAGATGACAGCGGTCAGGAAGATGGGGTGCTGGTGGTCGGGGCTAGAAGAATATTGAAGAGAGGTGAATCAGATTGCGATCAAAGCTCACGATGGTGAGTAATTTTTCATTTTTTCACAAAAATATGTAAATTTAAAGTGGTAAATGATATATAGGGTTGGATTATGTTAAAATTTCAGTGGATTAGATCATGAATTTGAGTGGTCGGAGCTAGATTAATTTGAGTGAATTGTAAATTTGTATGTTAGTTATGCATGTTAATAATGTTAATAATGTTAATTAGTGCACAGTTGATGTTAGTAGTTAGCTAAGTAGTAGAATTTGCCAATCATCTAAGTAGTTAGCTAGGTATGGTAAGTAGTTAGAAGATGGGTTAGTAGTGAGCTAAGTAGTAATAGTTTTAAATAATTAGATATGTTAATTATGCTAATTATGCTAATTATGGAACATGGAACATGCAACATGCACTATGGTATATGTGCACAATGGTTAACATGCAACATGGGCCATGCTATATGTGCACAATAATTTCCAATGATAAATTATGCTAATTATGCAACATGTTAAATGTTTTTTTCAGAGCCACAAAATTAATTTGAAGATACATCATGGGAAAGTGCTGAGACTTGGTTATCAAGGGTGTAATGAAGGTGGGTAGGAGGCATTTTACAATGTATTGTTGGATTGTTGTCATTGGACAATTTAAACATGCTGATAAAGGATTTAGGGCATAAAGGAAGGTGTTTCATATATTACAAGCCATGGAGAAAGGATTTAGTTGGTGCATGAGAATAAATGATGATGTGAAGGCATCAGAAATATTGAACATGAAGGGGAGTAGGACTGTTGACTTGTATGTTGCATATGAACGTGAAGGGCATCAAATAGAAGATATTTATCCTTCAAAATATGACATTGTAAATTTGAGTGAGTCAGATGGGGATGACACATATGGAGGGAATTTTGAAGAAAACAAGTGATGCCAAGTGGAGTGTAGAGACATGTCCTAGGATTCTTGAGAAACTTATAAAGTTCAAAAGGAAAAGTACTACTCTGCCTGTGGTGTATGCTGGAGAGGGGCAGTATGAAGTAAGATCTGATAATGGTGTATATACTTTGAATGTTTTGGCAAGGACTTGTGCTTGTAGATATTGCGATAGGACATGGATCCCTTGCATTCATGCGTGTGCAGCTTTGATGGCTCAGCCAGAAAATTATGTGCATAGATATTACACAAGGACTACATATTTGCAAGCATATGCAGGCATGATCTCACCCATTCCAGATTCAAGATTTTGGCCTAAGACAAATTATTTAGAATTAGGGCACCAGCTTTTACCAAGCAGCCGGGTAGGCCAATCAAGAAGAGGAAAAGAGGACAGTTTGAAACTGGGTCTAGCTTAAGCCAACTTTCTAGAAAGGGCCAGACCCAAACATGTCAAAAGTGCCAAGAAATAGGTCACAACAAGAGGTGCTGTAAGAATGCAGTGGTACCAAAGCCATCTATAAGAACTGGACTTCCTAGAGACAGGCCATCAGCTCAACATAAGGAGCTTAGCTAAGAGAGTCTGCCAGATTTTGTCTTTGTTGATGGGTGATGGGATCAATGTCATGGATAGTAAGCCAAGCCTAATTGTCCATCAGGTTCATCCAGTTGTAAGTTAGATTTTCCCCTTATAAATTGTTTACTTGAGGCATATTTAACTGACATAGTTATGTTCGATTAGCATCAACTTCCTCATGTAGTACACCTAGTGATATATATCTATATATTTCTTTACATACAATTCCTCCACAGCAGCAAGGCCAGAGGCTCAGATGTGGAAGAAAAAATGTTCCTAAAAATGTTTTAGTTGGGGCTGGCAGTAGTGTGCCATAGCATCAAGTTCTTCCTCCATAGTTGCAAGGCCAGAGGCACAACGGTGTAAGAAAAAATGTTCCTAGAAATGTTTCAGTTAGGGCTGGCAGTAGTGTGCCACAATATCAAGTTACTCATGTTATAAGTTCAATTTTATCCCCTACAACTTGTTTACTTGAGGCATATTTAACTAAAATATTCCTTGTGATATATGTTTGTTTATTTCTTTACAGACAATTCCACCACAATAAGGCAAGAGCCATAGAGGAGGTATACAGAAGACAAAAGCAGCTTATCCAATAGGGAGGAAAGAAATTGGAGACCGCGGTGCAGCCTCCAGAAGCTGATGTGATTTTATGAACATGTTTGGATGTAGCAATATTTTTAGTGTATGAAAATGTGTGGAATGTAGACTGTAATGTAGTTTCTGATATGGTGTTACTGAGATGGATTATATAGGTACAATGTGGTGGTTTATGGGTACAATTTGTGTGAACAATGGAGTTTATGGCATGAAGGTTCTGACATGGAGTTTTTGAGATGGATTATAGGTACAATATGTATAAACAATGTAAAATGGTGTTTTTGAATTATGTAATGTGTATATTGTGCTACAATGTGCTAATTGTGCTGCAATGTGGAATGGTGAGCTTATTGTGCTGCAATGTGTAATGTGCATATTGTGATATGTGTATTGTGCTTTAATATGTGCTTTTGTGCTTCACCCCGTGCTTAACGAGTTGAAATTATGCATATTACATGTGTGTTGTGCTGATATGTGTATTGTGCTTCAATATGTGATATTGTGCTTCACCATGTACATCAAGTCTCCTATGTTGAAATGTGCATATTGTAATGCACCGAGTCTATATGTAACCTAGCATTTTTTGTTATGTTTTCTACCTGTCCTTAATGTGCATATTGTGGGATGACAGTAATGTTTGCTTCATTTTTCAGTTTTTTGTGCTCCAGTATTTTGGTCATATACTGTACAAGCATGATGCATGGTTATTACATTGAATCATGTATATAAGTTGCTTCAGAATTAAGCATGTTCTCAGAAGTAAGCTTGTTTTCCTGTGATGTGCATACTAAGCTTGTTGTTCTCAAAATCATGGATACACATTCTGCATGGTTATATAAGTTCTGGATACACATTCTTGATAACATGTTGCATAACATGTCCACATTCTGGGTTACATGTCCCATAACATGTACACCAAAAATCCAGAATTCATGGATACTCTGATACCCAATGATACACAATGATACACAATGATCATGGATATAAGTTGCCTACACAGATACACTAATCCAGAATTGATACATGGTTATATCAGTTTCTCTCAGAATCATGGATACACTGAATCACATTGATGTTAACAAAAGAGATACATTTTGCATCACATTTAGTAAAAGTTTAACATTGTTATAAGACATTTAGGGTAACATAATTGATACACATTTAGGGTAACATAATTGATACACATTTAGGGTTTACTCTGACTTGTTATACATCAACACTACAACCAATTAGTGAGATCACATAGAGCTTAATTGATCTGCACTCATTTAAGAATATCTGAAGTTTTAACATTGCTTTCCTCACACAACCCTGTTGTCTTATCCAACTTATTCTCTCTATCTATCATCCTTCTATCTGTCAAAGCAAGTGAAGAACTGTCCACCTTGATTCTACTCGCATTCGCATCCATTAAGTGTAGTACCACCATCCTTGACCAATCCAAGTGAGGTGGATCCTTCCATATGAAGAATTTGCAGCTCTTCTCCTTATCCCTAATTGGACAACCAAAATCTTCTTCCTGGGTTTGCTCTTGTCCATGACATCATCCTTGACATTCGTAATCCATAATTACAGAACTTGAAATCTTCATTATCTGTTTCAAAATCCCCAAAACTCTGATGAGATCTACCACTATTGCTATCCCTAACACTCATTTCCTTCCTTCCAATAACAACAAAACATATAATTAGTACAAAATTTTCTGCAATTAAACATTCTATCTTACAAATTACTCTCTACCTTACCTGTATGCTTTCTTGCTTGCAGCAGCTCCTCCATGCCTTCGTGCAGCAGCTCCTCCCTGCCTCTGTGCCCTTGACCCTAATGAAGAAACTGATCGTGGCGGCAAATTTTGGGCTTTCCCACCCACGGGAAATATGTAATGGAGGGTGAGGGGCATAATTGTCTATTTTCAATCATGTGATATCACGTGATCAAGTTTTCTGACGACAAACTTCAAAAGGTATCACGTTTTACAATTCATCAAACGTTTGGGTAGCAAAGTTTACCAAAATGAACGTTAGGGTATATAATTGCAAATGGCCCAAACGTTAGGGTATTTTAATGTCATTTACCCTTTAGTTAATTTATGCCTGATCATGGGACTATACATTGGGATGATATGTTCGAGTCTTAAGATTTCAGAAGAATGCACCGGATAAAGATCTTCTATACTCTAATTGTGATATTGTAGAGTTGTGATCTTCTCAAATGTAGATTGGGTTGATTTACCCTTTGATCGGCAACGACTGTCCACTGTGTTTTTGTGGAAGGTAATTTGGTTTCTTAGAAAGCAAGAAACTACCCGTAGTTTTTTGATCTAATGTTAAAATCAGAGTACATGACCATGGTTAATACCACTTGTGCGTTATGGATTTACCAGTTGCTCTTTAAGCTATGATCCTTGACACTTGTACCTATGCGGTTATATTGCAATGACAATTCTACCATATACATCTCTGACAAATCGGTCTTTCATGAGAGGACTAATCTTCTCAAATGTAGATTGGGTTGATTTACCCTTTGATCGGCAACGACTGTCCACTGTGTTTTTATGGAAGGTAATTTGGTTTCTTAGAAAGCAAGAAACTGCCCGTTTTTTTTGATCTAATGTTAAAATCAGAGTACATGACCATGGTTAATACCACTTGTGCGCTATGGATTCACCAGTTGCTCTTTAAGCTATGATCCTTGACACTTATACCTATGTGGTTATATTGCAATAACAATTCTACTATATACATCTCTAACAAATCGGTCTTTCATGAGAGGACTAGATACATCGAGATCGATTGTCACATAGTGAGACAATAGTGTGAGAAGACGATAGAGATGAATCATTTAGATTGATAAATCAATGGGCAAATACTAAGCCTTTTGGGAAAAAAGAGGGGACTACATTGTGGAAAGCTGTGCATGAATGATATATACATATGCTTTAGCTTAAGAAGGCTTGTTGAAATTTAATGTACATAACTTAGTGTGTTTTATGTAAAAATGGTTAAAAGGTTTTATGTAAAACTACCAATAAAGTATTATAAATAATATATCTTAAGGCAAAGAGAAACCGAAAAACTCTCTTTACATTTTCCTTCAAATATCTAATCTCTGATTTTCAACATAGAAGAACTAGGTTTCTAAAGCATTAGTTTCCAGTTTGCAATTTGGTGAACAGTCCTAATCTGGCCGATTTGTTTAAAAGTCAGCATTGTGCTTTGATATATTTTGAGCTAGTTATACAGTCAGAATAAAGCATCAGAAAATAATCTTATCTGGTCCTGTAAGACTTCACTGCGACATGTTCAAATCGTTATTACTTGTTAGAGTCTAGTTATTTCTTATAAGGCAATAATTTCGTGGCAGATATGGTCTAGCAATCTGTATTGGAACTCCTGCGCTGGCCATGGGTTGGACTTTCCTCATACTCCCATCATTCTACTCAAGCACCCGACAAGCTTTTTCCTAAATATAATACGCAAGAAAGATTTGACTTGAGTTATCATTGCACATAATTTCTTAGTTGGGTCACTGGACAAATACATAAATGGTTTTTGGAGCAATTATCAACATCCCAAAAACACTATGATACACTATTATGCAACTGATTACATCATTTCTTTAATTGTCACATTGAAATATGTATATGTTCATGATGATATTTTGACTGAAGAAATAATTGCTCTCAATAATTACAATTACACAGTTTAAAAGTAGCATGGGGTCAGTTCAAAAGTTGCCTGCGTCTGTAGAAATGAGTGTGACAAACACTTGTTTCTGCAAATCATTTGTGGTGGTGTTGTCCTTTCTCCTTTCATTTTCTGTTGTAATTTTATCACTTATCATGAGTAGTTTCAAAATTTCAATTATCACTGTGCTTATTTGCTACATTTCTTGATTTATGCATTCAAAATTGTCTTGTGAGGTCATTGTCCTGGAGTAGGCATTGCAGCAAGTCATCTTTAAAAACGGTATACATTCTCTAATATTATATTTCCTTCTAGATTCTTATGGACGATGTGAAGATATCCGAACAGTTAATCGATCTGGTTTTCTTCATGTTAATTGTTCTTGCACAAACTGAGCAGGTTTGATGCCCTTCAAACACTATGGCTGCGTTTATCATGATATGCTTTGTCTAACTATTGGATATTCTACATTGTGCTATCATCTTGTTTCGTTATGGACTAGTAGTCATATGATGTTATGCTTTGTCTAACTGTTGGATATTTTATTTAGGATTATGGTCTTGGAACTTCAGTGCCTCCTTTGCATTCAGCACTTGTTGCCTGCACCCTTCATCTTTTAACAGGTTATATTTCATCACAATGGCACGAACTTGTGCATGTTCTGCTATCACATCCTAAGGTATACAGACACATTGACCTTCACATTTCCGCCATTTCCACTCTTATGATTGTCAATATCTACATATATTCTATTGGTATTTGCAAAAGATTTATAGTAGTATACCTGTCATATCCACAATATCTGCCATTTCGGACTGACAGTATCTGTTGCTTCCTAATTTTTTTAAAAACAAATTATCACAAAATTTCACCATAATCAGCAACATATTGATATAGTTTGAGTAATTGATGGATTTTTAATCATATTTCGACGAAATATTATATATGACAGTTTTTCAGTTTTTGGGATTACTTATTGTAGAAAATAATAGTATTCCTAATGAATTCATTGTGATTTCATGGTTAATGGAAGACAACGTCTGACAGGTTAACTCTTTATCGCCAAAGAACATTTTGATGTCCATACTAGTTCTTGGGTTGTTAGGTGTGAGACAACAAAATCCTCCATAGTTTTGCCTCCTTTTTCGTTTAGAATCATCGGGAAAACAGGAAAAGAAGATCCGTATTAAGGTGATCTGTATAGTGTATACAATAATATTGGATGGTATTGGATTCAAACATGCCAATATCAGCCAATGCGAACCTGATGCAATCTTGTATTAGAAAAAGCATAGGTGATATTAAAGTCATGCTGTTGTATTGTGTGGTATTGGCTTGTGTACCTGAAACTCTGATATGACATTCTTAGTAAATATTATAATCAGTAGATATTTGAATTCTTGATCTCTATTTGGTTTCGTGCGTAGAATTCTGATGCGGACTAGGGTTTGTAGAATGGATTTGGGGATTTTATTTGAATGGAAATATGGATTACAATAGATAAGTAGCCAATTTTGGGAGAGTTGGCCCCTCTCCTAGCTTTTGCTAAGGGAAAAGCCTAAAACTCTCTTCTAGATCTCCTCGGAGAACTCTAGGGAATGTCAAAAGACGGCTATAAAATTCGATGCCCTAACCCTAGCCCACGCCATCACTTATATAATGATTAGGCGTGGTGCGTACAGCAAACAAAACAAAACTAATAATGCATAAAGAAATCTCCCCCAAATCGTCGGTGCGCCTAGCAATTACTCATTCATCTTCTTGCGTCTCCTCTCATAGGTGATAATCGTATCACTACTCCCCCCAGGAGTTTCACCTTGTCCTCAAGGTTGAAATCAGGATACTGCTGCATAATATGATCGTAAAACTCCCATATTGCCTCACACTCCGGCAATCCTGACTAGAGGATCAGTACTTCCCGTGCTCCTGATGCTCCTGTGCGAATGTCCGTAATCTCCTCGGGTGCCAAAAGTACCTCCATGTCGACCGTGAGAGTCGGCGGTAACGTAGCCGATGCCGCATGATCTCCAATAGCTCGGCGTAACTGCTATACATGAAAAACCGGATGGATCCGGGTAGTGGGGGGTAATCTCAGTCGATATGCCACCTTGCCAATCCGGGCCTCAACCTCGTAGGGCCCATAATACCTCGCCGCCAGCTTCTCATTGCGCCGCTGGGCCATAGAGCGTTGTCTGTAGGGTCGAAGCTTCAAATAAACACGCTCTCCCACGGTGAACTCCACCTCCCTGCGATGTGCATCTGCCTGATTTGCTGGGCTCGCAATAGATGGCGCTTCAACTCCTCTAACATCCGGTTATGATCCTCCAGCTGCTGCTCTAATCCCGACACCGGGGTGGCTCCCCTGCTGTTGTGCACTAGATGTGGTGGATCTCGGCCATACACAATCTGAAATGGTGTCATCCTCGCCGCTGAGTGGTACTAGGTGTTGTACCAGTACTCAGCCCACATCAACCAACCGGCCCACTTCCTAGGTGTCTCTGATGCAAAACACCGTAGGTATATCTCCACACCGCGATTAAGCACATCCGTCTGGCCATCCGTCTACGGGTGATAAGCAGTGCTCCGTCGTAGCGCTGTACCCTGTAGTCGGAACATCTCCTTCCAAAAAGTGCTCAGAAACACCTTATCCATGTCTGACACAATCGAGCGAGGGTACCCATGCAATCGGACCACTTCCCTAAAAAAAGCAACTGCCACTGACGCTGCAGTAAATGGATGGCGAAGCGGAATGAAATGGCCGTATTTGCTGAGGCGATCAACCACAACAAATATCGTAGTGAAGCCCTCTGATTGTGGTAGCCCCTCCACGAAATCCATCGAGATGTCTTCCCACACCCTCTGGGAAATCCAAGGGCTGTAAGAGACCTGCTGGGGATGTCGCCTGGTATTTGTGGCGCTGACATATATTACTCTCCGAGACCAGCCTCGCGATATCCTTCCTCATGCTTGGCCAATAGAGCTCCCGAGCCATCCTCTGATACGTCTGGTAGCCTCCCGAGTGGCCTCCCACGGCGCTGCCGTGGAACTCATGAAAGAGAGTAGGAATGTGACTAGAAGTACGGGGAATCACCAGCCTCCCCCGGTACAACAGTATTCGCTCCTCTAATGTATAACCCGGAAAGTCTGTAGATCCCCCAGTGATAGCCTCACTGATCTGTCGCAGCCCCTCATCTGCCTCAATCTCTGCTAGCAAGGCGTCGCTCCTCAACATCATCAGAATAGAAAGAGCTACCACCTGCACCCCCTCATCTCGTCAGGAGAGCGCATCTGCCGCCTTGTTGTCCGAGCCGGGTTTGTAGTGAATCTCGAACTTGGACCCGCTCAACTTGGACAACCACCTCTGGTGCTCCTCTGCCACCATGCGCTGTTCCAGGAGGTACTTCAGACTCCGGTGATCTATTCGTACCACAAACTCTCTCCCTAGTAGGTATGACATCCACTTCTGTATTGACAGCACGATTGCCATCAATTCTCTCTTATAGACAGACTTCAACCTGGCCTTGGAAGATAAGACCTGGCTGAAGTAGGCGATCGGCCGCTGCTCCTGCATCAGCACGGCCCCCAACCCGAAGCCCGACGCGTCCGACTCCACCACAAACTGCTTCTCAAAATCTGGGAGTGCTAGCACCGGCACTGTCGTCATCGCCTCCTTGAGGGCCTGGGATGCCCTCGTCGCCTCCTCCCCCCAGCAAAAACTATCCTTCTTCAACTGTTCCGTAAGGGACCACACCAAGGTGCCGCACCCCTTCACGATCCGTCGATAATACCCCGCGAGACCCAGAAACCCCCGCAAGGCCCGTATCGTCTTTGGCTGCGGCCAATCCAACATAGCTGAAATCTTCGATCGATCGGCCGCCACTCCGTCCGCCGAAACAATGTGACCCAGGTACTCCACCCGCGCCTGTCCGAAAAGGCACTTCTTTCGGATGGCCTGTAGCTGATGGTCCTCCAGCTCTCGTAGCACTATCTCAAGATGGCCAGATGATCCTGTAGTGATGCACTGTATACTAGGATATCAGCGAAGAGGACCAGGACGAACCTCTGTAGGTATGGTCGGATGACCCTATTCATCGACTGGAAGGTGGCGGGTTCGTTCGTCAGCCCAAAGGGCATGACGATGAACTCGTAGTGGCCTTCGTGAGTTCTGAAGGCGGTCTTCTGCACATCCTCCTGCCTCATGCTGATCTGGTGGTATTCCGACTTCAGGTCGATCTTCGAGAAGACCACCGCTCCATGTAACTCGTTTAGTAGTTCGTCAATCACTGGGAGGAAACTTGTCAGGGACAGTTTCCTTATTGAGAGCCCGGTAATCGACACAGAATCTCTAACTGTCATCCTTCTTCTTTACCAGCAGCATTGGACTAGAAAAAGGACTCGCACTAAGCCGGATGACCCCCGCCTGCAGCATCTCCTGTACCAGCTTCTCGATCTCATCCTTCTGCACCTGGGGGTATCGGTATGGACGCACACTAATGGGTGACACCCCCTCTTTAATCACAATAACGTGCTCATGATCCCTTGGCGGTGGAAGACCGCTAGGTGGCTGGAACACCCCCGCAAACCCCTGCAATAGCTGCTCAACCTCCAGTCGTACTATCGTCTCTCCCGCGGTCGCATCCGTCACCAACCCGTGTAGCTCAATCAAGAATCCTCCTCCATCCGCCTGAAGTGTCTTCGCCATAGTCTTATAAGACACCGACGAACAACACAAACTCGGATCACCCAGAAGTACAACCTTCCTGCCGTCCACCTGAAACTCCATCTGCAGTAACTTCCAATTGAATTTCGTCTCCTCCAACGACTGCAACCAATGCATCCCCAAAATCAGGTCGACGTTGCCCAAGATCAAGGGCAAGAAATCACCGGTGACCACCACTCCCTGTATGGACACCATCAAGTCCCGACAGATGCCTCTACTCTGCTCTACCACACCGGTCCCGAGCATGACTCCGAAGCCTTCCGTCTCCGTCAGCTGTATCCCCTGGCCCTCAATCACCCTAGGGGATACGAAATTGTGGGTGGCCCCACCATCTATCAGAATCACCACGTCCATGTCTCGAACTCTACCAACCAGCTTCATGGTGTGCACCCGTGTAAGCCCCGCTATGGAGTTAAGCGAGACTTCGGCTGCCTCCAGTAGTAGAGGTCCGCCGTCCTCCTCAGGCTCTGCCGCTTCCTCCCCCGCCTGCTCCACCTCCAGGTCCTCAGCGTACACCTCGTATACTTGCAAGGCCTGGTTGCGACACCTGTGCCCTGGGTAAACCTCTCGTCGCACTTGAAGCACAACCCCTTTGCTCTACGATCCCGCATCTCCGCATTTGTCATCTTCTTGTACGCCCCCTGGTCTCACATCCCCGGGTCTCCCTCCGCCTGCCGGGGCCCCTCCTGCAACTCCTGATTGTCCTTCTGGAACAGTCTATGGACGTGGAAACTGTCCTCCAAACGCCTCCCTGACGTGGCGCTCATCTGTCAACCTGTCCTCGACCGTCAGTGCTAGCTCCATCTGCTCCTCCAGTCCACAAGGTCTGAGATTGCGAAGCTCAGACCTAATGGTAGGTTTCAATCCATTCATGAAGAACCCTTCTAAGGACTCTGCAGGCATCCCGCACACCCTACTAGTGAGTACCTCATACTGCTTAATGTAGTCTCGCACGGTCCCCACCTGCCTCAAATCATGCAGCTGCTCATAAGCTCCGCCCGCCTCAGAGTCTCGGAATCGGTGTAATAGCGCCTCCTTGAACCCGTCCCAGGTCCTCAGAGGTCTCTACTGCTCCTTCCATCTCCACCAATTCAGGGCCTCTCCCTCCAAACAGAGTGCAACAGGTCGCAGCCTCTCCTCCGTCAGTCTGGCCATCTCAAAATACCTCTCCGCCTTGTAGATCTACACCGTGGCATCACTACCCTTGAATAAAGGCATCTTGAGCTTCCTTATGCGGTCATTCGTACGTGGACCCCCCGTTAAAATGATCTAAGCGCCGCTGGCGATGGTGATATCCAAATCTGCCCTTTCCTGATCCCATCTCCTATCCTCTCTCCTGACCCGCTCATCATCCTCCGCATACTCCTCATCATGGTGGCGGATGTGGTCCTCGTACTTCGGGTCATGCATCTCAGCTCGTCGTCGTCCTTCCGGGGCCCAATCATCGTCCTCGTAATACTCTGGATCTAGCGCACCCCGGGCGCGCCTCTCACGGCCCTCGAAATCCCCCCTGCGATGAGCGGGGCGGTCCTCGGAGTCCGCGCGGCCCGTCAGGGGCCCGCCGCCCTTCGGCGACCCCCTGTCGGGGTCGCCCGCCTCCGGTGGCCCCCTGGGGGGTCGCCCGCCTCCGGCGGCCCCGCCTGGGGCCCGCCAGCCTTCGGCGGCCCCCAGGTGGGGTCGCCCTGCTCTCGCGACCCCCCTGCTGGGTTGCCCTGTCTCGGCGGCCCCCTGGGGGTCGCCCTCCTATCGCGAGCCCCATGGGGGGCCGTCGACTGTCGGCACCCCCAGGGAGGTTGCCGCGCGCGCCTTTTGTCGCCGTCGCGTGGGTTGATCTTCCTCGGAGCTCTTCCCCAGGGTTTCGGAGAGGCCCTCTTGCCAGTCGTTGTCGTTGAGATCCAGATCTGGATCTACTCCTCCCAAGATCACCCCTCATGATCCGGTATCATTGTTGCCTTCCATTTTCCCCTTAGATCTGATTGGTGATTCAGATCTGAGGTTGCTCATTCCTTCGATTGTGAGATCTAAACGCGTTGAGGTTTTGAGCCATGAAGTGGGTAAGCATCTCCTTCATTTGCTCCAGATTCTCCTTCATATCAGATCTGAGTTCAGATCTGAGTGCAGATGTGGCCGTGGCGATCTTCTCGATGAGATCCGCCGTATCTTTCTTCCTCTCGACGATTTCCGCATTTAGCCTTTCCTCCAGAGATTTCGCCGTAGATGATCTTGTTGCCGCCATTGGATCAGAGCTCTGATACCAAATTGATGCGGATTAGGGTTTGTAGAATGGATTTGGGGATTTTATTTGAATGGAAATAGGGTTTACAATAGATAGGTAGCCAATTTTGGGAGAGTTGGCCACTCTCCTAGCTTTTGCTAAGGGAAAAGCCTAAAACTCTCTTCTAGATCTCCTCGGAGAACTCTAGGGAATGTCAAAAGACGGCTACAAAATTCGATGCCCTAACCCTATCCCACGCCATCACTTATATAATGATTAGGCGTGGTGCGTACAACAAACAAAACAAAACAACCAATGCATAAATAAATCTCCCCCAAATTGTCGGTGTGCCTAGCAATTACTCCTTCGTCTTCTTGCGCCTCCTCTCATAGGTGATAATCGTATCAAATTCTTTTTTTGGATTATTTTCATAAGTAAACTCATTTACACAATCACAGGTAATGGTGTTGTTTATACATCAAGTAATTACGTAAGAACAAGAAGTTGTAGATGAAGGTATATAGGACGTTGGCTGAGTGATGCTTCATACTTTTGAAGTCATGATCGTTGATGCATGAAGAATTTACAAAAATGTCGGATCTCTCAGAAGTTAAATTAAAACAAATCCATGGAACCAGTGATCGGAACTGAGACTACTCAGGAAAATTGCAGGTAAGAAAAAGTCCAGCATGAACTGTGTTGAGTGGGTTCAAACTAACTTTGCAAAGGATTAAATGATAGAATATTAGTCATGTATACGCTTAAGATAATAGATGAGGCATGTATTCATGTTGAATTTTAGTGATTGGCTCGGTTGGAGGAAGTCAGGGAAACTAGGCAGGCTGTGTGAGATAAACTCAAACTGAAACTGAAGAAGGATGCAGATCTTCATAAGAGTTAGAAGCATTGAAGGATTCAAAGATATAAACTCAAATAGATGTAGCTTTGTCCTTTGTAGGTATGATGTACAGATTATTGTGTTTAAGAAACTAAAGCGTCTGCTGCATATTTCTGCTATTTTACGTTATAACACCAGTCTGCCTTGGGTGTATGTGGTGTTCATGAACCTTTTTCGGTTATTTTGAGCATGTTTCTTAAGGTTTTTGTGTGAAAATTTCACCTCTAATCATTTAAACCTATGCTCTGACGATTCCCAAAAGACCGTACATCACGCACAAGTTCATCACACTAAACTTTGATCTAGATCCGATTACGAGCAATAAGTACTAACATAGTATGGGCTCTCAAATCACTTAACTAATCTGTACTAATATCGTAGCCCGTGAAGAAGAGATTTGGCCTCTTCGTGATCTACATGGATGAACACACATTAGGCTGGGTGGGATTCTTCGCTAACCCCATTTGATGCTCAAGTTAGTAATTAATTTTTGCGAAGATATGATATTAGAAAGGAATATAAATTTAGAGATATGGGGTTTACCTAGCGGGAGAAGCGTCACTTGAATGTATTTTACATGTACTTATAGGTATGGAAGGTTGGTTTTGTCTCGTAGGAGAGGCGTACCTTGGTTTTATTTTACCTATATTTATAGGTAAAGATGGTTGACTGAGAAACTCTAGCTTTGGGCCTAAGTTAGGCTCAATCTGGTTTTATCAAGGAGTCTTGCTACTAGAGGACTTCTATTTGTAGAAGAATCTTGGTTGGCTGGGGGGCTCTTTGGAGTCGGTCCTTTCGATCAAGCTTGATTTTGTTCATAGGTAGCAGGGATTTGGGCTCACCTTCAGGTCAGATTGTAGTATTTTAATATTTAGTTTCGGTTATGGGTCGCTGTCCGTCATATGCTAGACCTATTTGCTTTTTATAGAAAATACCAACAATTATATGTAATAATAGCTCATCTTCCTTGGGATATGGGTTTGGAAGTGTGAAGTGTTAGCACAGTCAAGAAGGTTAGAAGTTAAACCATTGAGACCCATGTATGTGTAGTCCAATCGATGGAAGTCCACTTAACTAAGCAGTCATGACACGTGTGCTCTAGGCGATGCATGGTAGGTCTATTAATAGGACATGCAAATCAGAGTCTTCCCATATGCCCTCGTAACACCCTAATATGTTAGGTAGAGAGATGGGAGGTAGATGGAGAGGTCATGGTGATGACCAACGTGTTGTGGCATTCAATTAAGGACATCCTCAGGCTAAGTGAGTCCCGTTGCTGGAGGTGCTCGAGCATGCCTTAATGGTGATCTACCAACTGCTGGGTAGTGTACGTTGTTCAGTGAATTCTGATTGTGGTTAAAGAACTGGGGAGACAAAACAGAAGCTCCAGCCAGAGCTGTAATAAGATGTTAGAAAAAGCCTTCTAGGAAACAAATGAATGTAGGTATATTCAATGTTTGGAGGGCTTGTCGTTCTTGTAGTTACTGGCAGGAAAGTGATTTTAAGGATGACGGAACTGCTATCAGGAGTTAGTACATCTGACCATGTAACCATTGTTGAAATCCGATTGTAAGGTAAGAATAACCATCACAAACATCCAATTGTCGGGCAAAAGTGCAGCCTTAGCATGTTGAAACATGCAAGTGAAGTTACCGCAATGTAGTGAAAAGGATATGTGGCAGCACATAACAAAGTATGATGAAAAATGAATTGTAACAAGAACTCTAATATGTAATTAAAAAATGAAATTGAATGATTACATCAAGATGTGTGCTTTGTAGTCTATGTTTGAATCGGGCAAAGCCTAAATGAACAAAAGTACAGTGGCCATCTTGCAATTAAAGCGAAGACGAATGTATGCATTTGTAAGCTTGTCGAGACTTCACTTTTGTTGAGTGCTCTTGCCACTTAGTTCATATGATATGGGTTATTACGGTTTATTTATAGTAGACTTTGAAATTAGTACCTGAAGAGGTTGTTTTTGCCTTGAGAGGTAATAAAGGAGATGATGATGTCCTTTAATGTTTTGCGAATTCTTCCTCCTACGCGGGGTACATGCTTATTAGGGCAAAGGCATTGTAAGAACATCCTACAATATAAGGAATGCCTTTTCAGGTCGAATGCCATGTAAATTCATCTTGTCTTATGGGATATAGGCTTCTGAGGACGAAGGCCATGTAAATTCATCTTACCATATGAGGCATGAGTTTCTTTCACGTTGTGAGACCTTAGTAGACGTGGAGATAATATTAAATTACCATAGACCCGTCATCTTACATGTCCATAGTGGACACTGAGTGAGGGACCCGTAAGCTTTGGGATAACTCATGTTAGGAGATTGTTTCTATTTTTTCCTAAGAAGGGGTGGACCCACCAGAGGATACATTTGGTTTTGCCCACGGACGGTTAAAGCATAAAACAAGCATTGGTGAGCAAAACGATCGTGTTATGAAAACATGCCCATACAGGCAAAATGAAAAACAAGCCAAGAAGGGCGATGAATCATCAATAGAATTGGCAAGTCATATGTGGGTCATATGTGGGTGAAATTGCATAAATTTGAGCCGTAGAAGGTGAAAAAAATTCACGCTCGTAAGCGGTAATGTTTGAAAAATGAAATAAATCATTTTAGCAAAGGTTAAAGCGAGATCAAAGAGGGAAAAGAAAAAGCGAGCCTTTAAAGGGCGATATTTTCTGAAAAATTAATTAGTTCGAAGGGGAGAAAACAAAAGCGAGTTCCTAAAAGTAATGTTTTTGAGTTTTTGTTAAATGGATGATCGTAAGAGGCCATAATTAAAATTGAAAAAATCTAAGGAAAAAATTAAATCGTGATTGACTGACGAAGGTCGCGTGAGCTAGGGGTGGCAATTCGGGCCGGCCCAGATTTCTTAAAGGACCGGGCCGGCCCGGCCCGATAAGACTTCGGGCCATTCCGGGGCGACCCTGACACGGTCCAATAAAAATTTGGGCAGTCCGGCCCGGTCCGATATGGTTAAAAGAATTATTTTATCATACATTATTTTATCATACACTGGCTGAATTGGTGGGAGTTGGGTTATTGGCCTTCTGAGGTATTTGGATGTGATGCTCGAGACCCGATCAAGCTGCAGTGTCCATGAATCAGTGATGCCAATGAATGAGTGTAATGAAAATCCATCCAATATAGAACTAAATATTAACTTCAACTTGAACTACATCAAGCTTAAACTGTTTGCTAAGAATCAACTACATAGATGTATGGTAATAAAAGAACAAAATCTAATTCTTCATGTCTCCACTAAAATGATTTCGTCACAACAGAAGCCACAATAATGTCAAGGGACAATTAAATCGGTCCATGTCCAACACCAAATAAAGTTTCAGTTATAAAGATTAATCATATAGAAAGTTATGGGCTTCTTCAAAAGGTATACAAGAAAACAAACAGATTGCTACTACTAGCATAATCTTTAATCATGAAATGCTCTGATTATAGTGGGGGTGGTCAAACTGTTTTCGGGCCGGGCCGGGCCACCCAACGGGCTAAATAGTATGGCCTGGGTCCGGCACGAAAATGAACCGGGCCAGGCCTGACCGGCCCGATAAGGATTTCGTGCCAAAATGGTCGGCCCAGGCACAGTTTTATTGGGTCGGGTCCATGTCGGGCTATCGGGCCGGGCTGAAAATTGCCACCCCTAGCGTGAGCTGACGTGTTGACGACCAAGAATGGCATTCTCATGTGCTTGGGACTATTGCACGAGACATGACAAGACACCTAGTAGCAAGCCAGAGCCCTAAAACCGAGACTAATTGCGGTGCTGCCAAGGGAATGGACTATTGCCTGAGGTGTGACGGAACGCTAAATGCCGAAGGTTGATTTTTAGCATGTACTAGTTGCATTGTTGATTTGATCATCTGTTTATGAAGATCTATTTGACAACACAACTTGCTGAAAATGATGAGTAACAGGGTGTCAAAGTACTTATTGACATTAGATAAAAAGATTGTCTTTTAAAGAACAAGAAAAGATGCGTGGTAAGGCAATGCCCATAAGGATGGTGGTGGGTCACGGACGATCTCTTGGAGGCAAAATAGCTGTCGATACGACAACACAATGGCTTTGAGCTTTATTAGGGTGTCGTGCCTGATGATTCCCTCCCAGTTAGAGGAGATGCCGAGATTTATAAATACGACAGTGATGCTAACATGGCCTATCGCCTCAAGCTATTATAAAGGTTATACAGGAGAGCTGAGCTGAGCCCTGGAATTATTGCTCTTCTGATCGTGTCTAAATGAACGTGGAAAGATTCTAGGTTATTTTGGTTCACTTGTAACTTTTGCAAGGTGTTAGTGAAAATGAAATTATAAAGACAACATGTACTGGCAATCATCATACTAATGGTATGACAATCATCCTATCAATGGTAACACTGTTGGTTTGAATGGTAGTAAGAGTAGCTGAACCATAAGGCTTAAAGTTTAGAATCATGTGAATGTTTTTAGTGGGCTTCCTTACGAAGTGAGTTTGCTTTGCTTGATTATTGGAATTGATTTTGGCTTTATCATTGTGATAGACAAAATATTTTAGGTGTCCATTCTATAGGAGGTTCCTCGATGGCTAATTTTAGAGCCAGTCAATCGTCTGTAAGGTGACCGTGGTTATTGTGATATTCACAATAGAGTTTGTGATTTTTATTCTTTGGAGTTGAGGCCCTTTCTCCTAAGCTTCGGTTAAGGTATGCTTTAAATTAAGCATTAAGAGGATTGAGCTCGGCAGTCGCTCTTCATAACGATTACCACTAACAGCGTAAACTGACTTCCTTTTTCGCAAGAGTCATTTTTGACTTACATCTATTATCAAAATTGGAGTTGTCCTAAGGGGCAAAAGCTACTTCAGACTACATAATTATGTTAAGCTCCTCATTCATGATGGGGAAATATATCTTATAAATATTCATGGTAATAGTTCTGCTTCATACGGCTTGAAGAATGGCAAATATGACAGAACTATTTGGAACATCTTTGGTGACCATCCTTTCTTTGTTGAGTCTAACGACGAATTTCCCGATGGTCTGTCTTGCCATGCTTGATGGGTAATAGGTGGTCTGGATCCTTAACCCTTTTGCTGGCCATAAAGTACCGAACAAATTCTTGCACGACTTAAATGCAGATATGAATAGACACGAGAGGGAGATGTGTACCAATCTTGATCCGTCTTTCTGAGAGTTGTTTGGAAGAATTTATAGAGGTAGTCGTTGGTAGCCTTATAGACTTGCATCCATGCTAGAAATACGTGGATGTGCTACTTTTGGTCTTTGGCCCCATCGTTACCATCAAGCAGTGAAAGCTTGACCTTATTCGACAGCATATCATCTATGATCCGCAAATTGGGTGGATTGTTGAAATCATGTATCCCTACAAGAGGACGATTATAATTAATGCTTACTTAAAGGACTTTGGTCGCTAAGGATGTTGTTTGGGTTCGTTTCTTGACATTTTGATTCAAGTCCGTGCATGGCCTCAACAAGCGTGTGAGTTTACCACATAGACCGATCTAATTCTTTGCGTTATTGATCCTTTGCGTTGTTGATATGAGTGACTTCGTTTCTGATCCTAAAGCTTCTTTTGCTTATTGGGGGTGCTCTTGTTCTTGTTAGCGTGAGTGTTCCCGTCACTGACCTTCATATTGATTGATTGCTGTTCGAGATCACTCGCATCAGTCCTCTTGATGTGATCTTGGGGGTCTGGGTGTTGTCATGATGCTCAAATTCTGACTTTTTCATGTTGTTTGTCTCGTTTCTGGACAATTCTTGGCTTACCCAACCGACTGGTGGTGGGGCATGTAGCCTATCATGGAGAAGTATCTCATTACTAATGACCGGGAGACGTGAACTTGGATTATGTCAGTCGTACTTCGATGATGTCTTGAGGTCTCTTGACTTGTTTCTGTAGTAAGTTGACGTCTATCATTAAGCTTTGGATCTGTTTAGAGAGAACATGTACTTTTATGTGATGAAGTTTTGATGAGCCCGGTGAGGATCTGGGTGACTTTGTCTAAGCAGTTGTATTGTAAGGATCGGTAGAGGGGATTCTGATGCCATCTGGATTTTGACAGGACACGAGTGTTAAGTTGATTTGATACTTTCTTACAGACGGTGCCAACTGTTGCAACACGAGTTTTTAAGATTTGATTACAAGCAAATTACTAATGTAGTTTGAGCTTTCAAACTAATTAATAGATGTATACCTGAAGCAGATATAGATCTAGCCCATTCGTGATCTACACCGCTGAACACATGTTGGGTGAGACATGATTTTCTCCTATCCACTTTCGACGCTCAGGTTAGTAATGGATCCTTGAGGAGAAATAATATCGTCTAGTGTTTTTGTCCCTTGGAGAAGCATACATTGGTTGTATTTTACTTGTATTTATATGTTTGGAATGTCACTAAGAAACCCTAGCTTGGGGTCAAGCTAATCACTAAAGACTTGCCACTCAAAATTCGGAATCCTGCAAAGCAAAGTCCGAGTCCTCGTAAGATGGAGCTTATTCAAACTTTACTTCAGTACCTATATATAGAAATAGATGAAGAGGAGCCGTTAGAGGGAGAGATTGTTGGCCATTATGCGTGAGAGGGGGATGGAATCACACAATCATGGACGTGATTTGGGGAAAATTGCAACGGCGAGAGGGAGAGGGGAATGAGCGGCAGCTGACGAGATGAGGGGAGAGATTAGGTTAGGTTTAAGTGGGAATAGTGGGCTTGGGTACAGATAAAAGAGTAGTGGGCAGATAAAAGAGTTGTGGGCTTGGGGTGGGCTTTTAAGTTGAAAGAATTAAAAGAGAGAGGAAGAGATCGCAGTCTTGGGCTGGGTAGTGGGTAATAGGCTTAGGTAAAATTAATGATGGGAAAAAATAAAGAGAATTAAAAATAATTACACAAATATATAATAAAGATCTGAAAAATTCATAATAAATCCTAAAATTGTTACAACTATTTACATAAAATCTCCGGTCATTACAATTTAACCTTATCTAACTCTCATTATGATTTTATTTTTTTGTAATCTCCAAGTAATAAAATCTTTTGGTTAACCCTCAACTGGTGAAATGTTTTATTAACAAATATTAAGTTTATATATATTTCTTAGTCATGGATATTACAGATATTGCATTTGCAGATCTTTTTAGTCCTACAAGGATTTGATACTTGTAAGTATCATGTCTGTTCTTATGTTGTCTAGGCTCTTCCTTCCCGACACATTGGATGACAAGCTCCATGCAGTCCACAGATTAACAACTGACAAGCCGATGTTAACTAGCACACCGTATATTTGTTGATTATAGCTACCTACATGTACTAAGTACTTACAACATGAGTGCTATAAAAAGATTTTAAACTAAACACAAAGATGAAAATTGATAAACTATGTATGATCTAATAGATATTAGCTCAGTAGCTCTCAAAAGGATGCTTATAAAATGTTGATGATCTTAAAGTGGAAATTGGAAATTAGGATAAGAGCCCAACTTAACTGAAATATTAGTGTGACTTGTATATTGAAATGCAGCAGGTTAATCTCATAATATCTCATATGAGCCAATTAATGTGTTACCATCTGCAAACAAAATATGCTACAATGTCTGCCATTTGTCAGGACACATTCCAATCCTATGATGGTTTATATGGCAAAAATCATACCACACAATATGCTTTTAGGTTACTCTGCTGATACTCTAATAGGACGGGCTTTAAATCAACAACTACATATGGTATGAATGATACACACCAAAAATTAGGATTATTAGCTTAAGCTGCTTCACCATTCATCATACAATTTATTCTGAAGTCTCATCATTAGACTTCATGTTGACAATAAGTTAGAAAATATTTCCACGGGATAAAAGAGAGATGATTCAGACCTTACTTACTGCAACGGATAAAGGTATCTGCTAGTGAATTTTTTTTAAAAAAGAAGAAAAATGAACATGTTTTTATGAAGGTGCACTGCTTGTTCCAGATGGGGTTCAGATTGAGCTTTTTAGTTCAGAAAAATCGACGAGCAGACCTCTCAGTTGGTTACTGTGGAGTCTGGGCAAAGGATGGTGACTTGAACAATTTACCTTTTGCATTGACATAGTTATTCTGATCCCTAAGTTTTAATAATTTGAGTTAGTTTACTTGCAAACTTCTTTCCTGGTCTGGCATTTTCATGCATGTTGCAACTTTGGCTTTATCTCTATTTCCATTTCAATTAACACTCTTATGTGCAAGCAGTGACCTCATATATATCCCATGTTTACTCTTGACTCCCCTTGGTTGATGCCAATATATCTTTATACATATTGTGTATCCTTATAATAAATTTTACAATAATTTTTTAATTTCAGGTTGATATATTTATGGATGTAGCTTTTGACGCTGTGCATGCAGACATTAGACTTTTATATGTGAAGCTTTCTGCATTAGACAATGAAATCCAATGCAAAAGTTCCAGTCTCCCTTCTGCTGAAAGAACTACTATCTTTCTCTGCCAACAATGTGAGGTTTCATTGCAGTTCCTTCTGTCCTTGTGCCAACAAAAACTATTCCGAGATCGGCTCTTGAAAAATAAGGTGAATCCATTTTTCTGTTGGCCTCCATTTTTCTCTATTGCCCTTTATGGCTACATGAAAACATAACCTATGATTCAAGGTTATGCAATAGGAGATGCATATAAGGCGTGTATGTGGAATTCATGCTTCATTGTGAGAATTTTATCTAGCATATGTTACAAATTATTTATGCAGACTATGCTCACTTGACAAAAGAACCATATAATAATGAAAAAAAGACTGTAAGAAAGATGGAATTATGTTTTTTGGAGGTCAGTATTCCTTAATCTATGGTCCTCTTGCTCATGGTTGGGGCTGTTAAGTTTGCCCTTCTTGCCCTCTTTTGAACACTCCTTAAACTGTGATTTCATCCTAACATACTAGTATACCGATTCACACGTTTCTGGCAAACTTTTCTGACTTGCTTTTTATAAAATTTTCTGACTTGCTTTTTATGCCATTGCCATGATTTTCTTGCAAATTTTGTGAGATATGCTTTCCCCCAAAATTCCATCAATATCTTGTTTCTCTTTGGCAAATTTATCTTGCTCTTTTGTGAAAATTACTATTAATTTTCTTCTTATGGTTTAGTTACAGGCATTATGATTGATTTCTATATCAAATTATCAATCCTTAACATATAATTTGAATTGCCAGCTAACTATTTGAAGCCTACACAATCTAATTAGGTTGTCAGGGAGGTGTGCAATTGACACAGAGAAACCATGAATTGTACAAACATTAGTTTTCTGAGTGCATCTGACATGATGAAAACAATATTTTTAAAAGGCTCGTATCAGCTCAGTAGAAACAATATATTGTAAGGCCGAGATTATTCTAAATGACAAATCTCAAGCGACCATAGTTATGAACCATGGCTTTGTAAATTATGAAATTAGACAAATTAGTTAGTGGATTCAAATAAAGTCAAACTGATTGCTCCTTATAAGTTGAGGCTTCTATAACTCAACTAAGACAAAGTCATTACGGCATATGGCCACATGGTTATTCTACATGGGACATGAGATTGGTTGTCTGCCTTGTGGGTGGGAAGGTTGCGCCACCACGGTTATTATTGTACTGCCTAAGTTCCTATTTTGAGAGTTCTGGTGGCAGGGAAGCCCTCAACTTCACAAACACCTCTATATGCTTTTCAAATGTGTATGGTGGATGGGTTATTCAGTGGAGGCTAATCTCATTCTAGTATTATGCCGAAGACAAAACGTTTTTCTACCTCTTAAGTGTTTATCAAATGCTTTTAACACATTCATTATATTTATAGGTTAATTCATCCATGATTCTATATACTCATCACGCAGGAACTATGTAAAAATGGGGGCCTTCTTTCACTCAGTCACTCTATCCTTAAGCTAAAAGTACCAGCTAATTTTGTGGAGTCACCGACTACTGTGGCCGCTGTTTCTAGGCTGAAATCAAAAGTTCTGTCCATTGTAAGGTCAAACAAACCACATTATACATGTAGGCATTGTTTTAGCCTTTTGCCAAGTTTAAAATTGATATCAAGTCTGCCTGTTGGTATCTCTTATTGCAGTTGCTCCAGCTTTGTGAAGCAGAGACTGTTTCTTACCTTGATGAGGTTGCTGGTTCCTCAAAGAGCATGCGGCTTGCAAAATCTGTAGCCCTGGAGGTCAGGTCGCTCTTGAAGTATTGGGAACCACACTTTGGCTCTCTTTTTTACTAAAGCTGTTATTCAGTAATTACAATCTTGTTGGTTCAGATTCTTGATCTGCTTAATGGTGCGTTCAGAAAAGAAGTCAACCAGAGTGGGAAATGTCTTGATCGAAGTAATCCAAAGGGTCTTGTGCTCCTAAACTCGTTGCATCTGGCTGATATCTATTCCGATGATTCAAATTTCCGATCGTTCTTTATGACCAATGCTGTAAGTATTTATCTGCGGTCTAGTTTCAATGCATCATTGTGTCGTTTTTCAGTTGTGTTACTTTTTCCTGTTCTCATTTCCAGATCCGGGTTATTATTGAAATTTTGGCTATTTTCAATGAGGAATTTCGATCTAGTTGGTGTTCTGCTGATGTACCAACGATGGAGGAAGATGTTAACTTAGAATATGATCCATTTATTGCAACTGGCGTAGCACTGTTATTTCTTTCATCTGATTGTGAGAGTGCTTTATCTGCTCATGTTCCTCCAAATGAAAATAATTTTGGTTGCCACAGTAATATCAATGGTGCCATTCCCTTGCTTACTTATGCACAGCAGAAATCATCATATTTGGTTAAAATAATAGCAAATCTACACTGTTTTGTTCCTAATATCTGTGAAGGTGATGCCATTTCCAATATTTTTAATGCAACTGTCATTAAATGGCTTCCCAATGTTTATTCTATCCATCCTTATATAATCAACTGTTTTACCGTATCAATAGAAGAGGAGAGGAATCTGTTTCTCAACAAATTTCATGAGCATTTGTGCATGGAGGCATCGGAATCACTGGGATATCCATCAAATTTTAAAGCAAAGAAGGCTGCAACAATTTGCGAAAATCTAAGTATACTTCTATAGGTTTTGTAACTGATTATGTAATCTTGTACTTTGTGACTGCTTCAGAATTGTATTCATGAATATGCAGGTTCTTTATCTGATCATGCAGCGTCGTTGATTCCAAACCTACTGAATGATGAGGATGTTACACTTTTGAGGTGATTGACACTTGTTATCCCTGAGATAGTTCTGCTTACATTTGCATTCTTTCTACATGGACACAAGTAGTGCAAATGTTTTCTAATTTCACTCCTAATGCGAATAGCGCAAGGCGTAGAGCTGTTATTTTGGATTGACTAAGACATTTTTTGGGCTGCTTAGCAGTTTCTAAAAGGTGGGACGATGTTCGGGTTTGCTCTTGGCTTTATTCATGCATCAGAGTTGAATGCAATTTCCTACAGCAATTTTTTTATCTTCTCCCATGTTCTAGACATGTCCATGAGTTTGGGATATTTTGGGGACACTAGCCAATCGGATAATGACACATCTCTCTCTTGTTTCTTGACGGGCATTTTTGCTCTGGTCAAGAGAGGTTTGACTATATCGGTATAAATGGGTATTGGGAATATTCGAATCCGCTTTGTTCCAGTATCTGTTTAAGTGTATACAAGTGAATACTAATAGTAATATTAATAATCAGCATCCTCTCGCTTTAATATACCCAATAAAACTGAGCAGATTCTGATATCGTGGTACCTGGTACATTTAATATGCACTATACTGATGCGGCTTGGATTTAGGGCCACATGGGCATTTTAGTAAATTGACATATTCTGTAACTTTTCTATTTAAAGGCTAGAACCGGCCCTAATGGAGGATGCAAAAATTGTTGAAGAAAACCTTTTATTAGATTATTCCTTAGATGATTTGTATTAGTGCTTTTCCTATTCTCTTAGATTAATCTCTAGTTGTTTCGTCGATTCGTAGTTGTTATTTAGGAATTAATTGAAATGTAGTAGTTCTTTTGCTATTTTCAAATATGAATTTCCAGATCTATATCCGAATCACATCATTTGGTATCAGAGCACTAGATCATATGGTGGCGTCAAGAAAGATCGACTCTTTTGAGAAAGAATTGCAGACGGTGTTCAAGAGATGGGGAGACACATTGGAGCAAGGGAGGAAGAAAATAATTGAATAACAGAGGATTTTGCAGAGATTTATCACCGCTACCCTTCTGCTGCGAGGACAAAGACAGATCTAAAGACCATAAGTTTAAATCTACCAGATCTGGGGCCAGATTTGAAGCTTTCAAGAGTAGATCTACCAGATCCGGGGCCACCTTTGGTAAAAGGAAAGGAGAAAGAAGACGTTTTTATCGAAGGATTACTTGACGACGCTGATACGTACTCTGCGGAAGACGAACTGGATGCCACGAAGGAGGCAAACCATATCCGAGACTTCAACACCTCTCGACAACATCGTCTTAAGTTACCACCACCTCTGGGAGGTGCGCCGGCCTAAGGAGGGACCGTCGACCCCCAGCAGCAGCCGTGAGTTCCATCGCAGCCGCATGAAGGCCTACAAGCCTCGCCTACCCTCGGGGGGACCTGTCGGCCCAGTTCTGGGCTGGCAGGCCCTGTCGACCTTGACAGACACTTCACCGAGCCTCTGGGTGCGCCGACGGGCCCCGCCCGATAGATCTGGGGGCCTGCCCCCCTTTGGAGGCCTCATCGAGCTTCTGGGGGGTCGATAGGCCCCGCCCGACATACCTGGGGCCCGCCGACCCCAATAGGGGGCCGACAGCCCCCGCCACCCATTCCAAAGACTTCGTGTGCCCAGCAAGGGGCCCGACAGACACCGCCGCCACCGTTCCAGCCACAGAATGGCCCCATAAGGGGATATCAACACACAGGAGTACATCAACAGCTTTTGGAGGGTCGTCGACCCATCTTCCACCCTTTGGGGGAGTAACGAGAGATGACGAAGATCTCAGGTGGCCTTTTGACCCGAGAGGGGATGAGTACGTTCATTCGGAATATCACGACCCATTGATTGGATGCACCACCTTGAGACAAGGTGGATTTTCGGGGGCGGAGTAATGATGCGGCTTGGATTTAGGGCCCCAGGGGCATTTTAGTAAATTGACATATTCTGTGACTTTTCTATTTAAAGGTTAAAGCCGGCCCTAATGGGGGGATGCGAAAATTGTTGAAGAAAACCTTTTATTAGATTATTCCTTTAGATAATTTTTATTAGGGCTTTTCCTATCCCCTTAGATTAATTTCTAGTTAATTGTTTCGTCGATTCGTAGTTGTTATTTAGGAATTAATTGAATTGTAGTAGTTCTTTTGCTATTTTTGAATTTCCAGAGCTAGATTCGAATCGCATCATATACTTAGTAATTTAATATATTTGTTGAGATGAAGAAATTAGTATATATTATTTTTGAGGTAAAGAAGTTACTATACATTATTCATAGATTTTTACTACTATATATATGTCATATAAATGTTTGTAATATGCAATGCTTCTCATTTGCGAGTTTGTAAGTCTTTTCTTTTTTGGGGTACTTTAATTGTCATTTATGAGTTCCTTCTGGGAATATAATCTTGTTGAGTTTATATAGAACTGGGGTTACTATAAATGATGTTTGAAAACCCTGAATCTGCTTCATATATGCATTTAAGTGAATATGGATAGTAATAATCAATATCCACTCATTCAATATATGCACAACTTATCTGGCAATTATAAATGGTGCTGATATGGATATTATGGTAACTGCTCAGTATACCCTCTGTTTGCACTTACAGTTGATGTCTTGTTGACAGATTCTAGCTGTGCTCCCAGCCAACATCATTTTGATAAGAAAGGCTTAGATGATGCCTACCGGTATTAGAAAGTAAAGAGTCACCATCAAATTAGATTTTGGCACAATAATTTAGTGTCAATCACAATATATATCTGTTACAGATCAATAAGTGTCGCCTGATATCCAGAAATACATTATTTATTTTTTTGTATTTTATACAATGAGCTATATAAGATAATCCGAGCATGTTCTTTTTCTTTGAAACCTTAGTATTGTGGCTAATCATATTCTGTTCAGCTGTGGTTGTATTTACTACGGATAACTTTCATTGCAGATAAAGTTATGCCTTAATAAAAATGTTCCATTTACTTTGTGGCTTGCTTCTCAAGTTTTAGGGAGGTCAATTTTGTGGCTGATGACCTAGGGGGATTAGAGTACTTAGCACCGATATTGTTTCGAGAAGATCAGAAGATATTTTGACACATTCATTGTGTTGTGTCTGTCACATCAGGATTTCTCAAAATTGAGTGTCACCCTGACGTTGTTGAAATGTTGTGAATTTAGATATAAATGCTTTTATCCAAACCATGCATAAAATAGAATTGCTGGTAAAACAGCAATCATTACTGCGGGCACAAGTCTTAAATCCTTCAGAAGATGTTTGCTTTCCCTTTATGTATAACATATGGTGTCTGTAGAAATTAAATTGAAACAGAGTCAAAGCTTTCTCTTCATATATATGATAAGATATGGGAGAGTTGATGTCGGCGCGCACTGAATAGGGAGATCTGGTATGATTTGGGTCTTTGGGTGGGAGACAGAGACTGTTTATGTTTGTCTACATGTGCATATGCATGCAAGTGAGGGTGAGGGAGTGACCCACATACTGACATCCATGTAGATTTGGGGGGGGGGGGGGGCGTGTGTGTTGCTCAACTTGGGTAGGGTTTTCTTGTAAATGGAACATTTTTATTAAGGCATAACTTTATCTGCAATGAAAGTTATCCGTAATAAATAACAACCACAGCTGAACATGATATGATTAGCCACAATACTAAGGTTTCAAAGAAAAAGAACATGCTCAGATTAATTTATATAGCTCATTGTATAAAATACAAAAAAATAAATAATGTATTTCTGGATATCAGGCGACACTTATTGATCTGCAACAGATATATATTGTGATTGACACTAAATTATTGTGCCAAAATCTAATTTGATGGTGACTCGTTACTTTCTAATACCGGTAGGCATCATCTAAGCCTTTCTTATCAAAATGATGTTGGCTGGGAGCACAGTTAGAATCTGTCAACAAGACACCAACTGTAAGTGCAAACAGAGGGTATACTGAGCAGTTACCATAATATCCATATCAGCACCATTTATAACTGCCAGATAAGTGGTGCATATATTGAATGAGTGGATATTGATTATTACTATCCATATTCACTTAAATGCATATATGAAGCAGATTCAGATTTTTCAAACATCATTTACAGTAACCCCAGTTCTATATAAACTCAACAAGATTATTCCCCCAGAAGTAACTCATAAATGACAATTAAAGTACCCCAAAAAAAGAAAAGACTTACAAACTCGCAAATGAGAAGCAGATTAAGTTATGCCTTAATAAAAATGTTCCATTTACTTTGTGGCTTGCTTCTCAAGTTTTAGAGAGGTCAATTTTGTGGCTGATGACCTAGGGGGATTATGAGTACTTAGCACCGATATTGTTTCGAGAAGATCAGAAGATATTTTGACACATGCATTGTGTTGTGTCTATCACATCAGGCTTTCTCAAAATTGAGTGTCACCCTGACGTTGTTGAAATGTTTTGAATTTAGATATAAATGCTTTTATCCAAACCAGGCATAAAATAGAATTACTGGTAAAACAGCAATCATTACTGCGGGCACACGTCTTAAATCCTTCAGAAGATGTTTGCTTTCCCTTTATGTATAACATATGGTGTCTGTAGAAATTAAATTGAAACCGAGACAAAGCTTTCTCTTCATATATATGATAAGGTAGGGGAGAGTTGATGTCGGCGCGCACTGAATATGGAGATCTGGTATGATTTGGGTCTTTGGGTGGGAGACAGAGACTGTTTATGTTTGTCTACATGTGCATATGCATGCAAGTGAGGGTGAGGGAGTGACCCCCATACTGACATCCATGGAGATTTTTTTTTGTTGGTGGGGGGGGGGGGGGGGGGGGGGGGGGGGGGGGGGGTTGGGGGGCGTGTGTGTTGCTCAACTTGGGTAGGGTTTTCTTGTAATGGATGCCTTACACTTCATCGTACAGTTCACTAGCAACATAGTTTAATTGAGTGAACAAATTGCTATATTTTAGTCACGGCTCTTTCTACCTCCATTGGCTGAGCATCCTTGGGGATGATACGCAGCATCTAACCTATAGTTATAGTTGTATAAACACAGTCCACTACTGACCTGATCATGTTTTTTGAGTTACGAATTCCAACAAGCTCTCAGTCTAGGCATCTTCTGAATCTCTGATTAGTGGTTGCATGGAGTATTCTATTTTTTAATAATAGATAAGAAATTGCTGGCAATAACTGCCATGAGGACCAGGGGTACCATGGCCGTTGTAGCTCTCAGATTGAATAACAACCAAACCAATGGTTTTTCCTTGGGGATGTTTATTATGCGCTATCCCTTTCACTTAATTCTAACACAACCCATGACCTATATGGTTTCATGCCAAAGGTTTATCATATAAGCATCATAAGGGTTGACACTGTTGTTAATACCAAGCACGTGTTCTCATTGTCTTCATCGTCGTTTTGTTTCGTTTCGTTCTTTTGTATCATTTTATTTCATTTTGTTTTTGTTTTTGTTTTTTAAGGAGGCGAGGGGTACAGGTGGAGATGAAGGGATGTTGAGTTCTCATATTAGCCGTTCAGTACCACTTTTCTCCTTCTGTGCTTTGCACTTCTGCCCAACTCCTAAGGAATCTAGTGCTTCTTGTTTCCACCAAGCTTATGTTTTCCATTTTCCTTTCATCCATAAACCGGAAGAACTTATCTTCTAGCTGTATTAGAATCTAGATAAGTGCCCAATATGGTTATCTTAGACTTGGAAGTGTCAACCTTTTTCAACCTAATGTTTACGTTCAGATGTTTGTACTCAAGTTCATAACATTAATCATTTTATGGCCTAGTCGTCTAGATCTTGTAATAATGGCCAGAATGTGGGGAGTTGCTTGAGAGTTTGGAGATATTCAATGAATCAATAGAACAACAGGGACATCACATCTCATTCTTTGGATTGGGATGTGAAACAGCTGACCTGAATCTAGACTTTCTTGATGGGCTTGTGTTACCTTCGGGGTGCTTTACAGAAGTTTCCATGTATGCTTGAAACTTTGTGCATCACTACCAAGATAAGTTAAGGGTGGTCCACACTGTTTCTCCTTCAGTTCTATTCCATGTTAAGATGTTGCTAACTTTGGATTTGGCATAGTATCCTAATTGCAAAATATAGAGGTAAACATGCAAGCTTGCTTTTTTCATTGGTAGCACTAGTCTGGGTTTGTGATACAGGCAATGTATCAGTACGAGGATAGGTGAGATCCTGACAATCCTGGAGTTGGGAATGTCATAGATATGAAATTATATGTGCAATTTAGTTAAAGTTATTTATTGGAACATGGTTTTGTAAGGCCATAATGGTTTGGGATTTGGAAAACACTGTAACTCTGGTACCATAACATATTTAGAAATTGTATCATAAACAGTTCATAATCTTGGATTAAAATGTGAATAGACTAGATAAATACTTTATGAATCAAATGGAACTTATCATTTATGCATTCTATTAATGATTAGTTTCAAATATAATTGTGTAACTTTTTGATACACCTAGAATATGTTACATATTCTATGATATGTTACCAGAGTATCCATCAAGTATCCAGACATCCGAGTAGTGCACATCTCCGATCAATATGTACATGCAGCATAGGATTTTTTTTAAATCATCTTATGATTGATTTCTGTTTCTTTTTTCCATGTAATGTGGGGACTAGCATTGTAATTATTTAATGAAGGGCCTCAATATGTCAACATAAGCTGAATTTGATCTTGTGTTGGATATTCATAATGGTAATTGTCATGTTGGTGTACCTCCAGAATAAGACAACAATATATTTTTTAACATCTTCAATACTGATTGTTCTGGTAAGAGCTGATCAGCTTACTTTATTAGTTCTTACTTTCCTGTAAGCTTGTGCTTCTTAGAGAATGATCTCTTTGTATCTCCATTACTAATTTATTTTGTTCAGAGATTTCACTGACCAACTAAAGAAGTTAACTCGTCCGCAGATTGATGACCGTTTGATCCAGGTATAAACTTATTTTTCTATTTTCATTTCATCCGTATTTGATGATAAATCTTTTAATTGGCCAAACATTACTTCTAAGTTATGACTACTATTGAAATTTTACTCATCTCAATTGCCGTGTTATGCTCCATTTCCATGCTATATTTGATTTTTGAAAACATATATGGCCACTAATTTATGGCCACATTGTCACATTTGCATAATAACTCAATAAACTGAATCATTGTGTAGAAACCTGAAGTCAAAGATGTCGAAGGTACAATAAACAAAGTTGAAGATCTACACCATATGCATCAGTCTTTACCCAACTGTACTGACTTTGCAAACCCCAATTACATCAGAAAAGATCAGGTGAGTTCCTCAATTAAATCATGCATACATAATGACCTACAGTGATATTCGCTTCTCTGCATTGTCTTGAACACAATGACCTACAGTGCTATTTGCTTCTCTGCATTGTCTTGGACACAATGACATAAAGTGATAATACATTCTCAGTTATGGTTGGTGAAGCTTTTAAGCTTTTTTGCTGTTTCTTATTGTACGCCGAATCTTACTGGTGGTGGTGTTGTTGGTTTTTGCCCGGGGGGGGGGGGGGGGTGGGGGGGGGGGGGGTGTGCGTGTGTTATTTAATTTGAATAAATACCCAGAATGATTCTGTTGGTAGGATGCTCAGAATACTTGGGGAAGTATACCATCTAAATTTGGAGGGCTAGATGTCAGCTATCAAGGAGAGAGTCCAAACTTTAGAGGAGAGCCGGACCAGCATGGTATTACAATCAAACCTGAACACAAACCTGATGACATTGAGTTCGATCAAGATATGAGGAAGAACATAATTGCAACCACTGGTGCTGCTGCTGAAACATTACGAGAAATTGAGAAAGAGATCCAAAAATTTGAAACAAACGATGCAGAACCAAACTCCGTTAAAGGTGAAGTTGATCTGATAGCTGATATTGGGGAGCCTTCTAAAGCGGCAGAATATGTGAAGGAAGCTGGTTTCCAAGATGATGAGAAAATTGATGGTATTCATGGTGAAGAAAAACAACCAAGAAAAAGGAAGCGCAATATTATGAGTGATAGACAGATTAATTTAATTGAGAAGGCCCTCTTGGACGAGCCTGAGATGCAACGGAACTCAGCTTTGTTGCAGTCATGGGCAGATACCTTGAGTGCTCAGGTATATCATATTGTTACAGTTTTTATCCTATTTGCATTAACCATTTTCTTTCAAATATGTGTGTCTAAATTTTGAATTACACCAGCTTTGCTGAATTCTGATTTCGTTCTTTTTTTTACTTTTTTGCCCCTCCGCTTAATCTTTGTTTTCTGCCTCCCCTATTTTCCAGGGATCAGAGATTACACCTTCACAGCTAAAGAACTGGTAATGTTACAACCACTCATTTACACATCTTTATGTGATGTAGCATTAGATTTTACATTGATGTAGCATTAGATTTTACGTTCTTTTGATATTAGCGCACATTACTGCATATCTTAACCCATGGAAGCCTGACTAGCTTTGCTATCTGTTTCATGGTAAGGATGTGTTATATGACAATAGATAATCCAAATGTCATCCTTCTATGATTCACCTGGTGCTTTCTTGAAGACTCCTGGATGGTCCATGGCCATCTGATTCAGAATTACCAGATTGCCTGCAGAAAATGTCTAGAATGCACTTTCCCGGTTGAATGTAATCTTTGTTTGCTGGGACAGAAGGAAATATATTTGAGGAGTTGGTGGTAGCAAGTCATATCTATAGGATAATCCTAATAATCCTTGTCAGTGCAACTCATAGAATACATTGACTGTAACCTGGTGAGTTCTTCCTTTGAAGCAGGCAATCAGCAGTCAAGTTCTCAGTAGAATAGCTATTAGGCAGGAGAAGGGTTATGAAAGAAATCTGATGCGATTTGGGTGCGGGGAACGGGGATGAGTGGTGCGGTGAACGTTGACGAGATCTCAATTGGTAATGGTTTAATGTGGAAATTGTCCGCTCTAGCGGAGCTAATAAAATTTATACTGCAAAAGCACGGTGTCGGTTGTAGCGCTAACGGGTCGAACACATGGAGGCATTCGTTGAGTACCGATTTTGGTTTTTTGTTCGAAAGCTACGCTATCGAATGGTGGTCGAGTGAGAGAATAAAAGTGTGAAATCAAGAGATAAAGGCTCTAGGGCTTCGGGTATCCCCGCCATTGAACTAAGGTTAGGGTTGGATTAATAGATGACCAATTGTTGGGTTCATTGGGACTCAGTAGATGTCGTCTAACCTTAAGGACATTCACCTACCCCCACTCTCGTGGTGCATGATAGTGTATTCCATTATGTTATCTCCTACCCCCGCTCTCGCGATGCAATGATATGCCTATCCTAACCTATACCAATGTTGACTCTCGCCGATACATCGGAATACGTCAGTCCAATCAATAGTTCATCCTACCCTTGACCTTAATCCAATGGGATTCAACCCATTGCCCTAAATAAAATCTACTCACTACCTATTAAAATAGAGATGATTTCTACCATTGGGTAAGCGATGGAAGCCATGAATTCAAGATATAAGCACACGAGAAGAAAAACACACACTAGCAAAAACAGAGGAAAAGTTTCTATTAAGAAAATCTAATCTATTACAATTAGAAACTAATTAAAACAACTGAGATTGCAGAATAAAAGAGTTAGAAAACCCTTACAAAACTCCAAAAACCACAAAAATGGATAAAACAGAAGATGGGTTCGCTCAAGTAAGAAGATGCGATTTTATACATTCACCAAAAAGACCAAAAGACCCCCAACTGCTCTCTGGTGGCGCACAGTCCCGTGCAGAAACCCTATTCGACGCGATCGCATCGTCCCAATGCATAAATCGGGGGCGCGGAGGCTACAGTAACGCGGTCACATCGATATGGACGTGGCTGCGTCGAACAGGCTTCGACATCTGCATCGGCATCTAAACGGTCGCGTGGAGCGACTGTTTGGCCGTCGGTTCTTCAAGATTACGTGGCCGCGTTATCTATAGTCACGTGGGCCGCGTTGATTGCATTTATTTAAATCTTCTCCTGAACGACGCGGCCGTTTGGAGATCTTTTACGCGGCCGCGTAGAGTTGGGTTCTGGAGTTTGTTGACACGGCCGTTTAATGCATGTCTGCACGGCTGCGTGGAGTTGGGTTCTGGAGCTTGTTGACACGGCCGTTTAATGCATGTCTGTGCGGCCGCGTGGAATGTGTTGTGTTGTGTTTTGGAGCTTGAGTACTGTTCCAATGTGTTGTAATCACGCAGCCACGTCGAATCGATGCGGCCATGTATCACACTGCTTCTTCACTTTCCCCGTTTTGCACATTTTGATCTTCCAGCTCCGCTCCTTTCGTCCTTTTGTGCCATAATCACGCCATATGGTCCCTAATCAGCATGTCTTTCCTGTAAAGCATAGAAGGGACCATAAAAGAAAAAAGAGGAAACCAAAACAGGTAAAACGAAAAAAACGGAGAAATAAACGATGTAAAACGTGTATGAAAAAGGGGAAAAACTATATACAATAAACACTCATCAAAATCTCCCAAGCTAAACGCTTCCTTGCCCTCAAGAGAGACAAGATCGAGCGTAGTTTGGAGGAATGCAATCAAATATGCAAATGATGACATGAACTTCGATAATTTTCAAAAATCGAGTTGGTATGCGTGAGCGAATTGAAAATTCGAATTCATGAAACTTAGACGCTTAAATTTCTTTTCGTTGACGAGAGTATACTCCTAGGACGTCGTTTCCAACCCAAATCGCCAAGTAATATAGTAGACGATGGCCACACTCAAATCCTAAGACATTTCCTCTAACTTGTTTTTTGATTGAAGGAATAAGAATCTAAGCTATGCAATGGTCGAAGAGGTGATAAGTATGTGATACTGGGATATAAGTCGATCGAAGAAGTGATGCTCACGACACATCAATCTTCCTTGATTCTCGAAATTGTTATTTTTATTCATGCTTCCAAATACACACACACGTATATATACAAAATTTGTTCCTTTTTTTCTTTTTTGGGATCTATGATTGGTTATGCAATGAGTGTTGGGTCGGTGACTCCCACATCAGCCGACCTTAGGACTTCAGGCCAAGAAGGACCACTCGGACATACTAACTCAAACTAAATAGGATCCTTATTCGTATGCACTCCCCCAAGCTAGACCTTTTGACGTGAGGCCCCAATGGTTCCTATCGTGGGGATCCGGTTACTCAGATTTGCTGGGGAACAGTGCATAATTTTTCCATTCACAATTTTTTCTTTTTTCTTTTTTGGAAAGCATGGGTGAGGCTAAGCAAAATCAATTCTCAGTACTAAGTGAGGTGAAGTTATCCAAGTTTCGAGGGATTATAAGTGCCATTATACACAACTATTGGCTCTACGGTCTATGCGTAGGATGTGTTTCTAAGTAGCAACCTAGGTCGGTTTCAAGTATTCCTATCTTAGGGATAATGAGGAAGGTCAAAGCTAGGATATTATGAGGGATTTAGAGTTAGGGATATGTCCTATTTATACACTCAAATCGACATCGTGAAATCGAGCGTAAAGTTCGAAAACCGAATTTCAGCTCGAGATTTCACACATATACAGACTCGTTTTCGAAAAATTCTCGAAGCGAATGCAAATATATACAAATGGATGCATGATGATGCAGGATGCATGATGCGAATGCAGATATTTTTGGAGTTTTTATTTTTTTATTTTTTGGCTTTTTGAGTGCACGTAAGGAATATAAACATGATGCAATATGAAAAAGAAAAGAAAATGGAAAAATGAGAGAAAGCGATATGAAAACGAAAAATAACGTTAAAAACAAGAAAATAAAGAAAGAAAACAAAGAAAAAAATAGAAAATCAACACAAAACGCTCCTCCCCCAAGCTAAACCAAGCGTTGTCCTCAACGCGAGAAAAACTGAGAAAATATGACGTGAGGACAAATAAAGAATGAGGGGGAGGAGTGTTAGTTCATGGGTTCAAGACTAACGTTGTTTTGATGATGATCAATACATTATGTTAGTGTGCTAATCAATCTTATGTTTTAGTCTCAGTTTATCTAAATGATTATATGTTGATGAGACAAAGCATAAAACTTGGAGCATAATGATAGATGGACATCTAGAGGAGCAATGACAAAGCTTGGAGCTTGATGAAGGGAAGCTCATCAAAGGGTGCCAAAGCTTGGATGATGTTGGAGAGCAGCAAAGTATCGTGAGCTTGAAGACTTAAACTCTAGGAGATGCAATATGTAATCCATGTAATTTCTATTACTTGCATTTCTCTTTTTGAGTCTATGATTATTGTAATGCCTTGATAGATAGTCATACTCTCATGCATATGCATTAAACAATCTTAGTGAGCCTTAGGATTATCATAGATATCATTCCATTATGTTCACTATGTCTTAAACTCTTACTGGAGTTTTGTTGTGAATCGTCGTAGATTGATTCACAATTTAAATGTGGAAAATTAAAAGAGAGGAAAAAGATTTATATTTTGCTTGATTGAAGAACAGATGATAACAAGATAATGATCTTGATGGGCCTGGGCCCAAACCCATGCAGGTTTACACCCGCCGGCCCAGGCCAGCCGTCGCACCCCCCTTGGCCGAATAACCCTAGCCGCACCCCCCTTGTGCATGCCCTAGGTTTTATTATATATAGGGGGTAGTCTTTTATGGTTTCGCATGCTATTTTTGATAATTCTCATTGTGTGATTTCATAGGTAGACGAGTGCGGACGTCCTCTAGGCGTCTTGGGAGGAGGGCACACCTCTTTTGTGTCCAAATATCTTCTATTTTGCTTGTTAATTTTCAATAAAAATTCCATCTTTGTTAGTTCCTAACAATTTGGTATCAGAGCACGTGACGATCCATGGCGGCTTCAACTAGGTTGCAAAACAAATTTGAGGCATTGGAGGCGAAGTTCACCGGCGCGATCGAGGCAATCAAAAAGTCGTTGGCGGGGAACAACGATGCCATGACAAAATTCACCGACGAGATGGCAAAATTAACCACCTCCATATCGCAATTGACGTCAAATCAAGCACGGAACGACGAACAATTCGCACAATTGATGGGCGCCCTCAACCAATTGGCGGCAAACCCTAAGGGCGAAGGGAACCCTAATTCTTCACCAAAGGCGGCTCCTTTGAAGAGAGAGAAGGAGAAAGAGGTCTTTCCCCAAAATCAACCCTACTTCGTGGAGGAGATGGACGGGGAAGATGCCGAGGAGCCGTGGAGGGACGACTACCGCGAGGAGATGCGGCGGAGGGCGGTACAAGGCCAAGGAGAGGTCGGAGGACCTAACCGCGCAACAAGGGGGCCCCAAGAGGTGCGTTCAACCCCCCACAGCGCGTGGGGGGGGGGTCGGCCGACAGTGGAGGGGGACCCCCCCCCCCGCCGCCACCTGCGGGCTCAGGCGGGGGCGGCGGGACCCTGCCTGGGCCCCCCAGGCTCCGACGACCCTGTCGGACCTCCGGCAGGGTCTGCAGAAACTTCCCAGGAGGGCCCAGGGGCCCGCCGGGCCTGGCCGAAGGCCGGCAGGCCCCTGTCGGGCCGCGACAGCACAGAGACCCCCTGGCAGCCGCATGGGGGGCGAGGCCCTTGGACAGCGGGCTAGAGGGGTTTTCGAACCCCCCGGGCAGCGGACCGCGGCTACGGGAGGCCGCAGGCAGATTTCGGGAGACTCCTCCAGGGCACCGACCAGCACTTGATGATCCCTTCTACGGCCATGGACGCGGGAGAGACTATTATTCCGACGGAAGGAGCGGATATGAGGCGGAGTTCGGCGATGACACAGGGTGGGACGACTTTGAGGGGCGTCGCGGAGGTCACCAGGGAGACTACGGGGGTCACGGAGGCGGACCACCCAGGCACTACGAGTCATTGGAGGAGAGGCGTCAGCACTACCGTCCGTCGCCCAGACAGGAGGGGAGACCCGAGCAGGGACGTTTTGGAGGAGATTGTCGCGTCCGGAAGCTGAAGATATCACTGTTTTCCGGAGAGGACCCGCATGCCTGGTTATTCACCGCAGAGAGATTTCACGGTCCATCACATGACCGAGTCCCAGAAGCTGGAGGCGGCGGCGATCTGCATGGAGGGGCGTGCTTTGGGATGGTTCCAGTGGCGGGAGAGGCGACAGCCGGTGAGGAGCTGGGAGGAGCTGAAGGATATGGTGCTGGAGAAGTTTAGAGACCCCCGGCTGGGGAACTTGCACGAGCAGTTGTAGCCCTCAGGCAGGAGGGGTCGGTACGGGATTACATCGAGAGGTTCGAGACACTGGTGGGGCGAGTGCATGGTGTGTCAGACGAGTCACTGGAGGGAACCTTTCTGAAAAGGCTGCGCCCCCAGCCTGCGCGCAGCAGTGAGACCCTACAAGCCCAAGGGGCTTTCGGAGGTCATAGAGATGGCACAGATGGTGGAGGATGCACAGACCGAGGAGAGGCGTGTCCGGAGCAGTTTCAGTGGTCAGACAGCGAGAGGCGGTACGTCGGGGACGGGAGGAGCTGGCACCCCGGCAGGGGTCGGGCAAGGAGCCGGGAGAAGGCGGGGGAGAAGAGTAGCACACCAGTCCCTGGGGGGCAATTCAGGCGCATGACGGACGCGGAGATGAGGGACAAGAGACAGAAGGGCTTATGCTTCCGGTGCGATGAGAGGTTCTCGCCAGGCCATAGATGCGCAGGGCGCAAACTCCAGGTGATCTTGCTGGAGGACGACGAGGGCGAGTCTGATATCGAGGAGGAGACCGCTGCGGCAGAGGATGAGCTTGAGGGCCAGCAGTTGGACGTGGCGGAGGTGTCCCTCAATTCCGTGGTGGGGTTCACACCGAACCATACCATGAAGCTGAGGGGAGAGGTCGGAGACCAGGAGGTGACGGTGCTGATCGACAGTGGGGCCACCCACAATTTTATTTCCAGGAGGGTGGTGACAGAGCTGGGACTTCAGCTGACAGATTGCGGCAGCTTTAGCGTGATGATGGGGACAGGGAAGAAGGAGAGCAGCCGTGGAGTTTGCCGGGGTTTGGTTCTGACCATGCAGGGGATACAGATTATTGCATACTTTTTACCACTGGACCTTGGGAGCACCGACGTCATCCTCGGCATGACTTGGCTCCAGACCCTGGGGGAGATGACCATTAACTGGAAACTACTACGGATGAAGTTTCAGGAGGCCGTGCGAGCGGTGATACTACAGGGAGACCCCAGCCTCTGCCGGGCATTGGTCTCCTTAAAGACCATGGTTAGGACCATCCAGACGGAGGGTGGCGGATATTTAGTGGAGCTGTACTCACTGACCGGAGCGGGGGGGCCGAGGCCAGTTCCGAGCAGCCCATTCCAGGAGAGGTTCAGCAGTTGATGGGCCAATTTGAGGAGATATTTCAGGAGCCTCGAGGACTCCACCGCCACGGGACCACGAGCACGCCATTGTTCTGCGAGAGGGGGTTTCCCCATTAGCGTGCGACCCTACCGATACCCTCAGCACCAGAAAGATGAGATCGAGCGGATGGTTTCAGAGATGGTACAGGCCGGGGTGATCCAGCCGAGCGTTAGCCCGTTTTCCAGACCTGTTCTATTGGTCAAGAAGAAGGATGGTAGTTGGCGGTTTTGCGTGGACTACAGGGCACTGAACAAGGAGATGGTCCCGGATAAGTTCCATATACCAGTGATTAATGAGCTCCTAGACGAGCTACATGGGGCGGCTTGGTTCAGCAAGCTAGATCTGAAGTCGGGCTATCAACAGATTCGGATGCGTCAGGGGGATGTGCCCAAGACGGCGTTCAGGACGCATGAGGGCCACTACGGGTTCCTGGTCATGCCCTTTGGGCTGATCAATGCCCCGGCCACCTTTCAGGCTCTCATGAATAAGGTATTCCGGCCCTTTCTCAGGCGGTTCGTTTTGGTCTTATTCGAAGATATCTTGGTGTACAGTCGTTCGCTGGAGGAGCACTTGGACCACCTGCAGGTAGTTTTTCAGGAGCTGCAGTACCATCAGCTTTATTTAAACAGGAAGAAGTGCCTCTTCGGGCAGCCACATGTGGAGTACCTGGGACATGTGGTGTCAGCAGGAGGGGTATCCGCCGATAGAGCCAAGATAGCGGCCATGCTGGATTGGCCACGACCTACTACTCTCAGAGGGCTGCGGGGCTTCTTGGGTCTTACCGGTTACTACTGCCGC